>JAZKJV010011278.1:0-600000 GCA_037367405.1 Ottelia alismoides
TTTTCATTGTATTTGATATAAGTTTCTATAAAGAAAAGACAATTGGCGTGTTTGCATCATGATAATTCATTCAATGCACATAACGTAACGTAATGTATAATTTTTTTTCTGCTATCGGTATTCGATCTCCAATCATTTTATATCATATTTAATGACAAAATTTCAAATCCGTCAAATTTGTATATGCATTTGTATTCATTTTTTGTAACTAGATAAATATATTGCAACACCTCTATTACTACCCATATCCGACAGTTACATCTCTATTTTGATCTTTTTCCGAATGTATCGACATTCTGGATTTTGCCGATTATTTCAAATATTTGACTCCATAAATGTGCTATGTTTCAAATCAAGGTGTTTCAAAAATAATAAAAATAAAGTTATACTAATTTTTGATATATAATTGTTATGATATAAAATATGTGAAGATCAGGAGATGAGTAAGGGGGCCAAAGCCCCCTCCCACCCCTGCCTGTCTCTGTCCTTAGATGCACGTAAGTCAATTGTCCACTATCGATGTATTTGGAACATGACCAAGTAAACCCCAACTAATTAAAACGTAAATAAGTATCTTTCGTCTTCTTTTTCTTCTTCTCCTTTTCCTTCTCACCAAGTTGCGTCTTTATTCTCATATCCAATGCTACTGTTAAATGATAGTCAATACTAGTCATTGTCTCAAATCGTTTCCTTTCATACATTGACATCTTGCAATAAAATTTTTTAAAGTATTAAGAGTTAATATCTTGGACAATAAGTAGAGCTAAAGCAAATAATTCTAACAGAAAACTGCTTCGATGCAAGGTAGGTATTTCATTGCCATATCCAACTTAGAAGTCGTATATAACCTCCCATTCCTCCCCTTTTCCAATAAAAAATAAGTAAAATGATCTGAATAAGATAAGTATAATTAACTATTATTATTTGTATGTTTTACTTTGTTATACATAACACAATGAGTTTATATTGATTTTTTAATCTGTCAATATATCGTATGTTGTTAAATATATAATGATTGATATTATTTTTCGTGAAATGATTATTTTATACATGAAAATAGGGATGAATGTAATATACATTGCTATATCAATATTGATTGTCCATATAACAATGCTTAATCATCGCGACGATTCGTTCAGATTCTGAAAAATAGCGACGGCTAAGCGTTGATATATGGATATTCGTTAATGATATAGCAACATATATGACATGGGTTGCTAACGTTAACGTAAAAATTCTTTTGTAACAAATAATAACCGTCGTCATATTTTGACAACGGATGAAATATTGACAAATTAAAAAAAATATCCATGTATACGAATTTTGTTGTAGTGAACCATTCCTTTTGTTAAAGATGTACTTAGCTATTAACATTTACACATCGTACACATACCAAATTTTTGTATCTTTTTAAGCACTTCCATTTGAACATAAAAAAACCTATTAAAAAGGTTAGATTACTAAAATAATCATCAAAATCTAGAATGTAAACAGTAATTATATTGTTCAAAAGATACTAAAATAAGGATATAAATGATTAGTTATGTACAAGCATGTAGTTTTTGATACAATACAAGCATATAGTTTTTGATACAATATAAATTTGATATGACATATAAAATGAATATGGATTAAATATGAATAAAAATCACAGATATTTTATAAATTGGATTAAATATAGGGATTTTTACCCGGCAGACCCTATAATCTTTTCCAATTACCTCTACGACCTTTGAAACATCCTAATTCCTCCCTCGACCTTGTAAAGTTGTTAACCTTTACCCTACAGACCCTGTGGTTAACTCCCATCCATTTGATCGTTAGAACTAATCAGATTTATCTTCCTTTACATACCCATTTTATTTATCAAATTTACTATAACTGCCACTCCCTCACCCACGTCAGCCCCGTCCAAGTTGAGCCTCCTCCACCTCCCCTGCCCGCCGCCTCCCCTTCTCGAGCCCCCCTCCTGCCGCTCGAAGCCCCCCTCCTCCATCGCCTCCCCTGATCGAAGCACCCCCGGCCACCGCCTCCCCTACTCGAAGCACCCCCGGCCACCGCCTTCCCCTGCCCGAAGCCCTCCTTCCCCGACCGCGTGAACCCCTCCCTCTCGAAGCCCCCCTCCTTACCGGCCGTGTCGACCCCCCCCCCCCCCCACACACACACACACACGATCGGAGCCCCTCCCATGCCCAGCTCGAAGCCCCTGCTCCCCCGGCCCTCACGAGACCCCCCTCCCCCACGCTCATCGCCCCTACCCTACCTACCGCCTCCCCATCTTGTAGCGCCCCCCTTCCCTCCCCGCGATCGGAGCCCCTCCCCTGCCCTCTGCTCCAGCTCGAAGGCCCCCATCCACCGACCTCGCGAAGTCCCCCCTCCCTGCGTGCGCGCTCGGAGCCCCTGCCCACCGCCTCCTCCATCTGGAATCCTCTGCCCACAACCATCCCTGCCTCGTGTGTGTGCTCGGAGCCCCTGCTCACCGCCTCCCTCCCCTGGCCACCGCCTCCTCCATCTAGAAGGCAACCCCCCTCCCCCGCGCGAGCTCGGAGCCCCGTTTCCTGCCCACCGCCCTAGCTCGAAGCCCCTCCCCAACGACTGCGCGACCCCCCATCCCCCTGCCCAAGCTCCCTGCTCCCCCCACCCCCATCTGCCGTTGCTCCCTTCTCCCCCCCACCTGCTGATGGAGTCCCCCCTCCCCCCGGATGGATCCCCCTGACGTCGATGAGTGCCCTCCCCCCGGCCCCCAGTGATGCTGCTTCCTGCACCCCCCCCCCCCCCCGCGCCCGTTGCCGCTGCTACCACAAGAACGTTTGCCTCTAATTTATAGGATTTTTTCCTATTCTTTTTTATTATCTTCGATGGTAAATTGGTTAGATTAACTCAAGACTAACCCAAGTATTTGACTCAAATATAGTTAAATTTGACGGTAGGGTTTGTTGGGTAAGACGGAGCAAGTTTACGAGGTCGGGGGAGGAATTATGATGTTTCAAAGGTCGTAGAGGTAATTGGAAAAGATTATAGGGTCTGTCGGGTAAAAATCCCTTAAATATATATGAATTGAATGCTTATTATGCTACAAATACAATATATATCATAAAAAAGATATTAAAAATATAGAAAAAGGTAAATAAATATTATATGTAATTAAAAATAAATATACAACTATATATTAAAAAGTACAAATAGAGACAAAAATATTTATGTATATCAAAGTGACATTTATATTTTTATTTATTTTAAAATATATATACGCGCACATACACACACTTGTCAATATATATATATATAACATATATTATAAGGAACCGATACATATATATTTATATCCCTTAGCATTTCCAACATTAAGAGTTATAATAAATTTTACTTATTTAAAAATATTAGATTTATTTTTTATTTAACATCATGAAAAAGTATTTTTGTGATTTGAAATTTTTTGTAAAGACCTTTTGTCAATACAATATTTTTTGGATATTTTATGTCAAATCATACAGGGGTATCTTTGTAAAATTCTATTGTAAACAATATTGATAATTAAGATGTAAATTATAACAAAGTTAAATTATATATGTATGCATTTATGTATGTATGTATGCATATGATTAAAGTGTAAATTATAACAAAGTTAAATTATTAACCATGGGTCAACTCATCTCATAACTCCTCCAAGTCGGACGATGCCTATGAGTCTACTTAGGTGGTATTCATTAGGAATGCAAATGGACGAATACAGATATGGGTATAGGTATTACCATATACGTATCCATTTTTTAATAGAATAGTAATGCCGATACACGGATATGAAATCTACAATGGTACCATATCTTTAAAAAATAGATGTGTAAATCAGATACTAATAAACTTACGTATAATATTAGGAATACTTTATGATAAATGCCCTTATATCATAAAAATCATACCAAATATATTTTATATATAAACAGATTTATGGATACATATATACATTTCTTGCTGATATCCAAATGATATATATTCATATTTATTCTATAATGGACACTGATACGAATGTCAAAACCTTTATAAAATAAGATATATCCATTTCTGTTTATATTAAGATGGTCAGGTGTGCCAATAGGCTCTATCAAGATAGAGGTAGGTGTGTCTTAGGAGCATCTCAAAATAGTTAAGATTTATGTCTATTTCCTTCACTGTATCCGACCTACAAACAATAGACAACAATGCATATTTCGGTAGGGACGTTTGGGTGGGGTGGGGCTCCTTCGCCCACTGCTTTGTTTTCCATATTTTATACAGAATTACCTTTTTTTCATTGAAATCACAATAATACGTTCCTTATTTGAAGAAAAGGATTTACCAAAAATCACCAATTTAATCATAGTTAAATAAATAAGAACATTAAATTCATAATTAAGTGAAATTTTATATTTGAACATTGGAGATGTCAAAATAGAATAGAAGTCTGTGACAAAGTGATACCTCGAATATCGATATGAAATTGTCCCGTTCTATATCGATATGTGATGAATCCACAATTCATTGCCTTTATTCTTTTATTTTAGCCTCTTTTTCTTAGTTAAACACCTGTAAATACCTAATAATTCCATAAAATTATCATTTTGCATGCATTTGTTAAAATTATATTTTTAACACTTTCTGTGCGTAAATAAAAGAATAAAGAAGAAAAGAAAAAGAAAAGGTTGTGTTTATGCAATAAATACAGATTGACCCGAACGCCGAGAGAAGGTCAAGACTTGACCTGATCGACCATGAATAAAGTAGGGGGAGATAAGGTCTTCTGTCAAAAATCCAAAAATATTTTGTAAATATTTTTCATGTATATTTGTACAAAAACTTGTATTATTTTATTTGTACATAATTTGATCTCAAACCAATTATTTTTGTAAACAAAAGTTGTAAATAAAAATATGTTGTAAATAATAAAATATTGGTAAATTAAAATATTGTATATATTGTAAATAATTACACACAGGAAAAGCTGCAAAGCGATAATTGAAACATCAATTCTGGCTCCAAACGAGCTCAAATTGAACCAAACTCACTTCCATCATACTCTAAATTAAATTATCTTTCAAATGGCTGTGGTTTCATAATTTTTGAAGCTACGGTTGAAAAGTCGGTTTTCTGGAGTGTTTTGTGCAGTTTTCCCATATACTTGTTGTACATATTTATTTACAGTTAGTTTTTTTATGTATATAATTGTAAATATTATTTTCAATAAAAATAAAAAATTAAAATAAAAAATTCTTTTATAAAAATATTTCCTTATTTGTACCTATGTATATTGTATTATATTTGTATAATATATGTATACAATTAACTTCCTTTTATAAAATTCACCAAAAGAATTAATTATCTAACTTTAATTAATTAATTTAATGTAATAACGAGTTTTATATTTACATTTAATTATTTAATTCATTTATTTAGTTTAAAAGCTTACCTTGTATATTAGATTTTATTCCATACCTTAAATAGCCACCATTAAGGTGGCTAATTAATTTTCAATTAATTAATTAATTAATTTATTTATTTATTCTAAATTTTCATAATTAATTATTTAACTAATTTATTAATTTAATTATTTTATTAATTCACCCAATAAACACCTTCCTTATTTGTGGATATTTTCCATTTCTGTTTTCTTCTTTTTTTATTGGCTCCTTCCTCCCTCATTCACACTTGATCAATCTTTGGAGAGAGGAGCCCGATCTTCGAGAGTTGCTTATTGTAGAAGGGTGCCCAACCTCCAATCCGGTCGGTGACAGCGATTTGAGCGTCGTCGAGGCCATCACGGCGTGTCAGATCCCAAGGTTAGATCCGATTTTAATTTTCATCATTTTCGTAGGTAACCCGTAGGTTTAATCTCTTTGCTTAGGTTTTATTAATCTTTAGATTTTAAAAATCCCAAAAATTTGTCGCCACACACTTTTTCTGATCCGACTCCGATTTCCATATCATTGTCTCGATCTCTACGCATTTCACCTTCTACCTCGCACAAACTATCATCTCTGACCACGCACGGTGGTCGGAGACACGGATCGTTCTTCTGCCTCGCCAAGATCCGTCTCCATTCATATCACCGAATGTGTGCATAAATAATTAATAAAAAATAATAAAAAATATATCTTTAACTTCTAAAATTTGTTTTGCAGGTAAAAATAATTAAAAAAAAAGTTGATTTTTGTTTCTAACTTTTATTTTGCAGGGAAACATTAAAAAAATATTTTTGTTTCTTTTCTAACATCGGTTTTGCAGGAAAAATAAAAAATTAAAAAAAATATTTTTGCTTCTGTTTATATCTCCTGCATAAATAAAAAAATAAAAAAAAACTAAAAAAATATTTATTTTAACATTGCTTACAGTGTTTGTAAAAAATAAAAAAAGGTCGCCCGCGTCCCAGCATCTTCTCCTCCAAGGCCGCGGCGCAGCGCGCGCGCCGCCAGCATCCTGCTCCCCAGGCCCGCCTCAGCCCAGCCACACACGTGCGCACGGCCGTACGCCTCCTATCCGCCATCGCTTGGTGCCGCGGCAGCGCGCCGCTCCAGATCGCCCTTCACCCGTGCGACCCACGCGCAGCAGCTGTGCCCCCGCGCTCCCGCACGTGCAGCACCCCGCGCGCACCGCCGGCCTGCTCCTCCACCGCCACAGGCAGCCCGCGCCGCCCCTCTCCAGTGGGCGAACCCCTACGCGTGACCCGCTACTCGCCATCCGATCCTGCGCCATTCGTCCGCCCGAATAGCCACCGGCGCCGCCTTCCATCTCCTCTCGAAGCTGCGCCGCTTCCCGTGCTTCATCTCCTCCCGCGCCCTTGGCTTCTCAAGGGGCGGTGGCTGCCCTCTCTCCTCATTGTTGAAGAAAAAGGATGAAGGCAAGATAAACCCTAAGATTGAGATTCTTGAAAATAAAGGAAATTTGGACAAATTGTGCACCCTCTCTCAAAAGTTTTTACAATTTCAGAACAACCCCAGTCAGTTATTAAGTCAATCTTTCACTGGGTAAATTGCATTTTTCCTCCTGCATTTTGTTTCTATTACTCATTTCATGTGAAAACTTTGCATATTTACAATTTAGTCCTTGCATTTCAGACTCTCATTCTGTAGGCTCTCTTCAATGAAATAAATATTTTTATGAGTCGAAAAATTTTGCAGAAATTCATGTATGCTCTTGCTTTGTGCCTTAACATTGCATATTTTTTTATAGCATTTTAATATCATTTAATATATTTAAAAATTCAAAAATAGTGATATTTTGTCTTCCCAAAATTTGATAATTCATAAAAATTTGAAAATTTGCATAAAAATTCCAAAAAATTGCTGTAGGTGTGTGTTGATGTGTTCTAATTTCTGACCAATTTTTGTGCTTATATCATTTATAAAACTCCAAAAAATTACAAAATACGAAATATCTTACAAAAATTGTAGAAAACTCTAGAAAAATCCAAAAATAGTAATTTCATTTCTTAATTGTAGATATTATCTTGTAGTTTCTATTAAAAATAAATTTCAGGATTTTGAGCTTTTAAAAGATTTTTTAACTTGAAAAATACTCCTGCTTGTCCACTGTTTTCCTTATTTTACACTCTTTGATTTTTAGAAAATCACAAAAACATGAGAAAAATCGGAAAAAATTAGCAAAAATATTTTAAAATATATAAAACTCAAAAACATTTCCTTTTTAATTTTCTGAGTATTTTTGACCTTTTTGAAAAAATACAAAAAGAGTGTGGTGTCAGGTGTTTTCTTTATTTCTTTGTTCTTCTTTTAAAAATTTAAAAAATATAAAAATTCAAAAATCACTAAAAATTCTCTTCTGAAAATTGACTCCTTAATTTTTCAAACGTGCTCCTTGTGTTCGACCCTGGTCGCTATACTAGGTAAAAAGAATAGCAGAAACCGCTTACATTTAATTTATTGACTTTCTGAGTGGTTCATTTATTTTTCTCGATTGATCGCGCTTGGTGATTTGGGTCACAACGACCCTTGTTTGTTATTTGCTTAACTCGAGTTGTCAGGCATGCCATCAGAATGGCACTGTTGCCGGGGAGCACGGCTTTGTAGTCATTTTTCATTTTTGTGATATTTGTCTCTCTATATTATAATTATTTTCTGACATTCTCTCTTGGATTTTTGTGCGAGGTACTGCTTGGACAACTTGGAATTTACTTTTTTAGGACATGCATAGGAAGAAGAGTAGGAAGGAGAAGAAGATTTTTCTTATATTTGAGAGAACATTTCTGCAAACTTGTAATAATTTAGGACTCTAAACTTTTGAACTGTGGACACTTTTATTTTGAGGTCTGTTTCGCCAAGTGCCGGTGCACTTGGGGGAGCTCACCACTGTTTTCTTGATTTAACCGCCATAACTTGCTAGTTGATTCTCATGGTTTAGCCCCGAGACGTAGGAATTTTGATTGATTGTGACGTAAATTTTCTAAGTCCCAACACTTAATTGCTTATCTGTCCCATAGAACGTTTGGACATTGCTAAAAATTAAAAAGTTCTTCACGATCAATAGAAGCTGCTCGTCTAAGGCCGATTTCCACGTGCATCATATAGTTAGTTTACATTCTGTATTTAATTTCTGCACGGATCATATTGCATGTAGAGTGTTGGAGTAAGGTATGCATTTTCTATCTCTGCATGCATCATTGTTTTTGACCGTACATCAGCTTTTTTGACTTCCTCCCCCTGTTTCTTGGACGCAAATCAATCAAAGAGGAAATCAAAAAGCTCGTTAGGCGTTATTTTTGAAAAAAATTCAAAAAAAATCAAAAATTAAAAATTGGGACTGCTAATTGAACTTGACTCTAAAATTAAACGTAATTGACCACTTCATTGTATTGGGAGAGCAATCCCCTCATTGTCTGCGCTTTTACTCGCTCGTGTACACACTAAGGAGTAGTGTCCAAATCCTATTCAAGCCTCCTAAGTGTTTGTACAACTTTTGTTAATCACCTAACTCTAAAATTAAAAAGATAAAAGACCAAATCTCACGGTCTTCACATTGTGTAGAGGTGGTGAATTGAGGGTTTGCTTTGTATTTTGTATGTCCTTGGTGTGAGTCAGTTACGATCATTCTATCATTAGCAGTCAACTTCTGTTTCTATCCCACCCTCCCACCTTCTATCTCTCTGTCTACTCTCCCACCCTCCCGCCCTTCATTTCCCTCTCTTCATTATGGGTCGCATTCCATTCCAACCGGATTTTGCAGCTTCTACATTTCATGCCCATCATTCCTGCCCACTCTCTTGGAAGGTCGGAGCCCCGTCCGATCTCCCATCTTCTCCCTACCCACCCTCCCATTTGGAACATGCTGTAAGTGAAGCCCGCGGAGACTAGATTGACCAAATAAGAAACCCGGACGTTCACCTTGCTGAGATGCGAGTGCATCCCATAGACAATCATATAGTGCAGTTTCGAGTGTTAGACGACTTCTATCCTAGGATGATGGATGAGTACACCGATCAGGAAGTACAATCCACTTCTACTTTGAGATCATTCGTCCTGGATTTAGAGTTAATTGATATACTGCTGAAATTCTTTGGGGAATTGCACGAGGAACCTTATTTGCATATCGATGAATTTGAGGATATTTGTGGATCATGATCATATTCGGATATCACTTCTAAGGACATGATGTTGATTACCTTCCCATTTACACTCCAAAGTAGAGCCAAGAGTTGGTACATACGATTGGGAAGGAAGATTACTACGTGGGGAGATTTATGATCATTATTTTTGCAGAATTTTCACCCCCAGCGTAGAGCAGAGATGATGCGGTCTTGTATTCGTGATTTTTCAGTTAATCACCAGAAGCCATTGATAGATTCATGGTTGAGGTTACGAGAGCTTTTGAGGCAATTTCTAGATCATGGATTTTCGATGACTGGCCTTATCCATATCACCATGAGGGGGAGGACCGTAGAGCAGATTGCATATGTCATTACCTCCTATGGTGGTTCACACCACAGTCCTGATCTAGATTTAGTTGAGACCATCTTGGATTCACTTTCTGACACTCCATATTCACAAGATGATTTATTCAGGATAATACATGAGGGAGAGATGACAACAATTGAGTGTGTGACACACCATACCGATCTTGACAACACACACTAATCAGAGGATATGGATGCTACTACTTCTCATTTGATGGTTGTGTTGCCTATTTGTGTGAGTTCCCAGAGTCGGACATTGGTTGAGGACCAATTGGATTTACAGTCAGATTTTGAGCCACTCCCACTCTGTCACGTAGAAGATTCTTCGATTCTACATCTGCTAGGATTCCAAGAGATAGAGGAGGAACCCACATCTCAGCCATACTCTGAATGTTTCCAGTATCCATACGCAGTTGATTCAGTGTCTTGTCTTCAGGAGATCTTCTCAGATTCGGAGATATACTTGGATTTATCTCAACATAGAGAGCTTGATGAGGGACCGATTTTTGATTCGACAGACCTTGTTAGTCCCATATTTGAGCCTTGTGTCCTCCTATTTGATGAGGTCGATACACTTTTGGAGGACCTGATACTTGACAGCATTGATCCCCAGTTCCCTGATGATTCAGCATTACTCCCCGAGGGTTATCTGCGGGAGGATGCCATGGACCTTGTGTACCCGGTTTCACTTTCTGGGAGTGCGTACGACCTGTCGGATCACGAGACTGAGTATTTTGATATTTCTGATAATGAGTTTGATTTTTCTCTCCTCGACGTCCCTCGCAAGGATGACCCAATCTTTGAGGTATTCGATGATTTCAATGATTTATCTACATTCCATACATCGGATATCAGCCTTTATAGTGAGTCTCCTGATCATGATCTTCCATATCTATTCGAGACGGTGATTGGCGTGGAGGATTCTCTGACAGATCCTTCCTTCTCCATGTTTGATTACTTCGGCTCTATACATTCACTTCATTCAGATCTTGAGCTGATAATTTCTTTTGTGCTACCGGAGCCCGACTTCATCTGCTCATATCTTTATCCGGTAGCAACCACCCACCTGATTGATTAACTGGGTGTTATCATTTCCTCTGTTGAGTTTGTTGTTGTTCTCTCACCGAGACTGCAACGACAGTACGGTATTCGCCTGACAGATGCCGTCCTGAACCTCGATACGACGTTATCTTAACATTGGGCCCAGCTAGGGGCGTCAACTCTAGCTCTTGTTGAGAGGCACCTCAACATTGACCTACTCACATCTGTATAGATCATTCTGTCCATATCATTCATTCTTTCTGTCTCGCATCTCATATCCATCTCATGATCATTCCATACTTAGGGTGTACTTTACCCTAAGTATAGGGGGTGTGTAAGACTTGTGATTATTCATTTGATTCTTTTTACTTCTGTTTTACTGCCTATACTTAGGGATATTTTACCCTAAGTATGGGGGAGGTAGACATTGTACATTATACTCCTCGGTTTTCCTTTTGTGTACAGTCTGCTATACTTAGGATTACTTGATCCTAAGTATAGGGGGATCACCGACTTTTATTGATTACATTCGTTAATTTGTCGTTGTAGTATACTATTCTTTTCACTTTTCTATATGCATCACGAGTTATGTCTTTCTTTTCAGCTCTTTGATCATTATGAGGACATAGATCGAGCTAAGTATAGGGGGTGTCATATATATTGTATATATACTTTAGCCATAACTCGTACTTTCATATCTTTAATATAGCTAAAATACTGTGTAAATACTAAAAAAACTAACTAACTAATAAAAATATGCTGAAATTTCCTCAAAATTCTTTTTGTATATACTGATTAATAAATCAGGATAAAATATTTTGAAAAGTATTTTGAAAGTAGTTTGAAAATCTATTTGAAAAATCTTTTGAAAACTATTTGAAAAATATTTGAAATATATTTTCAACCTTTGTAAAAATATTGTGGTTTGTAAAAATTTTTCTTTTTGTGTAAAATAAAATTATTTTATAAAAACTATTTGCAAAGATTTGGAAAAATGGTTGACAAATTATTTTGAAAATCTATATATACTGTTTGAAAAATGTTTGCAAAATAGTTTTCAAATGTGTGTAAATATTTGTAAAATTGTGTGAAAAATTAATTTGGAATATAGTTTTCAAAATTCTTTGTAAAATTATTTTCAAATAAATTTGAGGAATATATGCATCGCAAAAATTAAAAAAATTAAAAAATCCAACTCCATATATACCTGTATAAATTACTCAAGTTGTAAATTCCTGCATCTTATTCTTGTAAAATAATCAACTCACTCTTGTGTAAATAAATATCTCAACCCTAACTTTAAAAAAATTAATTTTTTTTGTATATACGTGTATATATTACTAACTTTTCACGTTTAAAAAAACTTTTTTGCATGTGCATAATGATTTTTCAAAAATCCATAAAAATTTCAATATTTTGAAAATTGTCTCACAAAAAGATTTTGTTTTCTTTTCCCTTGCATGTACATACTTTCTTGCATTTGCATTTGCATGAGCATTTTTCAGAATGATTTTGACATTTAGACTAAGTCTGGAATAAATTTGAAGAATGGAGCTTAGTTGGACCTTAATGCACTTAATTTCAGAGGAACCTTATAAGATTTGGATTTAAGACTTTTCAGGTCCTAGAGACTTAATTCTTTGAGTCCATAAGACTATGTTCACATGTCATCTTGATAAGTCTAAGCATAATATTTAACAACACACGCATGATTCTTTCAGACCGTGGCTTACCTTGGACAATGCACTTTACACATAGCTCTTCATAGAGGAGGTAGTGAGGGGGCAGAATCTTTTAGCTTGGGGTAGCATACGAGAGTAGTACATCTAGGCGGAACCTCTTGTCCTCCTCTAGGGAGGGAAGTGCGTCTCAACCTGATTTGGCGATGTTGAGGTCTAAAGACAGGAGCTGTGGGGTTGCAATAATGCTTCAAAAGAGGGATAGTCTACTGGCTCAAGAGGAAAAACTCCATATGTCACTACAAACTGGATGACCTTTGGGGACGGTTATTGGGGACGGTCATTTAGCAACCGTCCCCTATACTATTTTAGGGGATGGTTGTTTGTTGATCGTCCCCTCTGTATAGTTTTAGCGATGGTCAATTATGATCGTAGCCTTTAATATGACATTTAGGGACGGTTATATGACCGTCCCCTACCCGGACCTGTAGTGGACGGTCATAACCGTCCCCGTTACTTCACTGTGGCCGTCGCATATACGAAAACTATAGGGGACGGTTACAACCGTCCCTTATAGTTGTTTTTATGGGACAATTGCATAACCGTCCCTAAAACCAACCTAATTGGTGCGTTGGGGAAATTTTCTGCAACCATAGGGGACGGTCCACTTGTAACCATCTCCGATTATTATTATAAGGGACGGTTGTAACCGTCCCTTAAAGTAGGTTTTCAGGGACGGTTGAGTAACCATCCCTAAAACCAACCAGAGGGGACGGTCCACTTATAACCGTCCCCGATTATTATAAAAAGGGACGGTTGAACGACCGTCCCCGATGGTCATATACCCATCTCCGGTAAATCCATCTCCCTCATTCCTCCAATCGATAGTCCCTGCTCCTCCTACTCCATAGCGTCGTCCGTCGCCCCTTGGCCTCCTCCTTCGCCCTCCGGCCTCCGGCCTCCGCCCTCTCGCCCCTTGCCCTCCTCCTCCGCCATCCGCCTCCGCCCCCTTGCCCTCCTCCTCCGCCCTTCGCATCCTCCCCTGCCCTCTCGCCCCTTTGCCATCCTCCTCCGCCCTACGCTCCGCCCTCTCGCCCACTCTGCCCCATCACCGTCTCGCCCTCCTCCTCAGGCCCCGCCCGACCGTCGCCCGTCTCCGTCCATCCATCGTCCTCCGCCTGGTCGCCCACCTCCCTCCGCCTTGATTTCATCATCTTATTTGGATGTAAGTTTTTTTTTAATTTTTTGATAATTTATTAATATATTATGCTTGCTTATGATTGTATAGATTTTTGAAAGTATTGTTTAATCTTTGTAAAGTAGAAGTTGTATATACATAGTTAGATCAAAAACATATAGTTTGTATAATCATATATGGATGCTTGTGATTGTAAAGTAGATGTTGTAAAGTAGAGTTGCTTAATTAATTCTCCCAAATTAGTAGCTTTATGATTGTAAAGTAGAGGTTGTAAAGTATAATCATATATGGATACATAGTTTGTAATGCTTAAATAATTGCTTAATAGTTTAGAGGATCAAAAAAATATAACCTATATACAACTTTGAAAATTACCAATCATTTTTGTAATTAACTTTGGATCTTACCTTTAGGAAATGACAAAAGTTGGATGAACAAAAGATTCGATGACTATCGAACATATAACAAAGGAGTTATCGGATTCTTAGACTGGACTTTTCGATATGAATCGCACTATCATATTGTAGGAGGTAAAGGAGATAGGATACATTGTCCTTGCATAAGATGCAAAAACACTTTGACCTAAAATTGAGCCATAGTTTACGAGCATTTGATATTAAATGATTTTTGGCTTCATTATACGAATTGGACATATCATGGTGAATGAGTTATTTTAGAAGAAGATAGTAATGTCCACGGTGACACTGAAAGAGATGTCTCTGAAACACAAGACCGTGATGCTATATTTGAGATGGTAGATAATATTCGAGGAAATGACACCGATGAAAAGATGGATTCGCTTCCGGATACCTTACTTGAAAAAAATACAAGATGTAGAGAAGCCATTATGCTCAGGAGTCGAAATGTCTCGAGTACGTTTTCTTCTGGAGATGTTTAAGATAAAAGTGAAGAATCGGTGTACAGCGGTTACGATAACAGATGTCTTACATTTGATTAGGACATTATTAAATAATCCAGAAAACTTTCCAAAGGACTGGAAGGATGCTAAGTCTAGATTTCATGCACTTGGACTGAACTACGAGAAAATTGGCGCATGCCCGAACGACTGCATTTTATATTGGAAGGATTATTCAAACTTAGATACATGTCCTGACTGCAAAAGTAGCAGATATAAGAATATTGATAATGATTCGAAGAGGAAAAAACCAGAGAAGATTTTACGGTTATTTCCTTTGATTCCCCTATTACAGCGATTATATTCATACGAAAGAACAACTAGAATGATGATATGGCACAGTAATATCAAAAAGAAAGATGTAACCGGTGTTATGCGACATCCATCAGATACATAGGAGTGGAGCAAATTTGATGAAATGTATCCATCGTTTCTGAAGAAGTAAGAAACATACGATTGGGTCTTGCTTCTGACGACTTTAATCCATTTGGAAATATGAGTACGAGTTACTCTATTTGACCTGTGATACTTGTTACATATAATATGCCACCATGGATGTCAATGGCATCTTCCTTTATGATGATGTCGTTATTAATACCTGGTCCTAAGGAGCTAGGTAATGCGACAGATATATGCAACCGTTGATTGACGAACTAAAGATTCTATGGAATTCTGGAGTGAGTACGTATGACGCGGTAAAGAAAAAATTCTTTACAATGCATGCTTCTTTATTGTGGACAATTAATGACTTTCCAGCATATGCCAATTTATCGGGATGGAGTACGAAAGGTAAACTCGCATGTCCGATTTGTATGGATAAAATACATTCGACATGGCTAAGTGCGAGTATGAAACATTATTATTTGGGACATCGTCGTTTCTTACCGGTAAGTCATAGATGGTTAAGAAGTGAAAATAATTACAAGTTTGATGGACAGTCGTTTGGACATTGTTTAAGTTTGAATCGTCGATCAGGAAGCACAATGTGGATGGAATAAAAAATTTGGACAACTACTCTCTAGGTCGATTATCTAAGAGGAAGACAACCGGTGGATGGCGAAAACAAAATATATTCTTTCAGGAGCTACCATATTGCCATACTTTACAGGTCCGTGATAACTTGGACGTGATGCATATAGAGAAGAATGTTATGGAAAATATTCTTTCAATTTTGAATATTTCTAGTACTGCCAAAGACAGTTTGCGAGCCAGACGTAATCTAATACAGTTGGGTATCCGACCCGAATTACATCCGATTGAGTCAGACAATTCCAAAGTAATAATTTCCGAAGCAGTGTATACTTTATCCATTGCTGACAAAGATAAGATACTCAATTTTATTAAATCAATTAGAGTATCCGATGGATTCTCCTATCAAATTAGCAGATGCATAAATATGGCGGAAAGAAAGATATCGTCATTAAAAAGTCATGATTGTCATGTACTGATGCAAGTTCATTTCCCGTTGTCAATCAGAGGAGTTGTACATCCTGATGTTTTACAGCCACTAATTGAACTCAGTCAGTTTTTTAAAGTTTTGTGTTCGAAGACTTTAGATCCGGAAGTATTGTTCAGACTAGAGACAGATATTGTTATCACTTTATGTAAGCTGGAGCAGCTCTTTCCACACACATTTTTTGATATAATGGTGCATCTAATTATTCATATTGCTAGCGAAGCCCAAATATGTGGTCCTGTGCAGTATCGATGGATGTATCCAATTGAAAGATACCTACGGAAATTAAAGAATATGGTATTTAACAAAGCTTCACCTGAAGGTTGCATTGCCGAGGGATATTTATTTGAAGAATCTATCACATTTTGTGACATGTATATGGATGATGGCAAGAGTATTAGATTTAATCGGTTCGAACGAAATAATGATGGTGAGTTGTGGACAGAAGATCCAAATAAACATTGGATTTTTCAACAAAATGGACGAGCTATCCTAAAGAGTACCCGTCGTAGTATTTCAGATGATGAAAGAGACCTTATTCATTATTATATTTTGATGCAAGTAGACGAGGTTGATTCTTTCTTCGAAGAGTTTCAGTCAACAACCACTAGCAAATCATACTTTCTGAAATGGTTCGGGGATAAAATTGAACTATTAAAAGTTACCAAAGATGAACGGTGGAGCACGAATCTCGATATAATCCACAGGTGTCCATACTCATTAATAATATCACATTCCAGCTATATCGTTAATGGATTTAGATTTCAAAAGAAGTAAATTGATGAAAATAAAACATCACAGCTTTCTGGAGTAATAGTGAAGGCTGATCTCAATGCTGAAATTGACGGATACTATGGCTAGATTATTGATATACTAGAAATCAGTTTTACACATGATGTAAGGTGTGTTCTATTTCATTGCATCTGGTTCGATGTGGGTCGAGTTGATTAGGTTATAAGAAGGATAGAAATGGGGTTCTCTATTTAAAGCAAACAGGTCGGTTACAAACCAATGAACAGTATACGCTTGCCAGTCAGGTCGAACAGGCCTTTTATGTTCCAGATGACTCAATTAGTGGATGGATAATACTCATTAGAACAACACCGAGAGATTTCTTCGATGTAAACGAAGAGGAAGATGCATTAGACAATGATGTTGCATATCAAAATAACTCCAATGATTTTTTCCATGAAGTATTAGACAACGACGTTGGAACTAGCAATATCAGGTAATGTTTTTTATTTTCAATTTCAATTAATTGAATTTATTGTCATCTATCTAGATGTATTTTTTTTGAAATAACTCTTTTTAAATTTCAGAGATGGCTCCTAGACTGAGACGTATTCGGGAGGTTCCCGAACCTCCTCAACAGCCACAGGCAGCTTCTTCTGATGCAGGTAGTGGAGGTACCCCGAGACGACGTGGACCGTCTCAGTGTAGATTTTTTGATCGTCTTGCACCCGGGCAGACGTTGCATGTGCGTATTGTTGGCGGAGATGCGGTTGGGGAGAACTCTACGGAGTTTCAGAGCTACTTTGCCCAGGTTTCTCGTGCGCGCATCCCCATCACTACCCATGACTTTCGGCAGCTTCCTTATACTGTCAAGGCTGCCATACTATCTGATTTAGAGGTATTTTAAAATCAAACAACGGTTTTTTATTAAGTTTTTATACTAATATTTATTATATTTGTTGTATAAGGCTGTCTTTACATGTGAACGAAATGCCCATGTCGATTCCCAGATTTTCTCCCATGCTGCTGAGTTGTTGCGTCGATACAAGGGATGCATAAAGGCGAATGTACGAAGAATTTTTTATTTTTAATTCGGAAGATTTAAGATTAACGATATTTATTTTTCCATCTTTAGTATTACAACCCCCATATTCCATATGAGCAGCTTGTACAGAACGTCCCTCCTTGTGTTACACCAGAACAATGGAGGGAGTTGATTAATTTTTGGTCCAGTGAGGAATTCATGGTACGTACATTGTTTACTTTTTGTTTGTTTTATGCTTGTAGTAACGTTATTTAATTTCAGTCGATTTCTACCAAAAATACGGTGAATCGATCCAAAGGCTTTCGGTACACCCTCAAGATGGGAAGAAAGAACACCAACCAATTGAAGGATGACTTTGTAAGTATTTAAAAAATTTCTACATTTATTAAGTTTGAGTGTAGAATTTATTTTAAAAACTTCTCTTATGTTTTTTTAGTTGAGGGATAACGAACAAGAAATGACCTGCATAGAGGTTTTTGCTGGGTCCAATAGCCGGGATTTAGGAGGATAAGTGCAGTGGGTTGATGACGCCTACGCACCAATTCATGTAAGTAATATAATTCTTAATTTATATAGTGATTTAAGTTATTATATTGACAATATTTGTAATTTTTTTACATGCAGGAAGAAATGATTAGGCTCTCTACCATCTCCTCGCTAGACAGTACGGGGACGAGCCAACCCCCGTTGTTGCCGATGAAGCATTCCGTCAAGCCACTGGTCCGGAATATAGTGGACGCATCCGTTGCGGAGGACGTGGAGAAACGATCCGTACATGGTACGGAGTGAGTGGTGCAAGTGGGTTGACAACCGTCCGGTACCCTATGTTAATTCGGTCAAATTAATGTCCAAATTAATGTTAATCGTTCGTTGCAGTCGGATACGAGAGGTTAGTCAAAAACCACTTATCAATTAATGTTACGTTAATTTTAAGCGGCATATTTTTTTACTTGGTGGAGTCTAAGGTCGATCTCAGGGAGGCATCTGTCTCCTTAGGTGAATTTTAAGCAATTATCCAAGTGTGTGATTTTCGAAGAGTAATTTTTTTGTCTTTTTCAATTTCTATGCAGACTTATGCAGAAAATGCAGGCCAATTTAACGTTTAATTTAATTAAGTTATCAAATGAAGTCCAAAAATTCTAAAAATTGGCCAGATGATAAATGATGATGAAAATGATCTACACTAATTTTTTTGGATTTTTCAGACACTAATTGGATTTACTGGAAATTAAATATGCAGACAGGGTGATTTTCAATATTTAATTTTTAATAAATAACAAACCACAATTTTTTCAAGAACTAAAATTATCCTAGATAGCTCTAATGATAAGGGATACAGGAAAATTGAAAGATCTTAATTTCACTGTGAAATGAATTAATTAAAATTAAATAAGAAAATCACTCAACAATTTATTTAGGCCTCGATATGTGTGCAAATGACATGAAATTTTTATGGTATTTTAAGAACACTGTCCTTAAGCTACTGTGAATTTTTGATGATTTTTGGAAGCACAGAGAATTAACTACAAATTAAAAGGTGTCACTGGGCAAAATATCTCAAAAATACACCAATTAATTCATTAATAATTCTACTGAAATTACAAAAATGTGACACGTGGACCAATAGACAGAGGACAAATTTCTCAACAAAATACAATTTTTAGATTTGCAAAATGATGTAAAATGCAACCTAGGGATGCGTGCAAACACAAGGGTATAAATGCAATATAGAAAATTAAAAATACAATAAGCAAATATGCGGACAGGGACTAAAATGCAATTACCTATAATGCTGGGGACTCAAGTGCAAATTCTCCACAGGGCACGTGCTCCTCACGTGGGGTCAGCATCACAGGGACCTTTTTGCAAATATGGAAAGTCACGAGGGCCTCTGTGTAAATTTCCCAAGCCGCACGTGCTCCTCACGTGGGCGGCTTAGGCTCGGATGGCTGCGGAGGCTCGGGTGCTTCTGGAGGTTTGGAGTGAGGCTCGGTGTAGCCTCGGGTGTCCGAGCCTAGGGTTGGGGGCAAGGCTCGGTCTTCGTCGACGTGGCTGGCTGCGGGCCTTTGGATCAAGATCGATCCAAAGGATGGCGGTGATGATGCATGGCGAGATCAGAAGCCGTCAGATCTGGATAGATCTAACGGTGGTCGATAGAGGCTGAAGATGATGACGTGGCGTTCTCCTGAGCGTGGGATCAATGATGATCCTACGGTCGTTGGCAGCTCCGGTGGGCGGGCGACGTGGCTGACTGCGAACTGTTCGATCGAGATGATCGAACGGCCACTGGGACTTCTTCCTCGACGGCCATCTGCCTCCTACGGAGGAGAAGGCGGGGCTCCGACGTAGTTGTCTTTGCTCCGCCCTTCCCTCCCGTCGTCAGTGAAGGTCGATGGCGAGTCGGAGGTATCTCGGAAGATGCGCGGATGGTCGACGAAGCCTCCGGTGGCCTCAGAAGTGAAGGAGGTGGTCTGGAGTTTGATGACGATGAAGCTCGAAGTCGTCTCCGGTGGGCTTCCGTTCAATGAGCAGCAGGGCACCTGCAAGTGTTAAAGATAGAGCCGGAGCTCGTGCGTGCGTTTGTGGAGAGGTGGAGGTAGTCGGCGAGGCCTAAGGCGTGCTGGAGATGGGTAGGCGATGGTGCTCCAGCCAAGTGGCGGAGCTGGAGCTGATGAAGGTTGACGTGCGTCGTCGGAGGTCGTGAAAGCTACCGCGAAGATGGGAGCTTCGACGCGAAGCTCGGCGAGATGGAATGGAAGCGAGAGTGTGACTGGTGGCAGCGAATAAAATGCGAGAAAATGTGAAGAAAAAGGAATTGAAGATCAGAGATGGATGGAGGGGTTCACCTGGGGATTGGACCTCTCTCTTGGGGTCCAGTTCGTCGCTCGAGGGACCGGTGGTGTCCCGAGCTCCAGCAGCTGCTCGGAGGAGTGGCTACGACACGACGGAGGTGCCGTGGATCTCGCCGGAGAAGAAGCCCTTCGTCGCTCACGGAATCGTCGAATTGCTGTCACCAATCGAAAGCTCGGAGCTCAGGGAAGCTCTCTGGAGTGGCGGATGCGGCTGAAGTTGGCCGGAGGGTGATGATTTATAGGATGAAGGTGATGGGTTGGCTGGTGACGAGGTGAGGTTTGTGGTCGACGTGGGACGACTCTGGTGGGAGTCGTGGGAAGCGAGGGAGCTGGCGAGGGTGAGGGAGGGGTGGTCTCCATCGTGGTGGTGGTGGCGCTCGTCTGCGGTGGTCGAGGTGCTGCCAAGAATAGGAAGGGGGCGCCCCTCCCGCAAGGCAGGGAACGTGGGAGAGAGGGGCACCCGGAGGTAGGAGACGAAGTCTCCACCGTTGGATCTTGTGATCCAACGGTGATGATCGAACGACAGCTGGTCGGGTAGGATTAGATCGGGAGCTCGGTGATGATGAGCCATGATCGCGCCACGTGGAGGGCGCTGGGCGAAGCGCGAGCGGGCGGCTTGGATGAGGAGATGGAGATGATCGAAGGGACGAGGAACGCCAACGGAGGAGCGGCTGTGATGGAGGGATCGGGGCCTTGATCGGATGGTTCATCTGCCGCCACGTGGCGAGCTATGGAAGAGGCGCGGACGAGCGTATCAGATGAAGCAAGGGGGATGATCTGACGGTGTGGCTTTGAGGCGTACGTGGAAGCAGCCCAGCCGTTGGATCTACAGCGTAATCCAACGGCTGTGGCTGCGGGCGGATGAGGCAAAGGGGGCGGGCTGCGTGGCGCAACCAGAGGGTGCCACGTGGCCTGCTGTGAGTGGCTGGAGGAGAATACACATGTAGAGAGGAGAGGGGGCCGAATTTAGAAAAACTCAAAACATGAAAGTTGTAGATCTCGATGAGATCTACAAGTTTCATGTTGACCAAAGACGGAGATGAGGTCAAATATGATACATAAATACAAAGATACAATTATACACCTATGTAGTATACAAAGTGGCCCAAAAACCCAACTTTCTCATACGAGCTCCAAATTGGATGAAATTAGTCTTATTTTGAAGGTCTTTTAATATGTAGTATTCTAAGAGTAAGTAGACCTAATTCGGAGTTTGTATGAGGGCTTTATGTGCATTTTAGTGTACATGGTTCTAGGGCTTTATTGACTCATTTACAAGAGGGATTTCTGGCCTTCTTCCCTATATCATTATCTAAGGAGTACATATTATAGAGAAGAGGTTATTTTAGTGAATGGGTATTTTACAAGGAATTTGTGGCTTATTATTTAAATGCAAATGAGCTGCTAAAATGTATGAATTATGAATGTATGCATGAATGCTATTTGTGCAATATAAAGGGAAATATGCATCTATTTTCTCGGGAACAAGGCTCTATTTTTGACTTTTGAAGTGATGAATCACAGATTCATCAACCCCCTATACTTAAACCTTGCTCGTCCCCGAGCAACTAAATGAAATGCAAGAGTGAAATGATTTTGGGTTCATACCAAGGTCATGAACAAAAGTTAAAAATGGAGCTTGACTCGACCTTTGGATTAGTTGTGTGGCGGAACCTTATTTGGACCTGAACTTAAGACCTAACAGACTTCAAGTTCCACAAGTCTTCTATTCAAGACTCCTCAACAGTCAGCTCAGAACAAATCCTCAAACGCAAATTTCTGATGACTATGATTCTTACTTGTACTGTGTAAGTGATATGTAACTCTCCACATCAGAAATGGCTCGGAACCAGCCTCCTCTAACAAGGTAACTCAATAACCCGGTCCAGTAACTCTTTCCTCGAGAAGCGGGGTATTCCCTTCTAAGTTCAAGTGCGACCAACTCAAGAGGAGGGGGTAGAGAAGAGAATGGACGGTAGCTAGTGTAGCTTCCTATCCCGAGATGCCTGACCAGTGTAGCCAAGTCATCCAGCTGCATTTCTTTACTAGTATACAGACTCCGACAGGTATTTTATTTTCTCTTGGACCTGTTTGATTTTTTTGGAGTTTTTGCATTATTATTATTATTATTTTTATAAAGTGCAGCATGTACATCAGGAGTTTTTTTCCTCTTGAGCCAGTAGACTATCCCTCTTTTGAAGCATTATTGCAACCAACAGCATCCTGTCCTTAGATGTCAACACCACCAGACTAGGTTGAGATGCACTACCCTCCCTAGAGGAGGACGGATGTTTCCACCCGTGTGCTACTCCAAGCTAAAGGATTCTACCTCCTCACCACCTCATCAATGAAGAGCTACGTGCATAGTGCTTGTCCAAGTTAGGTCATTATCTATAAGAATCCTGCGTATGCCCGAGATATTCTATTTAGACTAATCAAAATGACATGTGAACATAGACTTGCGGACTCAAAGAATTAAGTCCCTAGACCTGAGAAATCATAACTCCAGTTCCTATAAGGTTCCTCTGAAATTAGGTGGATTAAGGTCAGATCAAGTCCATCCTCAATATCTACTCATAACTTGGTCCAGAACCCACTAGCTTTTCACTTTGCATATGCAAAGTATGCAGATGAGATGTCATGCTATGAAGATGAATGAAAATGCAAGACTCTTTTTATTTTCTTTTTTTTATGCAGAGATGATATGCAAGAGTAAATAAGAAGCCTTTTTGTTTTATTTTTCTGGTATACATCATGTTTTACAACAAATTTTACAACTTTTTATACAAGTATAGTACAACAATTTTTTTTCGATTTTTACCCACCCATAATTATTGTAAAATATACAAAAATACGCAAAACATACGCGAAAGTACGAGCTATGGGTAAAGTATATATGTAATATATACACGCCCCCCTATACTTAGCGTGTGCTATGTCCTCAGAGTACGAAGAGCGAGGAAAAAGACATAGCTCGTGCTAAGCGTAAGAGAGCTAAAATTACAAGAGTATAGAAGTCGTCCCGCCCCCCTATACTTAGGCTCTGGCAGCCTAAGTGTAGCAGAAGATCAGCAAAATGGGGCAGACGAGGGAAAGATGAGAAGTGGATGAGTATATAATGCGGGCATCGGTCCCCCCTATACTTAGGCTCAGGTCAGCCTAAGTATCGGTAGGAAATGAGTATGAGGACCAATGTGATCTGGAGAATGTACAGTGAACCGACTCAGGTGACCCCTCCCCCCTATACTTAGGATCTGGTTATCCTAAGTATAGTCCAAGATAATGGTTCGATGATGTGGGGATGGGTTACTAGAGTCGCGGGGGAAAAGGATAGGATATACAAGACTGATGGTATACACAGATGAGTCGGTCTGAATCTTCCGAGATGCTGCGGATGGCTGGAGTTCACTGGTGCAAGGTCTCATATGCGGCTTGAGGTATATCTGCTGTATCTGTCTCGCGCATGAATACAATCTCCTCAACATGGACTAACTGCTCATTGGATTCGACGAAGTGCTTCAACAACTGTCCATTTACTAGGAATGTCGGTGCATCATCTGCGAGATCTGAGATCTAGACACATCCACTATCATGCACTGTACGGACGACAAATGGTCCCGTCCACTTAGACTTTAACTTGCCTTGGAAAATCTTCAGCCTAGCATTGAACAACCATACCTTCTGTCCAGGAACAAAGGTCTTTCGTCTGATATAACTATCATGCCAACGCTTCACCTTGTCCTTGTACACCAAACTGTTGTCATATGCGCGGTTTCTGACTTCCACAAGCTCATTCAGATCCATGTCTCTCTGCTTCTGTCCCAGGTGCGTGCTCCAGTTGACCTTCTTGATTGCCCATTCTGATTTGTGCACTAACTCTGCGGGCAAATGGCACGGCTTTCCGAATACCATTCGGAATGGGGAGGTGCCTAACGGTGTCTTGTAAGCCGTCCTATACGCCCAGAGGACTTGATCCAAGATCTGAGACCAGTCCTTCCTGTCCGGGCGGACAAGCTTTTGCAATATGGTTTTCACCTCCCTATTTGACACCTCAGTCATACCATTGGTTTGTGGGTGGTAAGGACTCATGACACAGTGTTCGATGCCGTAGTCCTTCAGGAGTTTCTTCACCTCCCGATTCACAAAGTGGCTACCCCCATCTGATATCATCATTTTGGGGATCCCGAACCTAGAGATTATGTGCTCTCTGATGAATTTACAGACAGTCCTGCTGTCTGCGGCTCGGGTCGGGATAGCCTCCACCCATCTGGACAGATAGTCTACCGCAAGAAGGATATATTCGAACCCGTGGCTGATAGGGAATGGGCCCATGAAATCGATGCCCCAGGCGTCAAAGACATCACAAATGATGAACGGCTGCATTGGCATCTCATCCTTGGAACCAACGGTTCCTCCCATTCTCTGGCAAACTGGGCACGACTTCGCGAAGGCGGTGGCATCGCGAAACAGAGTCGGCCAGTAGAAGCCACACTGAAGTACCTTCCATGCGGTCCTCTTCCCGGAGTGGTGTTCTCCTGCCTCCAAGCTATGGCATAAAGAAAGGACACTCTGGTATTCCTCCTGAGGAATACAACGTCTCCAGACACAATCCGGTCCTTCAAAGAAAAGGATCGGATCCTCCTAATGGTAGTGTCTTGCGTCCGACATTAGTCGGTCGATTTGGTTCTTGGGCCAATCTTCAGGAACTTTCTTGGAGACAAGATAATTCACGATATTGGCGTACCATGGGAGTGAGTCGATAACAAAAATCGACTCGTCAGGGAAGGAGTCTCGAATTGGTGAAACCTCGGAAGTATTAAGATCTTCGAGATGAGAAAGATGATCGGCCACTACGTTCTTCTTTCCAGGTTTATCACGGATGTCCAAATCAAACTCCTGGATAAGTAAAATCCAACGAAGAAGACGCGCCTTCGCGTCCTTCTTCTCCATCAAATACCGTAGTGCCGTGTGGTCTGTGAACACAGTTACCTTGGATCCAATTAGGTGAGATCTGAATTTGTCCAAGGCAAACACTACCGCAAGCATTTCCTTTTCCGTAACCATGTAGTTACGCTGAGTAGAATCAAGCACTTTGCTTGCGTAGTGAATTGCAAACGGGACGCCATCTCTTCTTTGTCCCAATACAGCCCCAACAGCATAATCAGAGGCGTCCGTCATGATCTCAAAAGGTAGAGACCAATCTGGGGCTTGCAGGATGGGTGCGTCCATGATCATTCCTTGTAAAAGCTTAAAGGCCTCAAGACATTTGTGATCTACAATAAACTCCATGTCTTTGCTTAAAAGCTCAGTTAGCGGTCGGGCAATCTTAGAAAAATCCTTAATAAATCTCCTATAAAATCCAACATGCCCGAGGAACGACCGCAACTGCCTCACGTTGGTTGGTGGCTGGAGTCGTCTGATCACGTCCACCTTGGCAGGGTCAACCTCCATTCCTCTCTTGGAGATGACATGCCCCAACACTATGCCCTCCGTCACCATGAAGTGACTTTTCTCCCAGGAGAGCACCAGATTAACCTCACAACATCTCTTGAGGACTCGGTCCAGATTCCTAAGACAGGAATCGAAAGAATCGCTGTGGACCGAGAAGTCATCCATGAAGACTTCCAGGAATTCGCTGACCATTTCGGCGAATACAGCAATCATGCACCTTTGATAAGTACCTGGAGCATTGCATAGCCCAAAAGGCATGCGCCTGAAAGCATAGGTACCAAAGGGGCATGTAAACGTGGTCTTTTCCTGGTCCTCTGGAGCTATGGCTACTTGATTGTAGCCCGAGAACCCATCTAGGAAGCAGAAGAATTCTTTCCCTGCTAGTCTTTCTAAGATCTGATCAATGAATGGTAGGGGGAAATGATCCTTCTTCGTCGCGGCATTCAGGCGTCTGTAATCCACACAGACGCGCCACGACGTGGGTACTCTCGTCACGATCTCCTCTCCGTCCTCGTTGGTGGTCGTCTGAATTCCCGACTTCTTCGGGACAACATGGATCGGGGCCACCCACTTAGAGTCGGAGATTGGGTAAATGAAACCCGCGTCGCACCATTTTTCTATCTCCTTCTTCACGACCTCTCATAAATTTGGATTCAACCGGCGTTGGAATTCACGAGAGGGTTTGGCTTCATTCTCCAAGTAAATATGGTGCGAACACAGAGCGGGATTTATCCCGTGGAGGTCGGAAATGCTCCAGCCTATCGCCTTGCGGTTTTTCTCCAGGATCTCTAGCAAGCGAGATTCCTGCTCCTCGGTCAATTTCGAACTGATGATGACCGGAAATTTCTTGTCTTGGCCCGCAAGGAAGGCATATTTCAAGGTTGTGGGTAGGGGTTTGAGCTCAGGAATAGTGTGATCGTCTAAGAAATCTGGCTCAATCTGCTCTGGTTTAGTGTTGAAAGTGGCTGGATCGTTTTCTGTGATAGCGGCCACCAAGTTCGGCTCAGGAGTCGGATCGTCAAAGGTCTCCATGCAATCGGCAAACGCCTCGTCCGACTCGTCATCCTCATCTTCCGATTGTCCTAAGGATGTAAGGACTGACAGGCCCAACTGGGCCTCTACGTCATCGAAGATGTAGGGCGATGCAGGCTCAGAGCTGTACTCGTTCCTGAGGATCTCGCAGACTGACTCATGCACTGGATCATCTTCGAAGGAGATGGACACATCGGTGCTGGCTGGGTTCTGTCTCCATGGCCCAACTAAGTCTACATGCTCGCAGTCTGTTCCGGTAGAAGAGTACTCGGTGCTGGATTCAGAATCTGGTCTCTGCCATCTTGTCTGCTTCATTTCAAGTTCCTCATCTCCGCCTAGAGTTTGGAACTGAATCTTCCCATTCTTATAATCAAATAAGGCCCCTGCTGTTCTGAGGAAGGGCCTACCTAGAATAATCTGGGAGTCTCTCCAATTACGAGGGGTTTCCATATCCAGGACAGTGAAGTCCACCATGTATTCTTGCCCCTCGACTTTGATCACAATGTTCCTCAACTCTCCTTGGGACCTCTTAGTTGATTTGTCAGCGAACTGTAGAAGAGCTCTAGATTTCCTAAGAGGTCCGAGATTAAGCCGCTCATAGAGGGTTGTGGGCATCAAATTGATTGAGGAACCATTGTCCAGGAGAGTGCGTGCAAACGCGATGTCATCAACATGACTCACTACATAATGTGCACCCATGTCTCTTCATTTCCGAGGAAACGAGTTCTTTATTGCACAAGTCGTGGCTACTGATAAAATGTGTTTCTCAACACGGCTTTTGGTCTTCCTGCTAACCCTAGTAGGTGTGCATCTCACCTTAAGGTATTTTTGGAATGCAGGGGTCATTTCCACGAACTTGTCAAAAGGGATTGTGACCTTGATGTGTTTATTGCAGAATTCAGCCATCTCAGGGTCATCTTTTTGGATTTTCTTCGTTTTCTTCTTTCCACCTTTGAGAGCTCGGGGGAAAGGGATTATTGACTCCAACTCAGGTTCGGAAACTGAAATCTTCTCATTAATTTCGGGAACTGAGTTCTTAACATGACTCTGACTCTGATACAGACTCGGACTCTGACTCTGACTAAAAAGAAAATTCTGAGGCGAAACCGGTGACGCTTTTTCCGCTTCTGCTGGACGATCCTCCTCAAATGGAGGTGTGGGCTCTTCATCGGTGTCGTCTGACTCTATGCAAATGCGAGAATGCTGCTTCGAGGACTCAGATGTCCTCTTCTTCCGCCGGTGATGGTGGTGCTGCTGCTCCTCCTCTTCTTCCTCCGAGTTCTCCTCAGGTAGAGTCTCGGAGGTTCCTTCCTTCTGTGCCCGTGCCCGATCAGGTATGGTCACGGTCCTTCCGCTCCTGAGGGACATATGATTTACATTATCATACGAAAGGATCTCATGTTCAGATAAATAATTATCTGAATAATATACCTAATCTTGAGGTCGGTTCTGGCCCTGGTGTACGCTGTTCGGGTTGGCCTGAACCTGTGCGGGAATTGGGGTCCTTGGCGCCATTTGTTGGTCCTGGGTACGAGACACCCGATTGATGTCGGTTCTCATGTCCAGGTAGTCATTCTGCATCTGTTGGACCCTATCAAACAGGGTCTGGATCGCCAAGGTGAGGGACTCCAATTCGGTGGGCTGGGCTTGCTGCTGTGTAGATGCGGTCCTATATTGGCCCTGCTGGCCGTGCCGATATTGCTGTTGCTGATGGGACGGTGCTGGCCCCTGCTGGTAGGTGCGCTGCTGCGGCTGGTACCCCTGTTCTGGCCTGGACTAGAAGCGCGGTATGGCAACGGGCCTGGTCTCTTGGTAGACTGGGGATGGGTGGTGTGACTGATCCTTCCCCATTTCGATCTGCCGGACTATCGGATCACGGCTATACCAAAGCCTGTTGATCTCGTAAACTGGCGGAGGCTCCTCGTATCCCGTTTCCACTTGTGGGGGTGCATGCTGGCTCTGCTGGGTGTAAGTCTGGTCCCAGCTGCTCTGAGACCCCGGTGCCTGTTCCTGTACAAGATGGACTCGATGTACAGGCACAGGTGGTGCAGAAGGGGTAGGTAGCTTGATCCTAGCTACCTTTTCAGAGAGCTCCTCCACTTTCTTGGGTAGGCTCGAAAGAGACTCCATCTCCGCGACTCTCTTGTGGATCTGCTCGACCATGGTAAGCTTGTCGTCAATTATCCCCATGCTGGGGATGAGGTCCTCAGTCAGATCTGCTACAGTCCTTCGAGTTGTCTCATTGGATAAGATTGAGGGAGACAACTGATAGGCCCTTGTGGCCTGTGACCTGCCGGTTTCCGCCATCTGCTCTAGGATCTTCCATAAAGCATGCTCGTTCTTGTTCAGATAGCTTCCTCCACAGGCGGCACTGACTAACCCCTACATCTCGGGGTTAGACCACAGACTAAGGTCTGGACTAAGATCGCCTTTGAAATGTCGTGGCATGGGCATTTCTGCACTAAATCATTGAACCTGTCCCATGCTTCATGGAAAGGTTCACTGGGTCCTTGAGCGAAGCTGGCGATCTTCGTTCTCATCTGATTAGTCCTACTGAGAGGGTAGAACTTTTTCAAGAAAAGGTCCTTGAACTGCATCCAGGTAGTACATACCACCCCTAAGTTCTTCAGCCAATGAGCAGCCTTATCTCCTAAGGCAAAAGGGGTGGCCTTCAGCCGGATATAATCTTGGCCAACATTGGGATGGCTAAGATTATTGCACACCAATTCGAAGTCACGGAGGAAAGTGTATGGTTCTTCAGTGAGGTTTCCGTTGAACTTCGGTAGCAGACTAAGGAAGTGGGGCTTCAGCTCGAATGCCTGGGCGGGAACTGCAGGTGCTAACCAGTTCTGGATCTCGTTCTCCGCCGGGTTGTAGGTATCGACCATTGGTCGGTCGATTCCTCCAGCTACTATTATTTGTCCCATCCGTGCCGTGAGATCTGCATTCTTCTGTTCGGCTTCGGCGAGGCAATTAAGAATCTGTCGTATCTGGTCCTAATCAGGTGGCATCCTTGGCGGCATCTTGTCCTCTAATTCTGGGGATTGGGAAATAAGATCGGTGTTAGAGGGCAAATCAAGGAAGGGATTACCGAGGCGATGGTCTTCCTCGGCAATCTCGGAGGAGATAAAAGGGTTGGTTTGAGAGTAACCACCCTGAGTATGAGAGAACCAGGACTCAAGAGGGTCATGAGTCCTAGGTGGTCCAAGGTGCGCTCGGTCCGATAAAGATGAGTTACTTGGGGGACTCATGGAGAGATCGGTGAATAATGCGTCGAGATCTCCCCAGTCACTCATCTTGATGAAGCGAGAAGAAGATAGGATTTTACTCCTACCTGAAGCAAGCAAAAAGAACAATCCAAGACCCTGGGTTCACACTCAACACAGTGAAGGACTCGAAGTCGAGTCCAATTAATCTTGTAAATTTTAAGTGTGATTTTCAAGCAAAAATAGCAAGGATTACGCGGCCTATAGGGAAGTCAGCTCAGAGCCGGATGCGTCTTCCCTGTTTATCCTGTCGCCTAAGATACCGCCGCTCCTTCCTTTCTTCGCTCCTATCCCAAGCCGATGGATTCAATGACCACGCCCCTATCTACCTGCAAGCAGGCGGAGGCTGACAAGGCCGGAACTTCACCTCGGGGGGTTACTGGCAGCTTGTCGCAAAGTACCGCAATTTCGCCCCTATCTACCTGAGACAGGCGGAGGCTACTTGGTACTAGTCAAAGAATCTGAAATTATTCGGCTTGTGATATTTGCTAGGATCAGTTAGAACGTGATATGGAAGACGGGGATTTGGGCTCTACCTTAATGTGTTCACACACACTCAAGTACCCTCACTCAGCCTGAAGACAAGGTCGGGGATTAATCTCCCGCAAACAATTTTCAAATTGTATTCCTTTTTTTGGTCAATACTGTTTAGCAGTCTCGATTTTAAAGTTAGGTTATCACTTATTAAGTCCACCACAAAGCACGCCTATCGGACAGTCCCAATTTCCTGTTTAATTTAAATGAGAAAATCAGAGGGGGAAATCGAGAAAAGCCGATGCAAGTCGAAATCGATGATGCTTATGCTGAGTGAAGAATACTTACAGTGATCCCTTCGCTTTTTTTATGCAGGATGCAGAACAGAATTGAAAACTTTATCTACATGCAAATGCAGGCGATGAAAGCCGCTCCAAGACAGGCAGTTCTATTAGCGTGAAGAACAGTTTAATTTGACTAAGTACTGCGGTCTAGGTGCGTCTATTAAGTGTATTGTGTGGTCCTAATGATTACGAGCACAAGCAATTCCTAGATTGGCTCGGGGAGCCGCTAGTGCAAGCTAAGTTACAATTCACCCACACAGCACACGGGACACAGTTCCACTATCTTTACAGACGCGAGAAACCAAACAGGAACCGCTGGAAATGATGCGAAGAAAAGAAATAAAATAAATAAAAAATACAATGCCTCTCTTTCACTCAATAAAGTTTAAATGCTAGGTCTTCGAAGCGTCGTCGACTCCTCGCGTTCCTCGCACAGAAACAAAGTAAGGTCAGAGAGTGACACAAAAATTAATGCAAGAAATAAAGGAGAGAAAATAATTACAAGAAAAACCGGGGGTCAGACTACCCGGGGAAGGAAAATCAAACACTCAAAAATTTGTTAAAATTTAACCTAAGCCGTGCCTCCCCGACAACGGCGCCATTTTGACAACCGTCCGGTACCCTATGTTAATTCGGTCAAATTAATGTCCAAATTAATGTTAATCGTTCGTTGCAGTCGGATACGAGAGGTTAGTCAAAAACCACTTATCAATTAATGTTAAGTTAATTTTAAGCGGCAGATTTTTTTACTTGGTGGAGTCCAAGGTCGATCTCAGGGAGGCATCTGTCTCCTTAGGTGAATTTTAAGCAATTATCCAAGTGTGTGATTTTTGAAGAGTAATTTTTTTGTCTTTTTCAATTTCTATGCAGACTTATATAGAAAATGCAGGCCAATTTAACGTTTAATTTAATTAAGTTATCAAATGAAGTCCAAAAATTCTAAAAATTGGCCAGATGATAAATGATGATGAAAATGATCTACACTAATTTTTTTGGATTTTTCAGACACTAATTGGATTTACTGGAAATTAAATATGCAGACAGGGTGATTTTCAATATTTAATTTTTAATAAATAACAAACCACAATTTTTTCAAGAACTAAAATTATCCTAGATAGCTCTAATGATAAGGGATCCAGGAAAATTAAAAGATCTTAATTTCACTGTGAAATGAATTAAATAAATTAAATTAAGAAAATCACTCAACAATTTATTTAGGCCTCATATGTGTGCAAATGACTTGAAATTTTTATGGTATGTTAAGAACACTGTCCTTAAGCTACTGTGAATTTTTGATGATTTTTGGAAGCACAGAGAATTAACTACAAATTAAAAGGTGTCACTGGGCAAAATATCTCAAAAATACACCAATTAATTCATTAATAATTCTACTGAAATTACAAAAATGTGAACGTGGACCAATAGACAGAGGACAAATTTCTCAGAAAAATGCAATTTTTAGATTTGCAAAATGATGTAAAATGCAACCTAGGGATGCGTGCAAACACAAGGGTATAAATGCAATACAGAAAATTAAAAATACAATAAGCAAATACGCGGACAGGGACTAAAATGCAATTACCTATAATGCTGGGGACTCAAGTGCAAATTCTCCACAGGGCACGTGCTCCTCACGTGGGGTCTGCTTCACAGGGACCTTTTTGCAAATATGGAAAGTCCCGAGGGTCTCTGTGTAAATTTCCCAAGCCGAACGTGCTCCTCACGTAGGCGGCTTAGGCTCGGATGGCTGTGGAGGCTCGGGTGCTTCTGGAGGTCTGGAGTGAGGCTCGGTGTAGCCTCGGGTCGTCCGAGCCTAGGGTTGGGGGCAAGGCTCGGTCTTCGTCGACGTGGCTGCCTGCGGGCCTTTGGATCAAGATCGATCCAAAGGATGGCGGTGATGATGCATGGCGAGATCAGAAGCTGTTAGATCTGGATAGATCTAACGGTGGTCGATGGAGGCTGAAGATGATGACGTGGCGTTCTCCTGAGCGTGGGATCAATGATGATCCTACGGTCGTTGGCAGCTCCGGTGGGCGGGCGACGTGGCTGACTGCAAACCGTTCGATCGAGATGATCGAACGGCCACTGGGGCTTCTTCCTCGACGGCCCTCCGCCTCCTGTGGAGGAGAAGGCGGGGTTCCGACGTAGTTGTCTTTGCTCTGCCCTTCCCTCCCGTCGTCAGTGAAGGTCGATGGCGAGTCGGAGGTATCTCGGAAGATGCGCGGATGGTCGACGAAGCCTCCGGTGGCCTCAGGAGTGAAGGAGGTGGTCTGGAGTTTGATGACGATGAAGCTCGAAGTCGTCTCCGGTGGGCTTCCGTTCAATGAGCAACAGGGCACCTGCAAGTGTTAAAGATAGAGCCGGAGCTCGTGCGTGCGTTTGTGGAGAGGTGGAGGTAGTCGGCGAGGCCTAAGGCGTGCTGGAGATGGGTAGGCGATGGTGCTGCGGCCAAGTGGCGGAGCTGGAGCTGATGAAGGTTGAAGTGCATCGTCGGAGGTCGTGAAAGCTACCACGAAGATTGGAGCTTCGACGCGAAGCTCGGCGAGATGGAATGGAAGCGAGAGTGTGACCGGTGGCAGCGAATAAAATGCGAGAAAATGTGAAGAAAAAGGAATCAAAGATCGGAGATGGATGGAGGGGTTCACCTGGGGATTGGACCTCTCTCTTGGGGTCCAGGTCGTCGCTCGAGGGACCGGTGGTGTCCCGAGCTCCAGCAGCTGCTCGGAGGAGTGGCTGTGACACGGCGGAGGTGCCGTGGATCTCATCGGAGAAGAAGCCCTTCGTCGCTCACGGAATCGTTGAATTGCTGTCACCAATCGAAAGCTCGGAGCTCAGGGAAGCTCTCTGGAGTGGCGGATGCGACTGAAGTTGGCCGGAGGGCGATGATTTATAGGATGAAGGTGATGGGTTGGCTGGTGACGAGGTGAGGTTTGTGGTCGACGTGGGGTGACTCTGGTGGGAGTCTTGGGAAGCGAGGGAGCTGGCGAGGGTGAGGGAGGAGTGGTCTCCATCGTGGTGGTGGTGGCGCTCGTCTGCGGTGGTCGAGGTGCTGCCAAGAATAGGAAGGGGGCGCCCCTCCCGCAAGGCAGGGAACGTGGGAGAGAGGGGCACCCGGAGGTAGGAGACGAAGTCTCCACCGTTGGATCTTGTGATCCAACGGTGGTGATCGAACGGCAGCTGGTCGGGTAGGATTAGATCGGGAGCTCGGTGATGATGAGCCGTGATCGCGCCACGTGGAGGGCACTGGGCGAAGCATGAGCGGGCGGCTTGGATGAGGAGATGGAGATGATCGAAGGGACGAGGAACGCCAACGGAGGAGCGGCTGTGATGGAGGGATCGGGGCCTTGATCGGATGGTTCATCTGCCGCCACGTGGCGAGCTATGGAAGAGGCGTGGACGGGCGGATCAGATGAAGCAAGGGGGATGATCTGATGGTGTGGCTTTGAGGCGTACGTGGAAGCAGCCCAGCCGTTGGATCTAGAGCGTAATCCAACGGCTGTGGCTGCGGGCGGATGAGGCAAAGGGGGCGGGCCGCGTGGCGCAACCAGAGGGCGCCACGTGGCCTGCTGTGAGTGGCTGGAGGAGAATACATGTGTAGAGAGGAGAGGGGGCCGAATTTGGAAAAACTCAAAACATGAAAGTTGTAGATCTCGATGAGATCTACAAGTTTCATGTTGACCAAAGATGGAGATGAGGTCAAATATGATACATAAATACAAAGATACAATTATACACCTATGTAGTATACAAAGTGGCCCAAAAACCCAACTTTCTCATACGAGCTCCAAATTGGATGAAATTAGTCTTATTTTGAAGGTCTTTTAATATGTAGTATTCTAAGAGTAAGTAGACCTAATTTGGAGTTTGTATGAGGGCTTTATATGCATTTTAGTGTACAGGCTTCTAGGGCTTTATTGACTCATTTACAAGGGGGATTTCTGGCCTTCTTCCCTATATCATTATCTAAGGAGTACATATTATAGAGAAGAGGTTATTTTAGTGAATGGGTATTTTACAAGGGATTTGTGGCTTCTTATTTAAATGCAAATGAGCTGCTAAAATGTATGAATTATGAATGTATGCATGAATGCTATTTGTGCAATATAAAGGGAAATATGCATCTATTTTCTCGGGAACAAGGCTCTATTTTTGACTTTTGAAGTGATGAATCACAGATTCATCATGGGTCTCACTCTTCCTCGCAAGGGAGTCAGAGAGAAAGAGAGATGGAGAGGGAGCTGCAAGAGGTAAAGGCAAAGATGTCTGCATAAGATCAAGAGATGGCGAAGATGCGTTTGGAAATGGCGAATGTCATGTCCTTTATAAGTTGTCTTCAAAGTCAAGCCACGCCACCTGTACAACCAACACGTCTCGGTGACGATGAGGAGAGCGAGTAGGAGAGCGACGAGAGCGACGAGAGTGAAGGATCAGAGTAGATAACAATGCTTGTAGTAAATTTTAGTTTTTTGTTGAATATTTTATTGTAATATTTCTGGTAATGCCCAATACTATGTAGTATTATTGACAAACAATTTCATTTGTAATATAAAGTGTCTTCTTTACATCTTGAATTGTGACTTTATGAAATGTATTATTTAATTTCACAAAGGGAGCGTGAAGAAGACACCATGATTCTAGTATTTTTTCCAGTACGGGGTTATTGGGGACGGTTATAACCGTCCCCTATGTTCTACAGAAACGTTCCCCTTTTGAGGATTAGCTCAAAGATTAATGGGGACGGTTACAACCGTCCCCTATACCCGTCTGTTGGCGTCGCTGTAGACGTCACACTAGATGGGACGGTTTTAACCGTCCCCTATATGCTTCTGTTGACGTCGCTATAGACTGACTATAGGGGATGGTTACAACCATCCCGTAAACGCTTCTGTCGGCGTCGCTATAGACCCCAACTAGATGGGATGGTTCCAACCGTCCCCTATACCCTTCTGTTGGCGTCGCTATAGATCCCAAACTAGATAGGACGGTAACAACCGTCCCCTCTGCTTCTTAAGCGGGACGGTATGACCCGTCCCCAATGCTTGACATCGGTCGAAAGACCTAATGGGGATGGTTTAAACCGTCCCCACAGGTCTTCTGTGCCCATTGCAAAATGATTGACCATTGGGGACGGTCACAACAAACATCCCCATAGATCTTTTGTGCCCGTCGCAAATTGTTTGCGCATTGGGGATGGTTACATTCGTTCCTAATATTCGTGGTAGTAGGGATGGTTGTAACCGTCCCCAATGTTAATTACTAAAGGGACGGTTACAACCGTCCCCAATGGTTTATTAAACGAGACGTTCGTGAGAACCGTCCCATCTACTCAAATGAGACGGTAGTAGAAGGGACGGTTGGTCGACCGTCCCCTCTGAGCAGAAGGGATGGTTGCTACAAAGAGGACGGTCTTCGACCGTCCCCTTCAAGCCACCGGCCTGTAGTGTGTACATGCTGCACCTTGTATATATTGTCAAAAAAAGATGAAAAAAATGCAAAATTTCCAAAAGTGGATAGGCCTGATAGAAAAATAAAATGCCTGCCGGAGTGTATATACAAGTGAAAAAAAGAATAAGAGCTTCAAAGTCATACATTTGTGAGCTTGCAGCGGGTGACATGGCTACACTGGTCCTGCATCCAAGGATATGTAACTACACTGGTTACCGTCCATTCTCTTCTCCATCCCCTCATCTTGAGCTGGTTGTACTTGAACTTAGAAGGGAATATCCCCGATCCTTGAGGAAAGAGTTGCCAGACCGGGGGATTAGAGTTACCTTGTTGAGAGAAGATATTTCTTTGCTACTTTTGAGATGATGAGCTATACTCCACTTACATGTACAAGTAAGAATTCATAGTCATAAGAATTTGTGTATGTAGACTTGTTCTGATCTGACTGTCGAGGAGACCTGAATAGGAGTCTTATGGAACTTAGAGGCTGTTAGGTTTTAAATCCATTTCCCATTAAGGTTCCGACACACTAATATTCCAAAGGTCCGACAGAGCTCCAGACTACATTTTTATGAAGATAAGTTTAAAAGGTCAGCATTGTTCTAACTTCTTTCCTTTTTCTTTTCTTTAGTTTTTATTTTTGTTTTCACTTATTTTTCAAATAAGTGTTTGTTAGGGGACTAGCAAAGGTAAATTATAGGAGATTGATGAATCCACGATTCATCGACTTTATTCTTTTATTTTAGCCTCTTTTTCTTAGTTAAATACCTGTAAATACCTACTAATTCCATAAAATTATCATTTTGCATGCATTTGTTAAAATTGCATTTTCAACACTTTCTGTGCGTAAATAAAAGAATAAAGAAGAAAAGAAAAAGAAAAGGATGTTTATGCAATAAATACAGACTGACCCGAACCCCGAGAGAAGGTCAAGACTTGACATGATCGACCAGGAATAAAGTAGGGGGAGATAAGGTCTTCTGTCAAAAATCCAAAAATATTTTGTAAATATTTTTCATGTATATTTGTACAAAAACGTGTACCATTTTATTTGTACATAATTTAATCTTAAACCAATTATTTTTGTAAACAATAGTCGTAAATAAAAATATGTTGTAAATAATAAAAATATTTGTAAATTAAAATATTGTATATATTGCAAATAATTACACCTAGAAAAAGCCGCAAAGCGATAATAGAAACATCAATTCCGGCTCTATACAAGATCAAATTGAACCAAACTCACTTCCATCATGCTCTAAATTAAATTATCTTTCAAATGGCTGTAGTTTCATAATTTTTGGAGTTACGGTTGAAAAGTCGATTTTCTGGGGTGTTTTGTGCAGTTTTTCCATATACTTGATGTACATATTTATTTATATTTTTCTTAATGTATATAATTGTAAATATTATTTTCAAAAAAATTAAAAAAATAAAATAAAAAAATCTTTTTTAAAAATATTTTCTTATTTGTACTTATGTATATTGTATTATAAGTGTATAATATATGTATACAATTAACTTCCTTTATAAAATTCACCAAAAGAATTAATTATCTAACTTTAATTAAATATTTTAATGTAATTACAAATTTTATGTTTACATTTAATTTTTTAATTCATTTATTTGGTTTAAAAACTTACCTTGTATATTAGATTTTATTCCATACCTTAAATAGCCACGATTAAGGTGGCTAATTAATTTTCAATTAAATAATTAATTAAATTTATTTATTCCAAATTTCTTAATTAATTATTTAATTAATTTACTAATTTAATTATTTTATTAATTCACCCAATAAACACCTTCCTTATTTATGGATATTTTCCATTTTTATTTTTCTTCTCTTTTTATTGGCTCCTTCCTCCCTCATTCACACTTGATCAATCTTTGGAGAGAGGAGCCCGATCTCCGAGAGTTGCTTGTTGTAGAAGGGTGCCCAACCTTCGATCCGGTCAATGACAGCGATTTAAGCGTCGTCGAGGCCATCACGATGTTTCTGATCCCAAGGTGAGATCCGATTTTAATTTTCGTCATTTTCATAGGTAAACCGTAGGTTTAATCTCTTTGCTTAGGTTTTTTAATCATTAGATTTTAAAAATCCCAAAAATTTGTCATCACATACTTTTTCCGATCCGACTCCAATTCCCATATCATTTTCTCGATCTCTACGTATTTCACCTTCTACCTCGCATAAACTATCATCTCTGACCACACACGGTGGTCGGAGACACGGATCGTTCTTCTGCCTCGACAAGATCCATCTCCATTCATATCTCCGAATGTGTGCATAAATAATTAATAAAAAAATAATAAAAAATATTTCTTTTACTTCTAACAGTTGTTTTGCAGGTAAAAATAATAAAAAAGTCGATTTTTTTTCTAACTTTTATTTTGCAGGGAGACATTAAAAAAATATTTTTGTTTCTTTTCTAACATCAGTTTTGCAGGAAAAATAAAAAAAATTAAAAAAAATATTTTTGCTTCTGTTTATATCTCCTGCATAAATAAAAAATAAAAAACTAAAATAATTATTTCTTTAAACATTGCTTACAGTGTTTGTAAAAAAAATAAATAAAAAAGGTTGCCCGCGTCCCAGCATCTTCCCCTCCACGGCCGCAGCCCAGCGCACGCATCGCCAGCCTCCTTCTCCCCAGGCCCGCCTCAGCCCAGCCATGCACGTGTGTGCGACCGTGCGCCTCCTATTCACCATTGCTTGGCGCCGCGGCAGCGCACCGCTCCAGATCGCCCTTCACCCCCGCGACCCACGCGCAGTGGCTGTGCACCCGCGCTCCCGCACATTCGGCACCCCGCGCGCCACTGGCCTGCTCCTCCTCCACAGGCGGCCCACGCCGCCCCTCTCTAGTGGGCGAACCCCTGCGTGTGACCTGTTGCTCGCCATCCGATCCCGCACCATTCGTCAGCCCGAACAGCCACCGACGCCGCCTTCCATCTCCTCTCGAAGCTGCGCCGCTTCCCGTGCTTCATCTCCTCCTGCGCCCTTGGCATCTCAAGGGGCGGCGGCTGCCCTCTCTCCTCATTGTTGAAGAAAAGGACGAAGGTAAGATAAACCCTACGATTGGGATTCTTGAAAAAAAGGAAATTTGGACAAATTGCGCACCCTCTCTCAAAAGATTTTACAATTTCAAAACAGCCCCTGTTAGTTATCAAGTCAATCTTTCACTGGGTAAATTGCATTTTTCCTCCTGCATTTTATTTCTATTACTCAATTCATGTGAAAACTTTGCATATTTGCAATTCAGCCCCTGCATTTCAGACTCTCATTCTGTAGGCTCTCTTCAATGAAATAATCATTTTTATGAGTCGAAAAATTTTGCGAAAATTCATGTATGCTCCTACTATGTGCCTTAACATTGCATAAAATTTTTATAGCATTTTATTACCGTTTAATATATTTAGAAGTTCAAAAACAGTGATATTTTGCCTTCCCAAAATTTGATAATTCATAAAAATTTGAAAATTTGCATAAAAATTCCAAAAAAATTGTTGTAGGTGTTTGTTGATGTGTTCTAATTTCTAACCAAGTTTTGTCTTATATCATTTATAAAACTCCAAAAAATTGTAAAATAAAAAAAATATTACAAAAGTTGTAGAAAAATTCAGAAATAGTAATTTCAGTTCCTGATTGTAGATATTGTCTTGTAATTTCTATTAAAAATAAATTTCAGGGATTTTGAGCTTTTAAAGATTTTTAACTTAAAAAATACTCCTGCTTGTCCACTGTTTTCCTTATTTTGCACTGTTTGATTTTTAGAAAATCACAAAAACATCAGAAAAATCCAAAAAATTACCAAAAATATTTTAAAATGTATAAAACACAAAAACATTTTCTTTTTAATTTTCTGAGTATTTTTGACCTTTTTGAAAAAAATACAAAAAGAGTGTGGTGTCAGGTGTTTTCTTTATTTCTTTTTCCTTCTTTTAAAAATTAAAAAATATAAAAATTCAAAAATCACTAAAAATTCACTTCTGAAAATTGACTCAGTTTTTCAAACGTGCTCCTTGTGTTCGACCTTGGTCGCTATACCAGGTAAAAAGAATAGCGGAAACCGCTTACATTTAATTTCTTGATTTTCTGAGTGGTTCATTTTATTTTTCTCGATTGACTGTGCTTAGTGATTTGGGTCACAACAACCCTTGTTTATTATTTGCTTAACCCGAGTTGTCAGGCGTGTCATCAATATGTAAGTGTCAAATTGATATATCCGTGTGCCATTTGACGAATCCATTTCTTACATATTTTTACTTCGGACATTTAAATTTAAAATATAATCTAAAGTTTGCAGTGTTTGACTTTTTTGTCATTTATATTGTAACACGAAACCCTATTTTGAAAGCTTTAACAAATTTTATTTGGCTTGCATCTAATTCTTTTGAATCCATGGATACCCACGGGTAATCCGATATCCAATGAGTATCTAATCTATTGGATGACCATTTTGATTGGAGCAGATTGACCCGTTCTCTAATATCATGGATAGGATTGGATTAACTTCAAATGGAGTAGATTTTTGCCCTATAACAGAAGGTTATGGGTGTAAAACGACATGGTTATTCGAGGTCCTGGATGTAATTCGTGATTATCGAGGGTTTCTAGGGTAATTACGAAACTACTCAAGGTTATGAGTGTAAATATCCCTATTTTCTACGCATGTAATATAAAGAAAAGGTAGACAGGAGGGATATTATGCCAATTGCAGGTACTCAGGGGTGTTAGTGAATTGAACTACATAAATTATATCCATATTATTAATATATCTAAACTAATTTATCAAAATCCATAAAAATTCACAAAGACTTTATTTTTTATTCTAATAATTAAGAAAATATAAAATTAATATGTAAATATTTATTTATTGAATTAAAAATCCAAAAACCTATTTATTAAGTATAATATATACTTATTTATTAATATAATATTTATATTTCATACAATATTTATTATTTATAAAAAGTTATTTTACCATAATTTAGATAATTTATTTATCTATACTTTTTGTTTTTATACCTTTTTGAAATAATGTTATTTATTATTTATTACTTAATTTATAATGTATTTATTACATCTGGCCAACCAGGTGCTGACACATGTCAGCACCTGGTTCTTCTTCCTCAAGCACCAAGTCGTTGGAAATCTGTTCTAATGCTTTCTTTTCACCGATTTATTCCGTACCATTGCTAATCCATTAACTCGATCCTAACCCTCTATTTTGTTCTCCTAACTACCTTAATCCACGCCTACCATTAGATCTACCCAAACCTCCTTCCATTTTACCTATAGAAGTCCTTAAAGTTGGCGCAAGCCAACTAACATCCCCATCCATCCCAGTTCCAGTGGCTGACCCTCCTCCTTCCTCGCCTCGTTCCGGCCAGCTAAGGTGGTGACAGCACCAAAGAGCCATCCCACGTGGAAGAGAGAAGATTGGAGATACGTTCCAAGGTCCAAGCTTGGCCTTGCAACGCCGCTTCACATGCGTAGAGCTTCGACCACCGACCGTCGAGCGACAACCTGTAGAGTCATACACTCTACAATTCACAGGTAACTCATCCATCTTCTACTAATTTTTTCTCGATATTCGTGTATCAATTAGTGCCTTTAATCGTGTCATTAGGTACTCCAATTGTCGTAATTAGACATACACCCATTTCAACCATTAAATATGATTCGATTAGTTCCAAATCCTTCCCCCATTTTCGTTTGCCATGTATTTCCTGGAAACAAAGTATAACCTACAAATCTAGTCTTGTTGGTCGATTCACTGCGAATCAAACAAGAAGTTTTTTGTTTGCAGGTAGATCTTTCATCTGGAGCGAAACCATATCATCTGGAGCTTTTAAGATTAAAGAACTTCCCAATTAAAGAGGTTGCTACATCATCTACCATGACAGTCAGACTGCCATTTTCCTTGAATGATTCCCATCGACTACGATCATCTACGGAGGAGCTTCACTGCATGCGAGCTCGAGGGGTGAAGGAGTCACCCCTCTGGCCCTGCCCTGCAGGTGGCCCAAGGGACGCAACAAGCGTCGGGAAGAAATCAGAGAAGAGAGCTTCATTGTCAGCCGCATGGGGAAGCTGAAGAACATTAGGAACTCCAGAAGCTTACAGTTTGCTGAATGTGTCGCTGATGGACGGCCCCGATCGCACTGTGCCATCTAATCAAAGCCGTCGGATGAACTGGTAGAGCTTTTGCATCTTAAGCCCAACGAGTTCCAGGAAGGGATATTTACACCCATAACCCTGAGTAATTCCGTATTACCCCAGAAACCCTGCGTAACAACGAATTACATGAGAAACCTCGAATACTTACTCCGTCTCACACTCAAAACCTTCCGTTACTTTCAACCATTAACTCAACCACATCATCGAGTTAACGTAACCCAACATCCATGAAATGACTAATATTAAATAAAAAAAAGCCAAAGACGGCAGATGCTGGAGGACGGATGCCTGCAATGGAGGGTTTCCTTGGAAGCTTGCGGTCATGGAAGGGGGGCGCTGGAGGGCGGCGCGGCGAGAGGGATACGGGAGAGCGACGGGGTCGGGGGCCTTACTGGAGGGCGGTGCGACGGGGTGGACGCAGGTGGGCGACAGGGGGGGGGGGCGCTGGAGGGCGGCGCGGCGAGGGAGATACTAGAGAGCGACGGGGTCGGGGGCCTTACTGGAGGGCGGCGCGACGGGGGGGACGTGGGGGGGGGGATGGAGGGCAGCACGACGAGGGGATACGGGGGGAGCGACGGGGTCGGGGGGAGGGCGGTGCGGACGGGGGGGGGGGGGGGGGGGATGCAGGTGGGCGACTGGGGTCGGGGAGCGCGCAGGGGGCGGGGAAGGGTTGCTGGAGGCCGTCGCGACGAGGGGGGTAGTCCGGGGGACGGCGACCGAGAGGAGGGGGACGCAGGTAGGGGGGTGGGGGAGGGGTGAAGGAAGGTCGCCTCGCGGTTCTCTTGCAGGTCGAGCGTCGGGGGCGCATGGAGGGTGAGAGCTTCGTGTTGCGGGAGGACGTGCGGAGTGTCTGCAAGAGGGCACGCAGGAGGTCGGGAGGGCGCTCGAAGGGTGAGAGCTCCTGCAGGCCATGTTGCGAGAGGATGCTCGCGGGAGACTCCTGCAGACGTTGAGACGATTGATCGTGATCTTGCCGACGTTGAGATGATTGGTCGTGTTCTTGACGCAATCGGAGAAAGACATGAGCTGGCCAGTGGGCAGCCATTCGTCGGGGGATTGTAGGCAGAAGAGATGTCGGCGAGGGGAGGATGAGGTCAACAGAGGAAGCCGATGAGGGGATAAGTTTTGGGGTGGGGTGGGGGTTCCGGACGGGAGGAGAAGGAAGAGGAGGTTGGCAGAAGTTAGCTGGTTGGAGGAGGAAGATGGGGGCATTTTTTGAGAATGTGATTTCGTTTGAGGGGTAAAGTTGTCTAAAATGGATTGAATCCATCAAAGCTAACGGCATAAATGGATGGCAGTTGACACAGGGTTATGTAATGTAAGGGTTAAACATTATTTGGGGTTCTGGGTGTAATTCGTTGTCACGCAGGGTTTCTGGGGTAATTACGGAATTACTCAGGGTTATGGGTGTAAATATCCCTTCCAGGAATTCAAAGCCGCTCCAGCGTTTTCTAGAATTACATTTAGGTCCCCATGTAGGGACCTAAATGTAATAACATTTATTTTCCTTACATTTTGGTCCCTAACCGAGGACTGAATTGCAGTCTTTCTTCTACCTTTTCTTGCTTTTATACCCTTGGACTATAGGGTGTTTTTAAATCTTTTTTGACATTATTTCGAGACGATTATGTTAGGGTAGCTATTTAACTACTGATGAGCGGACCTGAAGGCTAGGGTAAAGGTGCTAAATCGGTCGTTACGACCCACGCGATCAAGTATGCTCAATCAAGAAAAATGAACCACTAATATAGATAAAATCAATCAAAATATGAAAAGCGGTCCTGCAATTATTTTAACCTGGTATAGCGACCAGGGTCGATCACAAGGAGCATGGGTTGGCCTTGCGGCCTACGAAGTAGTCAAAAAGAGAATAAAATAAAAGAATAAAATAATTTTGGGTGGTTTTTAATTATTTTATATTTTTTTGGATTTTTAGTTAATTAAGAAAATGATAAAGGCAAGAAAACAACACACTTCAACAAATTATTAGAAGCACTAAAATTCAACCAAAAATTCTAACAAAATATTTTTATGTGTTTTATGATTTTTAGTGTTTTTGGTGAATTTTTGAGAATTTTTTGATGTTTATTTAATTTTCCAAAAATCAAAAAGTGACTAAAATAGTAGGTACTGTCCAGCTGAGCTAAAAAGGCTAGATAAAATATCTAAAGACCCCAAATTAGCTGGAGGTAATTTTCCTATAAAGAGAATAGAACAAGGAAAATTTAGGCACCTATTTTATTATTTTTGGATTTTTGGTTTAATTATTAGAATTTTTATAAGATTTTGGGTGTTTTTCAATTTTTAGTGATTTTCAATAATGAAAAATAGCCAAAATTGGCTAGAAAATCAAACACAACAAGATAGACAGTAGACAATTTTTTTGGAATTTTGAAATGAGTTTTAAGATTTTTTTGGGGTTTTTAAAGTTAGACAGTAAATAAATTAGGTGTTTTTGATTTTCTAAAAATATCAAACAATAATGAAAATGTCTCCAAAATTTATAGAAAATTTTACACCATGGCAGGAGCCATGTGTCCAATTTTAATTAAATTTGGAGGTGATTTGATATTTTATTCAAAAATAAAAAGGGGGCACTGTGCATAGGGACCAAAGTGCAAATCCCGGAAGTCTGGGGGGTCTGGTGCAATTAAACCAGCGAAACACGTGCTATGTGCGTGCCTGGGGCACTCAGGGACCCAAATGTGAGAAAAATAAGTTCCGAGGGCCTTTTGGTAACAGGTACCAAAAGCCCAAGGGCTTATCTGCAAATAACCCAATATATAACGCACATGCTCAATTAAAATACGCATTGGGGTACAAATGCAAATAAACAAAAACTTTCATCCATCCATTAACAGTCAGAACTACAGGGGCATGTTATGCAAATACGCCAAAAACTCACGTGTCGATGCACGTGTCAGACCATACACAGGGGCATAAATGCAAACTAAACATAGTACGAGGTCCTCTATGCAAATAACCCAAAAATTAAACAACTGTATTAACTAATTACAGGACTAAATGCGAAATGAAATAAACAGAAGGGCCTAAGGGTAGTTTACCCTTTTATTAATGGAGCGGCTGGATGGAGGGCACGTGGCGCATCTGACGGTTGGGAACAGTGGGCGCTCCACAGCTGGGCTCCTTGGGCGAATCCGACGGAGAGGGTTAAGCCACGTGGTGCATCGGACGGGCGTGGCTCTCTGCGGCTAACCCTCGAGCGTCGGACGGTCCAGATCTCTCCACCTCAGATCGAACGATGACTGCTGCTCCTTGAACGGACGGCCCGGATGACACCTGGAGCGAGAGGGCTAATCGGACGGCGTCTGAAGGTCGAGGAAGAACAGGTCGCCGACGAAGTTCGCCGGCCTCGTGCGTGCGCTCCTGACCTCCTCGCGGGGCACTGATGATCGGAAAAGGTCTGGCGTGGGCCTCCGCGTCGGATGGGGGTCCCCAATGACCAGGCCGAGCTCTGGGGAGCTCGGGCGAGGTCGGCGGAGCTGCGCCTCCTGGCTTGATATCGAAGGGCCTCAGATGGCCTTCATTAAACCTGCAAAATAGTCCAAGAGGCTCGCGGGTCGAGGGCAAACTGCCTCGACCCGGTTAGGCGGGGTGACGGTGGACGATGGGGCGCTGTGGGCGAGCTCCGGCAAAGGGAGGGACGGTGGAGCTCGAATCCCAGCTCCTGTGCGAGCTAGGTTGGATGGAGATATGGAGAAGGTGCGCATGAAGAAGGCGAGGGCAATGGTGAAGCCCGGTGGTCGGATGGTGGTCGGAATCGATCGGAATCAGCGGGAGGCGGCGGAACGACGATTTGGGGGTAACTAGAAATTAAAGGAAAAGAATGGTCTAAAGAACTACCTGGGTGGCCGACGAGACTGTGGATGAGATAAGGAAGCTCTGGGTCTTCGTCTCGAGGAGCGTCTCCCTCCGAGGCTCAAGCTCCAGCTGGTGGCGGAGCAACGACGGCGAAGCTCGCCGGATCGATGGAATCCGGTCCCTCTCCTCGCTTCAACAGCACGAGCAGTGAGCTGTCACTCTCACGCACACACCGGAGCAGGGGGTGGAATCGAATACCCAAAGATGAGAAATGAGGAGGCGGAGCTGGGCTTTATACGTGGGGATGATCCGGAAAGAGGCGCGCGGGTAGGGAAATCAAGAGCGCGGATCTCTATGCGGTAGCTCCGGCGAGGGTCTCGGGTGTGTCGTGAAGGAGTCGGACCCGGGGTTTAGGCGAGAGGGAGTCGGGTTTGCCTGGGAAAAATCCGAGAAGGGGAGTCGGGCGCTGCAGACCCGCGAGAGGTGGTCCTGGGGTGGAGTTGACCAGGCGGTTAACATCCCCCAGAGCCAATGGTGAGCGGCCACGTGGCTGGATTTTGAAAGTGAAATTAGACATAGAAAGTGGCCGAATTAATAAAAACTTAAAACATGAAATATTTTTATTTTATTTGTTTCTATTTTTTTGTGATTTTTTAATTAATTTTTCAAAATAAAAATAAGCTATATACAATATAGTACTATACATAGGTATATATACAATATGGGATTTTAGTTTTGATTTTTAATGAGTTATTTTTATACAATTTTATTCCCAATTTATATTTTATTTATTTACATTATAAAATAAGGAATAAAAAGATATTTTTATTTTATTTTTATTATTTTTATACATAGGTAAAATAAATACATATATACATTTATATACATGGTATATTTACAATATATTTTTGTGTTTTTAATTTTGCTATTTTTATTTGGTTTTTGTTTTGATTGTTTTTATTATATTTATTTACATTATATAACATTGAATATTTACAAAATTATAAAAATTAATTTTATTTTTTTATAAGGATAAATAGGGATGATGGAACTCTGTACAAGGTGCTTGTGTACATGAATGAGATTTTTGGTTTCTTTTTAATTTTTAATATTTTTCTTTTGTTTTTATATTTATAAATAAATACACATATTTACAAGCCTATTTTTGTGAGGAAAATACTTATATTTTATTTACATAAATATTTATACCCATGAGCCCCCTATCTCCCTCTACTTTGGCTTTTATGCGGTCAGGCCCATGCTGAGCCCTCCCTTGGGTTAGGTTTCTCAATATTTATTCTAAATATTTCCCTCTTTTCTTTTTAATCTTTATTCTTTTATTTTTGCACAAAAACATGCTAATTATAGGTTTTTACACAATGCATGCTTTTGGTAATTATTTGTATTTACACCTATCTACATGTATTTGCAAAGGTTTTTGTAGCTAAAATATAAGAATAAAGAGTGATGAATGAGTATTCATCACCCCCTATACTTAACTTTGCTAGTCCTTTAGCAAACACTTATTTGAAAAAGAAGTGAAAAAGAAAGAAAGAAAAAGAAAAAGAGGATGTACATGGATCAAGGTTAATTATTAAACTTGCCTTCATTAAATTGAGGTATGGAGCTCGATCAGATCTTTGGATTATTAATGTGTCGGAACCTTATTTAGACTTAAGCTTAAAACTCAACAGTCTCTAAGTTCCACTAATCTAAAACCAAGACTCCTCAATGCTCCAGATCAGAACAAGTCATCAATCACAAACCCTGAAGACCATGAATCTTTTCTTGTCCTGTGAATGTGAGGTCTAAGCTCTCCACCTCAGAAATGGCAACTTGACAACCCTCCTCAACAAGGTAACTATATGACCTCAATCTGGCCACTCTTTCCTCGAGGAGCGGGGTATTCCCTTCTAAGTTCAAGTTCAATCGGCGCAAGAAGAGGAGGAAGAAGATAATGTAAAGGCCAGTGTAGCCAAGTACCCTTGGGAGCTTGACCAGTGTAGCCAAGTCTCCCTGCTGCAAGCTACATCAGGTGGATCATGAAACCAAGCTTTGCTTATTGCACTCTATATACATACTCCGGTGGGATTATTATTTTCTATCAGACCCACCACTTTTTTGGAGTTATTTTCTTTTTGCACATTTTTTTCAAGTGCATCTGTACAACATAGACATGTGCAGCATATATACAAGGAGTTTTTCCTCTTGAGCAGTAGACTATCCCTCTTTTGAAGCTTTATTGCGACCCACAACTCCCGTCGTTAGACCTCATGGCAACCAGACCAAGTTGAGACGCACTTCCTTCACTAAAAGAAGAAGAGAGGTTCCGCCTAGAAGTACTACCCTCATATGCCTACCCCAATTCAAGGAAGACTGCCTCCTCACCACCTCATCCGTAGAGAGCTCGGTGCATAGTGCTGGTGTCCAAGTAAAGCCATTGTCTATATGAGTCATGTGTTGTTGTTAAGTGCTCTACTTAGGCTCACTGAGATGACATGTGATCATAGCCTAGTGGACTCAAAGAATTAAGTCACCATGGACCTGAAAAGCCTTAAACCTAAGCCCTATAAGGTTCCTCTTAGAAGTTAGGTGGATTAAGATCTTAATCAAGCTCCATTCCTTAATTTGATTCCAGGCTATGTTTAAACATCAGCTATCATCCAGAAAAACTATATACATATGTACAAAAGATGCTATTTTACACAAATTTTTACAATCATGCAAAATTTTTGAAAAATGTTTTGAAATCATGTATGGATGATGCATGAAGTGCAAGTTTTGCAAAAGATATTTACACACATTTACACAAGATTTTTGCAAACTTTTGATTTTCAAAACATTTTTGGAAAAATTTTGTACTATATACATAATTTTGATAAGAAAATATTTACACAAGCTTTACACAAAAGATTTTTGAAATCATTTTTACAAAAATACTTTGTACACTAGCTATGTATGTGCAAATAAAAAGAATGTTTATGTACATGAAAATTTTAATTTTTGTGATTTTTAGCCATTGTATTTATTAACACACACACACAAAGTACGAGTTATGGCTAAAGTATATTTGAAATATATACACACCCCCTATACTTAGCTCGAACGATGCCCTCAGAGTCAAGAGCGATGAAGAAGACATAACTCGTGTTAGGTATAGGAAAGTGAAAAGAAAGGCTATATGCAACGAAGAATGAATGAAATAAAGGAGTCAAAAGAAGCTCGGGTCTTCCCCCTATACTTAGGATCAAATAATCCTAAGTATAGCGGGCTGTACACTAAGGGAAAACCGAGTTGTGAATGTACAGGGTCTACCCCCCTATACTTAGGGTGAAATATCCCTAAGTATAGACAGCAAAAACAGGGGTAGGCAGAAGCAAGAAAAATACCCAAAAGGTCTCACATCCCCCTATACTTAGGGTAAAGTGCACCCTAAGTATAGCATAATCACAAGATGAAGGAAAGGGATGTGGGACTAAAGAATGTAGTGATATGGACATCTGGATCTATACAAGGCGGAGGAACAGTGAAACTCAGGCGTGAGATGCATTAGATGTGAGTCAAAGACCATATCTCACGCAAAATGAATAGGGGCAAGATCAACGACCCGTGGCTCATGATCTAGAAATGGCTTGAGCCGATGGCCGTTCACTCGAAAGGCACTCTCAGAAGACAACTCGGATATATCAATGCTACCGTTGTCGTGTACCTTTCTGACCAAGTAGGGTCCCTTCCATTTGTTCTGTAGCTTCCATGGAAATAATCGTAGCCTCGCATCAAACAGCCATACTCTCTGTCCAATCTCAAAATGCTTGTGGCTGATGTGAGAATCACGCCACTCCTTCACTCTCTCCTTATACTGTAGGCTGTTTGAGAATGCTGTATCTCTAAGCTCCTCCAGGGCTGCTAACTCTGCCCTCCTCTGGTCTCCCTTACCGTCTGGATCCATAAGTATATCTGTAACTGCCCAAAGTGACTTGTGCCTCAGCTCAACAGGTAAATGGCACAGCTTGCCATATACGAGGCGAAAGGGAGATGTGCCCAATGGTGTCTTGAAAGACGTCCTATATGCCCACAAGACCGAGTCCAAAAGCTGTGACCAATCCTTTCGGTCAGTGCGGACGACTTCTGCAATATCGTCTTGATCTCCCTTATTCGACACCTCGGCTAGGACCATTCGTCTGTGGATGGTAAGGTGTAGCAACACGATGGTCTATACCGAACTCGCTAGCAAGGGCCTTCACCTGGTCGTTGATGAAATGAGACCCCCCATCAGAAATCAAAACTCATGGAACCCCGAACCGCGTGATGATATGCTTCCTCAAAAATCTGCAAACTGTCCTCGCATCAGCGGCTCGGGCGGGGATAGCCTCAACCCAACGACTAACATAATCCACGGTCAACAGAATGTACTCAAATCTATGACTCTTAGGGAATGGACCCATGAAATTGATACCCCATGTGTCAAAAACCTCACAGAAGTGAATGGGCTGCATCGGCATCATATCACGCTGTCCATAAGTGCCCATCCTCTGACAGTCAGTACACCTCTTCACGAACTCATCAGAGTCCTTGAAGAAGGTAGGCCACCACAAGCCGGATTGGAGCACTTTCTGTGCCGTTCTCCTCCAGAATGATGTCCTCCTGCCTCAAGCTTGTGGCAGTAAGTAAGGACGCTATGGTGTTCCTCCTGAGGAATACACCGACGCCAGACGCTATCCCCTCCTTCGTGGTAAAGGATGGGATCCTCCCAGTGGTAGGACTTGGCCTTCGCAAGGAAGGTCTCAAGCCTCTGCCTGGGCCAATCTTGTGGGACTTTCCCAACAACGAGAAAGTTCACAATATCGACGTACCACGGGAGTGAGGCGATAGCAAGGATCGCCTCATCTGGGAAGGTATCTCGAATGGGGTCAATCTGCTCAGACTCCTCAGGCTGCTCTAAACGGGAGACATGATCCGCCACCACATTCTTGACTCCAGGCTTATCCTTGATCTCAATGTCGAACTCCTAGAGTAGAAGGATCCATCTAGTCAATCTGGCCTTGGCATCCTTCTTTGCCATGAGGTACCTGATGGCGGTGTGATATGTGTACAAAGTCACTCTAGATCCAATGATATAAGATCGAAACTTATCTAGGCGAACACTACAGCTAGCATCTCCTTCTCTGTGACCGTGTAATTCCGCTGGGTGGAATCCAATGTACGGCTAGCGTAGTGAATGGAAAATGGAACTACATCCCTCCTCTGTCCCAGCACTGCCCCTACGACAAAATCGGAGGCATCCGTCATGATCTCGAATGGGAGAGACCAATCAGGCGGCTGGAGGACAGGAGCCTCAATAACACACTGCTGGAGAGTCGAAAAGGACGAAAGACACTTGTCATCGACAAGGAACTCGGTGTCTTTCGTCAAGAGGTCAGTCAACGGCAGGGCAATCCTGCTAAAATCCTGAATAAATCTCCTATAAAATCCAACGTGCCCCAGGAATGACCGTAGCTGCCTCAAATTGGACGGCGGTGCGAGTTTTCTAATGACATCAACCTTGGCCGGATCAACCTCCATGCCCCTGTTGGAGATGATATGGCCAAACACCGTCCCTTGAGTCACCATGAAGTGACTCTTCTCCCAAGATAGAACCAAATGGTACTCAATACATCGCTGGAGTACTTGATGAATCCACGTTTCATCATCTTTATTCTATCATTTTGGCCTTAAAAACCCTAGTAAATGCGTGTATATAGCATTAATTCATTCATTTTAGCATTCATGCATATGTGTGTAAATATTGTATAAAATGCGGTTTTTAAAGCCAAAATTATAGAATAAAGAAAAGAAAAGAAAAAGAATAAAATATTGTAAATATTTTATGACCCGAAACCCCGAGACCTAGGCATCTTGATGAATAGGTCGACAAGGAATAAAGTAGGGGGAGATAAGGGCCAAAATACAGTGTAAATACCTATACATTCTATCTATTCTTTATTCATTTTGGGACCTATTTTTGGTTCCACTTTTTATTCATCAAATAAAGAAACTTTGTAAATGAAAGTTGTAGATAAATTAATAAAGAAAAATACAAAATTGATTTCACAGAAAAATAATGTACAGATAAAAAGTTATGGTCTGAATAAAAATCCAGAATGCCAACTTCCCAGACCCGTATCTCACAAATAAAAACTCCAAATGCATCGTACTCACCTTTAATCGTATATAGAAGAAAATAAGCTAATTAATGGCGGTGGTTTCGCATTTGGCGGAGCTACGGTTTGAAAGTTGACTTTTGGACCCTCATTGTATACTTGTACATATTAAAATATTCAATTTATTATTTATTTATTATTTTTATAATTTTATATTTTTATAATGTTGTAAATAATACTTATAATAATTATGTATATTAAAATCAGAATAAAAACATCATTAAAACTCAAATAAAAATACTTGTATATATCTAATATATAGGTATAATACATGTAGCTATATTTATATAAATAACACTTTCATTTTATTAAGTATATAAAATATATCAGAAAATTAAAATAAAAATATATTTGTGTATATAAAAGTATTTTATAATTTTAGAAAATAAAAACCAAAATAAAATAAATTAAAAATACCTAAATAAAAATGGAACACTTAAATACATAGATATAGATACCTATAAGGGTATAAATGCAAACTTGTAAAAATATACCTCATAAAAATAATTAAAAATAATAATAAAATAATTCATAAAAAAATAAACATTTTTCATTTTATAATAAAAAATCAATAAAATCGTTTTCTATTTTAATTTGATTTTACAAATCTTTTTCCCTAGGTTTTTCCTGGTTGGTCCACGTGGACCAACCAGGGGGCTAGGAGAGTTGACCTCGGTCAACTCTCTGCCCAACACCTGGGCTGTGTCAGAACCGAGTTTTTCTTGGTTTTCGCGGATTTTTCCAGGCCAAATCTTTCACCGTTTGGCCTCGGTTTCTTCACGACTTTTGAAGATCTCTGATCCACCTAGCTCGCCCATGCATCATTTTGGCATTTTGACCAAGGATTCGCCCGTGACACGCCCTCGAACATCGCACCTCGACCATGGTTCAAAAACGCCCCATCTCCTTCCATTCCCTCTTGGTCACTCTTCCACCTCCAAAACCCTAACCTAGACCCTCGACCAGACTCGTGGTGACAGCAGGAGCTTGGTGGGCGTTTAAACGGGGGCGACGAGGTGTTGAATCGAGTAGATCCCCTCGCCGGAGTTCTCGCCGGAGAACACGCACGGGTGAGGTTTCTTCTTCCCTTTTCTCTTCTTGTTCCAGATGTTTTTCTGTAAGCAACATCACAGTGGTAATCCCTTTGTCAAATCTTGATCTAATAGTCATCTTTGCACACCGAATCGACCACGGCCGGCATCGAATCTCGCCGGCCGTCCCCACCAAACATCCGAACCCTTGTGAGAAGTTCCACGAGGTTGGGGCACTTTGCCCCCAACCTCTTCACCGTTCTTTTTTGCAGGACCCAGCGCCGACGCGCCGCCATTATCGGGGCATCGCGAGGCTCGCCGGAGGAGGAAGGCGCCGCCGCCCGCGCGCCGCCCGCGCTCCTGGACAGCCCAGCCGCGCCCCTGCGCTGGAATAGAACGAGGGAGAGGGGGAAGCTACAGCAACCGTCCATTCCCCCCTCCCCTCTTAATCGTGGCCGTCCACGCCCAAGCAAGCCCCCACCGTCGATCATCCTCCCTCCTGTCCATCCGGGGCTGCCACGTGGATAAGTGGGGGGTTTTGCATCCAACCCCCCCACGTTTTTGTGTAATGACCAGACAATCTCAAGCTTTCATTTGCATTTTAATTGTATTGTAACATTTACTAAACCTCCCTGGCATTTTGTGCTAATTGCGAAATCCCCCCCCTTCCAGGCGCGCGTGTCCTTGCACGTGGGGCTGGGAATTTTGGCGGCATAGCCCTCGCATTTTGTTTATTTGCTACTAGTCCAGAACTATTCTCTTTAGTACATATTTTTGTTGGCAATTTACACATCAGCCCCTGTACTTTTTGAATATTGCGAAAAAGCCCCTATATGGCTTTGCATTGTTGAGCCCTTATTGTATTTTATGCACGCATCTAGAAAACCCTAAAAAATCCATAAAAATTAACTTAAGTCCCTGTTGCATAGTACTTCCACGCCATATTTTTATTTTTTATAAATATTGCATTTTATTATTTACAAAAATTCAAAAATAGCCATTTTCAGCACTGTTTGCGATAGAAAATACCAAAAAAATATAAAACTTTCCAGAAAAATCCCAAAAAAATATATTTTGTGTCTTTTAGTTAGTTTTAACTCCCAGCCAAAAATCATTAAAAAATATAAAACCAAACTCCTAAAAATTGCAAAACTCTAAAAACCTTCATAAAAATTTATAAAATTCATGAAAAATCCAAAAATAGTGTTTTCTTTTCCTGAATTTTCTTTGTTTTATTATCTTTAAGTGAAAATTAATTTGGAGAATTTTTGTCACTGTTTGCTATTTTATTTCTCCATTTTAGTTTCAGCCTTGTATTTTCTCCACTGTTTTCTTTATTTTGATAATTAAAAATACCAAAAACATTCTAAAAATTACCCAAAAATCACAAAAACAGTAAAAAAGTATAAAAAGACCAAAAAGACTTTATTTGCTAATTTTGGAATATTTTTATCTATTTTTATTAAAATCTCTTTCTCCCTTTTATTACATTGCTTATATATTCTATTATTGGAAAAAGAAAAAAATATATAAAATATAAAAAGAAAAATATAAAATCAGAAATCAAAAACCAAAATACAAAAATATAAAATTTAAAATTAAATAAAAAAAAATATAAAAATAAAAAACCCACAAAAATTTTAGATTGGCTAAGTATCTTGCTAGACCTAGGTTTGGATTTTTATCCGTGCTTTACTCCTTTGCTTCTTGTGTTCGACCCCTACTTGCTTGCCATTGTACATCTTTAGTAGGGTATAATAAATTTTAATCCTTGCTATTCATTCTCTGATTGATTGTGTGGGTTAATTGTTGAAGACCGAGGAAGTTTGAGCAGTCGCATCAGCGACAGTGAGTCTGACTTGTCAGACCGCTATTTAGCGGCTCTCGCTCTCTCGCTTTTCAAATGGCGCCGTTGCCGGGGAGCATCGGCTTGTAGAGTATCTTTGGGTCTTTCTAGTCACTTGGCCATTTTTGCTTACTTGTATTTTGTGTATTATTTATTCTGAACTGTCTGACATCTCTTTTGTTTTCTTGCGAGGGACCGCCGACCGAGGAGGATCGCCTAGGGGATCCTGAGCAGCCTTGGGAGGAGGAGTCGGCTATTCTACCCTAGCCGACAGGAGAGAGCAGGAGGACTAGAGAGAGAGAGAGTTGCTTTATTTTTTGTGAGAGAGAGTAGTTGATTAATTTGTAATAATACAGGACTCAGACACTTGGACACTTCGGGCCTAATTTCCGGGTGTTTGTTCACCCGGGGGCTCACCGCGGATTTTATCGAGTTTTTATCGCTGTCATTTTCCGGTTTTGTTTTCATTTTTTCACTTTCTTTTGTGGATTGAGCTCTTAGTTCTAGGTCTGCTTGACTCGATTAGAATAGGTCCAAACACCTAATTATATTTGCATGCTCCTATAGATTCGTATTTGGACTTAGACTAATTAAACAGTTAGCTAGTAGCTTCCAAATCCACGCGCCGCGAGCTCACACCCGAACAAGCGCTTTCTCCTACTCCAAATGTGTTGGGCAGAGGAGGGGTGAGCCAAGACCGGACACTCGGATTGGGAATTATTAGCTAGCTTGAGGTTCTTCACGCTAGCAGTTGCCTGTTCTAGGACGATTTCCGCATTGCATAACCGGCATATAGATTAGGTTTATAAATTTCTGCCTTGCATCCCGCATGGAGAGAGCTGGGATTTACTGTAAGTCTTCTTACTTTGCATTCATCATATAGGCACAAAGGTGAGATTTCCATCTTGGTGCCGACTTGCATTGGCTTTTCCCGACTCTTTTCTCCCTCTGATTTTGGATACCTTAGGATAAAGAAAATACAAAAATCGTTAGGCGCTTGTTTGAAACTACTCAAAAGAAGCGATAACACAAAAAAATTAAAAAAGGGACTGCTAAGAAAACTTTGACCTAAATAAAAATTGGTAATTGGACTCATTGATTGGGGAGAGTAACACCCTCATTTGTTTTCAGGTTGCATGGGAAGGTCTCCTTCCAAGTGAGTTGAGCGTTCGTAAGGATTAGAGCCCAAAACCCAACTTGTGGCTGCCTTGTGTATCGCCTGGATTTCCGAAGTATTGGCGCTACTATCGTACGTAGTCGAGTAGGGCTTGGTCGCCAGTGGTGACTCACTATTGTGTGAGCGCCGACCTTGCCCGAAGTACCGAGCATAGGCCACGCCTTCACGGGGGTGTCTGTCTCACCGGCTGCGTCCGAGTAGGATCTTGCACGCTCACGGGTGATTCCGTTGCGAGCGAGATCTGAAGTATCAGTTTCGCCTATCGGCTTCCTCCCTCTATTTCTTTGGCTGAGTAGGGATCCAGGAAGGGTTACAAGGACCTTAAAAAGCGCAAGTTACAGGTTACACAGGAGGAGGACAAGTACGGGAACACTTTTCCGGCAGTACTCTCGCTCCTATAGGCGTAGCGCTCTAAGGACTCGTTGAAAGATAAATTCCTGAAAACAAGATAAAAATTACAAAGATAAAAGCCGAACCTTCACGGCTTCACGCGTTGAGTTGGTGAACTCCCTTGTCTTGTGTTTGATTGCTAATCATATTTAGGTCAAGATCAAAAACCTCGCGCCGTTGCGCAATTTTGTTTCCCCTCCAGTTGACCCTCGCTCATTGTGAGCCTTCTACTGTTTTACATTCCTTTTGTTCCTTGTTGACCCCCGTATCTTTCATCCACATCGATCTTCCTCTTGATCTTCGAGATGGCGACGAATGGACAGTTTAGTCGAGGCTCTGTCGACACCCACATCGGCTCCATTCGTTCACCCTCTCCAATAATTCAGGGCGATTCCCGAGACACCGGTTCAAACCCTGTGAACCGACCTCCAGACTCCCTGCCTTCTTCAATAAACCGGGACCACTCTCGTCCCGAACTTTGTTCGTTTTGGATGGCCATTGATTTTACTCCTTACACATCACCATCCTTAACGAAGTTCTGTGTCGACCTTGACACAGATCACATCTCTCTATCTGGTGCTGCAATTCAGACTGATCGAGGCATTCTACCATGTGCAGATTTAGAGCTCGAGACAGTCAACCAAGCAGAGACAGAAATGGCAGGAGGAAGGGGAAAAGGACCACAGCCCCAGCAGGAGCCTGAAGATAACGCAGCGGAAGGACAATATACCACGCAGGGCGAGGTTAACAGTCAACTGCTGGCTTCCATTCAAGCCATTCAGCAGCAGTTGACTAATCAGGCCCTGGCTCAAATAGCCTTCCAAGACATGCTGAATGATCTAAGGAGGAGGGCCGATGCGAGGGATGGCCGACGAGAGGAGGAGCCGAACTTTGAAATCAATGATGAGTTTTCAGTGGGACCCGACTTTGAAGCAGCAGAAGAGGATCCACCGCAGCCCAAGCCCACACTCAAGCAGACATACAACCCAGGAGCAGGGCGCATTACTGAGTGTATTCAGATTCCACGAATGCATGCTCACTTCGAGCTGAAGCCACAATTTCTGTCACTGCTTCCCACTTTTCATGGGAACACCACTGAGGAGCCATATATTTTCCTCAAGAAGTTCAACCGCATCTGCTCCATTGCTCACTACCCCGGAGTTCCCCTGGATGTGATCAAGATGACCGCATTCTCTTTCAGCCTCCAAGACAAGGCCCTTTACTGTGTCGATCATCTCAGGAAGGTCGTCACCACCTGGGAGGAACTGAAATCTGCTTTCCTCCATAAATTTTATCCTCTGGGGAGATTAAACCAGATGCGTGCCCGGATCTCCAGTTTCTGCCAGCAGCCCCACGAGACGATCCATGAAGCGTGGGAGAGATTCAAGGATCTCCAGGAGAAGTGCCCCCACCATGAAATACCCAAGACCAGTCTCGTGCAACACTTCTTTGGGGGGCTATCATTTGAGAGCCAAAAGCTCGTGGATGCAGCTTGCGGCGGTTCACATTTTAACAAGGACGAGGATGTGGTGTGGAATGTCTTTGAAGAAATGGCTGAGGGAGAAGCAGCCCAATCCTCGTCCCGGGTCTACATGAAGCCACCGACCGCCATCAGCAAGCCAGTTAACATGGCTTCTCACACTGAGGACAAAGATGAAAGCTCCAACCTGAGTATCATCGGTAGTCACTTGTCCAAGGTGGACATCATCGAGAAGAGGTCGCAGGACCTCGAAAAACTGGCAGTTATAGAGAAGAGGACCCAAGGGCTAGAGAAGCTCGACCAGATTTCCCAGCAGCTGGAGCAGCTCGTCCGAGCACTGAATGCAAACATGTGCAACGCTGTGTCCACCTCTGCCGAGCCGAACGCTGAGAAGAAGGAGCCTACAATGCAGCAAAATCCTCAGTCGACTCCACCGCAGCCCCAGCCAATCCAGCACGTATACTACGTGCAGGTCCCGGAGCAGCAACCGCAGCCTCTGACACAGATGGTTGTATATCAACCCGAGCACCAGCCCGCTTACTCCGAGCAGTTCTCTCCACCCCCGCCGCTGATCCAGGAGATCAATGGCGTCTGGAACAACGAAGCGCAGCTGCCCCGTCCTCAGGGACACTCTCAGGGTCAGAACATGGGCAACAGGCCCTTCCAGCAGCAAAACCAGGGTGGAAGACCATTCCAGCAGCCCTACCAGTACCAGCCTCCCTCACATGGAAACACGTGGAGGCAGAATTACCAACATGGGCCTCAGCAGTCCGGATATCGTGGACAAGGATATCACCAGCAACCGGCTGCACAATACAACCAACACCCGTCGCAGTACTCCTCAAACCCCCCTCCTCAACAATTCGCACAAGGATACCAGTCACAATCTCAACCGCCATATCAGCAGTCTAGACCCCAGCAGGGGGAATCTTCTGAGATTGTACCGGTCAATCCGGCCCTGGCCTGTTTGGAACAGTTGATGAAGAACCTGGCTGAGATGAACCAGAAGATCGACGACCTGACGGCAGCCAAAACCGTCATACCAGCCCAGGTCGAAGCTAATCCTAACAATTTCCGACGCAAGGAGCAGGTAGCTGGCAGTGTCCAACCCGAATCAGGTGAATTTAATTGTTTTTTATCTAACGCTGTTACTCTCAGGAGCGGTAGGACACTCCGGCCATCGGCGACGGCGAAAGGAAAGCATATTGCATCTGACGGGGAATCGTCAGTCCAGCCAACACCAGGGCCAGCAAGCATTTTGGGAGCAGCACCAGCATCTAGAAAATCACAAAAAAATGAAGAAAACAGAAAAATACAAAAAGATAGCAGTAACCTCGGTGGAGACCGGCCAGCATTGGAGACGCCTACACCCGCATCACAGTCAGCTCCTGACAGGAGGAGCACCGCACCTGCAGCGAGTCCAACGCCAGCACCCGAAGCCGAGCCTGTCGTTTTTGGTCCACAAATTGTAGATGAATCCATTCCTTTTTGTCATCTACCTGTAAACAACAACACGGACACTATTTTGAATGAAACTGGAGAAGAGTTTGTAAATATTCCTTTTCCTGAAGCAATGAAAAAACACAAAAAAAATGAAAAATTTGAAAAGTGCTTTGTCTGATCCTGCTATTATAGAAATCATTCAGAATTTGGTGTTAAATATGCCATTAATGAAAGCTCTTGAGTACATGCCGGCTGTGAAGAAAGGACTTAAAGAGGCATGTACAACCAAGCGCAGGCCAACCCCCCATAACTCCCGAAGCAAAGGTGGTAAATCTGAAAAGCACATCCTCACTATGGCCACCGTCAATGCCATCAGCAACCTCCCGGACAAAAAGCCAGATATGGGAGCACCTCTTGTACGTTGTCAGATGTTCGATCAAGAGTTCGAACGAACACTCCTCGACAGCGGGTCATCTGTTAATCTGATGCCAGCCTCACTACTCACGGAGTTCAAGCTGGGACCGCTCAAACCTACAAAGATGATTCTGCAGTTTGCAGACAAGTCAGTCAAGCGGCCTAGGGGCCTGTTGGAGGACGTGATCGTCACGGTTCAGGGAAAATCTTTCCTAGCCGATTTTGTGGTCTTAGATATGGACGTCCCCGCTCCGTTGCTCCTTACCCCGATCATACTCGGAAGGCCATTTCTGCGGACGTCAAACGCAGTAGTGAACTATGGGACAGGAGAAATCACTTTTGGAGCTGGCAATGAAATTATCCGAGTAGAGACCCTGTCTGAGGGAACGCCCGTTGAACCAACATCTGTATCATGTGCAAGGGTGATTGAGAATGATGAAGACTGCGACTTTCTAGCCGAGATTCAAGACACCAACCTCTTCCTGGATGATCATGAGATCCACGGAATCCTCTATCCAGAGAAGGAAGTGGAGACCGCAGTCGAATTCCCGTGTATCGATCAAGATGAGGACCTTGCTGATGCACTACAAAATACTACCGTGGGGTCGTTATGCCTTCAGAACCAGGAGCCGAGTTTGGAAGCATCTTCGGAAGAAGATGAAATCATCGAGGAATTCTGTCAGGATCTGAGAGAAGAGACAGAGCAGATTATGGTGGACATCGCACAGTTGAAAGAATCACCACCTGCATTAATAGCTGAGGTCACCACCGAAGCAGCTCAGACACCGCCAGAGCTGAAACCCTTGCCCTCCAATATGAAGTATGCCTTCCTTGTAGGAGAACCGAACATGTACCCGGTCATCATCAATGCACATCTGACCGAAGATCAAGAATCTCGTCTGATGGAGGTTCTTGAACGTAACCGCAAGGCGATAGGCTGGCGAACCTCCGATCTCCACGGGATCAATCCGTCACTCTGTTCGCACCACATCTTTCTGGAAGACGATTGCAGACCCTCTCGAGAACTGCAAAGAAGATTAAACCCGAATCTGCGAGAGGTGGTTATGAAGGAAATCCAGAAATGGTGTGATGCGGGATTCATTTATCCCATCTCCGACAGCAAATGGGTGAGCCCTCTGCATGTTGTGCCCAAGAAATCAGGGATCACCATTGTGAAAAATGACAAAGGAGAGGAGATCGCAACCAGAGTACCGACTTCTTGGCGAGTGTGCGTAGACTACAGAAGACTCAATCTCGCCACCAAGAAGGATCATTTTCCGCTACCCTTCATCAACCAGATCTTGGAGAGATTGGCCGCGAAGGAATATTTCTGTTTCTTGGACGGTTACTCTGGATATAATCAAGTTGCTATTGCTCCTGAAGACCAAGAGAAGACCACGTTCACATGTCCTTTTGGCACATATGCCTTCAGACGGATGCCGTTCCGGCTTTGCAACGCCCCAGCCACATTCCAGAGGTGTATGCTTGCAGTTTTTGCCGATATGGTGGCCAGCTTTCTCGAGGTCTTTATGGATGATTTTTCGGTCTATGGGGATTCATTTGATCAATGTCTGGATTATCTAGACCGAGTCTTACGGAGGTGCTGCGAAGTAAATCTTGTGCTCTCCTGGGAGAAGAGCAATTTCATGGTGACTGAAGGAATCGTGCTGGGTCACGTTGTTTCTAAACGTGGCATGGAAGTTGACCCAGCCAAGGTGGATGTAATTTCTAAGCTGGAGCCACCTACAAACATCAAGCAAGTCCGGTCATTCTTGGGCCATGTCGGTTTTTACCGACGATTTATTAAAGATTTCAGCAAATTGGCCAGACCGCTGACTGAGTTGCTTGGCAAGGACAATGAGTTCATTGTAGACGACCGTGTGCTCCTTGCCTTTAATCAGTTGAAAGAGCTCATCACACAGGCCCCTGTCCTACAGCCGCCGATCTGGACTCAGCCTTTCGAGATTATGACCGATGCGTCGGATTATGCCATCGGAGCTGTACTGGGACAGAGGAAAGACAATGTACCGTTTGCAATTCACTACGCTAGTCGAACGCTCGATGAAGCCCAGAGAAACTACACTGTCACTGAAAAGGAGCTGCTAGAGGTAGTCTTTGCTTTGGAAAAGTTCAGATCTTACCTTCTTGGGTCCAAAGTTATCATCTACACTGATCACTCGGCCATTCGGTATTTACAGCAGAAGAAGGATGCCAAACCACACCTCATCCGGTGGATCCTTCTCCTCCAGGAGTTCGACATGGAGATCAGAGATAAACCTGGGGTAAAGAATGTAGTGGCCGATCATCTGTCAAGACTTCCTGAACCGGAGTCTCCTGAGCTGAACTTGCAGCCTATCACAGAGACCTTTCCAGATGAATCGATTCTGTCGGTCGCCTCACTTCCTTGGTATGCGGACATTGTGAATTATCTAGTCGCCAAGAAAATCCCACAGGACTGGCCTAAGTTAAAAATAGACAGATTTTTGTCTAAAATCCATTTCTACCAGTGGGAAGACCCGTATCTGTTTCGTGAGGGAGCAGATTGCATCTGGAGAAGGTGTATTCCTCAGGAGGAAGTTCCAAGTGTCCTCGCTTTATGTCATGATCAAGATTCTGGAGGACATCATTCAGGAAAACGGACGGCAGCAAAAGTTCTTCAAAGTGGTCTTTGGTGGCCTTCATTGTTCAAAGATGCAGATGAATACGTCAAAGGTTGCACTGACTGTCAGAAGATGGGTGGAACCATAGGAGTGAGAGATACGATGCCTCTGAAGTACATTCAGATCTCAGATGTCTTTGACGCATGGGGCATCGACTTTATGGGCCCGTTTCCTAACAGTCAGGGATATGAGTATATTCTGCTTGCTGTCGATTATGTCAGTCGATGGGTGGAGGCTATCCCCGCCCGAGCCGCCGACAGTCGGACTGTCTGTCGATTCTTACGAGATCACATCATAGCACGGTTCGGGATTCCCAAGATCCTCATATCTGACGGGGGCTGTCATTTCATAAACAGAGAGGTGAAGAAGCTGACCCAAGAATTCTGCATCGAGCATCGTGTTGCTTCCCCCTACCACCCGCAGTCCAATGGCTTAGTTGAATGTTCCAACAAGGAGATCAAGACAATTCTACAGAAACTTGTGCGTCCGGATCGCAAGAACTGGTCTCAGCTGCTTGATTCCGTTCTTTGGGCTTACAGAACAGCGTACAAGTCACCCTTGGGAATGTCTCCCTACCGCCTGGTGTATGGCAAGCCATGCCACTTGACCGTGGAACTTATTCATAAATCTTTATGGGCTATTAACATCTGTAATTTGGACTCCAAGCAAGCAGGACAGCACATGAAATTGGATCTGAACAGATTACTGGAATTCAGAGATTATGCATATGACAACAGCCTGGTGTACAAGGAAAAGGTCAAAACATGGCATGACAAGCACATCCGCCACAAGTCCTTTGATCCAGGTCAGAAGGTATGGTTGTTCGATGCAAAATTAAAGATCTTTCCAGGCAAATTGAAGAGCAAATGGACTGGGCCGTTTGTAGTTAGGCAGGTGCGTGACAACGGAAGTGTATTGATATCCAATCTGTCAGCTGACGCACAGCCTTTTGTAGTCAATGGGCAGCTTCTGAAGCCATACCTCGAACATGACACATTCATGGCCGTCGTTGACTCAATTCAAGTAATCTATGAGGATGAGCTGAACATCTCGAAGGAGGCAGAGGAAGGCAAAGCACATCAAAACATTTTTGAATGATTTTTCCTTTCCGTCTTTTCTTCTTTTCTTCTTTTAAGTTCTTTTATCTTATTCTACCAAATTGATGCCAGCCCTTTCATCAATGCTACACTTAGGATGTACTTTGTCCTAAGTATAGGGGGGGTGTGCACCCCGAGTTTTTCTATTCTTTTTTCGATCCTCTCCATTGTCTCCTCTTCTTGTCTATACTTAGGGATATCTTACCCTAAGTATAGGGGGAGACAACCCGAGTACGATCTGTTCATGCCCACCCTTGACCCTCCCTGCTTTGTGTACAGTCTGCTATACTTAGGATTATTTGATCCTAAGTATAGGGGGGACGGTCAACTTCTCATTGGTTCATTCATTTATTCTTTAGGCTTTCCTATACTCAGTACGAGTTATGTCTTCTCTTTTCTCTCTCATCTATGAGTACATAGCTCAAGCTAAGTATAGGGGGGTCGTATATACTACGTATATACTTTATCCATAACTCGTACTTTCGTATTTTCCTAATAAATATGGCTAAAAATTCTTTAAAATTCATTAAAAATCCCTAATAAAAAGATGTGGTTATTCCTCAAATTCTTTTTGTATTTACTGATTAATAAATCAGGTGAAAATGTTTTTTGCAAAATGTTTGAAAAATAGTTTGAAAATCTTTGTGAACATCTATTGAAAACTATTGTGAAAATATTTTGTTACATGTTTTCAACCTGCATGGTTTGTAAAAATTTCTTTTCTTTGTGTGAAATAAAATGTTTGAAAAATGATTTGCAAATGGTTTGAAAAATGGTTGCAAAAATGTTTTGAAAAAACTATATATACTATTTTGAAAACCTTTGCAAAATGTTTTCAAATGTGTGTAAAATGTTTGTAAAAATTATTTTGGACTATAGTTTTCAAAAATTGTGTGAAAAGCTTGTGTCAAATAAGTTTGAGGAATATTCACATCACACAAAAATTCACTATATGTATATATATGTATAAAATTGACCACTTACCCTTGTAAATTCTTAAAATCCACTTCTTGTATATATAAAGAAGCACTCCCGTGTACATATTTTCACCTAGTTTTCAGCCAAATCTTTTTGTTTTTAAAAAAAATTCCCAAAAACATTTGCAAAAATTAAAATCTAAAAACATTTGAAAAATCTTTTTGAAAAATACAAAAAAAGCATATGCATCATCATCATCTTTTCAAAAATCCATAAAAAGATCAAAATCTTGAAAATTGCATCACAAAAATATTCTCTGCATAGCATTGCATGGCATTCGCATTTTTCGGATTGAGTTTGATAGTTGAGCAAGTCTAAGTAAAATCCGAAGATTGGAGCTTGATTGGACCTTCAAATCTACCTAATAACAGGAACCTTATAGGAACTTGGTTTGAGGTACTTCAGGTCTAGTTGACTTAATTCTTTGAGGATCACGAGACTGGGTTCAATGGATTCTTGACTGCCTAAGTAGAGTATTTCGGAGCACACACACGACTCTTGTTGATAATGACCTAACTTGGACACCTGCACCTTTCACATGGCTCAACTCAGTTGGAGTGGTGAGGGGATTGGATTTGCCGGTATGAGACGCACACAAGTGGAAACACTTGTCCTCCTCTAGGGAGGGAAGTGCACCCCAACCCGTCCAGTGATTAGGAAGTCTAAAGACAGGAGGCTGTGGGTTGCGATAAAGCTTCAAAAGAGGGATAGTCTACTGGCTCAAGAGGAAAAACTCCTTATGTAAATGCTGCTGTGAATAGTATTTCAAAAAAAAAAGAGAAAAAGAAAAAGAGAAAAGTTCAGGCATGTACAAAAATAAAAAGCCTGCAAGTATGTACAAAGTTAATAAGCAAGCTTGGGCATCAAAGTCATATCATGTGAGCCTGCAGCAGGATGACTTGACTACACTGGTCTTGCATCCAAGGATAGGTAGCTACACTGGCTACCGTCCATTCTTCTCTTCACCCCCTCCTCTTGAGCTGGTTGCCACTTGAACTTAGAAGGGAATATCCCGCTCCTCGAGGATGGAGTTGCTGGATTGGGGAATCACTGGGTTGTCATACTGGAGAAGTCAGTTTCTTTGTCATTCTAGTTGGGGAGAGCCACCATCACTTACACTGTACAAGTCAGATTCATAGTCGTAAGAGTTTGCGTATGAGTTGAGATATTTCTGACCTGGCTATTGAGGAGACTTGAGCAGAGTTTTGGGATTCTCAGGGACTGTTGGATTTCAAATTCGGTTCTCATTAAGGTTCCGCCCGCACTAAAATTCCAAAGGTCCGACTTAAGCTCCAAACTTTGATTTTGTGAAGACAAGTTTGATAATCAAATTTAGCCCACCTTTCTTCTTTTTCTTTTCTTTGTTTTTCTTTTCTGCACTTATTGCATAAGTGTTTGCTAGGGACTAGCAAAGGCAAGTATAGGGGGATGATGAATCCACGTTTCATCATCTTTATTCTATCATTTTGGCCTTAAAAACCCTAGTAAATGCGTGTATATAGCATTAATTCATTCATTTTAGCATTCATGCATATGTGTGTAAATATTGTATAAAATGCGGTTTTTAAAGCCAAAATTATAGAATAAAGAAAAGAAAAGAAAAAGAATAAAATATTGTAAATATTTTATGACCCGAAACCCCGAGACCTAGGCATCTTGATGAATAGGTCGACAAGGAATAAAGTAGGGGGAGATAAGGGCCAAAATACAGTGTAAATACCTATACATTCTATCTATTCTTTATTCATTTTGGGACCTATTTTTGGTTCCACTTTTTATTCATCAAATAAAGAAACTTTGTAAATGAAAGTTGTAGATAAATTAATAAAGAAAAATAAAAAATTGATTTCACAGAAAAATAATGTACAGATAAAAAGTTATGGTCTGAATAAAAATCCAGAATGCCAACTTCCCAGACCCGTATCTCACAAATAAAAACTCCAAATGCAGCGTACTCACCTTTAATCGTATATAGAAGAAAATAAGCTAATTAATGGCAGTGGTTTCGCATTTGGCGGAGCTACGGTTTGAAAGTTGACTTTTGGACCCTCATTGTATACTTGTACATATTAAAATATTCAATTTATTATTTATTTATTATTTTTATAATTTTATATTTTTATAATGTTGTAAATAATACTTATAATAATTATGTATATTAAAATCAGAATAAAAACATCATTAAAACTCAAATAAAAATACTTGTATATATCTAATATATAGGTATAATACATGTAGCTATATTTATATAAATAACACTTTCATTTTATTAAGTATATAAAATATATCAGAAAATTAAAATAAAAATATATTTGTGTATATAAAAGTATTTTATAATTTTAGAAAATAAAAACCAAAATAAAATAAATTAAAAATACCTAAATAAAAATGGAACACTTAAATACATAGATATAGATACCTATAAGGGTATAAATGCAAACTTGTAAAAATATACCTCATAAAAATAATTAAAAATAATAATAAAACAATTCATAAAAAAATAAACATTTTTCATTTTATAATAAAAAATCAATAAAATTGTTTTCTATTTTAATTTGATTTTACAAATCTTTTTCCCTAGGTTTTTCCTGGTTGGTCCACGTGGACCAACCAGGGGGCTAGGAGAGTTGACCTCGGTCAACTCTCTGCCCAACACCTGGGCTGTGTCAGAACCGAGTTTTTCTTGGTTTTCGCGGATTTTTCCAGGCCAAATCTTTCACCGTTTGGCCTCGGTTTCTTCACGACTTTTGAAGATCTCTGATCCACCTAGCTCGCCCATGCATCATTTTGGCATTTTGACCAAGGATTCGCCCGTGACACGCCCTCGAACATCGTACCTCGACCATGGTTCAAAAACGCCCCATCTCCTTCCATTCCCTCTTGGTCACTCTTCCACCTCCAAAACCCTAACCTAGACCCTCGACCAGACTCGTGGTGACAGCAGGAGCTTGGTGGGCGTTTAAACGGGGGCGACGAGGTGTTGAATCGAGTAGATCCCCTCGCCGGAGTTCTCGCCGGAGAACACACACGGGTGAGGTTTCTTCTTCCCTTTTCTCTTCTTGTTCCAGATGTTTTTCTGTAAGCAACATCACAGTGGTAATCCCTTTGTCAAATCTTGATCTAATAGTCATCTTTGCACACCGAATCGACCACGGCCGGCATCGAATCTCGCCGGCCGTCCCCACCAAACATCCGACCCCTTGTGAGAAGTTCCACGAGGTTGGGGCACTTTGCCCCCAACCTCTTCACCGTTCTTTTTTGCAGGACCCAGCGCCGACGCGCCGCCATTATCGGGGCATCGCGAGGCTCGCCGGAGGAGGAAGGCGCCGCCGCCCGCGCGCCGCCCGCGCTCCTGGACAGCCCAGCCGCGCCCCTGCGCTGGAATAGAACGAGGGAGAGGGGGAAGCTACAGCAACCGTCCATTCCCCCCTCCCCTCTTAATCGTGGCCGTCCACGCCCAAGCAAGCCCCCACCGTCGATCATCCTCCCTCCTGTCCATCCGGGGCTGCCACGTGGATAAGTGGGGGGTTTTGCATCCAACCCCCCCACGTTTTTGTGTAATGACCAGACAATCTCAAGCTTTCATTTGCATTTTAATTGTATTGTAACATTTACTAAACCTCCCTGGCATTTTGTGCTAATTGCGAAATCCCCCCCCCTTCCAGGCGCGCGTGTCCTTGCACGTGGGGCTGGGAATTTTGGCGGCATAGCCCTCGCATTTTGTTTATTTGCTACTAGTCCAGAACTATTCTCTTTAGTACATATTTTTGTTGGCAATTTACACATCAGCCCCTGTACTTTTTGAATATTGCGAAAAAGCCCCTATATGGCTTTGCATTGTTGAGCCCTTATTGTATTTTATGCACGCATCTAGAAAACCCTAAAAAATCCATAAAAATTAACTTAAGTCCCTGTTGCATAGTACTTCCACGCCATATTTTTATTTTTTATAAATATTGCATTTTATTATTTACAAAAATTCAAAAATAGCCATTTTCGGCACTGTTTGCGATAGAAAATACCAAAAAAATATAAAACTTTCCAGAAAAATCCCAAAAAAATATATTTTGTGTCTTTTAGTTAGTTTTAACTCCCAGCCAAAAATCATTAAAAAATATAAAACCAAACTCCTAAAAATTGCAAAACTCTAAAAACCTTCATAAAAATTTATAAAATTCATGAAAAATCCAAAAATAGTGTTTTCTTTTCCTGAATTTTCTTTGTTTTATTATCTTTAAGTGAAAGTTAATTTGGAGAATTTTTGTCACTGTTTGCTATTTTATTTCTCCATTTTAGTTTCAGCCTTGTATTTTCTCCACTGTTTTCTTTATTTTGATAATTAAAAATACCAAAAACATTCTAAAAATTACCCAAAAATCACAAAAACAGTAAAAAAGTATAAAAAGACCAAAAAGACTTTATTTTCTAATTTTGGAATATTTTTATCTATTTTTATTAAAATCTCTTTCTCCCTTTTATTACATTGCTTATATATTCTATTATTGGAAAAAGAAAAAAAATATATAAAATATAAAAAGAAAAATATAAAATCAGAAATCAAAAACCAAAATACAAAAATATAAAATTTAAAATTAAATAAAAAAATATAAAAATCAAAAACCCACAAAAATTTTAGATTGGCTAAGTATCTTGCTAGACCTAGGTTTGGATTTTTATCCGTGCTTTACACCTTTGCTTCTTGTGTTCGACCCCTACTTGCTTGCCATTGTACATCTTTAGTAAGGTATAATAAATTTTAATCCTTGCTATTCATTCTCTGATTGATTGTGTGGGTTAATTGTTGAAGACCGAGGAAGTTTGAGCAGTCGCATCAGCAACAGTGAGTCTGACTTGTCAGACCGCTATTTAGCGGCTCTCGCTCTCTCGCTTTTCAGTACTCGGTCTAGGCAGTCAAGACAGGAGTCGAATCCGTCACCGTAGACCGAGAAATCGTCCATGAAGACCTCCAAACACTCCCCTACCATGTCCGAAAAGATCGACAGCATGTACCTCTGAAAAGTCGTAGGGGCATTGCATAGCCCAAATGGCATACGTCGAAAGGCATATGTACCGAAGGGACAGGTAAAGGTGGTCTTCTCCTGATCCTCAGGAGCGATGGCCACCTGGTTGTAGCCCGAGTACCCATCCAGAAAGCAATAATGGCTCTTCCCTGCCAGTCTCTCAATGATCTGGTCAATAAAAGGCAGGGGGAAATGGTCCTTCTTGGTGGCCTGGTTGAGTCTCCTGTAGTCAACACAAACCCTCTAAGAGGTGGGTACTCGTGTAGCAATCTCCTCTCCCGACTCACTGATCACAGTCGTGATGCCCGTCTTCTTGGGCACCACATGCAAGGGGCTAACCCACTTGGAGTCGGAAACGGGATAAATAAAATCTGCGCTCCACCATTTTGATATTTCCTTCATCACGACCTCTCTCAGGTTGGGGTTCAGTCGCCGCTGGAACTCACGCGACGGCTTCGCCCCCTCCTCGAGATAGATATGTGGGAGCACACTGATGGACTAATCCCATGGAGATCTGCTACGCTCCATCCGATTGCCTTGCGGTTCTTTTCAAGAACCCCCATCAAACGGGATTCCTGTTCTCCAGTCAGATCGGCGGAGATGATGACTGGGTACATCTCAGGCTCGCCAGCAAGGAACCGATACTTCAGCGAAGTAGGGAGCGGCTTCAGCTCTGGACAGCTAGGTGCTGGCAAATCTGGCTGCGGAAGGAAATGTGTGAATGTTGCTAAGTCTGCCAAGTCTGCCTGGGAGAAAGAAAGCGAACTCTCACAAACTGGATCTGGAGGAGGCTGCTCAACTGCACTGTCCTGATCTGCTCTGCATCTACCTCCTCCTCATCTGTAGGCTCAGGTGGACTCAGGTCTGGCATCTGATCATCGCAATCTGCCCAATCAGACTCTGAATCCGAGGGATCTGCATCAAACAAGGTGGCATCAGTACCACCGTAACACAAGGTGGCCTCAGCACCACCATCACTGGAAACCGTGTCGCGGTCAAGAACCGGCTCTGCTGCCTCTGTAGTATACTGAACCAGGGTTGTGCTCTCCAGACTCTCCTCTGCTATCATCTCGGCATCAGCTGTGTCTGAAAATGAGAGGATGGCCTGTGCTGCAGGGTCTGCCCATGCTGCCTCGTCGTCTGTGATCATAAAATCACAGTCCTGGTGGATGTCTATCCCGACGTCTGTCAGCTGCTCTGAATCTGTGCTGGCCTCTGAGCATGCTCTCTCTCTGGCTCTGTAGTCCTCGACCGTCTCTATTTGTACACTCTCACCCTCGACGCGAAAGTATACCTTCCCGCTGTCATGATCAGTCACCGCCCTGGCTGTGGCCAAGAACGGACGACCGAGGATGATGGGGGTATCGGCCACTGAATCAGGGATCTCCATGTCCAATACTACGAAGTCCACGGGGAATTTCAGGCCCTGAATCGTGACGATAACGTCTCACAACAACCCCTTCGGCCTCTTGACAGATCGTCAGCAAACTGAAGGACTGTCCTGCTCTGTCTAAGAGTGCCCAACTCGAAGCGGTCGAGAAAGGCTGCCGGAAGGAGGTTGATAGCCGATCCGCTATCTAATAGAGTCCGGTCGAACCTCTGCTCACTAATCTAGCATCTGACATACGGGGCCCCTGAATCTGGCCTCTTGGCCGGCAGACGATTCTGGATCGCGAAGCACGTGGCTTTCGTCAGCACATGAATCTCTGAAGTGTGGTTCCTCCTCCTCCTCCTGACTGTGGTCCTGTCTCTCAAAGATCGCTGAAGAAGGGGGATGTGCTGCAAAGCCTCCTGAAGGGTCAGCTGTATGTGAAATCTGTCGATCATGCTCTGGCTGAACTCCTCCTGCTCTCTCTTTTTTGGGTCTTTTCTCTTTTCTTCCCCTTCCCCATCTGAAGGGCTCTAGGGAAGGGGATCACAGGGTCCTTCTCAGATGAAGGACTAGGAAAAGGCCTAGACGGCTCGACGGCCGGATCCACACATACATCAATAACCACAGTGGGACCAGAAGAAACTAAACCTTTTCCTTTATTCAAAACAGTGTTCTGAGATACATTAGCATGAGGAAAAACAACATCTCTATCTATATGAACACCGGTGGCATCAGTACCACCACGGGTTGGCTCTGCTGCTGGACGTCTCGCGGCCTCTGTACCACGGGCTGGCTCGGCTACTCTGGTGGCATCAGCACCACCTCCTCTAACTAGTGAAGCTGCGACCTCAATACCGCCGGTGGAATCAGCATCCTTGGTAACATCAGTACCACCGTCATCATCGTGTGCGGCATCAGTACCGCTCTCCTCCTCCTCATCTGGCGCCCTGGGTGGATCCTCGAGTCGTCGCTCAGATGAGGCGCCGCCTGCTGCTGCTCTACCGCTCCTAAGTGTAACAAAATCAGCATCAAACAGATTTGAAGACATATCATCAAATGGATCACTAGGAGTGGCATGCTCAGTATGAACTACCTGCTCAGACTTCCTCTTGAGGCTATTGGGGTTCGGCTCTATCTGTGCAGGGATGGCGGCCTTCCCTCTCACCAGGTCCCGCATCTCCTGGCAGAACTCGTCCATCTCCCGTCTAAAGGTAGCCTGCTGGTCTGTGAGGAGGCGGGCTATGTCATCCAAGGCAGGGCTCTCATGGGAGCCCGACGGGTAGCCTCTCTGGTAATGAGGCTGCTGGAACTGCTGAGAGGGGTAGGAGGAAGGATGCTGCTGCTGGTGTGGTGAGTGAGCCTACTGCTCACGTCTCCAAGACTGTCCCTGCTGCTGATAGGGACGAGGAACGAAGGACGACTACTGGTGTGACTGGTAGGCCGGGGGCTGCTGCTGCGGCTGGTGATCCCTCTGCTGGCCATACTGCCCTCCCTGACCGGATGACTGCTGCTGGGGCTGGGTACCTCCACTCCCCCACCTGAATCCGGGATGGTCTCGTCAGATCCCAGGCTGGGGACGGTCATACCAAATCCCGTTGACATCCATCAACGGCTCTACATCGAACTGGGCTGGCGGGAGTACTGTCAGAGACTGATCTGGCTGGTATACCACCATCTGCATGTCTGGAGATGGTGGGGATTGGTAAGAGGGCTGCTACTGCTGATACGTTTCCGCCTGTACAAGGTGAACCTGTCTAGGCTGCTGAAAGGAGCTGGAGCGCTGGGACGAGCTGCTGCTGCCGCCGGTATCGCCTCGCGACTGAAGACGAGGCTGGGAAGCCGTCTGTGCCTCCTGGAGACACATGAGCTGGGTCTTCATGTCGCTCAGAGTCTGTGCCATCTGCTCCATCTGCGTGATGCCCTGGCACTGCTTCTTCTCGATCAGCTCCATCCGGTCCAACTTCTCGTTGATAATACCCATATCCGCAGCGGACGACTCTGCCTGGGCTGCTGCAACTACGGATGAACTGGATGGACCGACGTCGACCCGTGCTATCCTCTGGTACTGCACGGCTCCTGGCTGTTGCTGGGGTCTCCCCGGCAACGGCGCCATCTGACGAATCCCGTAATGATGCTTTTAATAATGTGTTTTTATCGTATTGTGCGTTGTAGGCGGCAATCGGAAACGGTCAAGAAAATACCACAAATAATTTGTTAAATTTTGATCTCGTGGTTTTATGTTTATTTTACTTGGGCAAGTCCCAAGGTCGATCACAAGGAGGCAAAGGAACAACCTAGAATTAAGTCTATCAAAGTTCGAGTTCGGTTTTCGAGGCGGTCTTTTTTGGAATTTTCAATGCAATAGAGGATGCAAAATGCAAATTTGGCCTTATTTCAGGGACTAAAATGTAAATGTCAACCAAACAATGTCCGAAAATTATGAAACTTGGCCGAGATGTAAAGTACGATGAAATAAGTGCACTATAATTTTTTTGGAATTTTTGGATGCAATATGAATTTTTTATGGATTTTTAAATGCAAACAAAATGATTTTTAATATTTAATTTTAATAAATATCAAACCTACTTATTTTCGAGAATCAAAATTATTTGAGATCTATCACTAGGTGATGGATCTCAGAAAAATCCTAAACCTCAAAAATGTGGGGTTTAATGTCTATTAGAAATTAAATACTAAAATATGCTAAATGATTTTTACAGGACAAAATATGCATGCAAATACAAATCTTTTTGGGCACAATGTTAAGAATAATTAACTCTTTTAGAGCAACGGTTAACCACTTATCAATTTCAGAGCAGAAAATGGGTAAAATATGCCAATTTTCACAAAACGAATATTTATTAATTAACCGTTCGTCACAAAAATATCCACAACATGTCAAAGCGTAGAGAGTCAATTAACAAACATCACGCTATTTTTAGATTGATAAAATAATGTAAAGAAAGGGTCCACAATCACAGGGGAACACAGGGGTACAGATGCAAATACTATAAATAAATATAAAAGCAGAGGGGGGGACTTTTGTGTAATTACCGATAGTCTGGAGGGCTCTTCCGCAATTTTCCCAAGGGAGCACGTGCCTTGCGCGTGCTCCTTGGGCGGCTGTACTGAGACGCGAATAGAAGGAGCTCCGGGGGGTTTGATGCAATTTACCCAGCGGGTCACGTGCGGATCACGTGACCCCTGGATAGCTTGCTGGAGATGTTCCCCGCGTACGTGCCGCGCACGTGCCGGGGCCTCGGCGTCGAGCCCGGCCGGCGAAGGGGCGGAGGAAAGGCTGGAGTCGGTGGAGAAACCCGGCGGAGGTGCTGACGTCGAGGTCGATGAAGCGATGCTGAGGGCGTAGCACCGGTTAAGGTGCGGTTGTCGGCGAAGCCTGATGAAGAAGGTGGCGCTGGAGTTGATGAAGGTCCCCCGTGGCCGACACACGGCCGGCGGTCGTCGAGGAAGAGGGCTCGGTGGCGTAGCAGGTCGGGGAGGACGGCGTAGCGGCGTGAAGTTGAAGGTGGTGGTGACGACCGAGGTTGGCGATGGTGTCGACGGCGTGGTAGTGGCGAGGCGGCGTAAACAGCGAAAGAGAGAGATAGAGAGAGAGAGAGAGGGGGTATACCTGGACGAAGCTCGACGGTCGTCGGCCGGAGCGAGCAGCTTTGTTGGAGGAGAGCTGCGACGAGGTGCGAATCACCTCGGATCACGCCAAGCAGGGAGATATGCCAGTGCTGTCACCACCGGGAGGAGCTCCTTGGCTGTTGAACGGCGGATGTCGATGAAGTGGATGGTAACGAGCTCGGAGCGGAATAGTCGAAAAGTCGTCGTAGGCTCGACGCCGGGGGGCGGAGCTGGAGCAGCAACGGTCGGAGGGGGATACTCGCCGTGGGTGCAACGAGCCAGAGATAGCTCGGATCTCGCCTCCAAGATACCTCGCCGGCGCTGTCACCGCGGCGAGGGTGACCTAGGTGTATCGGCGGATGGGGAACCCTTTGGGAGCGGTGGAGGTTTAAATAGGGTAGGGGATGGTCACCGGAGATGGCAGGAGAATCGGGGGATGATACGCGGGATTCGATTGGAGATCGGGGAGATCTGGGATTTGATCGGAGATGGGGATGTAATTGAGATACGCGGGGCGGCGGAGGTGCGGGATACGCGGCGGAATCATCGGGGGCGGCGCGGCGGCGTTCCCAATTTCGGAAGGGGGGCTGATTGGGGACGATGACCTCTGGCCGTCCGATCGGCCGAGATCGGGCGGCCAGATGTGAGCCACGTGGCGAGTGAGGGGCCCCGTTGGGGGCACGTGCGGAGCACGTGCCTGGGGAGGCACGTGCGACGCACGTGCGTGGTTTTTAATTATTATTATTTTTTTATGCAAAATGAATAAGAAGCCATTTTTCAAAATTTTTGGGCAAGGTCAGTGTTAGTGGAAAAGAAAACACTTTTTTTTTGTTTTTAAGAAAAATTACCCACCCCGTGAATAGTCTAAGTATAGAAGAAGAGCGGAAAAAAGAAGTGGTCAGGGTATGTGAATGAGAAGGGTATATACAGGTGGGTGGCGGTTCCCCCTATACTTAGGCTCTGGTCATCCTAAGTAAAGAAGAAGGGTGGTTATGGAGTGAGCGAAAGATCGGAATGTGATGAGGGAAATGGTATATACAGATGGCATCGGTCCCCCCTATACTTAGGCCTTGGCCTAAGTAGAGGAAGAAGCTGTACAAGGAGACCGATGTGGTCGGGAGGGAGGGTGGGTAGCCGATGATTAAGGCGGTTTACGGCTGATCTTCTTGTGAGCCTGCGGTGGGAGATCGTAATGATGAGTCGGAGGTGAGGCATATGATTCCCAACTATTATCAGTGTCATCCTCAGAAATATCATGATGGATAGTGGACGAAATATTTGAGTCAGATGAAAAGTACCCATCATCAGAGTTATCCTCAGAGGAATAGTATTTGAAAGTGGACATACTCCAGATGTTCATGTCTTTTTGTTTCTTCAATTGTTTCCTCAAGCTTCGTTCCTTTTTAAGATCAATCAATTTGTCCTCAGATGAATATTCAGATGCTCCGGTCTCAGTCAGCTCATAAGAAATAATTCCAGTGTATTTGAAGAATGCAGGAGCATCAGCTTTGGATGAGTAATAATTAGGAACGAGAGTTGTCCAACGAGAATCGAATTTTGGATCCTTTCGAAGATATGGTTTTAGAGATGCCGAACATACTTCACTCATGTAGACTACCTTTTCCGGACCTGATGAGGGATCATCAACCGATTCCTCTTCCGAAAGATCAAAGGTGACTTTCTTTTTCTTGTTTCGTGAAGATGTCGGTTCACTTGAGTACCCAGATGAATAGCCATTAAAATTCTTCTCCTTGGTCGGTGTTCGGGCTATGTGTTCGTTCTTTGTTTCCTGAATGTTGGTGCACTCTTGATTTGGGAGGATTTGGTCAAGATAATCAGAGTAGGTTGCTCCAGGGTGCGACCATGCAAATGTCTCAGGATCGTAGTAAAAGGATTTGTCTATTTTGAAATCTGTGGGAATTGAGATATCGGGGAGAGTCTCTGAACCAATAGTCTCATTAACAAACACAATCTCAGGTGTAGCAGCAGGGTAGGGCTCTTCTACCGTTTCATGGTTGCGGTTGTTGGGGACTTTGTGGGTTACCTCAGAAAATCGTGCTTCCTCAAAGACTGTATCAGATCGTAGTGATTCTAATGCCGTAAAATTTATTTCCCGAGTCTCACAATCGATACTCGCCTTGGCCAATGCCAAGAATGGTTTTCCGAGAATGATTGGAGACTGGGTGAATTCTCCTTGATGCTCAATATCAATGATCGTGAATTCTACCTTGAGCGGAGCACCTTGGAATACCATGATGACAGAAATGATTCCTCTCGGCCTTTTTATCGATCGGTCTGCCAATTGAACAATCTCTCGTGTCTTCCGAATTGGCCCGAGTTTGAGTTCGTGAAATACATAGGTCGGGAGGATATTGATCGGTGAATCGTCATCAATACGAGCATGTGTGAAGATTGTGTCTTTGATTTCGCAGTCAAATCTGGGCAACCGCTTCACTAGGCGGCTCTTGGTTTTTCTCCTCAACACCAAGGAGGAGGCCATTGATAAGATATGTCTTTCCGTTTTTGTTCTAATCCTTCCTGACTTTTTGATGATTAATCTGTCCATTAGAAATTTCTTAAGGTCAGGGAAGTGTTCAATGGCCTTTATAATGGGAAGTTCAAAAATCAAGTATTTTTCCAGTGCTTCCCGTAAAGCAGGATCCAAATTCCTCAGATCTTCTTCAGATTCAATTTTTATGAAATTTTCTGGATTTTCAAATTTTTTTGTATTTTCTGTGTGGTGTGGCGATGCGGTGTCTTCCTTAGATGAGTAGGGGCCTTGATGTTCAGAGTTTGGGTCAGAGGCGTAGTCATTCCTAGGGGAATAATGAGCAGAAGTTTTGATATTAGAGTCATCCCTAGGTCTTTGAATATCCTCAAAATTTTCATCATGGAATCCAATCATTTCCTCATTTAGTTTTACACCCGATCCACCATAGAATGAGATTACTCGATCAGCAAATTTTTGAAATCTATCCTCCATCAATTCAAATCTCGTTTTTATCCTCGAAACATTATCCTCACAATTTTGTTCATGATCAACCACAGGAGCATTCTGATTTTGTTCAATAATTTCGTCTTCCATTTTTCTGTATATGCGGAGAGGAGAATTTCTTGGGATTTCCATTATATGATCATTTCTTGAAAATTTCTCCTCAAAATTTATGGAAGGAGGCTGCTCATTTGGTACAGGCATGTGTATTTGATCAGAGTATAGTTCAGTCCTTCGATCATGATTGGACAAATCTTGATATTGTGGAGTCAGCATACAGGGTCTATATGTGTCTAGGAGTTCAGTCCAGTCCTCTGTATGAGTATCATGTCTGACAAGGGATCTGTCATGGTCAATCCAACGATGATGATCATTAAGCGCATGTCTTTCCATCTGGGTTTGGGTTCTCTGCCAGTCTTGGGAGTTAAAGAGATTTTGATCTTGAAATGTTTCATTGGCGAGAGAGTGAGAATAAGACGGTTCAGTCCAAGATGGTGTGGTTGGATGATTTGAGAAAGGATTTAATGAGGTCGAAGTCATCTGCGGTTGAAAGCTTCCCGCAAATGTTGGGGGATTAAACGAAGAGGACGTAGTGGATTTGGGCCAAACCGACATAGATTTGTTTTCGTAGTGGTGTTCGGTCATTTTTGAGGGAGTTGAGAGAAATGATGGGTTGGATCTGAAATTTGGAAAAATTTCCATGATGAGATTAAAATCAAGAGATGGGAGAGATGATTGTATGGGACAGAAAATTTATCAAAAGTGCGGCTGTTGATTTTCGATATCGGTTCACGCACACCAATACAAACACAAATCAAACCCTGGGTTCACCAACTCACACAATGAAGCTGCAAGAGCTCGGCTATTATCTTTTCAATTTTAGTTGGTGATAAATTCAATCTTGCAAACCGTTTAGACGAGCTGTTTAGGTTTGAGTTGGGCTCTATCCTAGTGTGCGTTTCTCTCCTCGCTGCAAGATAAATCAAACAATGTCGGGGTTGCTCTCCCGCAAAAATTCTTGATTTTATGGGTTATTTGAGATCAGATATATTTAGCAGTCCCGGTTTTAATGAGGTGATCACTGAAAAATTAGATGAGCACAAATACACGTCTACCGTCCAGTCCCAATTTCCTTTAGAGTTATGTTATAAAACAAGAGGGAGGAATTCGAGAAAAGCCGATGCACGCGGAAAACTATGATGAATGCTCAGTTAGAAGACTTACAGTGATTCCTCGCACTCTCCATGTGGGATGCTAGACAGAATTTAAAAATTATTCTAAATGAAATGCAAGCCGATGGAAAACCGCACCTAAGCAGAAAGTTCTATTAGCGGGAAGAATTGATTTAAATTTTTGGCTAAATTGAATGATCTATGTGCGTCTCGATTAAAGTGAAGTGTGGCTTAAGATCCTACGAGCACAATCAAAAATTAAATTGCTCTGAGAGCCGTATGTGCAGGTCTATCCTAATCGCCACTCAAGTCGGGCCCCACCCTCGCCGGAGAGTGAAACAGGCCACGACACACCACAGAATAAAGTTTAGAGGTCTTTTCTACACACGCGAGAGTCCAAACGGACACCGCTGTAAAATTGCAGGAATTAAAAGTGCAGAAATTAAAACCTAGACTCTACTCTCTCTCACGACTCAACTCGATCTTAAATTAATTGCGGTTTTTGGTGAAGTTGCGTCGGTTATTGAAAACCACTCCACGTACAAGGTACCTCGCAAAAAAAAAATAAGAGAGGAAATGTAAGAGAGTGACTCAAAAATAATATGAAAAATAAATGCTGAAAATAAATTGCAGAAAAAAAAATGGAATTTACAATGAAAAATTCGGGGGTCAGACTACCCGAATGCGGAAAACCGAACAAAAATAATTTTTAGACAAAAATCTAAGCCGTTTGCCTCCCCGGCAACGGCGCCATCTGACAAGTCCGTAGATGCTGCTATTAAAAAGTTGTGTTTTTATCGTGTTGTGCGTTGTAGGCGGCAATCGGAAACGGTCAAAAAAATACCACAAATAAGTTATTCAATTTTTCGTCTCGTGGTTTTATGTTTATTTTACTTGGGCAAGTCCCAAGGTCGATCACAAGGAGGCAAAGGAACAACCTAGAATTAAGTCTATCAAAGTTCGTGTTCGGTTTTCGAAGCGGTCTTTTTTTGGAATTTTTCAATGAATTAGGGGTGCACGTGCAAATTTGGCCTTATTTTAGGGACTAAAATGTAAATAACGTTCAAATGATGTCCGAAAAATACGAAACTTGGCCACAATGTAAACTATAATGAAATGGATGCACTGCAATTTTTTTGGAATTTTTGGATGCAATATGAATTTTTTTATGGATTTTTAAATGCAAACAAAATGATTTTTAATATTTAATTTTAATAAATATCAAACCTACTTATTTTCGAGAATCAAAATTATCTGAGATCTATCACTAGGTGACGGATCTCAAAAAAATCCTAAACCTTGAAAATGTGGGGTTTAATACTTAATAAAAATTAGATACTAAAAGATGCTAAATGATTTTTACAGGATAAAATATGCGTGCAAATGCAATGATTTTTGGGCACAATGTTAATCAAATTAATCTCTACGATATGTGATTTTTGGGGAATTTTTAAAGCCACGGTTAATCAACTATCAATTTTAGAGCAAGAGATGGGTAAAATATGCAAATCTTCACCAAATAAATATTTATTAATTAACCGTCAATCATAAAATTTCCCACAACATGTCAGAGTGCAGAGAATCAATTAACAAACATCATGCAATTTTTAGATTAATAAAATAATGTATAGAAAAGGTCCAAAATAACAGGGAAACACAGGGGTACAGATGCAAATATAAATAAATAAATAAAACTGCAGTTGGGGGGTGTCTATGTAATTACCGATAGCCTGGGGGGAAGCTGTGCAAAATTCCCACCAGGTCACGTGACAAGCAAGTGACCTGGTCGGTGGGGGCGTCCTTGCAATTATGAGGAAGTCCAGGGGTGATGTCCACAAATGACCCGAGGTCACGTGTGGAGCACGTGACCTGGAGATGGGGTACGGCTGACGTCCCCCCGCCCTCACGCGCTGCGCACGTGGCGGGGGTCTCGGCCTCTGTGCCGGCCGAAGGCGGGGGTGCTCCTGGAGATTGTTGGCGTTGTGTCCCGGCGGAGTAGCGTCGGGGACGGGGACGATCCGGCGGAGGTGTTGTCGTCGAGGGCCGCAGCGGAGTAACGTCGGCCTCCCTCTTGCCGACACACGGCCAAGAGGGCGGCGAAGTGGAGGAGTCCGCGGTAAAGGGGCGTGAGCGGTGAAGGTGGCTCAACGAGTCGGCGAAGAGGCGGAGGAGGCTGGTGATGGCGTAGCGTTGGTGGTGCAGCCGTAGGTGGTGGCGCGCGTCGAGGTGGAGTTGGAGCCCGGCGTAGGCGAAGCAGCTGGAAGCGCGGTGGCTGTCGTCGAAGGCGGTTGTCGATGAAGTGGATGGTAACGAGCTCGGAGCGGAATAGTCGAAAAGTCGTCGTAGGCTCGACGCCGGGGGGCGGAGCTGGAGCAGCAACGGTCGGAGGGGGATACTCGCCGTGGGTGCAACGAGCCAGAGATAGCTCGGATCTCGCCTCCAAGATACCTCGCCGGCGCTGTCACCGCGGCGAGGGTGACCTAGGTGTATCGGCGGATGGGGAACCCTTTGGGAGCGGTGGAGGTTTAAATAGGGTAGGGGATGGTCACCGGAGATGGCAGGAGAATCGGGGGATGATACGCGGGATTCGATTGGAGATCGGGGAGATCTGGGATTTGATCGGAGATGGGGATGTAATTGAGATACGCGGGGCGGCGGAGGTGCGGGATACGCGGCGGAATCATCGGGGGCGGCGCGGCGGCGTTCCCAATTTGGGAAGGGGGGCTGATTGGGGACGATGACCTCTGGCCGTCCGATCGGCCGAGATCGGGCGGCCAGATGTGAGCCACGTGGCGAGTGAGGGGCCCCGTTGGGGGCACGTGCGGAGCACGTGCCTGGGGAGGCACGTGCGACGCACGTGCGTGGTTTTTAATTATTATTATTATTATTATTATTTTTTTTTACAAAACGAAAATATAATAAGCCCAAAAACGGCTGACACGTGGCGGCACCAGGTGCTGCCACGTGTCAGCACCACAAAATTCGAGAATAAATCCTTTTGTAAAATCGATAAAAAATAGTAAACAACCTCGGATCGAAAAAGTTTCTTCACGAAAGTTGCTCGTCTCGATGAGATCTACAACTTTCATGAAGACATCAAAGCCAAAATCGGTCATTTGCACAAAGTGAATTTTTGGGGTATTCTATGTACATAGAACACCTTGATTTTTGGGTTTTATAATTTTTATGTCATTTTTAAACATGATAAAAATCCGGAAAAATTAAGGTAAAATCAAAGATAAATAAAGACACATTAATCTAATTTTTTTGGATTTTTATTGATTAAAAAAAATATATACGTAAAATACAAGGTAAAAACCGTGAAAATATACAATGTACAAAAGAGGTCCAAAACCCAACTTTCACATATGAGCTCCGATTCACTTGAACTTGGTCTTGTTTTGAAGGTAATTGAATGTACATTAGTTCAAAAGTGAGTAGGATTAAATCGGACACTGGATGGAGAATATATGTGGCTTTTAGTCCGAAAATCCTGAAATTATGGTTTGGGTTTTTGGTCCACTTATTTGGGTTAGTTATTTTTTTGTATTTTTCCTTCATTCTTGTTAGTGATATGTACACAGTGGAAGTGGTTTTGAGTTATTCGGAGTTAGCAAGAATGAGTTAAAAATCTGGGAAGTTAGGCTTATTTACAGGTCATTTTGGCTTGGATTTTTGGCTTCTTTATTTTGTGCAGATTTTTGTGCTAAAATGCAATTCTTATGGAAACATGCATGAATGCTAATTATGCAAAATAGATGCCAGAATGCTGTTGATTTTGAGGGTTTTGAGCTTAATAAATGAGATTTAGAGTGATGAATACGAGATTCATCAGTATACAACCGGGTCTGGAACATCACCATATAATTCTCGGCCATCTCCTCGTAGATGGCCCAGACCTGGTCGTGGTCCTTGGCGAAATAGGACCCACCGCAAGAAGCATTCACCAGGCCCTGGAGCTCTAGTGTAAGCCCGTTGAAGAAGCTCTGCACAAGGTTCGGCTTCGAGATATCATGGTGCGGGCATCGGTCTGTGAGCTCACGGAACCTCTCCCATGCCTCATGGAATTGCTCGTTGGGGAGCATGGAGAAGTTACTGATCATGGCCCTCGCTGCATTCGTCCGCCCGAGTGGATAGTACTTGTTCAAGTACTCGGTGCGGAGCTGCTCCCAGGTGTAAACAAACATCCCCAAATGCTTCAGCCAGGTGGCTGGATGCTCTGTCTGCTAGTGAGAAGGGGAAGGCCATCATCCGAATCGTATCCTGGTCTACATGGCGGTCGTGGACAGTACTGCAGATCATCAAAAACTCCTGGAGGTAGAGATGGGGCTCCTCGGTGGCTAGCCCGTGAAAACGGGGGAGTAGCTGCAGGGTGTTCGGGGGGAACTTGAAGTCCCCCACGATAGCCAGCACTACTACCCAATGATGCATCAGTGTAGATCCGGGGTTATGCAACTCCCGCATCGGTCTCGGTGGTCCTCCTGCCGCGGCGGCTGCCGCTACGGCGGCGGCGGCTGCTGCTGCTGCTGCGGCTGCTGCGGCTCGTGCCTCTGCATCTGGTCCTTCCTCAGGCTTGCTCTGATCTCTCTCTGCTCTGAGTCGCTCCAATTCTTTCCTCATCTCAATCATGAAAGCTCCCTGATCCCTCAGCTGCTGCTGCACTATCTCTAATGAGGCGATCAGGGTGGAGTTGATCGCTCCCTGGTCCATCACGATGTGCTCTGCTCTGGAGCGATCCTCTGAACTGCCGGCCATAACGTCTGCAAAATCAAATGAGCCCAACTCAGGTTCTGTCAAATCTGCTAATCTCTCCTCGGGCTCATGTCGCTCAGATCCGAAAGAAAGGGAGTCGAGGGGGAACGGGGCGGAGTCGTACTCGGGCTCGGAGAGCTGGTCTCGGCTCTCGTGGGCCAACCTAGATGATCGGGTAGACGTGCCCGAAAGCGGTGCAGCCAGAGGCTGCCTAAGAGAGCGTCTACCCATCATCTTGATCTGGCGAGTAGTGCGGATGAGATATGGAGAAACTATGATCAAAATGCAAACCCCTGGTTCACCAACGCAACGCGAGCTGAAGACCATGAGAGCTCAGTCAAATTATCTTGCCAATTTTTATTAGGTGAACACACAAGATATCAGAGCGCTTACGTGACCTGTTAGAATACCCGATGCTACCCCAACCGATTGGCCCGCACGGAAAAGTCGGTAATCAGTCGGGAATAACACCGGATGGCTCTACCTAGGGTGCGGGTCACTCTCTCGCGCATCCAAACCAAACAATGAGGGGGTTGCTCTCCCCAAGACAAATTTTTAAGGTGAGTGTCTTTTAGGGTCAATAGTTTTAACCAGTCCCAATTTTATGATTTTTCTTTTTAATATTTTTCAAATGAAAACAAAGGCCTAACGAATTTTTCGGTTCTCCTGGTTATTTAGTCCAAAACGGGGGGAGAAGACGAAAAAGCCGATGCGTGATGAAATCAATGATGCATGCTGAGATAGAAATGCGTACCTTGCCTCCAGCACTCTACATGCAAGTGATCCGTGCAGAATTTAAGGACTGAAAATAAACTACCCTAGATGATGCAGCGGTGAAAACCGAGTCCTAGATGAGCAAATTCTACTCGTAGAACTGTCTAACCGGTCACCGACCTCCAAGCCAAAGGGTCCGATTTTGGCCCACCCCTCCTCTGCCCGACAAATCGGGGGTAGGAGAAAGCGCTTTACAGGGTGGACCGCGACACGTAGGCTACGAAGGAGATGAGTCGGTTATTTTTATTAATCAATTATTAGTAGGTCCAATTAAGCACACTATAGGAACAAGCAGATAATTAAGTGTGGGGACCCTACTAATTACGGCACAAGCAAGCAGAAAATCCTAAGTCTAGGGGCTCGATGAAAAACCGCGTAAACACCAGAAAAGGCAGTAAAAAGAAAAGAAAACAAAACCGCGAAAAAGCCGCGAAAAACTCCTAAGGGTCCCCCGAGCACACCGGTGCTCGGCGAAACAGACCCGCTAAGCAATCAAGTCCAAGAGTCCAGTATTAGAGTCCCTGTATTATTACAATAATAGTCAAAATAAAACCTAATGTAATCCTCACCCACTCAACTCTCTCTCTCTCGCTCTCTCCTGCGGCTCCGTACAGAAGGGAGCCACCTCCAAGTCCTGCGGTTGCGTCGGCTCCTCGAAAGTTGCCTCCGCGGTCCTCGGGCCCTCGCAAGAAACAGAGACAAGTGGTCAGACCAAAATAATCAAATAATAAGGAAAATAAATGAAAATGAAAGTGAGGGTATATATGCAAAAATGCAAAATAAAATAAACACTCAAAATAAAACAAAAACAAGAAATAAAAGAAAAAGAAAATAAAACAAAATAAAACAAAAATAAGATATAGACAAAAGCCGCGAAAAAGCCGCGAGCTCTGAAAGAGCCGCGAAAAGCCACGAAAACAAAAATGAATAAAAATAAAAACTACTAAGCCGTGCTCCCCGGTAACGACGCCATTCTGATGAGCGGACCTGAAGGCTAGGGTAAAGGTGCTAAATTGGTCGTTGCGACCCACGTGATCAAGTATGCTCAATCAAGAAAAATGAACCACTAATATAGATAAAATCAATCAAAATACGAAAGCGGTCCTGCTATTATTTTAACCTGGTATAGCGACCAGGGTCGATCACAAGGAGCACGGGTTGGCCTTGCGGCCTACGAAGTAGTCAAAAAGAGAATAAAATAAAAGAATAAAATATTTTTGGGTGGTTTTTAATTATTTTATATTTTTTTGGATTTTTAGTTAATTAAGAAAATGATAAAGGCAAGGAAACAACACACTTCAACAAATTATTAGAAGCACTAAAATTCAACCAAAATTCTAACAAAAATATTTTTACGTGTTTTATGATTTTTAGTGTTTTTGGTGAATTTTTGAGAATTTTCTGATGTTTATTTAAATTTCCAAAAATCAAAAAGTGACTAAAACAGTAGGTACTGTCCAGCCGAGCTAAAAAGGCCTAGATAAAATATCTAAAGACCCCAAATTAGCTGGGAGGTAATTTTCCTGTAAAGAGAATAGAACAAGGAAAATTTAGGCACCTATTTTATTATTTTTGGATTTTTGGTTTAATTATTAGAATTTTTATAAGATTTTGAGTGTTTTTTCAATTTTTAGTGATTTTCAGTAATGAAAAATAGCCAAAATTGGCTAGAAAATCAAACACAACAATAGACAGTAGACAATTTTTTTGGAATTTTTAAATGAGTTTTAAGATTTTTTTGGGGTTTTTAAAGTTAGACAGTAACAAAATTAGGTGTTTTTAATTTTCTAAGAATATCAAACAGTGATGAAAATGTCTCCAAAATTTATAAAAAATTTTATACCATGGCAGGAGCCATGTATCCAATTTTCATTAAATTTGGAGGTGCTTTGATATTTTATTCAAAAATAAAAAGGGGGCACTGTGCACAGGGTCCAAAGTGCAAATACCTGGAAGTCTGGGGGGTCTGGTGCAATTAACCCAGCGAAACACGTGCTATGCACGTGCCTGGGGCACTCAGGGACCCAAATGTGAGAAAAATAAGTTCCGAGGGCCTTTTGGTAACAGGTACCAAAAGCCCAAGGGCTTATCTGCAAATAACCCAATATATAACGCACATGCTCAATTAAAATACGCACAGGGGTATAAATGCAAATAAACAAAAACTTTCATTCATCCATTAACAGTCAGAACTACAGGGGCATGTTATGCAAATACGCCAAAAACTCACGTGTCGATGCACGTGTCAGACCATACACAGGGGCATAAATGCAAACTAAACATAGTACGAGGTCCTCTATGCAAATAACCCAAAAATTAAACAACTGGATTAACTAATTACATGACTAAATGTGAAATGAAACAAACAGAAGGGCCTAAGGGTAGTTTACCCTTTATTAATGGAGCGGCTGGATGGAGGGCATGTGGCGCATCTGACGGTTGGGAACAACGGGCGCTCCACAGCTGGGCTCCTTGGGCGAATCCGACGGCGAGGGTTAAGCCACGTGGTGCATCGGACGGGTGTGGCTCTCTGTGGCTAACCCTCAAGCGTCGGGCGGTCCAGATCTCTCCACCTCAGATCGAACGATGACTGCTGCTCCTTGAACGGACGGCCCGGATGACACCTGGAGCGAGAGGGTTGATCGGACGGCGTCTGAAGGTCGAGGAAGAACAGGTCGCCGGTGAAGTTCGCCGGCCTCGTGCGTGCGCTCCTGACCTCCTCGCGGGGCACTGATGATCGGAAAAGGTCTGGCGTGGGCCTCCGCGTCGGATGGGGGTCCCCGATGACCAGGCCGAGCTCTGGGGAGCTCGGGCGAGGTTGGCGGAGCTGCGCCTCCTGGCTTGATATCGAAGGGCCTTAGATGGCCTTCATTAAACCTGCAAAACAGTCCAAGAGGCTCGCGGGTCGAGGGCAAACTGCCTCGACCCGGTTAGGCGGGGTGACGGTGAACGATGGGGCGCTGTGGGCGAGCTCCGGCGAAGGGAGGGACGGTGGAGCTCGAATCCCAGCTCCTGTACGAGCTGGGTTGGATGGAGATATGGAGAAGGTGCGCGGGAAGAAGGCGAGGGCAATGGTGAAGCCCGATGGTTGGATGGTGGTCGGAATCGATCGGAATCAGCGGGAGGCGGCGGAACGACGATTTGGGGGTAACTAGAAATTAAAGGAAAAGAATGGTCTAAAGAACTACCTGGGTGGCTGACGAGACTGTGGATAAGATAAGGAAGCTCTGGGTCTTCGCCTCGAGGAGCGTCTCCCTCCGAGGCTCAAGCTCCAGCTGGTGGCAGAGCAACGGCGGCGAAGCTCGCCGGATCGATGGAATCTGGTCCCTCTCCTCGCTTCAACAGCACGAGCAGTGAGCTGTCACTCTCACGCACACACCGGAGCTCACAGGGGGTGGAATCGAATATCCAAAGATGAGAAATGAGGAGGCGGAGCTGGGCTTTATACGTGGGGATGATCCGGAAAGAGGCGCGTGGGTAGGGAAATCAAGAGCGCGGATCACTATGCGGTAGCTCCGGCGAGGGTCTCGGGTGTGTCGTGAAGGAGTCGGACCCAGGGTTTAGGCGAGAGGGAGTCGGATCTGCCTGGGAAAAATCCGAGAAGGGGAGTCGGGCGCTGCAGACCCGCGAGAGGTGGTCCTGGGGGGGGGAGTTGACCGGGCGGTCAACATCCCCCAGAGCCAATGGTGAGCGGCCACGTGGTTGGATTTTGAAAGTGAAATTAGACATAGAAAATGGCTGAATTAATAAAAACTTAAAACATGAAATATTTTTATTTTATTTGTTTCTATTTTTTTGTGATTTTTAATTAATTTTCAAAATAAAAATAAGTTATATACAATATAGTACTATACATAGGTATATATACAATATGGGATTTTTAGTTTTGATTTTTAATGAGTTATTTTTATATAATTTTATTCCCAATTTATATTTTATTTATTTTCATTATAAAATAAGGAATAAAAAGATATTTTTATTTTATTTTTATTATTTATATACATATGTAAAATAAATACATATATACATTTATATACATGGTATATTTACAATATATTTTTGTGTTTTTAATTTTGCTATTTTTATTTGGTTTTTGTTTTTATTGTTTTTATTATATATATTTACATTATATAACATAGAATATTTACAAAATTATAAAAATTAATTTTATTTATTTATAAGGATAAATAGGGATGATGGAACTCTGTACAAGGTGCTTATGTACATGAATGAGATTTTTGGTTTCTTTTTTATTTTTAATATTTTTCTTTTGTTTTTATATTTATAAATATATACACATATTTACAAGCCTATTTTTGTGTGGAAAATACTTTTATTTTATTTACATAAATATTTATACCCATGAGCCCCCTATCTCCCTCTACTTTGGCTTTTATGCGGTCAGGCCCATGCTGAGCCCTCCCTTGGGTTAGGTTGCTCAATATTTATTCTAAATATTTCCCTCTTTTCTTTTTAATCTTTATTCTTTTATTTTTGCACAAAAACATGCTAATTATAGGTTTTTACACAATGCATGCTTTTGGTAATTATTTGTATTTACACCTATCTACATGCATTTGCAAAGGTTTTTGTAGCTAAAATATAAGAATAAAGAGTGATGAATGAGTATTCATCAACTACCTTAGATTTATTTCAAGTTGATTTTCGAAGGATTTTATCGTGATTTCATCGTGATTTTATTCTTCGTGATTCGACTCCGTCTTGAGTTTGTTTCGAGTGCTTTTCGAGCCCGTTGCTCGAGCGACCTACCTACTATATAGTATCACCTATATTTCACATATTTTTCACATACTATATTGTAGGTAAATTGTTTGAAAAATATCACTTTGAAAAATAAATAAAAAAATTAAATCAAATAAAAATTTTAAAATAAAAAAACTGGTAAAAAAGATTTCTCGCTTTCTTACTTCCATTAAGAAGTAAAAAAATCACAAAAATACATTTTCCCTCAAAAATCAAAATATTTCTATTCTGCCTCCTTGAGTTCGACCCATGCATGCTTACTTGGATAAATAAAATAGTGTAAGATAAAATAGGAAAGAAGCCATATTATTCACTTCACTTTTCCCTTTCTCTCTTATTTTATCGATCTTTGTTTGATCAACTAGGGTTTTGGTTTGAAGCGATTTCTATACTGACACTGACATCTTATCGCTCCCAAAACCCGAGTTATCAAAATGGCACTATTGTCGGGGAGGCGTTAGCGATATTTTGATTTTTTTATCATACTTTGTGATTTTTTTCTTTCTTCTTGTTTTTTGCGGTTTTTCTTGATTTTTTACAGTTTTCTCGAGTCTTCTCTCGACTATTATCTTGAGCTGCTAACGAGTTTTACATGGCTTGCAGGATCAGATGGCTTCTTAGGAAGTCGAATCAGTTAAAAGTGCAGAGATCGACTCCTTCTCTATGATTCGATTGCAGAGGGCAGAGCGAGTTAGTCTACTTTTTGTGAGAGAGAGGAAGGGCCTTTGCCCATTTCGAACCTTTGTAGAAGGGGTCCACTAAGGACATCTCGATTTGTAAACTGGTCTCTAAACTTTCTTCGGGGTCTGTTTCACCAAGTCCCGGTGCACTTGAGGGAAAAAAACCTCACCGCAGGTTTTGGTTTTCATCGGTTTTCTTTGTTTCACACGATTTCGTGGAGCCTTAGGTTTGCATGACTGATTAATTAGACGATTAAAGTAAAACCTACCTCCCTAATCTGCACTTAGACGTAAATCACTGATTTGAAAAATAATTCATTCTTACGCTAGAACTACTGATTAGGACTCGGGTTTTCTCAACTTTGCATGCATTAGCCTATAGGTTTACAAATTCTGCACAGATCACTTGCATGTAGACTGTTGGCGTCAGGTATGATCCCTATCTTTGCATGCATCATCGTTTTCCGTTGCATTCCATGATTCTCCCTCTGTGAGACACATTTTGAAAAGTTAAAAAAAAACAACCTCCCGCTAGATATTGTTGAAAATATCCAAAAAATTGAAAACCATAAAAATAAAAAAGTTTTTCTTTCTTCTAAAAACTTGATGAAAAATAAAAAAAATACTTGGACTTAACTTGTATTGGGAGAGAAAACCTCTCATTGTTTGCAGGTACACTCCAGACAGAGTGAGGCGTGTACACTTAAGGAATAGAGCCCAAATCCGTGGACTTGTGCCATAAGCGCTTGGACTCACTCTTCAGGTCATGTTACTTGATGCAAGCACTTGCCTCAGACGTTAGAAGAAGTATTCTTGTTTAGGTTGGTGCACACTGCCGACTTAAACATGAACTACCCCAGGAGACTACACCTGTGAACTTGTTAAATAACTGATTGATCACCAAAAATAAAATTGAAAAGATAAAAGACCGATCCATTGGTCTTCACCGTGTGCAGTTGGTGAATTTGGTGTTGTATTGTGTTTGTATGCGATGTATGCATTATACCGCATCTTATATGCCTTCACACTCGTTTTCTTGACTTGATATCATATCCTCTCCCGTATTCTTTTGACATCGAAGATGACGACTAGACGGATTTTGCGCTCAGACTCCGTGAGCTTTCGAGATCCATCGTCAGTCATATGTCTTCATAGACTTGGGATGACCCTCTTCCCAAGTTGGTTCCACCTAGTCACGAGAGGAGTTAGACCCAGACTCCCTCGCCTCCCAGCCCTTTTTTTGAGGAAGACCCACGCCTCAAGTTTTCGTCTATTTCTCCTACACATTTTTCATTGAGTTCTTATGAGACTTTTTCCTTCCCATAGGATTTGAAGATCATGGCTAGAGGGAAGGGACCAGTTGAGGACAGAGTTGCTGAGGATAGACAGACCGAGGAGAGACGGACAAATAAGAGACCCAATCAAGCTTCGGATATTGACATATTACATCATATGAGCTTACAAATCAGAGATCATTGTCGAGTCCAGGATGAGCTTAGAGTTGAGATCAATGCACTGAGAGCAGGAGCCGGATACCCATTACCACTTGCAGTGGTTCCCGTTGCTTTGCTAGATGAGTATGACCCAGGAGCTAGGATGCTACACCATTGGATTCAATTACCACCGAATCAAGGGTCATACGAGCTAAGACCGTCCTTTATTTCTTTGCTTCCCAAGTTCTATGGAAACACTTCAGAGGAGCCGTTTATTTTTTCCCGAAGTTCGAGATGATTTGTGGTATGGCTAGTTACCCAAGAGTTACGTAGGAGGTTGTTCGCCTCAAGGCCTTCCCGTTCACCTTAGCAGATAAGACACTCTACTAGTTGAGTCACCTAGGGAGGGAGATTTCTACATGGGTCGATCTGATGTCCACATTCCTGCGTAATTATTTTCCTCTAGGATGGACTAACAAGATGAGGAGCCAGATCTCCAATTTTACACAGTTACCGCATGAATCATTCCACGAGTCATGGGATAGATTCAAAGATTTGACAGAGAGATGGCCACATCATGAGATACCTTTGAAGGTGCTAGTGCAGAATTATTTTGGAGGACTCCAACCGGATGTTCAGGGCCTAGTGAGCACCACATGTGATGGCAGTTACCTGAATAGGGATGCCTAGTCAGTTTGGTTCATCTTTAAGAGGATGGCGGAGAATTCACGTGTTATTGATTCTACTCGGGCATTCCAGAAAGGCCCACAACCACCACACCATCTAGAGCATCAGAAGGTGGCACAGGTTTCAGATTCTGGGTCACGATCCGACATGGGATTTATTAGTGAAAAGCTAACATTAGTCGATGTGATTCAAAAGCAAGTTCAGGATTTACAGCCGCTGCGAGAGTTGGAGAAGCTCTCATCACTTCCTCAGCAGTTGAGTGATTCGACAAGAAGGTGAGCGAGTTGCAGCTTCAGCACAAGCAGACTCGTTCTTCTTCTACGTTCCAGCCTGTTAGGAGATCTTTACCCACTCCTCCCACCCGTCAGATACAATTTGTTCAGAGCGAGACAGTTCAACCTATTGAGACTCCACAGCTTGATTGGCATGTGGATCTGTCCAATGCCGACCCGAGTCAGATCACTAGCCCCGGCGATGTTGATGTTGATTCTCATGCTACCTTTGAGATCAAAAGGATATGGTACGCTCCTATTCAGTCTTCACCATACTTTACTCCTCAGAGCGTACACCACCAACAGTAGCAGTACAGTCATCCACATCATGGACATCCACATTTCCAGCACCGCCAGCCTTACATGCAGCAACAGTCTCACCAGCATGCATATCAGAGACCACATTCTTTGCAGTATCCTGCTACACATTCGCAGACACATCATTACCAGCAGCAGCAACATTCTTCTTTTACGCCACAGAGATCTCCTCAGCCTTACACACTATAGCAGCATACTTCTAGACAGGAGAGAGTAGACAGCCAGGGTCATTACAAAGAGTCTGAGATGTCTTCACATGCCCTGGCATTGAACCAGATCATAGATGTGTTGAGCACACTCCAGACTGCACATAGGATAGAGATGGAGCGGGTTAACCATCATTTGGATGAGTTAACCATGCCCAAGACCACTCTCCCAGCCCATACTCAGATGAATCCGAACAATAAGAGAAGGCATTCAGATCAGGTCGACACCACCACTATAGGTGATCTCTTTTCCTGATTTTTTTTATCAAACTTCATTCGTCTTAGGAGCGGTAGATCACCACCAACACATGATAGAGTAGAGGAGAGGGCACATGATGAGAACTGAGAGCCAATACATGATGATCTTGATCACATACATTCTGATGCTGAGGAGGAGGACCACCATGATGTCCAGCTTGATGATCAGAGAGAGGGGAGCGATGCAGAGATAGTTGACATGGATACAAGCGAGTCAGGCGATGATATCATGCCCGATCATGCAGATTCTCCCGATGATTCTATTTCTTTTCTTGTTTTCGAGAGTTTTGTACATACATCTGAGACTCTTGATGTACTTGCTGATTCCAATTCTGATTTGAATAAATATGTTGATTTTGTCATTCTTGAGATTGCTCCTTTCCCCAATTCCTTGTTTAGAAAAGGAAAGAAAAATACCAAAAAGAATGTTATCACACCAGAGACCGAGCGATTAGTGAAAGATCACATCCTTTTGAAGATCCCACTTCACGATGCCTTGGATCACTTTCCTACACTCAAGAATCAGTTGAAGAATAGATGTACCACGTGTAGAAAAAAGGGATCATATACAGAGAAGCATGTTTTGACCAAGGCCACATCCTACGTTGTACAGAACAAGTTGCCTAAGAAGAAGAAGGATTCAGGAGCATATTACGTCAGATGCGAGATTGCCCATGCAACATTCGATCGCACTCTATTAGATAACGGTTCCTCGATCAATTTGATACCATCTTATTTACTTAACAAGCTCGAGTTAGGTCCTCTTTACAAATCCCGCGTCTTGGGAGGCCTTTCTTAGAGACCGCAAGGCTCTCTTCGATTATGATACGGGGAAGGTATCTTTTCACGCTGAGGGAGAGAAGGTATATATAGAGATGGCGAGAGAGACACACACATCCAGTGCCGCATCTACAAACAGTTTAGATATCTTGAGTTCTTTAGCCACATGTGATTACATGGATGAGGTTCTCTTGACGACCTTGAGAGGTATCGAGTATAGACCCATGATTTCCTAGCAGAGGATGGGTTTGAGACTATAGTTGACAGTTCTTCTGATGGTACTTTACATTTCAGGATGGATGATGATGAGCAGATGGAGCACATACCTGAGGATTTTATTGCAGATATTTCAGGTTCAAAGAGTTTACATGATTCCTCCACTTCAGATGATCTAGAGATTGAGTTTCATTTAGCTGAGTTATTTTCCTCTAGTCATTCTGAGGATGAGCAAAGTAGTGAGTCGGATGATGTTTTAGGCATTTTCTATAGTCCGACTCGGGAGCATATTGAGATGGTGGATAACCATATTACAAACACATCTACCACCAGCACAGATCTCATTACACAGATAGATGAGGTGACAACAGAGCCAGATTCTACCTTACTAAAGCTGAAGACGTTGCCACCAAAGATGAAATATGCTTTCCTTGTAGGTCAACATTGATAGTTTCTGATCATTATCAGCTCATCTTTGATCGATGGAGATTCTTGAAAGAAATCACAAGGTTATTGGGTGGACTGTATCCGATCTCCGAGGGATACAGCAGACTTTCTAGAGAGCTTCCCACAGGTTGAATCTGGTTTTACAAGATGTTGTCAAGAAAGCGATTACGAAATGGTGTGACGTAGGGTTTATTTATCCCGTCTCCAACTCTGAATGGGTTAGCCCATTACATGTTGTTCCGAAGAATTCGAGAATTCAGATGGTTACAAATGAGAGTGGAGAGGAGATTCCCAAGAGAGTAACCTCGTCATGGAGTGTGTGCGTTGATTACAGGAAGTTGAACACCACGACGAAGAAGGACCACTTCTCTTTTCCTTTTATAGACCAGGTCATAGAGAGGGTGGCATGGAAGGAGTACTTCTGTTTCCTTGACGATTATTCCGCATACAATCAGGTCACTATTGCTCTTGAAGACCAGGAGAAGACTACCTTCACATGTCCTTTTGGCACGTACGCTTTTAGATGGATGCCCTTTGGATTGTGCAATGCCCCTGCTACTTTCCAAAGGTGTGTGCTTTCTATTTTTGCAGACATGGTTGGTGATTTTATTGAGGTCTTTATGGATGATTTTTCGGTCTATGGTGAGTCCTTTGACAATTGTTTAGTGTACCTAGACCAAGTTCTTCAGAAATGTTGTGAGGTAGATCTCATTTTATCATGGGAAAAGAGCCATTTTATGGTTACATTCAGGATCGTGTTGGGGCATATAATCTCCAAGCGAGTCATGGAGGTTGACGCTGCCAAGGTAGATGTCATCAAGCATCTCGAGCCACCATCCAACATCAAGCAATTACAGTCTTTTCTTGCGCATGTTGGCTTTTACAAACGATTCATTCAGGATTTTTCCAAGATTGCCCGACCGTTAACTGAATTATTAGGCAAACACATCGAGTTTTTGTTAGATGACCAATGTCTTCATGCCTTCCTCACATTGAAAGAGATGATTATTAGTGCTCCTATCCTACAATCACCTGATTGGTCTCTTCCCTTTGAGATCATGACATATGTTTCAGATTTTGCGGTCAGGGCTGTATTAGGATAGAGGAGGAATGGACTTCCTGTTGCTATCCACTATGCCAGCCGGACTTTGGATGATGCTCAGCGCAATTACACAGTGACAATGAAGGAGATGTTGGTTGTGGTATTGCATTGGACAAATTCAGATCTTATCTTCTTGGCTCCAAGATTACAGTTTACACAGATCATTCATCTGTAAGATTTTTGACGGAGAAGAAGGATGCCAAGCCACGCCTTCTTATATGGATTCTCTTACTTCAGGAGTTTGATTTGGACATTAGAGACAAACCGGGGGTAAAGAATGTGGTAGTTGATCACCTCTCCCGATTGTAGATAGAGCAACCTTCAGATGAGTACACGCTAGAAATTGCAGAGAGATTTCTAGACGAGAGTATCTTTGCAGTTATCGAGCTTCCATGGTATGCAGATTTAGTGAACATTCTGGTTACACAGAAGAGTCCACAGTGTTGGTCGAAGGACCGAGTCGACAAACTAGTTTCCGAGGCACGATACTACCATTGTGAGGATCCGATTCATTTTCGTGAGGGACCAGATTGTGTTTACAGGCAATGTATTCCTCAGGAGGAATACAATAGTGTCCTCACTCTATGACATTACTTAGAGGAAGGAGGACATCATTCAGGGAAGAGGACAACGCAGAAGGTACTTCATAGTGGATTTTGGTGGCCGACTCTTACTAGAGATGCTTGCACATTCGTGAAGAGTTGCCCGGATTGTCAGAGAGCAGTAGGGACAATCAGTACGAGAGATGCGATGCCTATGTGACCTATCATTATTTACGAGATCTTCGACGCATGGGGCACAGATTTTATGGGATCATTGCCTTCCAGCAGTGGCTTTGAGTACATTCTTCTTGCTGTGGATTATGTTAGTAGATGGGTGGAGGCTATACCTACACGAACCGCTGACAGCAGGACAGTGTGCAGGTTCCTGTGGGAACATATTATTTCACAATTCGGTATTCCACATATTCTTATTTCAAATGAGGGTAGTCATTTCATTAATAAGGAGGTAAAAAAGCTAGTGAAGAACTATGGCATTAATCATAGAATAGCTTCTCCTTACCACCCACAGATGAACGGCATGGCTGAAGTTTCAAATAGGGAGGTGAAATCCATTCTTCAGAAATTGGTACGACCGGATAGGAAGAACTGGTCACAGCTTCTAGACTAGGTTCTTTGGTCATATCGTACTGCATATAAGACTCCCTTAGGTACTTCACCCTTCAGACTGATTTATGGGAAGCCATGCCATTTTCTCGTAGAGATCATGCATAAATCCGAATGAGCTATTAGAGAGATTTCATTGGATAAGCAGAAAAGTAGGAGCCAAGAGGAAGATGGATCTGAACGAGCTAGTAGAGATTCGAAATCAAGCATACAAGAACACTCTCATTTATAAGGACAAAGTGAAGAGATGGCATAATAGACATATTCGGCACAGGATCTTTGTTCCTGGCTAGAAAGTATGGATGTTTAATGCACGATTGAGAATTTTTCCTGGCAAATTGAAGAGCAAGTGGGAAATACCTTACACAGTCAGAATGATGCACAATAATGGAAGCATAGCTATATCAGATGTGTCACCTGGTGTAGAGCCATTCGTGGTGAATGGGCAGATGTTGAAGCACTTCCTGGAGACTACTGAACATCTGGCCTGTGTTGAGGTGATCTACTTTGTACAAGACTCATGATTACTCTTCCACTTCATTTTGTCCTGTGCAGAGACTTTTGAGCCATTTGATTTTTGGAGTACACTACCACATGTACATTCTTCATAGACCACAATTGTCCCCATTTTTGCTCATCTTTTATACTTAGGATACCATATCCTAAGTATAGGGGGGACCGATTGCCTGTTGAATAGCGTTTTCGATTTTGTTCTTTTTATTTTTCTCTTGTATATCCTTTCCTTTCCACGAATCACTGGTACCCAAATTTTGACCACATTCTTTTCTATACTTATGATGTCTTATCCTAAGTATAGGGGTGACCGAGTGATTTCGTTGATCTCGTTTTCTCTATTTATCTTGTTCCTTTGTTTTATATTATTTTTCCTCAGTCACCCCGTTTTTGTCTCTTCCATTATACTTACGATAACCAGATCGTAAGTATAGGGGGGTGATTGACTTCACATTATTTATTCTTTTTCACCCACTTTTACTTAGCACGAGTTATGTCCTCCTTTTTATCTTTTGACGCTATGAGGACATAGCACAAGCTAAGTATAGGGGGTGCGTATATATTGTATATATACTTTCATCCATAACTCATACTTTTATGTATTTTATATATCTATAAAATCCATAAAAAGTGGGTGAGGGTTAATTTAAAACCTATCTATTTATGTATTTATTTATTATTTATAAAATCCTTGTAAATAAGTAAAATATGTCTAAAATCTTTATTTAAAATTCCTAATTTAAAACATGTATTTAAAATATGCATTTAATATGTATAATACTTGAATAAAATCCTATCTATTAAAATATGTCTAAAAACATTTAATCTTTGTAAAATTCTTTGTATATAAAATTTGTAAAATGCAATAGTTATTTAATCCAAATAAAAATATGGGTAATTTATCTTGTAAAAATACTTGTTTATAAAAATTAAAAAATCTATAAAAATGCAAAGTCCTAAAATTCATAAAAAGTATAGAAGCTTTAAAATCCATAAACATGAGTAAAATTAAGAAAATGTCCTTCACAAAAACATTGTTGCATTTGCATTCATATTTTTCAGAATAAGTTTGATTTCTAGAACTAAAGATTGGGAATAGTCTAAAGGATGGAGCTTGATTATGACCTTTAACTTTCATTGTAAGGAGCCTAGTTAGGAACTCGAATTTAGACTCTTCAGGTCTTTGACTTAAATCTTTGGGTTCCATAAGACCATATTTGGGAAATCAACTCATATTTTCCTAAGTAGAACACTTGGTGTCATCCGTATAACTCTTCATCTACGAACCGATCTTGGACACATGCACTTTGCACTTAGCTAAACTTGCATGGGGATGCGAAGGGCAATCCATCTTGGTAGTATGTTTCTATCCTTGTCTTTGCAGCATTGGCATCTAAAGATAAGAGAGATTGGGGTTGCGATAGTTGCTTCGGATGAGGGAAGGATCTGCTGACACAATTTTACTAAGACCATAAAAATGGACGGAATAAAAGATTCTATATCCGTCAAGGCACAAAAAGATGAATGCAACGCAAGAAAATTACAAAGCCGATTCAAAGAAGAAGCCACCAAATACAAATATGACCACAATGGTCCAAGCTTCCATCAAAAATGCTTGCACATCTTAATGGAGACGTAGCTACACCGGTTGGGCGTCACAAGGAGATGCGTCTACACTGGTCGCACTCCAGTTCTTTTCTCATTCTTCTACTTTCTCTCTATATTCGATTGTGGACATAGCACGAACTGACCTCAGAAGGGAATACCTCCCTCCCCGAGGAAAGAGTAGCCAGATGAGGAACCAATGGAAGTGTATATCTAGGATGGACGGTTTCTTCGCTTCTTTAAGCAGGAAGAGCTAAAACAATTCACACACAGTACAAATTGAATTCAAGGTTGATAGAGTTAGCGACATGGATAAGTGGATCTAAACTGGCATTTGAGGAGAAAATAAATAAGGATTTGTGGAACTTGAGGACTATTGAGATTAAAATCCTAACCCTAGTTAAGGCTTCGACAAAATGCTTGTTTTAGGCCCGATCGAGCTCTTCCTTTGTCTGTTCTCATGAATTGGTTTAGGAAAACAAATTCATTCTAACTTTATTTCTTTTTCCCTTATTTTTCAAATAAGTGTTTGCTAAGGGACTAGCAAAGTTTAAGTATAGGGGGTTGATGAATCCATGATTCATTAACATTTCTGTGGCATTTTATCTTAAAACCCTTAATAAATACATGTAAATATCCATTAATTCCCATATTTTATCAAAGCCACATTCATGAATAAAAATGCACTTTTATGCATCAAAAACATGTAAATAATAAAAATAATAAAAATTAAGAAAAGAAAAGAATGTAGATTGTAAATATGTATATATGTACAATATGACTAAAAAATATAAATATAGCTGCAAGATATATTTCTATAACCTGATCTCTGAGACCAAGTCAGCATGGGTTGGCCGACAAACAAATAAGTAGGGGGATAAGGAAAGAAAATCATAAAAATAATTAAAAATACACTCCATGCATTCTTCATTATTTATCAAATAAATATCAAATATTCATTGATTTTTAATTAATTCATGTCATATTTTTCACCAAACTCTTTTCCTATATTTTTAAAAATGTATATAAAAATATAAAAATAAGTTAAAATATTATCTTGTATATATGCCAAGAAATCCAACTTTCAAATTACCATATTCTCAACTTCCAAACATCATAACTTTCTCATACGAACTCCAAATTCACTCTACTCAACTTTAAAGTTCATAAAAATAATATTCTCTAATTAATGGAGGTGATTTCACTAAAATCGGAGCCCGTTTGCAAAAAGTTGATTCTGAGACCTAATGACAGCGGGGTTTCAGGGCTATTTATTTTATTTAGAACATATTACTTATAATTTTATTAATTTTATAATTTTAATTATTTTTGTAATCTTGTATTTTAACCATGATTTATTTCAGAATTTTTAGAGTTTGATTATTATTTTAATTAAATCCAAAACCCTAATTTATAGATGAAATTGAACTACATAACTTATACCCCGGTTGATGAGAGCCAGAATCCCAGGTTGCTTGATTTCGCTTGATCTAAGGGCACTTTCAAACTCGCTCGACAACGCGAGGGATATATACAGGAAGAAGCGGGGCCTTGATCTTGCTGTCTACGACTCGCTTGCCTGATCAAAACTCTCCTGTCTCCGATCCGAACCAAGGTGAAGATCTGGCTCTATCCTTGGAGGGGGCAAAGGGTATTTATTAATATATCTAAACTAATTTATTAAAATCCACAAAAATTCACAAAGAGTTTATTTATTATTATAATAATTAAGAAAATATAAAATTAATATGTAAATATTTATTTATTGAATTAAAAATCCAAAAACCTATTTATTAAGTATTATATATACCTATTTGTTAATATAATATTTATATTTCGTACATTATTTATTATTTATAAGAAGCAATTATACCATAATTTAGATAATTTAATTATCTATACTTTTCTGTTTGAAATAATGTTATTTATTATTTATTACTTAATTTATACTGTATTTATTACATCTGGCCAACCAGGTGCTGACACGTGTGATGAATCTACGTTTCATCATCTTTATTCTATCATTTTGGCCATAAAACCCTAGTAAATGCATATAAATAGGCTTAATTCAATCTTTTTAGCAAAATGTGTATAAAATGCGGGTTTTAAAGCTAAAATTATAGAATAAAGAAAAGAAAAGAAAAAGAATAAAATATTGTAAATATTTTATGACCCGAAACCCCGAGACCTAGGCATCTTGATGACTAGGTTGACAAGGAATAAAGTAGGGGGAGATAAGGGCCCAAATACAATAAAAACACCTTGTATTTCATTCATTCTTTATTCATTTTCGGACCTATTTTTGGTTCCACTTTTTATACCTCAAATAAAGAAACTTTGTACATGAAAATTGTAGATAATTAAATAAATAAAAATACAAAAGTTATTTCACTTAAAAATAATATACAGATAAAAAGTTATGATTTGAATAAAAATCCAGAATCCCAACTTCCCAGACCTGTATCTCACTGATAAAAACTCGAAATGCATCAAACTCACTTTAATTGTATATAATTAAAAAAAGCTATTTAATGGCGGTAGTTTCTCATTTTGCGGAGCTACGGTTTGAAAGTTGAGTTTTGGACCCTTATTGTATACTTGTATAGATTAAAATATTCATTTTATTATTTATTCATTATTTTCATAATTTTATATTTTTATAATTTTGGAAATATTACTTATAATTTATGTGTATATTGAAATCAGAATAAAAACTAAAAAAACATAAAAATAAAATGTTTGTATATTATACATAGGTATAATACCTGTAGATAGACCTATACAATTCATACTTTTATTTTATTAAGTGTACAAAATATATCAAAAAAATAAAATAAAAATATATTTAAGTGTATAAAAATATTCTATAAATTTATAAAATAATAAACAAAAATAAATAAATTAAATTCTCAAAAAAATAAAATATTAAAGTATATAGATATATATACCCATAAAGGGTATAAAAGGCAACTTTTATTTTTTACCTCATAAAAATAATTAAAAATCATATTAAAATACCTCATAAAATAAAAAAAATATTTTTTATTTAATACTCATGAATTAATTAATTCAATAACCATTTTTAATTTATTTTACAATCCGTTTTTCCAAGTAATTTTTTGGTTGGTCCACGTGGACCAACCTGAAGGCTCAGTTGGTTGACCTCGATCAACTCTCTGACCGAGGTCTAGACCTTGTCAGACCTGCGTTTTTTGACCATTTTCGACCATTTTTCGAGGCTATTCCTTTCATCATTTGGCTGCTATTTCTTCACAACTTTTTCTCCCCTATCATAGCTTACACGCCCAGATGAAACATTGGGGATTGGATCGTTGCATCACCTTGTGCGCCTCGTTCTTGGAGCCCAGTTGGCCATCTTTCAAAAACCTCCCACCACCTTCCTTCTTCCCATGAACCCCATTTGCCCTAGACAAGGCTTGCCTCTCTTGCACCGGATTGATTCCTGTGACAGGGGAATCTCCAGCGAGGACCAGCGGGCGTCGGCGAGGCTTTTGGCAGGTCCATTTCATCTCCGGCCAGTGGCCGTCGAGGTCCATCTCTCTTGGCCTTTCCAGCCAATCGAGGTTGCATTTCGTGTGTTTTTTCTGTCATTTAATTAGCTGGTAATCTTAGGTTTCATTTCTTGCCTTCATCTTGTTGTTTCACCAAGTGTTTCGCCCCATTTCGCGACCGATCACGTGCCAGAGCTCTTGAGCTCTGGCTACCTTCACCACCCCACGCACTCCACCCTTTCGCCCAATAAAAGCCGTGTCTCTTTGCTCCTCCGTGCTACTGCTTTCCATTTGACCTCTATAGGACCCGAAGGAGGCATCTGGGCCTCAAGGATCACCACAGTTCAGCCCCCAGGTCCGCCGAAGCTTCACTGAGTGCCGGAGGCCATTCGTTGGTTCTCCGCCCCATCTACGCCAGCTGGGAGCATCGCCATTGCTGCAGGAGCACGCACGGGCATTTTGGAGCTTCACCGAGCCGCGACAAAGGAAGATCGGAGCTGGGGGAGCTCGCTCTGGTGAGGTAACCTCCCTGTTCTTCCAATGTCGCCCATTGCCGTCCGATCACCCTGGGGCTCCAGATGCAGCAGCGTCCGTTGGATCAAGGGCGCCCAGGACCGTCCATCAGCTGAAGATCATTTAATCCTAGGCGTTGAATCGAAGGGGTATCGTCCCCCTGAGCTTCGATACGTGGCAAGTGGGGCACGCTGCACCATCGGATCTCCAGAGGTGTGGGTATTTTGCAATAACCCCCTCACCATTTTTGTAATATTCTATTAGTATTAAAACATTCCTAGGCTGCTTTATATTTTTGTAATATTTTCAGACTACACCCCTGGCGTTGGCGTTATTCTATTTTGACCCTTGCCAGGTAACGTGCTTCGCACACGTGACTTGGCGATTTTGCAGGGCAACCCCCGGGGCCTTGTCATATTTATTTTTAGTACCTAAACATTTCTAGGCAGTTATGAACTTCACGATTTTTGCATTTTAGCCCCTTGTATTTTTGTGAATTACATATTTGCCCATGACAGGCGCGCGTGCCACGCACGTGTATCTTAAGGACTTTTGCAGGTAAGCCCTTGCGGTTGTAGCTATTTCTATTTGGCCCAGGAAGTTTTGAAGTACATTATAAAATTGTGGGAAAAATTACGCCGAAGTCCTTCAAGTTTTTCATATTTACAGAAATGCCCTTGCCAGCTGTGTAGTTCACATTTGTTGTATCTATTTATTGCATGGATCTATAGAACCCCAAAAATTCTCAAAAAATAGACTTAAGTTCCTGTTGACTTGTGATTCCACGCCATATTTTTATTTTTCATTTTTATTGCATTTTATTATTTATAAAATTTAAAAACTCTCATTTTCAACACTGTTTACATTCTAAAATCCAAAAAAAATATAAACCCCCCAGAAAATTCCCAATAAAATATATTTTGTGCCTTTTAGTTTCTTTTAATTTCAAATGAAAAATCACTAAAAATAAAAAACAAAACTCCTAAAAATTGTAAAATCTCAAAAACCTTCCTAAAAATCTTAAAAAATCTAGAAAAATCCTAAAAATACAATTTCAATTTTTGTATTTTCTTCCTTATTTTATTTTCCTTTTCTTAAAATTAATTTGAGGAATTTTGGACTCTGATTTATATTTTTTATCCTCATTTTAATTTCGACCAGCAATTTTATTCACTATTTTTGGTATTTTTGACTTTAAAAATACCAAAAAAATTAGGAACAATCTAGAAAAATCATAAAAACATTAGAAAAATATATAAAACCTTAAAACGTTTTATTCCCTAATTTTTGAGTATTTTTTCTTATTTTTATAAATACCTTATCCTCTCTTTTCTTATATTGTGAATATATTCTATTTTAAAGAAAAAGAAAATATAAAAATATAAAAGATAAAAAAAGAAAATCAGAAAATTAAAAAGCAAACATAAAAATATAAAATTAAAAATAAAATTAAAAAAATATATAAAATTAAAAACCCACAAATAATAGCATAAATAGACATTGATCACAGTCACACATTTTGCACATTTTGCCCCGTTCTACCTGTCTACTCCCTGTGTTCGACCTCTACACATACTTGTACCTATACACATCTTGTTGTAGAGTTATAATAAATTTTAACTCCGCACCACTTTTCATTGCTTGAATTCTGTTGTGGCTTAATTGTTGATTGATTGAGGTTTTGTGAGCGGTCACTCATCGACACTGTGGTCCAGCTTTGTGTGGACTACTTTAGACCCTCGCCAAACCTCGATTATCAAATGGTGCCGTTACTGAGGAGCAACAACGCTTAGTTCGGGTTTTTGCTTGTGTTTGTGATTATTTGTCTGTTTTCACGGTTTTTATTTTTGCTCATTTTATTTTCCTTATTTTTTGATATATCTATTGAGCTGTCTAACCCCCCTCTCTTGTTGACTTTGTGCGAGGAACCGTGGATCGAGGGAGGTGCTCCATCCTAGGCGTCTGAGCACCTACGTGAAGCCGGCATCTGCCAACCGAGCACCGAGGAGACGAAGAGGAATTTTGTAGACTGAGCTCCCTTTTATTTTTTGTATTCATCTATTTCTGTAATTTGTGTGAGAGAGAGAGAGACTCTTTAAGTTGTAATAATACATGTACTCAAACTCTGGACATTTGGGCCTAATTTCCAGGTGTTTGTACACATGGGGGCTCACCGCGGATTTCTCATATTTTCTTCGCATTTTTTATTTTGTTTTCCGATTTTATTTTCTTTCTTTTGTGTGATTGAGCCCTTAGTTGTAGGATCTTCTTGACGATAGTATTAGGTCCAAACACTAATCACCCGTGCATGCTCCTATTGCTGGGACTTAGTCAAATTTTGAACTTGTTCTTCACGCTAATAGCAGTTTCTCATCCTAGGGTGATTTCATCAGCTTGCATATGCATATAGAATAGATTTCAATTCTGCTGAGCATCCTTGCATATAGAGTGCTGGAGGCAAGGTGAGCATTTACGCTTTAGCATACATCATTGATTTGCCGCTTGCATTTCTTTTTCGCCTCTTCCTCTGATTTTGACAACCTAGGAGCTTAAAAGAATTGAATCCCTGATAGGATCATGCATTTCTCACTAAAAATCCAAAAAAAGTGATAATCAATAAAATTGGGACTGTTAAATTTACTTGACCCTAAAAAAATCAAAAGGAAAAATTCTCTGGGGCGAGTAATCCCCTCATTGTCTTTGCTTTTACTTTCTCGCACGCACACTAAGGTTAGTGCCCAAATCCCATTTCAGCCCCCTAAGTGTGTGTGCAATCTTTGACTTCTCACCTAACTCTAAAACAGACAAGATAAAAAGACCGACTTTTTGGTCTCTACCGAGTTGAGTAGGTGAATTGAGGGTTTGTATTATTTTCATTTTTGTTTGTGATTGTTTTGTGTGTGTTCTAGATCGTCTCTACACATTTGCGCCTTTGTTCACACTTCTCTTGACTTGACCCTCGTGCTCTCTCGAACATTTTTCCTTTTGTCTCGAGATGGCCGATTGGAGTATATTTTGTCCGGACATTGCGGACCCCTCGTTCACTCCAGTCGGTCCACCTCATTTTTTCCAAGAGGGCTTTGCTCTTGATTTTTGTACATATCCGACCAACCCACTATATCAGGATTCGTACTTTGACCAATCATTTCCACCACCGTCACCTTCACATTTCAACAACCCGCTCTTCCTTGAGTATCCCGATCCGGAATGTGATTTTTGTCCACACCTGATGAACATCAAATTCGCCTCTATAATAAATATAAATAAGTCGTAGTATAGGAGACGAATTTGGTTCAGCAAAAACCACAGGACCTTGAATGCTGTGGAATATTTATACTTAGCAAGTATACCACGGTCGAACACAGGGACACGACTGCCTAATCTGTGCATTGAATTTTGATTCATGAAGTTCAATGTGATTTAATTGTAAATTTCAGGTCAATATGCAATTTACAAGGCAATACAAAGCGATGCTATGTTGTATGCATTTTTTATTTTGTTTTTATGCAAGTTAGGGTGATGCATGGGCAAATAATGCAAGGGCATATGCATGATGAATAAAATGCCAGAACTATACCCTAAAATGTGAGCAACGCAATATAGAATGACGTTAGAGTCTAATTGAACACATCATTAAAAATCGGTCATCAAATCAAGCAAGACAAGTAGAGCATGGTCCCATTTTTCACATAAAAAATCACTTAAATTAAAACAGTGTCAAATGGTAAGTATGGTAGAATGTAGAGGACAAAATAAGGATCAAAACGACATTAAAATCATGCAATTTGGACCTACGATGCTCAAGTTATGCTAAAAACAGTGCAAGGGCATAATTGTAATAAAAATGCAATAAATAAAGGGATAAATATTGCATTTAAGTCCTTGGAGGGACCTAAATGCAAATATGAAAAACCGCCTGGGCCCAGTTATAAATTTTCCATTGCGCGTAGGGGCATATTTGTAATTTCCAAAAGTAAGAAGGGCCTCCCTGTAAATAACCCCAGGTGCGCACGTGAGGCACGCGCTTGGAGGACCAAAATGCAATATCCGGAAGTTCCTGGGTCTGGCATGCAAATTACCCAGAACCTCACGTGCAAGGCACGTGAGGGCTAGGCTCGGGAGGAGGCTTGTGGCTCGGGCCACGTGGCTATGTCTGGACGTTCGGCGTTAGGCTCGGAGGACCCGAGCCTATAGGTCTGGAAGTAGGCTCGGGTCCACCACGTGGCGTCGTCTTAACTGTCCGATCCTGATGATCGGACGGTACTTGTAGCTCCTTCTTCCTCCGCAGGCGATCGGAGGAGGCGGGGATCCGGTGAGGTAGACAGAGCTCCTCCACACGCCAGTCACCCGCCTAATGATCGGCGAGGGTCACTGGGGTGCGGGCGAAGGCGTTGGAACTCCGGAGAGGCTCCAGGCATGGTCAGAACTTGAAGTCGATGAGGCTTCACCGGAGGCCATGAGCTCGAAGATGCTCCGATGAGAGATCCGGCTATTGAAGATGTGAGACCTGTAGATGTTAATACATCCGAAGCTCGGGGTGTGTGCGTGCGAGTGAGGTGAGTGGATGGCCGTGAGGGTGACTGGAGGTGATGGCCGGAGGCTTCTTCGCCGCCGGAGTGGAAGAAGAAGGGGATCGAAGTGGGGGAGGTTCTGGAGAAAGGGAAGGGTCGGCGAGGGGGTGCTGGTGAGGTGACAAAGGTTGCGAGGTGATCAGATGGGGGTGGCAGCGAAGGTAGAGGGAGGTAAAAATTGAAGAAATTGAAATAAAAAGCACCTCGCCAGAGCGAGGTGTTTGGCGGAGGTGAAAGGCCTGGGCTGGGCTTCAGATGAAACCCTGGTCATCGTACGACAGGGCCGGCTTCTCCCTGGTGCTCGGCGGTGCATAAGAGCGACCGATACATGGCTGGAGGCCACGGATCACACCGGGGAGGTCTGGCCATGATCGCCTCAAATAGACCATCCTCCGCTGTCACCGGAGGCGGATGAAGCTAGGGCGAACTCCCGTAGATGGTGGATAATGGCTCAGGTGGACGGAGGGTGGGTTAAATAGGCGGAGGCAGTCGGAGGTTATGGTGGTGGAGAGGTGTTCTTGGGAGGAGTTTTAATGGCTATAGGTAACGGCCGAGGGTGTTTAATGGTGGCGCGGGGGTGGCGGAAGTATGGGCTACGTGGAGGAGCGTTTAGGAGCGGAAGGAGGTGACGGGTGCGGTGGCTAAAAAAGGAAGGGGGCGGCCGATCGGAGAGGCGTAACGTCTGGGGAGGAGAGGCTTCGGAGGTAGGAGATGAAGCTCGAGCCGTTGGATCGAGGGATCCAACGGCTGGGATAGGCGCGCGTATGGAGGGATGCGATCAGATCACTAGATCTGATCGTACGGTTGATACAGGAGCGCGAGGGAACGGTTGTGATTGAGGCGGTGAGGAAAATCCGATGGTCTAGGTTTAATGGATGACGTGGATTGTGGGGGAGCGTTGGATGGAGAGGGAATCAGAGGGCTGAGATGAGTGGGAGACGTGGCGGGTGGAGGAGCGTTAGATGAGAGGTTGATCGGAGGGCTGTGGTTTAGGCGCTAGTTTGGGTGGAGATCTGATCTGAAGATCAGATCCAATGGCTGTGAACGAGGCGGGGTTGGATGGCGGGGATGGAGGCGATGCGGAGTCGATCCAACGGTCCAGGAAGGGCGCCAGGTGGCGTAAAGAGGAGCGGGCCACGTGGGCGGCCCAGAGGGCGCCACGTGGCCCAATGAGAAAATTCAGAGCAATAATACAAAGATAAATACAAAAGAAATAGTTAGAGGCCGAATTTGGAAAAAGGCAAAACATGAAAGTTGCTCGTCTCGACAAGATCTACAACTTTTATGTTGGGCAAAAAGCCAAAAGAGGTCATCTGTACAAAAGCTATTTTGGGGGTATTTTTAAGGGGATAAAAACACCAAGTTTGTGGTTTTGAGATCTTTTTATATTTTTTATCTTTTTAAGGGTCAGTGAATTATAGACAACTTATCTACCTAATTTTTAGGGGTTTTTGAGTGATAAAATAATTACAGAAAAATAAGGCAAACTAAATACAATAAATTAATGGTAATTATACACAATATAGTACAAGATAAAATCAAAGAATTAGAGGTGATTTTATTGGTTTAATTAAGACAGGGGTTTTAATAGAGAGTTTTTAGCATGATGAATACGAGATTCATCATACCCCTATACTTAAACCATGCTTGTCCTCGAGCATCTAAAGAATGATGGAGTCAGATTAATTCCTGACAGTGCGCGTGAAATTTACAAGGCTTGATCTTTCGAAGACCCTTGACCTAAGTGATCCTAAAATTCTGGGTTTATCCAAGCCTTAGTCAGAAGGAATCCAACTTCTCTGATTATCAGACTCTCTTTTTATACATATAATATAAGGATACGACATTTAGTGTACTGCATTTCATGAGAACCGAGTCGATGCATCACCCAAAGTTCCAGTCCCAAAGATCTTCCTCTAGACCTAATCCTCAATTCTAGGGAATAAGTCTGTTCTTGCTTCAATCAACCCTCTCATTAGTTCGTCAGACTTGAAAGTGTAGATGGACGGCCAGATAATGGAGGGACATGGGATTGTGTCTATTTTTCTCACCCTCACATTGGAACAAGGGACCTCTCGAGTGCCTTTTACTCAACACATGTATATTATTATTTTGTTGATCAATGTGTCCGTCAAGAGAGTTGGAGTCGTCTGCACTTGTTTTTCTGGGAATACACCGGGGTGTGTCTTTTCTGAGTATCTATGATACCTTCGACACCCAGACTTGTATAGCTTACGATGCAGGGCCCTTTTTGTGGTGTTAGCCCGACTCCTTGGTCCTAATTAGCGCTTGGTCCAAGTGGACACTTTGAAAATGTTTGGGAGCGCACGCCATTGGTGGAAGCTCATTTGGAATTTGACTTTGGATTTAGAGCTTTTCTTTGACATTTCATTTCTTTTGTTGGCTAGCTCCACTGCTTTTACCAAGAGATTGGCGCACACTGATCAACAAATTCCTTTAAGTTTCATCACACCCTGGCACTTTTAGGTAAATATCAAAGAGATAGCATATGAATCTTGTTCACATACTGGCTAGGGTTTTGCTGACACTCAGGTTTCCTGAAGCCTTTATTAACTTTATCCCATACTCGAATATCATTAGATCAGGTCTAAACTTAAATCCATAGTCCTAGTTCCTCAAGTGATATCTCGACTCAGCTCATTAATCATGCAGTTGTGGAAGTGATTGTGCTGGTCATATTTTCTTGAACGTAGAGATGAAGAGTGCAATATAGCACTCAAATCTTTCAAACCAGAAGAGTGTGGATATTTAAGTCATGAAAACCCTAATGACTAAGGCATGTTAACTCAGACTCTCAAGATTCCAGAGATCCAGTGTCCTCAAAATCCTCAAGCCTTGCGTGACTGTGAATGTGTCAGGAATACACCAACTCCTTGGGTTAGTGATTTTTTTGTGTGATTTTTATCTTTTGCAAATTTTTATGGGTTTTAATATTCAAATTTTTTTAATTCCTCGGAGAGACAATGACTGGCCCAGGCTCAAATAAAAGTATACACTTTCAGACAGTATGGGTATAAGTACGGGCCAAGGCTCGTGTTACTTGAGGACGGGGCCGTATGCGATGTCCTCTAAACCACCCACTCTGCTAAGGGAGACCGAGGTTCCCTCACTGAAAATGCCTACTAAACCTAGTAGTCAGAGTCAACCTCACAAGGAAGATTTTCAGATTTTCAATTTTTTTTAACAGGAATATTTACAAAAATCAATCCCTCAATTTTTAATTTTAGAGGTTTTTACTCAGTTCACTAGTTTACCAAAACCTAGCCCGAAAAATAAAATTTTAAAAAGTTTTAAAAACGCGAGCTAAGGCTAAAGTAATATACAATAATATACGGTATACCCCCTATACTTAAAATTTGCTATGTCCTCATAGCATAAGTGCCATGAAGCCAAGGCTCGGTTCAAGTATAGGGTGATATAGCGGAACTGAGGAGGAGAGTCCCCCTATACTTAGGCCAAAGTTGGCCTAAGTACAAGAAGACCGAACGAGGGATGGATGAGCAGGCAGATCCTCCCTATACTTAGACTACAAATAGCTGAAGTAAGGTCTGCGTTGGGGGGGGGGGTTCTATGATACAAGGGTGAGGGGGAGGGGGTTCGTGAAGAATAGATATACACAGAGAGAGATAGAGAGAGAGAGAGTGAAATATACAGGGGGAGGGCGGGGGTGAATATGTGCAGTGTAGGTGTGTGTGTGTGATGGGGGAATTTTTTTTTTGAGTACAATATGCAAGACTCGAAATAAATATGCAGATGCAGTGTTTTTTTTACAACATGCAATGCAAGTTGACTGATAAAAATCCTAAAATTTCTTCACGGCTTCTTTTGCAGCCTCTTCAGCGGAAGCTCCCGACTTCGCGCCTCCATGACGATCAGGCGTCCCTGATTTTCATGGGCCCTGCCACAAAAGAAAAAGAGTTAGAAACTCAGAGAAATTAGATCAGCAAGAAATGATGCACGAAATGAGGACCTAAAATTTTTTTGAAATAAATAAAAAAATCAAAATCCAAAAATTAAGCAAAGCCGTATCCCTGGCAACGACGCCATTTGATGAACGTCAAATTCGCCTCCATAATAAATATAAATAAGTCGTAGTAAAGGAGACGAATTTGGTTCAGCAAAAACCACAGGACCTTGAATATTGTGGAATATTTATACTTGTCAAGTGTACCAAGGTCGAACACAGGGACACGGCTTCCTAATCTGTGCATTGAATTTTGATTCATGAAGTTTAATGTGATTTAATCTCAATTTCAGGTCCATATGCATTTTACAAGGCAATACAAAGCGATGCTATGCTGTATGCATTTTTATTTTGTTTTTATGCAAGTTAGGGTGATGCATGGGCAAATAATGCAAGGGCATATGCATGATGAATAAAATGCCAGAACTATACCCTAAAATGTGAGCAACGCAATATAGAATGACGTTAGAGTCTAATTGAACACATCATTAAAAATCGGTCATCAAATCAAGCAAGACAAGTAGAGCATGGTCCCATTTTTCACATAAAAAATCACTTAAATTAAAAACAGTGTCAAATGGTAAGTATGCTAGAATGTAGAGGACAAAATAAGGATCAAAACGACACTAAAATCATGCAATTTGGACCTACGATGCTCAAGTTATGCTAAAAACAGTGCAAGGGCATAAATGTAATAAAAATGTAATAAAATAAAGGGATAAATATTGCATTTAAGTCCCTGGAGGGACCTAAATGCAAATATGAAAAACCGCCTAGGCCCAGTTATAAATTTTCCATTGCGCGCAGGGGCATATTTGTAATTTCCAAAAGTAAGAAGGGCCTCCCTGTAAATAACCCCATGTGCGCATGTGAGGCACGCGCCTGGAGGACCAAAATGCAATATCCGGAAGTTCCTGGGTCTGGCGTGCAAATTACCCAGAACCTCACGTGCAAGGCACGTGAGGGCTAGGCTCAGGAGGAGGCTTGTTGCTCGGGCCACACGGCTATGTCTGGACGTTCGGCGTTAGGCTCGGAGGACCCGAGCCTATAGGTCTGGAAGTAGGCTCGGCTCCACCACGTGGCGCCGTCTTAACCGTCCGATCCTGATGATCGGACGGTACCTGTAGCTCCTTCTTCCTCCGCAGGCGGTCGGAGGAGGCGGGGATCCGGCGAGGTAGACAGAGCTCCTCCACACGCCAGTCGCCCGCCTGATGATCGGCGAGGGTCACTGGGGTGCGGGCGAAGGCAGTGGAACTCCGGCGAGGCTCCAGGCATGGTCAGAACTTGAAGTCGATGAGGCTTCGCCGGAGGCCATGAGCTCGAAGATGCTCCGATGAGAGATCCGGCTATTGAAGATGTGAGACCTGTAGATGTTAATATAGCCGAAGCGCGGGGTGTGTGCATGCGAGTGAGGTGAGTGGATGGCCGTGAGGGTGACTGGAGGTGATGGTCGGAGGCTTCTTCGCCGCCGGAGCGGAAGAAGAAGGGGATCGAAGTGGGGGAGGTTCTGGAGAAAGGGAAGGGTCGACGAGGGTGCTAGTGAAGTGACAAAGGTTGCGAGGTGATCAGATGGGGGTGGCAGCGAAGGTAGAGGGAGGTAAAAATTGAAGAAATTGAAATAAAAAGCACCTCGCCAGAGCGAGATGTTTGGCGGAGGTGAAAGGCCTGGGCTGGGCTTCAGATGAAACCCTGGTCGTCGCACGATAGGGCCGACCTCTCACTGGTGCTCGGCGGCGCATAAGAGCGACCGCTACGTGGCCGGAGGCCACGGATCACACCGGGGAGGTCTAGCCATGATCGCCTCGAATAGACCGTCCTCCGCTGTCACCGGAGGCGGATGAAGCTAGGGCAGACTCCCGTAGATGGTGGATAATGGCTCAGGTGGACGGAGGGTGGGTTAAATAGGCGGAGGCAATCGGAGGTTATGGTGGTGGAGAGGTGATTTTGGGAGGAGGTTTAATGGCTATAGGTAACGGCCGAGAGTGTTTAATGGTGGCGTGGGGGTGGCGGAAGTATGGGCTACGTGGAGGAGCGTTTAGGAGCGGAAGGAGGTGACGGGTGCGGTGGCTAAAAAAGGAAGGGGACGGCCCATCGGAGAGGCGTAACGTCTGGGGAGGAGAGGCTTCGGAGGTAGGAGACGAAGCTCGAGCCGTTGGATCGAGGGATCCAACGGCTAGGATAGGCGCGCGTATGGAGGGATGCGATCAGATCACTAGATCTGATCGTACGGTTGATACAGGAGCGCGAGGGAACGGCTGTGATTGAGGCGGTGAGGAAAATCCGATGGTCTAGGTTTAGTGGATGACGTGGATTGTGGGGGAGCGTTGGATGGAGAGGGAATCGGAGGGCTGAGATGAGTGGGAGACATGGCGGGTGGAGGAGCGTTAGATGAGAGGTTGATCGGAGGGCTGTGGTTTAGGCGCCAGTTTGCGGTGGAGATCTGATCTGAAGATCATATCCAATGGCTGTGAACGAGGCGGGGTTGGACGGCGGGGATGGAGGCGATGCGGAGTCAATCCAACGGTCCAGGAAGGGCGCCAGGTGGCGTGAAGAGAAGCGGGCCACGTGGGCAGCCCAGAGGGCGCCACGTGGCCCAATGAGAAAATTCAGAGCAATAATACAAAGATAAATACAAAAGAAATAGTTAGAGGCCGAATTTGGAAAAAGTCAAAACATGAAAGTTGCTCGTCTCGACGAGATCTACAACTTTCATGTTGGGCAAAAAGCCAAATGAGGTCATTTGTACAAAAGCTATTTTTGGGGGTATTTTTAAGGGGATAAAAACACCAAGTTTGTGGTTTTGAGATCTTTTTGTATTTTTTTATCTTTTTAAGGGTCAGTGAATTATAGACAACTTATCTACCTAATTTTTAGGGGTTTTTGAGTGATAAAATAATTACAGAAAAATAAGGTAAACTAAATACAATAAATTAATGGTAATTATACACAATATAGTACAAGATAAAATCAAAGAATTAGAGGTGATTTTATTGGTTTAATTAAGACAGGGGTTTTAATAGAGAGATTTTAGCATGATGAATACGAGATTCATCAACACCCACCACCCACATTCTCCACACCTGATCCTGAGATTTTGGAGTCACCGTTCATGGTATCCACACTTGAGACCTTGAATTAGATGATGGAGTGTATGAAGTTGAGGATCAATGATCTTACTAGTGTGAATAAGAACCAGAATGTCGCTCCATTCTTTAAGTATTTAGAATCATATGAGGATTGCCATGAGAGCTTGCAATCGCCCAAAATACAAAAAAATGAGAAAAATTTAAAAATCCAAAAAGAGTTCGGGAGACCTTTGATCGAGTCATACTGTGAGGAGAGCGCCCACTTGCCAGAACCTTTGACCACACAGCCTTTCACACCTTGTCCCACCTTTGACCCCGAGGATGCCACTGTACAGACTGCTCTTGGCATGCCTCGTGTATATGTTGATTCCGACTTACTACCTTCTATGGAGGAGGTCCAAAAATTTAAAAATATTGATTGAACCCGAAGTGGTGGCCACTATTCATGAGATCATTCGTGCCCCACTTCAGCAGGCCATGAACCAATTATCTGCTCCTCATAAGAAGAGAAAGCAGAGGAGCAGATCTGAGCGTCATATTTTGACCATGGCCACTTCCCACGCCATCACACACCGTCCCATTCCTAGGAAAAAGAACACTGCCACACCTTTCATTAGTTGCACCATCTCTGACCATACGTGTGATCACACTCTTCTAGACGGCGGTGCTTCGATTAGCATACTACCCTTCTCGCTGGTACAGTCTCTTCACTTAGGGCCTCTCAAGAAAACCCGGATGATCGTTCAGTTTGCTGATGGATCAATCAAGAGGCCGAAGGGTATCCTTGAAAATGCTGTCATTTCAATTCAGGGCACGAGCTACCATGTAGATTTTGTCGTATTGCCCATGGAGACCTCCACAGGGGAGCACTCTCCAATCATCTTGGGACGACCATTCCTCGCCTCTGCGAGGGTCGTTATTGATTATAGATCAGGAGAGATTCGCTTTCGTCTTGGTGATGAGAGCGAAGTGTTGATCACCACACCCACCATTGACCAGGGACCTGCACCTGATGCGACTACACCTATTCTGGTTGACCCCGAGGACTATGACTTTATGAGGATATCAGAGAGACTTCCTTTATGACTGATGATGAGACCCGAGAATTCCTCTCCAAGGAGGAAGGCTCAGAAAGCATAGACCTTGGAGTTTCTGCTTCCTGTGATTAGAGTTGTGTTGATGACATCTGCGGGATTTACACGATCGATACCATTGAGCGGAGGGCTGATTTAGAGACTAGATAGGATGGACATATTTCAACTTCTTTCATTGATGAGTCTGCTCCTGTTCATTTAGACTCAGATGAGACCAAGGCTGAATTTGATTTGATTGCATTTATTCGGGAATTCGGGTCTTTTGATGAAAAAGATGATACGGTTGAGATTATAGAGGACGAACAGAGTTCGACTACTTCCACTGATGAGTTAGTGCCTTTTGGTTTTGGCCTGGACGACACCTCGTAGGACAACACTGAGTACACTACTTCCGATGATGATGAGTTCGTCCCATTTCACTTCGACATCAGCGAGACTCCCAAGGCCAGACCTGACCACACTACTTCCACTCACCCGTCTGTGCCTTCACACCCTAGGGCCCCTAAGAATCTTCAATTTGTCGACCCTGATCTATTTCCGTCCATTGTGGACCCCGATGTCAACCTGCACCACACTAGATCTATTCCTCAGCGGTCCCGAAAGAAGGTTCGCTTTCTACCTTCTTGATCATGTGTATATCCATCTCTGTTGTACATCCGCCTCTGTTCATCTTCATCTCTCTTCTGTATTACTCGTCCACCCATTCTCGTGTTTGCCTTGCTTAGGACGTACTTTGTCCTAAGTATAGGGGGTGGACGAGTTGAGTGTTCTTTCATCGTTCCATGTCATCACTCCTGTTGTTGCCTATACTTAGGGCTTCTTTTACCCTAAGTATAGGGGGAGTAATGTGTACATCCTCTGATCTCGTTGATACTCTCTTTTCTTCTTTTCTTCTTTTCCTTTTCGATCTTCTTTTTGTACCAAAAAGGTGCTGCCCCTTGTTGACAGTCATCTATACTTAGGGCGTACTTTGTCCTAAGTATAGGGGGTGCGCACCCCGAATTTTCATTCTTTTCGATCCTCTCCATTGTCTCCTTTTCTTGTCTAAACTTAGGGATATCTTACCCTAAGTATAGGGGGAGACAATCTGAGTACGATCTGTTCATTCCCACCCTTGACCCTCCCCGCTTTGTGTACAGTCTGCTATACTTAGGATTATTTGATCCTAAGTATAGGGGGGACGGTCAACTTCTCATTGATTCATTCATTTCTTTATTCATTCATTCTTTAGATTTTCCTATACTCCGTACGAGTTATGTCTTCTCTTTTCTCTCTGATCTATGAGGACATAGCTCAAGTTAAGTATAGGGGAGTCATATATACTGCATATATACTTTAGCCATAACTCGTACTTTAGTATTTTCCTAAAAATTATGGCTAATAATTCTTTAAAATTCATTAAAAACCCTAATAAAAAGATGTTATTATTCCTCAATTCTTTTTATATGTACTGATTAATAAATCAGGTGAAAATGTTTTTTTGCAAAATGTTTGAAAAATAGTTTGAAAATCTTTGTGAAAATTCTTTTGAAAACTGTTTTGAAAATGTTTTGTTACATGTTTTCAACCTTTGTAAAAGTATTTTGGTTTGTAAAATTTATTTTCTTTGTGTGAAATATAATGTTTGAAAAATGATTTGCAAATGGTTTAAAAAATGATTGCAAAAATATTTGAAAAATCTATCCATACTGTTTGAAAAACCTTTGCAAAATGATTTTCAAATGTGTAAAATTGTTTGTAAAAATTATTTTGGACTATAGTTTTCAAAAATTGTTTGGAAAACCTGCGTCAAATAAGTTTGAGGAATATATACATCACACCTAAAATTCTTTTATATATCTATATCTATAAAATTGATCACTTACCCTTGTAAATTCTTAAAATCCATTTCTTGTATATATAAAGAGGCATCCCCATGTAAATATTTTTAACCTAGTTTTTAGCCAAAATCTTTGTTTTCAAAAATCCCAAAAACATTTGCAAAATTAAAATCCAAAAACATTTGAAAAATCTCTTTGAAAATACAAAAAAATGCATATGCATCATCTTTTTAAAAATCCATAAAAAGTTCAAAATCTTGAAAATTGCATCACAAAAATATTTTCTGCATTCTGCATATCATTTTCATATCATGAGCATTTTTTAGATTGAGTTGATAGTTGAACAAGTCTAAGTAAAATATGGAGATTGGAGCTTGATTGGACCTTAAAATCTACCTAATAACAGGAACCTTATAGGAATTGGGTTTGAGGTATTTCAGGTCTAGTTGACTTAATTCTTTGAGGATCACGAGACTTAGTTCAACAGATTCTTGACTGCCTAAGTATAGTATTTTGGAACACACACACGACTCTTGTTGATAATGACCTAACTTGGACACTTGCACCTTTCACATGGCTCAACTCAGTTGGAGTGGTGAGGGGGTTGGATTTGCTGGTATGAGACGCACACAAGTGGAAACATTTGTCCTCCTCTAGGGAGGGAAGTGCACCCTAACTCGTCCAGTGATGAGGAATTCTAAAGACAGGAGAGTGTGGGTTGCAATAAAGCTTCAAAAGAGGGATAGTCTACTGGCTCAAGAGGAAAAACTCCCTATGTAAATGCTGCTGTATATAGTATTTCAAAATAAATAGACAGGCATGTACAAAAATAAAATGCCTGCAAGTATGTACATATGTTGTAAAGTCAATAAGCAAGATTGAGTTCCAAAGTCAAATATGTGAGCCTGCAGCTGGATGACTTGACTACACTGGTCTTGCATCCTAGGATAGGTAGCTACACTGGCTACCGTCCATTCTTCTCTTCACCCCCTCCTCTTGAACTGGTTGCCACTTGAACTTAGAAGGGAATACCCCACACCTCGAGGAAGGAGTTATTGGATTGGGGAATCATTGGGTTGCCATGCTGGAGAAGTCAGTCTTTTTGTCATTCTAGTTGGGAGAGCCACTATCACTTACATTGTACGAGTCAGATTCATAGTCGTAAGGGTTGCGTATGAGTTGAGATATCTCTGACTTGGCTATTGAGGAGACTTGAACAGAGTTTTGGGATTCTCAAGGACTGTTGGATTTCAAATTCGGTTCTCATTAAGGTTCCGCCCGCACTTAAATTCTAAAGGTCCGACTTAAGCTCCAAACTTTGATTTTGTGAAGACAAGTTTGATAATTAAACTTCATCCATCTTTCTTCTTTTTCTTTTCTTTGTTTTTCTTTTCTGCATTTATTGCATAAGTGTTTGCTAGGGACTAGCAAAGGCAAGTGTAGGGGGATGATGAATCTATGTTTCATCATCTTTATTCTATCATTTTGGCCTTAAAAACCCTAGTAAATGCGCATAAATAGGCTTAATTCAGGCGTTTTAGCATTCATGCATCATTATACAAAATGTGTATAAAATGCAGTTTTTAAAGCCAAAATTATAGAATAAAGAAAAGAAAAGAAAAAGAATAAAATATTGTAAATATTTTATAACTCGAAACCCCGAACCTAGGCATCTCGATGACTAGGTCGACAAGGAATAAAGTAGGGGAGATAAGGGCCAAAATACAATAAAAACACCTTGTATTTCATTCATTCTTTATTCATTTTGGGACCTATTTTTGGTTCTACTTTTTATACCTAAAATAAAGAAACTTTGTACATGACCATTGTAGATAATTAAATAAATAAAAATACAAAATTTATTTTATTCAAAAATAATGTACAGATAAAAAGTTATGGTTTGAATAAAAAATCCAGAATCCCAACTTCCCAGACATGTATCTCCCTGATAAAAACTTGTAATGCGTCAAACTCACTTTAATTGTATATAATTTAAAATAAGCTATTTAATGGAGGTGGTTTCGCATTTTGCAGAGCTACGGTTTGAAAGTTGAGTTTTGGACCCTTGTTGCATACTTGTACATATTAAAATACTCATTTTATTATTTGTTCATTATTTTCATAATTTTATATTTTTATAATTTTGTAAATATTACTTATAATTTATATGTATATTAAAATCAGAATAAAAACTCAAAGAAAACATAAAAATAAAATGTTTGTATATTATACATAGGTATAATACTTGTAGATAGACCTATACAATTCATACTTTTATTTTATTAAGTGTACAAAATATATTAGAAAAATAATATAAAAATATATTTAAGTGTATAAAAATATTCTATAAATTTATAAAATAATAAACAAAAATAAATAAATTAAATTCTCAAAATAAAAATAAAATATTAAAGTATATAGATATATATATCTATAAAGGGTATAAAAGGCAACTTTTATTTTTATACCTCATAAAAATAATTAAAAATCATATTAAAATACCTCATAAAATACAAAATATTTTTTATTTAATAATCAAAAATTAATTAATTCAATAACTATTTTTATTTGATTTTACAATCCTTTTTTCCAAGGAATTTTGTGGTTGGTCCACGTGAACCAACCAGAAGGCTCAGTTGGTTGACCTCGGTCAACTCTCTGACCAAGGTCTGGACCTTGTTAGACCTGCATTTTTTGACAATTTTCGACCTTTTTTTGAGGCTGTTCCTTTCATCATTTGGCTACGATTTCTTCACGACTTTTTCTCCCCTTCCATAGAGCTTACACGCCCAGATGAAACATTGGGGATTGGATCGCTGCATCACCTTGTGTGCCTCGTTCTTAGAGCCCACTCGACCATCTTTCAAAAACCGCCCGCCACCTTCCTTCTTCCCTTGAACCCCAGTTGCCCTAGCCAAGGCTTGCCTCTCTTGCTCTGGATTGATTCCTGTGATAGGGGGATCTCCAGCGAGGACCAGCGGGCGTCGGCGTGGCTTTTGGCGGGTCCATTTCATCTCCAGCCAGTGGCCATCGAGGTCCATCTCTCTTGACCTTTCCAACCAATCGAGGTTGCATTTCGTGTGTTTTTTCTGTCATTTAATTAGTTGGTAATCTTAGGATTCATTTCTTGCCTTCATCTTGTTGTTTCACCGAGTGTTTCGCCCCCATTTCGCAACCAATCACGTGCCGGAGCTCTTGAGCTCCGGCTACCTTCACCACCCCATGCACTCCACCCTTTCGCCCAATAAAAGCCCGGTATTTTTGCTCCTCTGTTTTGTTGCTTTCCATTTGACCTATGCAGGACCCGAAGGAGGCGTCTGGGCCTCAAGGATCTCCAAGGATCAGCCCCCAGATCAGCCGGAGCTTCACCGAGTGTCGGAGGCCATTCGTTGGTTCTTCGCCACATCTACGGTAGCTGGGAGCGTCGCCATTGCTGCTGAAGCACGCGCGGGCATTTTGGAGCTTCACCGAGCCGCGACGAAGGAAGATCGGAGCTGGGGGAGCTCGCTCCGACGAGGTAACCTCCCTGTTCTTCCAACACCGCCCATTGTCGTCCGATCATCGTGGGGCTCCGGATGCAGCAGCGTCCGTTGGATCAAGGGCGCCGAGGACCGTCCATCAGCTGAAGATCATTTAATCCTGGGCGTTGAATCGAAGGGGTATCGTCCCCTTGAGCCTCGACACGTGGCAAATGGGGCGCGCTGCACCGTCGGATCTCCAGAGGCATGGGTATTTTGCAATAACCCCCTCGCAATTTTTGTAATATTCTATTAGTATTAAAACATTCCTAGGCTGCTTTATATTTTTGTAATATTTTCAGACTGCACCCCTGGCGTTGGCGTTATTCTATTTTGACCACTACCAGGTCACACTCTTCGCGCACGTGACTTGGTAATTTTGCAGGGCAACCCCTAGGGCTTAGTCTTATTTATGTTTAGTACCTAAACTTTTCTAGGCAGTTATGAACTTCAGGATTTTTGCATTTTAGCCCTTGTATTTTTGTGAATTACATATTTGTCCCTGACAGGCGTGCGTGCTACGCACGTGTATCTTAGGGACTTTTGCAGATAATCCCTTGCAGCTTTAGCTATTTGTATTTGAACCAGGAAGTTTTGAAGTACGTTATAAAATTGCATGAAAAATTGCGCTGAAGTCCTTCAAGTTTTGCATATTTACAGAAATGCCCTTGCCAGTTGTGTAGTTCACATTTATTGTATCTATTTATTGCATGCATCTATAAAACCCCAAAAATTCTCAAAAAATAGACTTAAGTTCCTGTTGACTTGTGATTCCACGCCATATTTTTATTTTTCATTTTTATTGCATTTTATTATTTATAAAAATTCCAAAACTCTTATTTTCAGCACTGTTTGCATTCTAAAATTCATAAAAATATAAAAACCACCCAGAAAATTCCCAAAAAAATTTATTTTGTGTGTTTTAGTTTATTTTAATTGTAGACCAAAAATTACTAAAAAAAATATAAAACAAAACTCCCAAAAATTATAAAATCTCAAAAACCTTCCTAAAAATCTTAAAAATTCAAGAAAAATCCTAAAAATACAATTTTAGTTTCTGTATTTTCCATATTTTATTTTATTTCATTTAAAATTAATTTGAGGAATTTTGGACTCTGATTTATATTTTTATCCTCATTTTAATTTCATCCAGCAATTTTATTCACTATTTTTTGTATTTTTGACTTTAAAATTACCAAAAAATTATGAAAAATCTAGAAAAATCATAAAAACATTAGAAAAATATAGAGGAGATGGGGTAGGTAAAGGGAATGGGTTCTACGAGGGAGAAGGTCATGAGGGCTACAGAAGCATGAGGGGCTCGAAAGAGATGGAGGTCAGGGATATGGCGTAAAAAATCAAAGAAATTGGGTGCCATGTGACTCTAACAAGGGCGGTGAAGGGGGAGAATATAGTTGACCATGGTCAACTTTTAATGAGTCTTAGTTGGTCCAAGTGGACAAACCAGGAAAAATAGACATAAAAAATCTTTATAAAATTGTTGAAAATTAATAAATGATATAAATAGTTTTTTATTAAAAAAAATATTTATAATTGAATGTAGTGTTATATTCTGATTTTTAATTATTTTTACAAGGTGATTTAGTATAGGTTAATATTTACATGTATATAGAGGTAAATGTATCTGTATTTTATATATTTTATTTTATATTTGTATTTAATTATTATATAAATGTATTCTATATATTTATATTTTTAGGTACATATTTATTTATGTTTATATTTTTTTGAGTTTATTTACATGTTATTAATTATGTACACTTATCTAATATGTATATTATAGTATACTTAACCTATATATTGAAGTGTATTATTTATTTTAATTTATTTTTAATTATTTTATTTTATTTTAATTATGTACATGTGTTATAAATAGTATTCATAAAATTATAAAGAAGTAAAAAAGTGATAAATATAAAGAATAAATATATTGAATATAATATATAGATATAGTGCACAACATGGGTCCAAAACAAAACTTTTGCATCTTGACTCCAAATTGAGTGAAACCACCATTCATTAAATAGCAAATTTTAGTTTATGAATAATAAAGGTGAGTTTGATCAATTTTTAATATGTATGGAGAAGATACAAGTTTGCAAAGTTTTCTTTGCAGCTTTTATTTTGTGTTTCCAGTGAAATCAATTTTGTATTTTTCTTTGTCCCCAATAATTACATTTTAGGACCCATTTTATTTTATTATTTTTATACCTAAAATTAATAAATCCTCAACATGAATATTGTAAATAAAAGTACAAAGAACCTATAAAATAAAATGGGTTCTCTGCCCTTTCTCCCCTTACTTTATTCTTTGTTGACCAAATCATCATGATAAAACTCGGTCTCGAGGTCTAGGGTCACTGAGTGTCTTTGATACTTCATTCTTTTTCTTTTTTTCTTTATTCTTTTATATTGAAATTAAATACATTTTTCATATAATATTTTGTACAAAATTATATGTACTTTATATAGTATTATTTTCCATAAAATACTAATATACACATGCATTTACCTAGGAATTTAAGGCTGAAAATGAAAGAATACCGGTGAGTAAATGAGAATCCATCACCTCCTTTTTAAAACATTCTCCTTTTTCCCCCGATTTTCCTATTAAGTTGGAATTTTTATTAAGTCAAAATTTCCTCCTTTTTAAATTTTTTTATTAAATCGAAATATCCACTTTTGCGTCAAATTTCCTTATTCCCACAACATTTATTCATTATCAATATTTTAAAAATATTTTTCTTTCAGTTATTTCTCCTTTTTAATATAATAAATTTCTCTTTATAGTCCATTCAAACTGTTTTTCCACAACCAATATTCACATATTTGTAACAATTTCTATTTAATTTCCAGTCATTTCCAAGAACATCATAAAAACAATGAAAATAATTCATGTATAACGCACATTTATCTTAAAAAGGAAATTTAAAAAAATAGGTAATCTTTGTAACACCTCATTACGCTCTCTTGTTACCGAAATACCAGCCCTTACTATATAATACATGAGAATAGTCATCCATGAGGTCATATAGATGGGTGAAATGGGTCTAGCTCAAAAGTTATTAGAGCTATTTTTCATCGACAATACTTCAGGTAAATTACCCAAGACATTACAACGATTTTAGAGAGACTTTATTCAAATAGTGGAAAGAGTTACATGAGGAGATTTAAGATTGGAGTATGCAATTGCCATCACTACTAATAATACGTGATTCATAAGATCGCAATGAGGATTTTACAATATAAGTGAGGTAACAACCCAAGTACATTCTCACATCTAAAATTCATAAAGTATTAGAATGGTTAGAAGAGTGAGGAATCATAACTTGACAACTTGGGTATGAATCGTTTGGGTGGTTGTCAATGTGTCCAGTTTGTTCCGAACCCAACAATTTTATTTCAAATCTAAAATATAAATATATGTGTTAAACCTTATATAAATTATTTTTTATTATTTTATTTTTAAAGATAGATTTTGAAGATAAGTTTAAAATATTATATGATTAGGGAAAATATCCAATAGTTTGTATACAATGCATAAAAATTCTTAGTTTTGAAACAACTGTATATCTTTTATAATATAAATTTACTCGTTTATCTATGAACAAAGAAATTAATAAATAAATATGATTATACAAGGCATATTATAGGAATAGAATATTAATAGAAAATTCGAATAATAATTATCATTGTTCCATGTTGAAGAAAAAAGTTCAAATTCCAATAGATACTATAATCAAACATGCTGGAGTTGCTTCAAAGAAAGAAGCACATGTGAATTTTTTGACGGATCCATAAGTGGGGAGTTCAACACTCATGCCAGCAGATGTTTTAATAATTGGATGGGCTGGATGGAAGCATGCATGCGTTGATTCGACTACAGTTTCTCCATTGGTGGGTTCGATAAGGAGTGATTTTATTATGAGATACGATGCACAAAAAGCTGCTTCAACTAAAGTTGCTGATCATGAGAAGGCTTGTATTAACAACCAACATGTATTCATTCCTTTTGATTTTGACACCTTCGGATTCTTGGCTACTGAAGCAGTAGGACTCCTCAAAAGGGTCCAAAGAATTATGCATAGCAATGTTATGGTTCCAGATTTATAGATGTTGTATTTCAAAGAATTGGATTTGCCATCCAAAAAGGATTGACGTCGCAACTTGTTGCCCATATCCCATCAATTTCTGTAATAGCTTTTTATTTTATTGGTAAAAAAGTTAACATGAGTGATACCAAATTCCAATAGAAAATTCTTACGAGCTAAAATTTTTATTTCAAACAAGTGGAAGAAAAACAAATAACTTGACAAGGTAGAACAAGTTTAATGCATCATGATGATCATTATCTCTCAAAATCAAAGACTTCAATCACATGTGATTTCAATATACAAGGATTAACTTACATGGTAGTGAGAAATGCTTGTAGTTATACTCACATGTCGGTCAATGTTGTCATGGAAATGATAGCCATCACAATAAATTGTCATACAATTATAACTAATAAAACAAGATGGGAGCGGATTCTAAGATAGGAGTTGTTAAGGAGGAGCCCAACTATTAATTTTCCTTGTATATTTATTTTTTTAGAAAAACCTCTATTGTGTTGTGTGTCCAAAAACTTCATCATTATTCACCAAAACTTATTACAGGCCTATATAAGCAAGAATAAGGTAAAACGATATTTTCGACGTAAAATCTATCCTAACGAAACTCCACTCCATTTCTAATCAGCTCGCCCAAAGCATAGTCGCACACTCCATTTGGGGGGCGGGATGATCTAGCATGTAGAAGGGGAGATCAGAGTATGCAACTATGCTTTGGGGAAACTTGTAACTTTTGGTTATCTTATTCTTGCTTCTATAGGTCTGTAATAAGTTTTGGTGAATAATGATGAAGTTTTTGGACACACAATACACAGTAGAGGTTTTTTTTTCTTTTAAAAAAATTAAATATACAAGTAAAATTAATAGTTGATTCATTAATTTTATTTGTTGGAGGGGTCGACGCATTGAATTACACGAGACGTGAAGAAGGCAACGCATGCATGTCGTAATAATGGTGGGAATATCACTTGCTGTGGAAGAAACCACTTCATTACTTGGTGAAGCTATTCATTAAATTTGAAAGTGCTTCGCACTAAATTTATATAGTATTCTCTCAAAACACGACTGGAAAAAAATCAACCGTCGATTAAAAAGAAAGAAAGAAAGTTGGAAACGTGTTTTCTTTGAGAAATCGGTAGAAAACGTGTAAGTATCGTGTTGATTTCAAATTATACATATAAATTAATATTGATATAGAGGAAACTTCCTGATTGTTTGATTTTGCTTTTCGTATTAAATAGCTGATAATAATAACTTCCCACTTTTAGCATTATCATAACAGAGGTAACACTTAAATAGTTGTGCATGCATGACCTATATAACTGTCTTCCTTGTATTTATCGGTGTCTGAAATTTAACAGCAGGCGACAAATGGTCTAGGATCAAAATACCATATTCCTGTATTTTTGCTCTATTGCATGCTATTGACGTATGATACGAGGACTAATGGAATCTGAAAATAAAATATTGATGTATGAAATAAAAAGGAAACATGTGGAAGAAAATGCAGATAAATGGATTTTCAATATGCAACAGAGACAGGCCTTATCTTGCCCGATCAATCCATTGAAGTTTCTTCTGGACACCGTATCCTTGGACAGTTGGACACTTAATTTTAGAAACTCACATTGTGAAGAATCAAAACATATTTATCATAACATAGAAATACGAGATAAGTGGACAACGAATTACGTCGTCAGCTTTTTTTAATCGCACAAACAGTTCTGTACTGGCCGTCAGATCTCAGATCAACCGTCACCCACCTGCTATGACGGTGAGCCTATATTTGTAACGGTCAGGGCAAAGATCAATAGACGTATCTGGTTATTTTATGGGTTTCTATACTTATTTTTTTCAATATCACTTGTGTTCATGTTTTCTTACAAAATTCACAATACCATCCTTAATAAGTGAATTATGTAATAATACAAGAGTGCAAATGTTACTGTAAAACAGGGCCTTAATTCTAGGAACTTTGTTATAGCAGAATCTCAGAGGACACGAGTAAAAAACCCATCTGTTTGGTTGCAGGGTTGGGCAGGCTTGGCCCAACCCAGATTACTATTCATAATGGTACTTTCTCCTCACAGATTCATATTCACCCAGCCCAACCCAACCCAATCCTGCAACTTAACAGGCCCATACGGGTTATGTTGGAGCTACTTTTTAATTATATTCGAGCTATTTTAGCACGAAAGTCATGGCTACTTTCCTCGAACAACTTGTTGCCCGTCTTCGGAGGAGAACTCATCATCTCCTCCCTCTTCGGAGGAGAACTCATCATCTCCTCCCTCTTCGGAGGAGAACTCATGAAGTCCGTCAGCAGCGCCATCATGGAGGACAACATCTCCTCCGCGGAGGACATCATCACCAGATGGGACCTAAACACCTCCAACTACGCTAAGATCACCTCCCTCTTCTACCACAGCCGCGACGAGGCCCACTACTTCCTCCGTGCCGTCTCCGACCTCAAGACCGCCATGCACTACTTCCTCTCCTCCGGCGATTCCCACTCCAAGCTCCTCCGTCGAGCTCAGCATCTCATGACCTCCGCCATGGCCCGCCTCCAGAAGGAGTTCTACCAGATCCTCGCCGCCAACAGGAACCGCCTCGACTCTGAATCCCTCTCCTCCGTCTCCTCGGTTTCCACCGACGACGGCAACGCCTCGGAAGACGACGACCCAGTGGAGGACAATCGTCTCAAAGCTACAGCAGCGATGGACGACCTCCGGTCCATCGCGGAGTGCATGGTGAAATGTGGGCACACCAAGGAATGCGTCAAGATCTACACCACCGTGCGCCGATCCATCGTAGACGAGGGGCTCTTCCGGCTAGGCCACATCCGGAAGAGCTCCACACAGGTGCAGAAGCTCGATTGGGAGGAGGCGAAGGACTGCGTCAGGAGTTGGGTCGCCGGTTCCCGCTCCGCCATTCGGACCCTCTTCGCGGGAGAGAGGTTCCTCTGCGATTACGTGTTTGGGACCGACGTCAAGGAGTACATCTTCTCAGAGGTTGCGAAGGAACCGGCCGTTCAGTTCCTCCGGTTCCCGGAAATGGTCGTTTCCAAGAGGAAGAGCTCGCCGGAGAGGATAATATACTATCTCGACCTCTACGAGTCCATCTCGGAGCTATACCCGGAGATAGAGTCCCTCTTCTCGTACAAGACCACGGCCTCCGTTACTTCACAGGCGCGTTCCTCTCTCGAAAAGGTCGGTGAGTTCATACGGTCGTCGCTCGCCGAGTTCGAATCGGCTATCCAGAAGGAGTCGTCGAAGGAGATCGTCCCGGGTGGAGGATACCACCCGATCACTCGCTACGTCATGAACTATCTATGCCTCCACGCCGACTACAGCGAGATCCTCGCCGACATCCTCTCCAAAGATCATCCCGTCCACGCTCAAAAGCCATTGCCAGAGCCCTTCGTGGAGCTTCTCAGCCCCGTGACCTCCACCCCTTCCTCGCCCTCTCGCTATAGCTCCGACGAAACCCATATATCGGCGCTCTCCTCCCGTGTGGCGTGGGTGACACTACTGCTTCTATGCAAGATCGACAGGAAGGCAGAGATGTACAAGGACCCGGCTCTTTCCTACCTCTTTCTGGCAAATAACGTGAGGTACATGGTGAACAAGGTCCGCACGAGTAACCTCCGGCACCTTCTGGGGCCGGAGTGGGTGACGAAGAGCGGTGAGAAGGCACAGGCTTTCGCGAGAGGGTACGAGAGATTGGCATGGAAGAAAGTGATTGATGCGATACCGGAGGCGGGGAAAGGGAGTTTGGAGAATATGGAGGAGTTCAACTCGGCGTTCGAGGAGGCGTACCGAAGGCAGAGCGGGTGGGTGGTCACCGACAAATGGCTGAGGGACGAGATCAAGATTTCCATTGCCGGAAAAGTCATGGTGCCGTATAGGGAGTTGTACATGAGGTGCATGGCGACGCTCAGGGTGGAAAGGGACGCCGCCGCAGCGGGGGTGATAAAGTTTTCGCCGGACGATATCGGGAACTACTTGTCGGATCTTTTCTATGGTGTACCGCCTGGATCGCCGTCGGAGTCGTCGAGGTCATCCGGATCCGGACCTCCATCCGCATCCGCATACTCCTCCGGAGCCGGTTCCAATTCTTGGTCGTCGAAGCTGGTTAAATGGAGGTCCGTTTAGTGCGGAACGTCGGATTCTGGTATTACCTGTAAATCAGAAAACGGTTTAGAAAAGCTCTTTTTGTTTGAAGTTCATATTTTTACTGTATATAATTCGATACCAATGGAAAGGATTGCTTTTAAGTTTTATATTTCCTTTTTTTTAATCTCTTAGCTCTATCGATTGTTCCTGAAATCCTCACGTTCGCTTTCAACAGAAATGTCCTCGTTAGTTGCTTGAAATATCTTTTGAGTGGATTGGTAGTTTTTGTTATAAAATAGGTTATAACAGCCTCCATCACATACAAACTTTGTTTCATATATACGTATGACGCATATAATGCCATTTTCCTTTTGATTATCTTGTTGTATGCCATTTCTTGGAAGTTAGTCATCAAAGGTTCAAATCCTGCATTTTCTCTAATAGTCTAATGTTGTCGATTGTGAAAGTTACTTGAATCGTGCAAGCTATAGACGGATACAAAGAAATGAAGTAGAGGAGGTTTTGAAGGTTATGAGACCTGGGAAAGGTGTAGGACCGGATGACATCCTTGTAGAAGTATGGAAAGTTTTAGGTGAGCGCTATTCAATGTTATTTGTCGAAGCAAGAAAATGCCTGAAGATTAGAGGAGTATCGTGGTGCCTCTTTATAAGAATAAAGGAGACATTCAAAATTGTTCAAATTATAGAGGTATCAAGTTGATGAGTCAAACTATGAAAATTTGAAAGCGTGTGATCGAAAGAAGGTTGAGGCAAGTTTCCAACGTCAAATAAAATCAACTCGGATTCATGCCAGGTCGCTCAACTATTGAAACCATCCATTTGTTGAGGAGAACAATGGAGATTTATAGAGCTAAAAGAAAGAACCTCCGTATGATCTTTATTGATTTGGAGAAGGCTTATGATTCTGTCCCACGAGAGATATTGTGGAGAGTTTTGGAGAAGAGACAAGTACATGTCCTATACATTAATCTCATAAAAGGACATGTATGATAGGGCTTTATCTTGTGTAAGGACCCTGTCTGGGAAGACTGGCTATTTTGACATCAACATTGGTTTACATCAAGGTTCAGCTTTGAGTTCATTTCTTTTTACTTTGATTATGGACGAGTTGACAAGTCACATTCAGGATGAGTTACTTTGGTGTATGTTATTTGCTGATGATATTGTGTTGATTGACGAGACTAGAGATGGAGTAAATGAGAAACTTGAGGTTTGGAGACATGAGCTGGAGAGTAAAGGGTTTCGTATAAGCAGGGCTAAGACAGAGTATATGGAGTGCACCTTTGATGGAAGCAATGGTGAAGGAATGGAGGTGAAGATTGGTGACGATAACATTCAGAAGAGAGATTCTTTTAGATATCTGGGATCTATCTTGCAACATGATGGGGAAATTGATGGAGATGTTACTAATAGAATAAATGCAGGTTGTCTAAAGTGGAGAGGAGCCTCTGTTGTTCTCTGTGATAAGAAAATTCCTTTAAAATTAAAAGAAAGTTTTACAAAGCAACCGTGAGACCTGCTATGCTCTATGAATCTGAATACTGGCCTGGGAACCAAGACATACGCAGAGAATGGCTGTAGTAAAGTGGATGTGTGGATACACACGTAAAGATCGGATTCGGAATGATGCAATCAGAAAGAAAGTTGGTGTTGCTCCGATCGAGGATAAGATGTGAGAAAACCGCTTAAGATGGTTTGGTCATTTTGCATGGAAGATCAGTTGATGCACTAGTTAGGAGATGCGAGTGTCGGGATGTTGAGCCGGCTAAGAGAGGGCGGGGACAACCCAAGAAGTGTTGGAAAGAGATCATACGAAGGGATCTTTGTTTTGTGGATATAAGCCCGAGATTGCCCCAAGATAGATCTGAATGGAGGCGAAAAATCGATGTAGCCGACCCAACTTAATTGTGGGAAAAGGCTTTGTTGTTGTTGTTGTTGTTGTTGTCTAATGTTGTCGATTAAACCACAAGTCATATGCTTTACAAACTTTTAGCGTTTGGTTTGAGGGGTAGAGGAGTTTACCCCTTTACCCCAGTCCTTCTCACTCCTACGTGGGTCCCACCTTTTCTCTTTTTTTTAAAAATTAAATAAATCAATTCTCAATCATAAATTCCATAAAAAAATAACATATTATACCAATATATCATATAAAAATTATAAACTACTCCACTTCTACTCACTTTTCCAAACTTTAATATAATCACATCACAATAACTACACACTTTTTCAAACTTCAATACAATCATATCACAATAAATCAATTTTCTAACCCATCCCAGTTTAACCATTTATCCAAACACCAAAATATAAAAACGGATTACCCTCTACCACTTTAACACACCCTAACACGCGTATCAAACGCACCCTAAGATTTTGATGATGTGGATGTGTTCATAAATTTAATGGCGGTTGGGAGGTTTTAAATTGTTGAAGCATTACGAGTCAATTTCATTTTGCCCCTATTTGTCATTGTAGTTTTACTCGATTTGACTAGTATTGATATAGCCGTATCAAATCTCTCAAATATTTTGATAGTTGTTAATGTATCCATATGTTATTTTGATATCCACCCATATTCATACAGCAAAGTTGGGTTATACGAATAAATTAAAATTTATTACCGCATCTTTCATATTTAACTAGTTCACCACCCGTGCTTTGCACGAGGAGGAAACTTAACTGTTAAAATGTATTTTTTGAAATTTTCAAGTATTCTTTATATTCCGAGATGATAGAAATTATGCATCTTATAAACTTAAATCTCCATGGGATTGACTCTTGTTCAAACTCAACGTTACTAATCAATATCCATATGTATGAGAAGATTATTAAAACATCATATTTTCTGAACATAAACTTAATATATTTTGCTATAAATTGTGGGCTTCATTAATAAGCGTGGTTGTTTAGACAACAAAAGTTAGCATCCTCAATTTAAATCCGACGTCAAAACTATTGTTATGATATTCGAATATACTGTAGAAGTTGTACAACACTATATTTCCTACTATTGTTAGTTGGTTAGTTGGTCATTCGCTTACCGATTCTGAGGAAAAAAGACATGGAAATCTTGTTAGCTTGAAGTTAAGCCATACTATTAAATTCTTTAATCTTTGTGATATAAATCACCTATTATAACATTAGCATTTATCATCCACATTGAATCTCTTTATTCTGAAGAACCAAGTCTCCAAGTTACAACAGTCCAACTACAACATCATGAAATCTTATGCTTATGTTCACTTTTTGAGTATTTCATATTGTAATTGAATCATCCACAGTTGAATTTGGGAAGCACTCAGAACATCAATCGATCTTTGAAATTCCCCCATATATATTGCACACTGCAACCTAGCTCTCCTCCTGAATTCAAAGCCGAATAGAAAACACCATACTGTAATAAAGTTCATCCAAATGAAAATATGAAGTTGGGATTCAAAGACAACTGACGTGTGCACATCATGTAAATGTGTGCACTTCGTTAGTCTTCAAACCAATGCAATCTGTCAGGCAAATAATCTTCAAATTGTAACCATTGAATTGAGTAATAACGTCCACCCTGACAGACCTTCAGCTTGAATCTCATCAGCAAATAGTAACAGTTTACGGCATATATTCAACACCAACTTGAATCCTTATATCAACTCAAAAGTTAGAAAGAAAATAGCATCTAGAAAGTTGTGTGCACTTCCAAATCTGCTCGTCAAGGTCTCCAAGCAGACTTCTATAAGAGAATTAAGGGAAATAATAAATCCGACAGGTTTTGACTTCAGCTTCAACCTCCTAGCATAGATACCCTGTGAAATTCATCCCAAGAAAAAAGCCTCTGCCAATCTTAAATAGCAAAGACTTGAATATTTTCCCTCATCTTTTGTGACCATGTTGATATTTAACAGCATGTAGTCAAGACATCACGAACTTCCCAAGAAGGAACAACTCTACAATAGCTCTGTTGTGCGAACATGCATATAAGATGTGTACACTTCCTTGAGAAAGCCGCAAGGCAAAGCCAGACATTGTGTTGAATTTTTTTTGAATTAATGCATTTACTTTAGGTAGCGAACTCCTTCCATTAAGTTTTCTATACCCATATTTGGTTGCAGAAATGTTATTTGAAGTTCTGTATCTCACGTGTCTGTTTGACAACCCATGTGATTCAGACATTCATAGTCTGTGGCTTGTACATGCCATGGGAAAATATAGTTTGATGTAGTATGCAAGTATATGTACAATATTTTGTAGAATGGTGCCATCTCAACCAATTCATTGCATATAGAAGCATGTCCAACACGTAATTTCCCTATGTCAGGAGCGGCCTTTCTTTGGAATCCTTTCAATTTGGTAACAGTTAATGAAGATTTTGTAGATAACAAATATGATAAACTTATCGCAGTGTCCCTAAGGGGAATGCTAAAGAAGCAACTATTTTAAATTTCCCCTTAAACTATCGAGGCTATTTAGACCATTGTTTTGCGGGTCGGGAATGAAATCACAATATGATAAGCTGCAAAAGCAACATGGCATTTGCAACTATGTGCATATTGATGTTTTGCGGCACCAACAATCAACTATTATGCCAATACACCAACAATCAAATATAGCTCCTTTACAGGAAAGGGTTTATGATAAAAACATGACAAAATTAGTATTGGCGTATCGAAGTAAAAACATGACAAAATTATGACGAAACTGGGCATGTGAGATCTGCTCATAAGAAAATATATTCAGCTTCGCAACACTGCATTTTTTTGACAAAGACTTTGTTAAAGTTACATCGGGATTGTTCTGAACAGACATTGTCCCATTCACAGAGAGGTAAAGTGAGAGATCTAGCAAGTTCGCCACCAGACATTGGATAAGGGGGCACAATTCCACAAGGGAATACTATTTGACAAAATATATTGCTGCCTTCCAATGTTGATGGTGACTATAATCAAATTTTAAGAGAAAGATTGATGTATTTAGCTCGATATGTAATAAAGTTGGAGAAATTAGTTCAAGAGGGATAAAGCCGTTGCTAATCATGACTGTAATCAGAATATGTGTATGTACTAATAACATCATAATCACATTAGGGTACTAATACACGTTGAAAATGTATATAGTTATGTAGTTACCGCCTTCTTAAGTTTATCGTATCAGAACTATGACATATTACAAAATTAAAAGCACGAATGACAACGTCAAAGGTAAAGCATAAGACTAACTTCCATGACATGTAGGCACGACCAAACATGCTCCTGCAAGTGAAACAAAAACCATGGTACCGTTGCAGTGGAGGGGAAGGCAGTGACATGGCAATGGAGGAGAAGGCCCAAAAGGACGGTGGGTTTGTGGAGAATGGCGACATGTGTTTGCATTTAGTTAGATGTAGCCGTCATTTTTTAATTTGGGCAAGGGAAAATGCGTGATTTATTGTCAGAAAGTGTTGTCATGGGAACTGAACTGCCAACAGTTCAAGGAGGAGTGATCCACTGAGCCTATTATGCATGGACGAAAAGATTCTAAGATTCAAAAAAGTGTCTAACTCCGACAACTCCCTACTGATGTGATTGTAGCTCACATCCAAAGTCCACAATATTTTAAACATCATGTTGCAATCAAACATGTCACTACTAAATTTTACGGGGTTAGGCCCATCGTGAAGCACAGGAATGTTAGTAATATTAGCATCAAATCAACTAAAAACAAAGTACTTAGATCAGTTTGGAGAACATATATCTTCCATACCGACGCAGGGAAGTAGCAGAAGCTCAGGATCCTCTCGTTTGAAGCCGCTAGGAACATGACGCGGTTCATCTCCCTCCACCGCACCATCACCGACCCCGAGCTCGTCAAGGTCCTCAGCTCCACGCTGCGATCCCAAGGCGTCACCTAACTCAACTCTACCAACAACCTACACCTCCTCCACGTCACCTGCGCCAAGATCGTCGACGATCTGGACCACACCATTGCCTCCATCGTGTGCCTCGGCGAGCGCTGCCGGGTCAATTCTCCCCGCGGGTTTGACCTCATCTTCAAAGACCTCAAGTCCGGATGCAGCACCGATTTCGTGCTCGGATTCCCTGCCAAGGACCTCGACAAAAAGGTGAAGAAGATAGGTACCTCTCCACCACCTCTGCGCTCCACCGTGAGATGGAGGTGTTGACTGACCTCGAGGCTTCCGAGCGGAACCTCAAGCGATGGCAGAACTACAGCAGCCCGATCACTGGCGGAGGTTCTCCGGTCGTGACCGGGAAGTCGAAGGCGGATCCTCCCGGGGGAGATCTGCTTATGAAGAAGCTCGTCGAGCAACGACGAGTCGTCGTGAAGCTGTAGGAGGACTCCCTGTGGGGGCGGAGCTATGAGAGGCGCTGTGAGGAATTCCTGCAAACATCAAGGGTAGGACTGGAATGAGAGGACGGCCGCAAGGGGCAAAAATGGAATGTAGGAGAGAAAAATTAATTGTTGGTCGGTGGCCCTCCTGCATAATAGATGTTATAGATTTAATAACATCGAATATTATTCGCTTCATTTATAAATTTATCAATGAGCACATATTTCTTGGCATATTGCTGGAAACAAAGCACATAACAAAAATTTCCTATCGACTTTTTTCCCTTATTGTTGCTGAATTAGGACAATACAAATTTTAACGAAAAATCATTAATTACGTTATGGACGATATATGAGGCTTTAGGGACAAGTATACTATTTTTTCTGTTACAAAATACAAAATATAAGTTTACAACGAATTTTATTCGTTATTATGTATTTATCATTGAAGATATGTTAACAAAGAGAATTATCTGTTATTATATATTAATTGTATTGTAACATTGTATATCCGATTTTGCAGATTTATCTGCAACTACATGTAGCAAAATTTTACATTATTTTTCATCGTATTTGATATAAGTCTCTATAAAGAAAAGACAATTGGTGCGTTTGCATCATGATAATTCATTCAATGCACATAACTTAATGTAATGTATAAAATATTTTTTCCTGCTATTGGTATTCGATCACCAATCATTTTATATCATATTTAATGATATGGTAACAAAATTTAAAATCCGTCTATGCATTTGTATTCATTTTCTTTAACTAGATAAAGATGTTGCAACACCTCTATTACTACCCATATCGGACCAGTTACATCTTTATTCTGATCTATTTTTCCGAATGTATCGACATTCTGGATTTTGATGATTATTTCAAATATTTGACTCCATATGCTATGTTTTAAATCAAGGTGTTTCAAAAATAATAAAAATACAGTTATGTAAATTTTGACATATACTTGTTATGACATAAAATATGTGAAGATCACGGGATGAGTAAGGGGGCCAAAGCCTCATCCCGCCCCTCCCTGTCTCCGTCCTTAGATGCACGTAAGTCAATTGTCCACTATCAATGTATTTGGAACATGACCAAGTAAACCCCAACTAATTAAAACGTAGATAACTGTCTTTCGTCTCCTTTTTCTTTTTCTCCTTTTCCTTCTCACCAAGTTGTGTCTTGATGCTCATATCCAATGTTACTAGAAAATGATAGTAATTACTAGTCATTGTCTCCAATCGTTTCCTTTGATACATTGACATCTTGCAATAAATTTTTTAAACTATAAAGAGTTAATATCTTGGACAATAAGTAGAGATAAAGCAAATAATTCTAACAGAAAATTGCTTCGATGCAATTGCCATATCCAACTTAGAAGTCGTATATAACCTCCCATTCCTACATTTCCCAATAAAAAATAAGTAATATGATCTGAATAAGATAAATATAATTATTTTTTATTATTTGCATGTTTTACTGTAACTAGATGTTATACATAACACAATCAGTTTATAGTGATTTTTAAATTTGTAAACATGTTATATGTTGTTAAATATATAATGATTGATAGATTTTTCATCAAATGATTATTTTATACTTGAAAATAGGGATGAATGTAATATACATTGCTATCAATATTGATTGTCCATACAACAATGCATAATCAACGCGATGATTAGTTCAGATTCTGAAAGATAACAACGACTAAGCATTAATGTATGGATTTTTGTTAATGATATAGCAACAGATATGACATGGGTCGCTAACGTTAACGTAAAAATTCTTTTGTAACAAATAATAACCATCATCATATTTTGACAACGAACGAAATACTGACATATTAAAAAAACATCCATGTATACGAATTTTGTTGCAGTGAACCACTCCTATTGTTAAAGATGTACTTAGCTATTAACATCTATACATCGTACACGTATCAAAATCTTTTTTTTGATTAAAAAGAGGGTGTCCTCCCGGGAGTCACCATAAAAACACTATATTACTAAAAATTTACACAGAAATTTACCTTGAGTTCCAAAGGCTAATAAATGCCTTACAGTGAGCAACAACATTCTCTGGGTAAAATATCTGATTATTGAAAAGAAGGTCATTTCTTGCGAGCCATATTGCCCATAGCGCGCTGAAGGGTGTTGCAGCATCGTTAGTTGAGTTGCCTCCTATCCTTTTTACCCCTTCCCACAAATTCAGTAGACCACTGGCATCCACCCACGGGATTGCCAATACACACCAGACCTTCTCCGAGAAAGCACAGGTGAGAAAGAGATGTTCCAAGGTCTCTGACTGTTCCCCACATCTGTCACAAGTTGCGTCCAGGAGGCCTAATAATCTCGCCCTCCTGTCTTTGTCTAGAAGCTTATTCCTCCCCATTCACCAAAGGAGGACTTTTATCCTATTCGGAATCCTGCTTGCCCAGATTATCTTCATATCTTTGCACAAGTCCTGATCTTGACAGTAAGTGGCATTACGTAGATCCCTATAGAGTTTCTTACTAAAGAACCTACTGCCCGACCATTCAAAATGATCCCTGGTTCGTGAAAATCTATCTGGGAATGAAGCCATATCCTTTAAGCTTTGTATCTCTTCTCGCCTTCTAGCCGAAAGGCATGCCGCTAAATTCAGTCTCCCATTCCCCCATATGCAGCATCTCCTTCACCTTTGCCTCCTTTGATTCCGTCAGTGCAAAGAGTCTTGGGAAGAGACCCTCCAGCGGCCCTCCCCCTGAAGGATATGTGAAAATTCCTGAAGCGCATCACGGAAGCGTGAGCGTCGTATCGGATACGACGGAAACGACTAGTCGTACTAGTTGTTCGGTGTAGCGGAATTTAAAATTTTTCATGCGATGAAACTACATGATCCAAGAATGATTCTCGGATCGTTTCATCTATAACCACAACAAGTATAATGCAATACCTCTTGAAGCGTGGTTGATCGAGTCTCTACGAAAAGAGACCTCCTGTCTCAAGTCCGATCGTCGGAGAAGCGGCTTGCGAGCGCGACGATGAGTCGCGTTGTCCTCGCAATCCAACGAGTAGATCCAAGCACGGTGAACTCCTGATCTCGTTGCATGAGATCGAACGTCTCCTTCGTGAGCGTAGCACTCCAAGAAGACGGAGAACCGCAGAGCGTCGAAGCGGCGTCGCGGTGGCGTAGGCGACGACGAAATCCTCCCCTAGAGTTTTGGTGGTCGGCCACCAAGAGAGAGAGGGAGAGGGTTGGCGTGTGAGGAGAAGAGAGAGAGAGATGTGCTATCAATAGCATGTACCAGAGAGCATGGTATGCCTCTCTATTTATAGGATTTTTGGATCCATAGATCTCATTCCATGGGACATATAAAATCAATGGATGAGATTAATTTATGTCAATCCAATGGTCAAGATTGTTGTTGGTAAAAACCAACAACTTGTGATTTAATTTAGATTAAATATATTTGATAAATCAAATATACATCAATCCTAAAACTAAACTAATTAAATAAGGAGAAGATTTCAATGGAGATCATGCCTCCCCAAGAAATAGGGTGGACAACCACCAATTCCATATAGGACTTGGTAGCCGCCCACCACATTCCATGTGGGGGCAATCTCATGGGTTTCCATGAGATTGCATATCTCCTTGAATTTCTCCATCATTTATTCCATCAACTTTTGTTGGATTTTATTTACCAAAAATAAATCGCAATTAATTTTGGGAATATTACAATCTTGACATTGGAAAATTGTGAATCACATTCACAACCCAAAACAATATATAATTTATATTTTCAATTAATTAAACAATGTCTATCCAATACACATTTATAATTAATCAACAAATATAAATTATAATTAGCTCTCTCTAATACAGTATAAATCATATTTATAATATATTATGAATAATTGGATATTTCTATCCACATTATTTGTATCCATGATAATTAAATCACATTTAATTATATTGGATAATTCCTCATATATCATGATAATTAAATCACATTTAATTATCAATTTCTCAATGCTTAGATCTTATGGAATTATTCTTGAAATATTCAAGAATAATGCTATTTCTCCTCAGATACTTGGAGATAAGGACAGGGCGATTGTATTGTTCCACGTATAGTGACTTGGATATTTAGATCACACCTCAAATCCAGATCCCATGGACCTCTCATGGATGCTTGATTAAATCAAGACCGTAAACCTAATCTGCTCATTGCATTTGAATCTCATTCAGATCAATGTCCAGTACATGGAGTAAGATTAGGTCACTTCTCTAATGAGAGGAGTCACTAAAATCCAGACCTGTGTCATCAGTCCCTCGGAATGGAAGCGTCATGGTTACACAATCTTTTATGATCAAATCACCCTCAGGTATTCCCATACATCCTGCATACTAGAAGACTCATAATCATCCTGAAGATATAGATCACTTTTACACTATCATCTTCATGGTCTGATCACTAAGTTTCTAAATCTTGGTCCTTGGGATTTGGTACTGATCATATGCTTTCACAAAGCATATATCTTACCTTTAAATTCATGCCATGCTTCTAAAGCATGACGACCATGCATGGAATTTGATCAGTCCCAATACCTCATGAGTGAGCTCATGTCTCCCGGTTCTCAAGTGAACCTGTAAGATCCTTTTGAGAGATCGTATTACTCATATGACCTTACATGCACATCAGCTCACCTGTGTATAGACATTGGTTAGGTCATTGATGAATCCACGATTCATCGCCTTTATTCTTTTATTTTAGCCTCTTTTCCTTAGTCAAATACCTGTAAATACCACTAATTCCATAAAATTATCATTTTGCATGCATTTGTTAATTATGCATTTTTAACACTTTTTGTACATAAATAAAAGAATAAAGGAGAAAAGAAAAAGAAAAGGATGGATTTATGAAATAAATACAGACTGACCCAAACCCCGAGAGAAGGTCAAGACTTGACCTGATCGACCAGGAATAAAGTAGGGGGAGATAAGGTTGTCTGTCAGAAAAATAAAAAAATATCTTGTACATATTTGTCATGTATATTTGTATAAAACTTGTATTATTTTATTTGTATATAATTTGACCTAAAATCAATTATTTTTGTAAATAAAAGTTGTAAATAAAACTGTGTTGTAAATAATAAAAATTTTTATAAAATAAAATATTGTATATATTGTAAATAATTACACCCAGAAAAAAAGCCGTAATGCGATAATTGAAACATCAATTCCGGCTCCATACGAGCTCAAATCGAACCAAACTCACTTCCATAATACTATAAATTAAATTATCTTTCAAATGGCTGTGGTTTCGTATTTTTTGGAGTTACGGTTAAAAAGTCGGTTTTCTAGGGTGTATTCTGCAGTTTACCCATATATTTATTGTATATATTTTATTTTATTTTATTCTTATTTATTTTGTATATATTATAAATATTGTTTTCAATAAAAATAAAAATTAAAAAAAATTAAAAAAAATAAAATAAAAAAAATCTTGTATAAAAATTATTTCCTTATTTGCACCTATGTACATTATATCTTATGTATATAATATATGTATGCCACTAACTTCCATTTATAAAATCTACCAAAAAAATTTAATTACCTAACATTAATTAATTAATTTAAATTAATTCCGAATTTTGTATTTAATCATTTGATTTTATTTGATTTATGTGACTTAATAAGCTACCATATATACATGATTTGATTTCGTACCTTTAATGGCCACCATTAAGGTGGCCAATTAATTTCCAATTAATTTATTAAATTATTTAATTTATTAATTTCGAATTTCGTAATTATTTAATTAATTAATTTATTAATTTAATTATTTTATTAATCTATCCAATAAACACATTCCTTTTTTGTAAATATTTTCCTTTTTTGATTTTTTTTGCCTCTTTTTAATGGGCTCCTCCTCCCTCATTCACATTTGATCAATCTTTGGCGGAGAGGAGCCCAGTTTCCGAGAGGTTTCTTGTTGAAGAGGGTCCTAGCCTCCGATCCAGTCGGTGACAGCGGCTTGAGCTTCGTCGAGGCCATCATGGCTTGTCCGATCCCCGAGGTGAGATCCACTTTTACTTGTTGTTTTTCCTAGGTAATCGTAGAGTTAGATCTTAGCGTAGGAGTAGGAAGTAATTTTTAGATTAAAAATACCAAAATATTTCTCCACATAATTCGCCTCCGACACCAATTTTCATCTCATTTCGTTATCCCTCCATATTCACGTTCTACCTCACGCAACCACACATCTCCGACCACGTACGGTGGTCGGAGAATCGGATCCATCCCCCGCGACCTCCACCGTTCCTCCTCGTGCGGCGAAGCCCCGCGCGCGGTGACCTCCCTTCCACCTGCGCGCCCAGGTGTCGTCTCGTCGTCCTTCACCACCGGCCCCCCCGCGCCACCGCAGGTGCCGCCCAGCGGTCCCCCCACGCACCCGCAGCCCTCGGCTCCGCCCCCTGGCGGCGCCGCCCTCCTGCGCATGCGGGCCAGCCCACGCTCCGTCCTTCCGCCCGCGCCTCCTGCCTCGCGGTGGATTCGCCATCTCTAGCAGCAACATCCAACGGTGCCGACCTCCCGCTCCAACGCCCCGTGTGCCGCCCCGCTCCTCCTCTCATTGGTGTGGGCAGCGGCACCCCTGTGGTCATTTGTGGGCTGGAAACGAAAGAAAGAAGAGAGGACACCCTAGGGCTATTGAGATATTTCGCGAAATTACAAAGAAGCCCTTTAAAGCTTTTGAATAATAAAAAAGAAGAAGATATTTGGCACAATTACATCAAGCTTCCTGGAAATTTCTAATATTGCAAGACGCCCCCCTCCAGTGAGCAAGTCACATGCCAAGCAACCTCCTACTGGGTAATTTGCAAATTCTGCCCGCATCTTTATTTCTGTTATAATTTCATGTATAAACTTTGAATAATTGCGATTAAGCCCCTGGACTGCAGACTCCTTATTGCTTGCTCTTTTCATCAGAATAAATATTTTTATGTTTCAAAAAAATTCTCAAAAAAAAATCACATATGCTCCTGCTATAGTGCTTGTCATTGTATAAAGTTTTCATCAACTTTTATTGTCATTTGGTAAATTTAAAAAAATCAAAAATAGTGTTTTTGTGTCTTTTTCTCTACCTACACTTTGAAAATTCATAAAAATCGCAAAAGTGCCTAAAAAATTCTACAAAAATTCCTGTAGTTGTGTTTTGACTTCTTTTAGTTTCTGTCCAATTTTCGTGCATTTTTTTTATATATAAAACTCAAAAAAAATTGCAAAATACCAAAAAGAGTTTGTGTGTGTTTATCACTTTTCTTCAATTGTGCTTCTATTAAAAATTAAAAAAAAAATAAAAATTCAAAAACCACAAAAAAAAATAGCTTTCGAAATTTGACTATAGAGTTTTTCAATCGTGCTCCTTGTGTTCGACCCTGGTCGCTATACCAGGTAAAAAGAATAGCGAAACACCGCTTACATTATGTTTTCTTGATTTTTATATTCTCTTAAGTGGTTTAAAAAATATTTTTCCGTTGACCGAATTGTGCGGTTGAGAACAACGACCCTTTTGATATCATTTTACACATCTTAACCGTACGAATTTCGCGTCATCAGAATGGCGCCGTTGCCGGGGAGCACGGCTTTGTAGTCATTTTTCATTTTTCTATTTTTGTCTCTCTATATTATAATTATTTTCTGACCTTCTCTCTTTAATTTTTTGTGCGAGGTACTGCATGGATAACTTGGAGTTTACTTTTTGAGGACTCGCACGGGAAGAAGAGCAGGGAGAAGAAGAAGAAATTTCATTTTATTTGAGAGAACAATTATTATTGTAATAATTTAGGATCTTTGGACTTGTGGACTTGGACATTATTCGGGGTCTGTTTCGTCAAGTGCCGGTGCACTTGGGGGACCTCACCGTTGCTTTTCGCTGTTTTTGTTTTCTCGCATTTTTTTTATTTTTTTTATTTGATACACGTGATTTTCGAGCCCCTAGCCTTAGGATTTTCTCTTGCTTGTGCCGTAATTAGTAGGGTCCCCACACTTAATTATCTGTCTGTTCCTATAGTGCGCTTAATTGGACCTACTAATAATCAATTAATAAAAATAATCGACTCATCTCCTTCGTAGCCTACGTGCCGCAGTCCACCCTGTAAAGCGCTTTCTCCTACCCCCGATTTGTCAGGCAGAGGAGGGGTGGGCCAAGACCGGACCCTTTGGCTTGGAGGTCGGTGACCGATTAGACGGTTCTGCGAGTAGAACTTGCTCATCTAGGACTCGGATTTTCGCTTGCATCATTTAGATAGTTTTATTTTTGTATTTAAATTTCTGCGCGGATCATATTGCATGTAGAGTGCTGGAGTAAGGTACGCATTTTCTATCTCTGCATGTATCATCGTTTTTGACCGTGCATTGGCTTTCTCGATCCCTCCCCCTGTTTTTGGACTCAAATCATTCAAAGAGGAAATCGGAAAGCTCGTTAGGCATTGTTATTGAAAATATCCAAAAAAATTACAAAATCAAAAATTAAAAATTGAGACTGCTAATTGAACTTGACTCTAAAATCAAACGTAATTGATTCACTTCATTGTATTGGGAGAGCAATCCCCTCATTGTTTGCGCTTTTACTCGCTCGCGTACATACTAAGGAGTAGTGCCCAAATCCTATTCAAGCCTCCTAAGTGTTTGTACAACTTTCGTTGATCACCTAACTCTAAAATTGAAAAGATAAAGGACCGAATCTCACGGTCTTCACTTTGTGTTGAGTTGGTGAACTGGGGGTTTGCTTTGTGTTTTGTATGTCTATGGTGTGAGTCGGTTACGATCATTCTTCTATCATTAGCGGTCACCTTCTGTCTCTACCCCACCCTCCCTCCCTTCATTTCCCTCTCGTCACGATGGGTCACTTTTCATTCCAGCCGAAATTTACGGCTTCTTCATTTCACGCCCATCACTCCCGTCCACTCTCTTGGGAGGTCGGAACTCCGTCTTATTTCCCATCCTCTTCCTACCCACCTTCTTTCTCGGGACATGCTGTGAGTGAAGCCCGTAGAGACCAGATTGACCAAACAAGAAACACAGGTGTTCACATTGCTGAGATGAGAGTGCATCCCATAGGCAATCGAATGGGGCAGTTGCGAGCTTTAGATGACTTGTATCCTAGGACATTGGATGAGTACACATATCATGAAGTCCAGTCCGCTTCTACCTTGAGACCCTTTGTTCTGGATTTAGAGTTAATTGATCTACTGCCTAAGTTTTTTGGGGAAATGCACGAGGAACCTTATTTGCATATCGATGAATTTGAGGATTTTTGTGTATCACGATCATATTTGGATATCACTTCTGAGGACATGATGCTGATTACCTTCCCATTTACACTTCAGAGTAGAGCCAAGAGTTGGCATAGACGATTGGGAAGGAAGATTGCTACATGGGGAGATTTACGATCATTATTTTTGCAGAAATTTTACCCCCAGTGTAGAGCAGAGATGATGCGGTCTTGTATTCGTGATTTTTCAGTTAACCCCCAGAAGCCATTAATAGTTTCATGGTTGAGGTTAAGAGAACTTGTGAGGCGATTTCCAGATCATGGATTTTCGATGACTGACCTTATCTATATCGCCATGAGGGGGAGGACCGCAGAGCAGATATCATATGTCATTACCTCGTGTAGTGGTTCACACCATTGTCCCGACTTGGATTTTGTTGAGACCATCTTGGATACACTTTCTGATCTTGCATATACACCAGATGATTTATTTGGGACAACACATGACGGAAAGATGACAACTGTTGAGTGTGTGAGACACCATGCTGATCTTGATAGCACACATCAATTAGAGGATATGGATGCTACTACTTCTCAATTAATGGATGTGTTGCCTATTTTTGTGAGTTCTGAGAGCCGGACATTGGTTGAGTTTTCATTGGATTTACAATCAGATTTTGAGCCAGTCCCGCATCTTCACATTGATGATTCTTCGATTCTAGATCTGCTAGGATCCCAAGAGATAGAGGAGGAACCCACATCTCAGCCATCCTCTGATTCTTTTCAGTGTCCATACACAGTTAATTCAGTGTCTAATCTTCAGAAGATTTCCTCAGATTCGGAGATATACTTGGATTCATCTCAGCGTAAAGAGCTTGATGAGGGACCGATTTTGGATTTTACAGACCTTGATAGTCCCCTATTTGAGCCATGTGTCCTCCCATTTTATGAGGTCGATATATTTTTGGAGGACCTGACATTTGACAGCATTGATCCCCAGTTCCCTGATGATTCGGCATTACTCCCCGAGGGTTATCTGCGGGAGGATGCCATGGACCATGTGTACTCGGTATCACTTTCGGGGAGTGCATCCGATCTGTGGGATCACGTGACCGAGTATTTTGATATTTCTGATAATGAATTTGATGATTCTCTCCTCGACGACCCTCGCGAGGATGACCCGATCTTTGAGGTATTCGATGATTTCACTGATTTGTCTACATTCCATACATCGGATATCAACCTTTATAGTGAGTCTCTTGATCTTGATCTTCCATATCTATTCGAGACTGTGATTGACGTGGAGGATTCCCTGACAGATCCTTCCTTCTCCACGTTTGATTACATCGGCTCCATCCTTTCACTCCATACAGATATTGAGCAGATGATTTCTTTTGTGCTACCCGAGCCCGACTTCATTTGCCCAAATCTTTACCAGGTAGCAAACACCCGCCTGATTGATTATCTGGGTGTTATCTTTAACTCTGTTGACCCTCCTGACTCCGTTGTTGTTCTCCCACCGAGACAACAACAACAGTACGGTATTCGCCTAACAGATGCCGTCCTGAACCTTGACACGGCGTTATCCTAACATTTGTGCCCAGCTAGGGGCGTAAACTCTAGCGCTTGTTGAGAGGCACCTCAACATTGATCGAATCACATCTGTATAGACCATCGGTCCATAGCATATATTCTTTTGTCTAAACACCCCATTTCCATCTTATGATTATGCTATACTTAGGGTGTACTTTACCCTAAGTATAGGGGGGTGTCAGACGTTTGATTATTCTTTTGATTCTTTTTACCTCTGTTTTGCTGCCTATACTTAGGGATATTTTACCCTAAGTATAGGGGAGGTAGACTCTGTATATTCATCTCCTCGATCTTCCCTTTGTGTACAGTCTGCTATACTTAGGATTACTTGATCCTAAGTATAGGGGGATCACCGACTTCTATTGATTTCATTCTTTCATTCGTCGTTGTAGTATACTATTCTTTTCACTTTCCTATATGCGGCACGAGTTATGTCTTTCTTTCCAGCTCTTTGATCACTATGAGGACATAGTTCGAGCTAAGTATAGGGGGGTGTCGTATATATGGTATATATACTTTAGCCATAACTCGTACTTGCATATATTATATTATTTTTATGGCTAAAACACGGTGTAAATTCTTAAAAAAATAATCTTTAAAAAAAAACTTGTAAAAAAAAACCAACTCTGTATATACTTGTATAAATTACTCAAGTTGTAAATTCTTGCATCATCATTCTTGTGAAATAATCATCTCACTCTTGTGTAAATATGTATCTTTTCCTTTTAAAAAAAATTCTTTTTGTATATATTTGTATATCTTACTAACTTTTTGCAAAAAAAAAAAAAAAACTTTTCGCATGTGCATCATTGTTCAAAAATCCATAAAAATTTCAAAATCTTGAAAATTGTTTCACAAAAAGTTTTGTTTTCTTTTGCATGTACATATTTTCTTGCATTTGCATGAGCATTTTTCAGGATGATTTTGACTATTAAACTAAGCCTGGAATAAATTTGAAGAATGGAGCTTAGTTGGACCTTAATCCACTTAATTTCAGAGGAACCTTATAAGATTTGGAGTTAAGACTTTTCAGGTCCTAGTGACTTAATTCTTTGAGTCCATAAGACTATGTTCACATGTCATCTTGATGAGTCTAAGTAGAACATTTAACAACACACACATGATTCTTTCAGACCGTGGCTTACCTTGGACACTGCACTTTACACGTAGCTCTTCATGGATGAGGTAGTGAGGGGGCAGAATCTTTTGGCTTGGGGTAGCATACGAGGGTAGTACATCTAGGCGGAACCTCTCGTCCTCCTCTAGGGAGGGAAGTGCGTCTCAACCTATTATGGTGATGTTGAGGTCTAAAGACAGGAGCTGTGGGGTTGCAATAATGCTTCAAAAGAGGGATAGTCTACTGGCTCAAGAGGAAAAACTCCTTATGTAAATGCTGCATCTTGTATATAGTTCAAAAAAAAGAAGCAAAATCTCCAAAAATGGACAGGATTGATAGAAAAAAAATAAAATGCCTGTAAAAAAAAAAGAATAAGAGCTTCAAAGTCATATATTTGTGAGCTTGCAGCGGGTGACATGGCTACACTGGTCATGCATCCAAGGATAGGTAACTACACTGGTTACCATCCATTCTCTTCTCCATCCCCTCTTCTTGAGCTGGTTGTACTTGAACTTAGAAGGGAATATCCCCGCTCCTCGAGGAAAGAGTTGCCAGACCGGGTTATTGAGTTACCTTGCTGAGAGAGACTGAATCTTTGTTACTTCTGAGATGAGGAGCTATATTTCACTTACACGTACAAGAAAAGATTCATAGTCATAAGAATTTGTGTCTGTAGACTTGTTCTGATCTGACTGTTGAGGAGACCTGAATAGGAGTCTTATGGAACTTAGAGGCTGTTAGGTTTTAAATCCATGTCCCATTAAGGTTCCGACACACTAATAATCCAAAGGTCCGACAGAGCTCCAGACTACATTTTTATGAAGATAAGTTTGAAAGTCAACATCGTTCTAACTTCTTTCCTTTTTCTTTTCTTTATTTTTATTTTCACTTATTTTCCAAATAAGTGTTTGCTAAGGGACTAGCAAAGGTAAAGTATAGGGGAATGATGAATCCACGATTCATCGCCTTTATTCTTTTATTTTAGCCTCTTTTCCTTAGTCAAATACCTGTAAATACCACTAATTCCATAAAATTATCATTTTGCATGCATTTGTTAATTATGCATTTTTAACATTTTTTGTACATAAATAAAAGAATAAAGGAGAAAAGAAAAAGAAAAGGATGGATTTATGAAATAAATACAGACTGACCCAAACCCCGAGAGAAGGTCAAGACTTGACCTGATCGACCAGGAATAAAGTAGGGGGAGATAAGGTTGTCTGTCAGAAAAATAAAAAAATATCTTGTACATATTTGTCAGGTATATTTGTATAAAACTTGTATTATTTTATTTGTATATAATTTGACCTAAAATCAATTATTTTTGTAAATAAAAGTTGTAAATAAAACTGTGTTGTAAATAATAAAAATTTTTATAAAATAAAATATTGTATATATTGTAAATAATTACACCCAGAAAAAAAGCCGTAATGCGATAATTGAAACATCAATTCCGGCTCCATACGAGCTCAAATCGAACCAAACTCACTTCCATAATACTATAAATTAAATTATCTTTCAAATGGCTGTGGTTTCGTATTTTTTGGAGTTACGGTTAAAAAGTCGGTTTTCTGGGGTGTATTCTGCAGTTTACCCATATATTTATTGTATATATTTTATTTTATTTTATTCTTATTTATTTTGTATATATTATAAATATTGTTTTCAATAAAAATAAAAATTAAAAAAAATTAAAAAAAATAAAATAAAAAAAATCTTGTATAAAAATTATTTCCTTATTTGCACCTATGTACATTATATCTTATGTATATAATATATGTATGCCACTAACTTCCATTTATAAAATCTACCAAAAAAATTTAATTACCTAACATTAATTAATTTAAATTAATTCCGAATTTTGTATTTAATCATTTGATTTTATTTGATTTATGTGACTTAATAAGCTACCATATATACATGATTTGATTTCGTACCTTTAATGGCCACCATTAAGGTGGCCAATTAATTTCCAATTAATTTATTAAATTATTTAATTTATTAATTTCGAATTTCGTAATTATTTAATTAATTAATTTATTAATAATTATTTTATTAATCCATCCAATAAACACATTCCTTTTTTGTAAATATTTTCCTTTTTTGATTTTTTTTGCCTCTTTTTAATGGGCTCCTCCTCCCTCATTCACATTTGATCAATCTTTGGCGGAGAGGAGCCCAGTTTCCGAGAGGTTTCTTGTTGAAGAGGGTCCTAGCCTCCGATCCAGTCGGTGACAACGGCTTGAGCTTCGTCGAGGCCATCATGGCTTGTCCGATCCCCGAGGTGAGATCCACTTTTACTTGTTGTTTTTCCTAGGTAATCGTAGAGTTAGATCTTAGCATAGGAGTAGGAAGTAATTTTTAGATTAAAAATACCAAAATATTTCTCCACATAATTCGCCTCCGACACCAATTTTCATCTCATTTCGTTATCCCTCCATATTCACGTTCTACCTCACGCAACCACACATCTCCGACCATGTACGGTGGTCGGAGAATCGGATCCATCCCCCGCGACCTCCGCCGTTCCTCCTCGTGCGGCGAAGCCCCGCGCGCGGCGACCTCCCTTCCACCTGCGCGCCCAGGTGTCGTCTCGTCGTCCTTCACCACCGGCCCCCCCGCGCCACCGCAGGTGCCGCCCAGCGGTCCCCCCACGCACCCGCAGCCCTCGGCTCCGCCCCCTGGCGGCGCCGCCCTCCTGCGCGTGCGGGCCAGCGCACGCTCCGTCCTTCCGCCCGCGCCTCCTGCCTCGCGGTGGATTCGCCATCTCTAGCAGCAACATCCGGCGGTGCCGACCTCCCGCTCCAACGCCCCGTGTGCCGCCCCGCTCCTCCTCTCATTGGTGTGGGCAGCGGCACCCCTGTGGTCATTTGTGGGCTGGAAACGAAAGAAAGAAGAGAGGACACCCTAGGGCTATTGAGATATTTGGCGAAATTACAAAGAAGCCCTTTAAAGCTTTTGAATAATAAAAAAGAAGAAGATATTTGGCACAATTACATCAAGCTTCCTGGAAATTTCTAATATTGCAAGACGCCCCCCTCCAGTGAGCAAGTCACATGCCAAGCAACCTCTTACTGGGTAATTTGCAAATTCTGCCCGCATCTTTATTTCTGTTATAATTTCATGTATAAACTTTGAATAATTGCGATTAAGCCCCTGGACTGCAGACTCCTTATTGCTTGCTCTTTTCATCAGAATAAATATTTTTATGTTTCAAAAAAATTCTCAAAAAAAAATCACATATGCTCCTGCTATAGTGCTTGTCATTGTATAAAGTTTTCATCAACTTTTATTGTCATTTGGTAAATTTAAAAAAAATCAAAAATAGTGTTTTTGTGTCTTTTTCTCTGCCTACACTTTGAAAATTCATAAAAATCGCAAAAGTGCCTAAAAAATTCTACAAAAATTCCTGTAGTTGTGTTTTGACTTCTTTTAGTTTCTGTCCAATTTTCGTGCATTTTTTTATATATAAAACTCAAAAAAAATTGCAAAATACCAAAAAGAGTTTGTGTGTGTTTATCACTTTTCTTCAATTGTGCTTCTATTAAAAATTAAAAAAAAATAAAAATTCAAAAACCACAAAAAAAAATTAGCTTTCGAAATTTGACTATAGAGTTTTTCAATCGTGCTCCTTGTGTTCGACCCTGGTCGCTATACCAGGTAAAAAGAATAGCGAAAGACCGCTTACATTATGTTTTCTTGATTTTTATATTCTCTTAAGTGGTTTAAAAAATATTTTTCCGTTGACCGAATCGTGCGGTTGAGAACAACGACCCTTTTGATATCATTTTTACACATCTTAACCGTACGAATTTCGCGTCATCAGCCATCAACCAATTGGTCTGCCAAATGTACACACTCAGACATATAGCAATACATCTGTCTCTGGTCAGAGGATGTTTGCCTGTGATGTGACAGTATTCATCATAGGTCTTTGGTTATCTCAATCTCGTTAAGCCAACCCATTGACTCAACTAATCTAATACCTCCGAATCACTATTCTCATGCAGAGGACCTGCATCAAGAGGTCGATCAGATATCAGCCTAACGAGAAAGGATTGCCATCTCCTTCTCAGGATGGAGATCGTCACTTGTCAATCATTGATGATGCTTGATGAGTCCTCTATCTAACTCCTTATATATTCATCCAGGCATCAGCCTCTATGATTCACTCAATGAATCAACAACTATATGATTATCAAGTTGGCCATGGTACATAACCTATATTGTAAGGAGGGAACTTATAGTGCATTCATTCAATCAATTTCAGAAAGCGAGTGAAACATAATCAATAACCTTTATTGATAAATCATTTATTACAATAACATTTATTGCAGGAATGGTTCGCCTCGGGCTCACATTGCTACCAATCTCCCACTAGCCCTCAAAACCATTCAGGAACAATCCTTAAACCCATACTCATTACATGCTTGTCAAAAACCTTCTGTATCAGAGGTTTGGTAAGAGGATCAGCAACGTTGTCGGTAGAGGCCACCTTGGTGATGATGATGTCACCACGCTTTTAAATCTCCCGAATGATGTGCTATTTCCTTTCTACGTGCTTTCTCTTCTGATGCCATCTGCATTCCTTTGCCTGGGCAATTGCTCCCGTTTTATCACAGAGTAGCAGGAATGGGAGTATCAGAGGAAACTATGCCAAGCTCTAGCACGAACTTAAGCAACCACACTGCCTCCTTTGCAGCATCCGATGTGGCAATGTATTCGGCTTCTGTTGTTGAATCTGCTGTAGTGTCCTGCTTCTTGCTTCTCCAGCTCACATCACCACCATTCAATAGGAACACAAACCTTGATGTCGACTTTCGATCATCAATATCTGATTTGAAGTCAGAATCTGTATATCCCAAGACTTGGAGATCACCATCTCCATAGACCAAGATGTAATCTTGTGTCCGTCTTAGATATTTAAATATATTCTTTACTGCATTCCAGTGTTGTTCTCTATAGCAGGATTGGTAACGACTTACCACTCCCACTGCATGGCAGATATCTGGCCTAGTGCACATCATGGCATACATTAAGCTTCCTACAGCCGATGCATAAGGGCATCTAGCCATGGCTTTCTTTTCCTCAACAATTTGAGGAGTCATTCCTTTAGACAAGTGGATGTCATGTCTTAAGGGTAGGAATCCTTTCTTAGAACTATCCATACAGAATCATTCAAGAATCTTCTTAATGTATCCATGTTGTGACAATCCTAATATCCTCTTCTCTCGGTTTCTGAACAACTTCAGACCTAAGATGTTAGAGGCTTGTCCAAGATCTTTCATCTCAAATGTATGGGACAGCCAAACCTTCACACTGGTCAACATCCATGTATCATTCCCAATGATAAGGATGTCATCTACATAAAGCACGATGAACACAATGGTGCTCCCACTAAGCTTCTTGTATACACAAGGTTCATCAAGATTCTGCACAAAATGATAACTCTTTATGGTTTCGTCAAATCTGATGTTCTAGATACGAGAAGCTTGCTTGAGCCCATAGATGGATTTATTCAGCTTGCATACTTTTCCATCCTCAGTCATGAAGCCCTGGGGCTACTCCATGTAGATATCCTCCTCGAGGTATCCATTGAGGAAAGCTGTCTTGACGTGCATCTGCCAGATGTCGCAGTCAAGATATGCAACTATAGCTAGCAATGTCTTGATGGATCATAGCCACAGGAGAGAATGTCTCATCATAGTCGATGCCTTCTCTCTGTGTGTAGCCCTTGGCTACGAGCCGTGCCTTGAAAGTCTCTACTTTCCCATCAGATCCCCGCTTTCTCTTGAAGATCCATTTGCACCCAACGGGTTTTACCCCTTTAGGTGGATCCTCTAGGGTCCATACACCATTATTATGCATGGAGTCAAATTCTGACTTCATTGCCAGCATCCATCTATCCATGTCATGATCCGCGAGTGCTTCATCAAATGAAGTAGGATCATTGTCAGTCTCACTTGACACATGGAATCCATACCTTTCAGGTGGTGCAACCACCCTCGAACTTCTTCGAAGAGGTATGGGTGTTTCATCTTTATTTATCTCTTCAGTTTCTGGTTTAGGAAGCTCAGAATCCAAAGGGGATTCTATGAGTTCCTCTACTTAACTTTTGTCTTGACCTTTAAGGAAATCATCCCCTAGAAATTTCACATCTCTAAAGACAAAAACCTTTGGGGTCTCAGGGTCACAGAGTTGGTATCCAATACCATCTCTAACATACCCAATGAAGTAACACTAACGAGTGCGAGATTCCAGCTTACTTGCGTCAACGTTCTTCGCATGAACCAAGCATCCCCAAACCCTCAAGTGATTAACACTAGGTTTGGTTCCATACCACAACTCATGAGGAGTCTTAAGTACAGATTTGTTGGGAATCTTATTCAGGATATATATTGCAGTCTCTACTGCATATCCCCAGAAACTAAGTGGTAAATGTGCTTTACTCACTATTGAACGGACCATATCCATGATGGTCCTTTCACGTCTTTCAGCAATACCATTAAGTTGGGGAGTTCCAGGAGTAGTGAGATTGGAGACTATTCCATTCTCTTTAAGGAATTCCTTGAATTTATCTGAGAGGTATTCGCCACCTCGATCAGATCGAATCCATTTAATCTTCCTATCAGTTTGGTTCTCAACCAAAGCCTTGAATTCTTTGAGCTTTTCAAAGGTTTCAGATTTATGACGTAATAGGAAGACAAACCCGTATTGTGAATGGTCATCAATAAACGTCAAATAATATCGATATCCATTTGGAGTCGCGGTACTGAAGGGATCACATACATCGGTATGTATTAAGTCAATAATACCTTCGCATATAGTAACCTTGTTACGGAAAGGCATCCTAGTCATTTTACCTCGAATACAATGTTCACAGGTACGTAAAGACTGGACCTGTAGAAAATCCAAAGGTCCATCATTTATCAATCTATTGATCCTATCAACAGATAAATGACCAAGCCTTTGATGCCAAATCATGTTTGAATGATTTTTATTGTTCCTGGATCTTTTAGTGTTTTTATTAGTGGTTGTAACATTCATGACATGCTCATTAATGCACAATTCATAGAGTCCACCAGAAGTCAAAATACCATCTGCAATATATTTATCATAATTATTTATGACTAACTTATTACAGAATAGGAATGAATATCCACTTCTAACTAGCTTAGATACATATATCAAATTCCTCTTGACTTCAGGTACATAAAGACACTCATTAAGTACTAGGACTCTACTACTAGATAATGATAGCCGAAAAGTCCCGACGGCGACTGTTGCAACTTTTGCATCAGATCCCATCTGGATGACTATCTCCCCTTCTTCAAGTTTTCTAGTTTCCTAAAACAAATGCAACAAATTGCATACATGAACAGAAGCACCAGAATCAACAACCCAACTTCCTTCTCGTCCAACGAAAAAACGGATTTCAATGATAAAAGTAGATTTCATACTTGCTGGGGCTTTACCTTTGTCGACCGACTTCAGGTAATCCGGGCAATTACGCCTCCAGTGCCCCAACTTTTTGCAGTGGTGACAGACATCGGTTTTCTTCGACGCTATTAGTGTGGATGCATTGGAAGATGAGCCAACACTTTGTCCCTTCTTCTTTCTCTTCTAGACTGGGCCCTTCCAAGAACCATGCTTCCGACCGCGCTTCCCTCTGACCTGTGCAACCATTGCACTTCCAGCGGGACTATCTTTCTTCATCACGTCTTCTGCAGACTTTAATGCAGCAAGAAGCCCAGCATTTGTCAATTCCAGGTTGTTCATGTGAAATGACACTACAAAGTTATTGAAAGATTTGGGCAATGACAACAGAATGAAATTAGATTGCATGTCTGCATCCATGGTTGCCCCAGAGTCTCCAGCTCTGATAAGTACCCAAACATTTTGAGTACATGTTCACAGACCGAGGTCCCTTCCTGCATCTTGCAGCGAACGAGTTCTTTCATAACGTTGTACCACTGGGTGCGGTTAATGTCATCAAACATATCTTTCAGATTCTGCATTATATCCTGGTAAGTACTCATCTCCACATGTTGTTTCTGAAGAACATTGGAGAGAGAATCCAAGATGTAGCATCTAGCCAAGACATGATCTTCATCATACTTGTCATTATATGTTTTCTCTTCCTTAGATTTAGGATTTTCATGCTTGTTTTCTGAGAACACATAACTTATATGCTCAGTCGAGAGTACAAGCTTCAAATTATGGATCCAATACGAGTAATTCGGTCCGGTCAACTGGTTGACCTCCAGAAGCCTGCTTAGTGGGTTCATGGACTTCATTTTCTGAAATTAAGAATGCACTATATTAGAACATATAATCATATATTCAATTTAATTTTATTTGAGCAAGGTATTTTAAATCAAACTAGTCTTACTATGTCAACTATGAAAGTTTATTCCCTTAATCACCTTCAAAGTAAGAGATATATTTACCGCTATATCTCAAGTAAGAACTGGGATCTCCTCTTTATCTTTGTCATATCTCAATAATATGAGAACCTATGACTCCGATAAAGAGAAGCGGAAACACTTTCCACCTTGTAAGTCCAACTTGCATTTCCCAATTCGGTCTTTAATACACGGGCCCACCACCCCTAAGGTGATGTTGACCCATCATTAATTGAACCAACCGTCAACAGGAATACAACTCGCTATGCGCAATCCAATATCGCCCCAATAATATGAGGACCTGATATTGGGGTCACTACGCATATGTCCTTACTCTTTCGAGAAGCGACGAGCCCGATCCAAATGGATCATACGCAGGAGCTGTCACTTCGGACATGCATCTCCTACATATAATATCTGGCAACGAAACCCTTCATCTTAATGGGAGACCATGGATGTCACCTGTGTGATGCTCCATTTCATATTCAAATTTAAATTAATTATTATGAATCAAATTCATGTAATTAATTCTTCCAAGGGAATTCACAACTCTATTCATAATAGAGTATTTTAATTGGACATAATTAATTCAATCATATTAAATTAATTATCAATCCAATTCAATCAATCAAACTTGATTGTTTTACTTGAATATATATATGGTTTTATTCTCAAAGTACGTATTAATTCGTATTTTAATAATTAGAAAATACAACTTGATTTCTTCGGTATTATCAAGTCCCTACCCGCTGTCATGGCCAATACCGGTGAGAGTGGGACGAACCACATACGTTGCAACCCGTACCCCAGCGATCTCCGACTAGACACCATATCCACCTCGGGAAAGGATAATGCCAAATAGATCAATTTGTACTTGAGATGATCATCGGTTCTTCAACCGAAATTATACCATTTAGTAGTCAAAACATTTTTGATTATAAGGAAATTTGTTAGACAAATTTCCCAATCCTATTCAAGCAAGGAGTTTGATGATTGTGTTTCTAATTATGATCTAGATCAAATCTAATCAATTATTGGTTGAGCCTAACTTTATTAAGGAAATACTCATCTTCTAATATTTATCAAATATTTTCCATAATTATTTCTTGAAATTAACAATTAATTTCATTAATTGACAATCACATGGTTCTTGATTAGGACTGTAATTTCAGCAGTGACTCCTACTTACTAAAATTAACATATCTCAATCATATAAAATCCAAATTAAACAAAATCAATTTTCATAGATTGTTAATTTGATTTAGAACAGAACCCAAGTGATATTTCACGTATTTCGAGTTAAATATAAACAATAATTAACTCTTTAATCATGTTAAGATTTGCAATTCCCGCAATAGTGCATACATGTTCATTAAAACAACCATATCTCGAGCAAACGAAATCCAAATTACGTAAACTCATATCCTATGGTTTCCTTATTTAATGGGGAACAAAATTCAAGTGTTAAATTCATATTTAAACAATTTAAATAGTGCCAAATTTATTCACTAAACAGAAGTGCGAAAATCAAATGCGATAAAAACTTTCGCGACTTCCACGAACCCAAGTCGTCCTAGGTTTGCGGATCGTATCCAAAACCTTCGACCTAAGGCTCTGATACCACTTGAAGGATATGGGAAAAATCATCAAGTGCATCACGGAAGCGTGAGCATCGTATCGGATACGACGGAGAACGACTAGTCGTACTAGTTGTTCGGTGCAGCGGAATTTAAAAATTTTCATGCGATGAAACCACATGATCCAAGAACGATTATCAGATCGTTTCATCTATAACCACAAGTATAATGCAATACCTCTTGAAGCGTGGTTGATCGAGTCTCTACGAAAATAGACCTCCAGTCTCAAGTCCGATCGTCAGAGAAGCGGCTTGCGAGTGCAGGGATGAGTCGCGTTGTCCTCGCAATTCAACGAGTAGATCCAAGCACGGTGAACTCCTGATCTCGTTGCACAATATCGAATGTCTCCTTCGTGAGCGTAGCACTCCAAGAAGATGGAGAACCGCATAGCGTTGAAGCGGCGGTGCGGTGGCGTAGGCGACGATGAAATCCTCCCCTAGGGTTTTGGTGGTCGACCACCAAGAGAGAGAGGGAGAGGGCTGGCATGTGAGGAGAAAAGAGAGAGAGAGAGAGAGAGAGAGAGAGAGAGAGATGTGCTCCCAATAGCATGTACCAGAGAGCATGGTATGACTCTCTATTTATAGGGTTTTTGGATCCATGGATCTTAATCCATGGGACATATAAAATCAATGGATGAGATTGATTTATGTCAATCCAATGGTCAAGATTGTTGTTGGTAAAATCCAACAACTTGTGATTTAATTTAGATTAAATATATTTGATAAATCAAATATACATCAATCCTAAAATTAAACCAATTAAATACGGAGAAGATTTCAATGGAGATCATGCCTCCCCAGAAATAGGGTGGACGACCATCAATTCCATATAGGACTTGGTAGCCGCCCACCACATTCCATGTAGGGGCAATCTTATGGATTTCCATGAGATTGCATATCTCCTTGAATTTCTCCATTATTTATTCCAACAACTTTTGTTGGGATTTATTCACCAAAAATAATTCACAATTAATTTTGGAAATATTGCAATCTTGACATTGGAAAATTGGGAATCACATTCACAACCCAAAACAAAATATAATTTACATTTTCAATTATAATCAATAAATATAAAATATAATTAGCTCTCCCTAATACATTATAAATCACATTTATAATATATTATGAATAATTGGATATTTCTATCCACATTATTCTTATACATGATAATTAAATCACATTTAATTATATTGGATAATTCCTCATACATCATGATAATTAAATCACATTTAATTATCAATTTCTCAATGCTTAGATCTTATGGAATTATTCTTCAACTATTCAAGAATAATGCTATTTCTCCTCAGATACTTGGAGATAAGGATAGGGCGATTGTATTGTTCCACGTATAGTGACTTGGATATTGAGATCACATCTCAAATCCAGATCCCATGGACCTCTCATAGATGCTTGATTAAATCAAGACCGTAAACCTAATCTTCTCATTGCATCTGAATCTCATTCAGATCAATGTCCAGTACATGGACTAAGATTAGGTCACTTCTCTAATCAGAGGAGTCACTAAAATCCAGACCTGTGTCATCACTCCCTCGGAATGGAAGCGTCATGGTTATACAATCGTTTATGATCAAATCACCCTCAGGTATTCCCAATACCTGTACATCCTGCATACTGGAAGACTCATGATCGTCCTGAAGATATACATCACTTTTACACTGTCATTTTCATGGTCTGATCACTAAGTTTCTCAATCTTGGTCCTTGGGATTTGGTATAGATCATATGCTTTCACAAAGCATATATCTTACCTTCAAATTCATGTCATGCTTCTAAAGCATGACGACCATGAATAGAATTTGATCAGTCCTAATACGTCATGAGTGAGCTCATGGCTTCCGGTTCTCAAGTGAACCTGTATGATCCCTTTGAGAGATCGTATACTCATATGCCCTTACATGCACACCATCTCGCCGGTGTATAGACCTTGGTTAGGCCATCAACCTATTGGTCTGCCAAATGTACACACTCAAACATATAGCAATACATCTATCTCTGGTCAGAGGATGTTTGCTTGTGATGTGACAGTATTCATCATAGGTCTTTGGTTATCTCGATCTCGTTAAGTCAACCCATTGACTCAACTAATCCGATACCTCTGAATCACTATTCCCATGCAGAGGACCTACATCAAGAGGTCGATCAGATATCAACCTAACGAGAAAGGATTGCCATCTCCTTCTCAGGCTGGAGATCGTCACTTGTCAATCATTGATGATGCTTGATGAGTCCTTGTTAACTTGGATTTGGCGAGGGTCAAAATAGTCCACACAAGGCGGGACTACAGTGCCGCTGAGCGACCGCTCACGAAACCCGAATTAATCAACAATTAACCCACAACAAGTAAATCAAGCAATGAAAGTAAATGTGCGGAGTTAAAATTTATTATAACTCTACAACAAGATGTGTATAGTGCAAGTATGTGTAGAGGTCGAACACAGGGAGCAGACAGGTAGATCGGGGCACGAATGCTCAAAAATATACTTGAAAGTGATCAAGTGTCTATTAATGCTATTTTTTTGTGGGTTTTAATTTTTATATTTTTTATTTAATTTTTAATTTTGTAATTTTGTATTTTGATTTTTGATTTTTTTGATTTTTATATTTTATATTTTATATTTTTTTATTTTCTTTTTCAATATTGGAAAGTAAAGACAATGTAATAAAATGGAGAAAGAGCTATTTATAAAAATGGATAAAAATATCCAAAAATTAGAAAATAAAGTCTTTTTGGTCTTTTTATACTTTTTTACTGTTTTTGTAATTTTTGGGTAATTTTTAGAATGTTTTTGGTATTTTTAATTAGCAAAATAAAGAAAACAGTGGCAAAAATGCAAGGCTGAAATTTAAAATGGAGAAATAAAATAGAAAACAGTAGCAACAATTCTCCAAATTAATTTTCAAGGAAAGATAATGAAACAAGGATAATTCAGAAACAAAGTTTGTATTTTTAGGGTTTTTGAATAATTTTTAATATTTTTGCAAAGGTTTTTGGAGTTTTGCAATTTTTAAGAGTTTTCTTTTATATTTTTTAATGATTTTTGGTCTGGAGTTAAAACAAACTAAAAGACACAAAATATTTTTTTTGGGATTTTTCTGGAGTGTTTTTATATTTCTTAGGGATTTTCTAATGCAAACAGTGCTGAAAATGGACGTTTTTTATTTTTAATAAATATTAAAATGCAATAATTATAAAAAATAAAAATATAGAGTTAAACTACTATGCAACAGGAAGCTACAGTGATTTTTGGGGATTTTTTGGGGTTTTTAGAGATGCGTGCAAAAAATACAAGAAACAACAAGAAACTACACCCTGGCAAGGGTATTTTTGCAATTAAACAAAGGTCCAGGGTCTAAAATGTAATTTCTACAACAAAATATAAGACTAAATATCACAATTGATGTACTCAATTCAAATGACCAAACCCGCAAGATGCTCTTGCAAAAACACCAAGGTCGCGCGTGCAAGCACGTGCGTCTGGCAAGGCTCAATACGCAATTAGCAAAAACTTCAGGGCTTAAGTACAAAAATGCCAGAAAGTTAACACATGATAAAACTGTTTTAGCACTAACTACCAATACACAAAAACGCGAACCCTTGTATGCAAAATACCCAAACGCACGTGCTCACGCACGTGCGCCTAGCTGGCAGGGGTGCGGACGAGAATGCAATAAAGTCCGAGGGGCAGATTGTAAAATTACACAAATAACTCAACTGCGTAGGAATGTTTAAGTGCGGAATTCAAAATTGCAAAAACGCTTGGGCAAAGGTTGCAAAATACCCAAGCAACAGGGCGAATCCGATGGCTGAAATGGGCCACTTAGGCCACGTGTCAAGCGCCTATGCCACGATGCCCGTTCGAACTTGCGGCTACGATTAGATCCTCCCTTGGAGATCCGACGGCCGGAGGCTTGCAGGGATCCAACGGCAGCTGCTATGCGGCAAGAACAGACCGAATCCGACGGATGCGGAGCAACCGACAAGAACGGCGACGAACCCGGGCTTGGCGAGCTTCAATCGGCCGAAGCTCGAGCGTCCCCGCACCTGCGGCTTCTCCGACACCCCTGGAAGATCCCCACGGCTGCTCCCCGGCGATTGATGGCTTCAGCGGTTGTGGGGGAGCGGCGGTGACGACCGGCGCGCACGGAGCAGCGCCGAGCTCCAGGTGCTCACGGCCCGAGCAAAACTCGACCCCAGGAGGGGGTCCTTGAAGGCCTGGGACCTGCAATGAAAATGCAAACCAACAGTAGACGGTCCCAGGTCTATTTAGGTGCAAAAAAAAACGTGACGATGTCGCGGAATGGAAAGGAGAGGTTGGCCGGAGCTCGAGGGGCTCCGGCAAGGGTGTTTGGTTGTGAGATTACGCTAAATACTTAACGAAAAATCAATCTAAAGGCAGAAGGGTGAAGCTGGGGCTTAAGGCTATCTAAAGACTAAAAGAAATGGATCGAAACACCTCAACTTGCCGGGACGAAGGAGATTGGGACCTCACGGCTTCTCGCCGGAGATGGGGGTGGTGGAGCGCTCTCCGGTCCTCGCCTGGGCTCCTCCGACGAGCTGGAGGAGGCCTGTCACGCCTCCCGTCCTGAGCTGCGCCAAGAGAGTCCAAGAAAAGGGTCCAAAGAGGTTCAAAGGGCAAATGGAGGAAAGGGGGCTGTTTTGAAAGATGGTCGAGGCGCGACTTTCAACGAGGCGTATCTTGCGAATCTTGCATCCATTCCCCAATGTGATAGGTGGGCGTGTATGATCAGTCATAGGGGAGAAAAATCCCAGAAGAAATCTAGGTCAAACGATGACCGGATCATCCTAGAAAAAAGGGAGAAGAAGGGACAAAACTCATTCTGACATATAGCAGGCTGGGGTCAGAGAGTTGACCTCGGGTCAACTTTCCAACCCCCCTGGTTGGTCCACGTGGACCAACCAGGAAAAAGCCTGCAAAAAAATGCTTAAAAAAATGTTTTAAAATAGTAAACTATTTTATTAGATTTAGGTTATAAAATAAAAAGTGTTTAGAATTATATGTAGTATTTTATTCTTATTTTTAATTATTTTTATGAGGTATATTTTTACAAGTTTGCATTTATGCCCTTTATAGTATATATATCTATATATTTAAGTATTTTATTTTTATTTTGTGTATTATGATTTTATTATTTTTGTTTCTTATTTTATAAAATTATAAAATACTTTTATATACATAAATATATTTTTATTTTATTTTTCTGATTTATTTTGTATATTTAATAAAATACTAACATGTTTTGTATAGGGATATGTATAGGTATGTATCTATGTATTGAATATATACAAGTATTTTTATTTGTATTTTATTTATGTCTTTATTCTGATTTTAATGCACATAATTATTATATGTATTATTTACAACATTATAAAAATATAAATTTATAAAAATAATAAATAAATAATAAATTGAATATTTTAATATGTACAAGTATACAATGAGGGTCCAAAAGTCAACTTTCAAACCGTAGCTCCGCCAAATGCGAAACCATCGCCATTAAATAGATTATTTTCTTCTATATACAATTAAAGGTGAGTACGCTGCATTTGGAGTTTTTATTTGTGAGATACTGTTTAACCCAAAAATCAGTGATCTTAAGCTCCACACAAGGCGGGAACTCAGTCGCTGAATCGACCACACGAAATTCGGATTAAAACAACAATTAACCCACGACAAATATATCAAGCAATGAAAGTAAATGTGCGGAGTTAAAATTTATTATAACTCTACAACAAGATGTGTATAGGTGCAAGTATGTGTAGAGGTCGAACACAGGGAGCAGACAGGTAGAACGGGGTACTAGGTACCAAAAATGTGTGTGAAAGTGATCAAGTGCCTACTTATGCTATTTTTTGTGGGGTTTTTGATTTTATAATTTTTATTTGGTTTTTAATTTTTGTATTTTTGTATTTTGATTTTTAATTTACTGATTTTATATTTTCTCTTTGTATTTTATATTTTTTTTTTATACTTTCTTTTTCAATATTGGAATATAAAAGCAAGGTAATAAAAGGCAAGCTAGAGTATTTATAAAAATGGATAAAAATGCTCAAAAATGAGGAAATAAAGTCTTTTTGGTCTTTTTATACTTTTTTACTGTTTTTGTGATTTTTGGGTAATTTTTAGAATGTTTTTGGTATTTTTAATTATCAAAATAAAGAAAACAGTGATAAAAAGCAAGGCTGAAACTTAAAATGGAGAAATAAAATAGAAATCAGTGGCAAAAATTCTCCAACTTAATTTTCAGTGAAAGATAATGAAACAAAGAAAATTTAGGAAAAGAAAATACTATTTTTGGATTTTTTATGGATTTTATAAATTTTTATGAAGGTTTTTAGAGTTTTGCAATTTTTTGGAGTTTGGTTTTATATTTTTTAATGATTTTTGGCTGGGAGTTAAAACTAACTAAGAGACACAAAATATATTTTTTTGGGATTTTTCTGAGGTGTTTTTATATTTTTTAGTGATTTTCTAATGCAAACAGTGCTGAAAATAGATATTTTTGATTTTTAATAAATATAAAAATGCAATAATTATGAAAAATAAAAATATAGCGTTAATCTACTATGCAACAGAGACTTAAGTTAATTTTTGTAGATTTTTTAGGGTTTAATAGATGCATGCAATAATTAGAGCAACATAAGGAAACTACACACTGGCCAGGGGCATTTATGTAATACAATGAAAGTTGCAGGGCCAAAATGTAAGTTTTCCCAAGAACATATAGATGAACTAAAAACTTGCTGGACTAAGATGAATAACAAAATTTCTCGCGGGCTTGTATGCAAAAACGCTAGGGCCACGTGCCTACGCACGTGCCTGGCGGGGATATAACTTTGATATCAGAAAGAGCAAGGGGCACTCTTGTAAAGTTTACCAAAAATATAACAAGGCAATAAGAAGTCTCTGCAGTCGATATAAAACAACAAAACCCCTGGGCTGATAGCGCAAAATGCCCAGGAGCTCGATCCAACGGCGGTGCGGCCTCACTTGTGCACGTGTCACGCGCGGATCGCGCGATGCCCCTTGGATGCGGACGGTCTTGATCAAAAAGGGGGGCGAAATCAACGGCTACTGTACGTTCCCCCCTCTCCTTCGTTCTTGCGCAGGTGTCGCTGGGAAGCGCGCGCGAGCGGTCGGGCAACGGCGGCGCGCGGCCTCTCCTCCGGCGAGCTCGAGGCTCCCTCCAGATGGATCAGCGGCGCACCGGTACCTGCAAGGGAAAAGTCAAGGGGTTGGGGGCAAAGTGCCCCAACCCCGCAGTGGGCGAAAATCGACGAGAAGGATGCAGCCGGAGGTGTGCTCCGGCGAGGGAGGTGCGGGTGCGATCGGTCAAGGATTAAAGAGTGAATGGCTTCCTAATGTTACTGGAAAGATGAGAAAACAAAAGAAATACAAGGAAAACACAGAAGAAACAGAACCTTGAGGGTAAACATACCCAAGGTAGGACCTCACGGCCAAGCTTGGCCGGAGATGGGTGGAGCGCCTCCACGACCGCTCAACCTCGCCTCAAATGGGCTGGAGGACCTCCTGTCACGAAGTCCAGTCCGGAGCTCGCCAAGGAGGGAGAAGAGACGGTCAAAGAAGGGTTCAAAGGGGAATGGAGTTTTGGGGGTCGGTTTTGAAACAATGGCCGAGGGGCCACTTTCGAGGCACGATCACGGGCGAGGCTTTGGTCCATTCCCCAAGATAACAAGTAGGCGTGATAGCTGGATGGTAGGTCTACAATTCTCGTGAAGAGTTCGACCCCATTTCGATGAAAGGAGCGCTCTCCAAAAATCGTCAAAAACGAGAGAAAAGTCAGTCTGACAACAGCAGAGAGAAGGTCAGACAGTTGACCAGAGTCAACTATCCGAGCCCTCTGGTTGGTCCACGTGGACCAACCAGAAAAACCCTCTGGAAAAAAGATTTAGAAATTAATTAAAAAATAGTAAATGATTTTATTAATTTATGATTATAAAATAAAAAATGTGTGTTATTTTATAAATTATTTTATTACGATTTTTATTTATTTTTATGAGACATATTTTTACAAGTTTGCATTTATACCCTTATAGGTATCTATATCTATGTATTTAAGTATTTTATTTTTATTTAAGTATTTTTAATTTATTTTATTTTGGTTTTTATTTTCTAAAATTATAAAATACTTTTATAGACACAAATATATTTTTATTTTATTTTTCTGATATGTTTTGTATATTTAATAAAATACAAGTATGTTTTGTATTGGTATAAATATAGGTATGTATCTATGTATTGAATATATACAAGTATTTTTATTTTTGTTTTTATTTAGGTTTTTATTCTTCTTTTAATGTACATAATTATTATAAGTATTATTTACAACATTATAAAAATATAAAATTATAAAAATAATAAATAAATAATAAATTGAATATTTTAATATGTACAAGTATACAATGTGGGTCCAAAAGTCAACTTTCAAACCGTAGCTCCGCCAAATGCGAAACCACCACCATTAATTAGATTATTTTCTTCTATATACAATTAAAGGTGAGTACGCTGCATTTGGAGTTTTTATTTGTGAGATACGGGTCTGGGAAGTTGGCATTCTGGGTTTTTATTCAGACCATAACTTTTTATCTGTATATTATTTTTCTGTGAAATCAATTTTGTATTTTTCTTTATTAATTTCTCTACAACTTTCATATACAAAGTTTCTTTGTTTGATGAATAAAAAGTGGAACCACAAATAGGTCCCAAAATGAATAAAGAATGAATATGCTGTATAGGTATTTTATCTGTGTTTTGGCCCTTATCTCCCCCTACTTTATTCCTTGTCGACCTATTCATCAAGATGCCTAGGTCTCGGGGTTTCGGGTCATAAAATATTTACAATATTTTATTCTTTTTCTTTTCTTTTCTTTATTCTATAATTTTGGCTTTAAAAACCGCATTTTATACAATATTTATACACATATGCATGAATGCTAAAATGCCTATATTAAGCCTATTTACACGCATTTACTAGGGTTTTTAAGGCCAAAATGATAGAATAAAGATGATGAAACGTGGATTCATCAGATACGGGTCTGGGAAGTTGGCATTCTGGATTCTTATTCAGACCATAACATTTTATCTGTACATTATTCTTCAGTGAAATCAATTTTGTATTTTTCTTTATTAATTTATCTACAACTTTCATATACAAAGTTTCCTTATTTGATGTATAAAAAGTGGAACCAAAAATAGGTCCCAAAATGAATAAAGAATGAATAGAAACTCTAGGTATTTTATCTGTACTTTGGCCCTTATCTCCCCCTACTTTATTCCTTGTCGACCTATTCATCAGGATGCCTAGGTCTCGGGGTTTTGGGTCATAAAATATTTACAATATTTTATTCTTTTTCTTTTCTTTTCTTTATTCTATAATTTTGGCACTAAAAACCGCATTTTATACAATATTTACACACAGATGCATGAATGCTAAAATGTATGAATTAGGCCTATTTACACGCATTTACTAGGGTTTTTTAGGCCAAAATGATAGAATAAAGATGATGAAACGTAGATTCATCATCCCCCTATACTTGCCTTTGCTAGTCCCTAGCAAACACTTATGCAATAAGTGCAGAAAAAGAAAAATAAAGAAAAGAAAAAGAAGAAAGATGGACTAAATTTAATTGTCAAACTTGTCTTCACAAAATCAAAGTTTGGAGCTTAAGTCGGACCTTTGGAATTTTAGTGCGGGCGGAACCTTAGTGAGAACCGTGTCTGAAATTCAACAGTCCTTGAGAATCCCAAAACTCTGTCCAAGTCTCCTCAATAGCCAGGTCAGAAATATCTCAACTCATACGCAAACCCTTACGACTATGAATCCGACTCGTACAGTGTAAGTGATGGTGGCTCTCCCCAACTAGAATGACAAAGAGACTGACTTCTCCAGTACGACAACCCAATGATTCCCCAATCCAGCAACTCCATCCTCGAGGAGCGGGGTATTCCCTTCTAAGTTCAAGTGGCAACCAGCTCAAGAGGAGGGGGTGAAGAGAAGAATGGACGGTAGCCAGTGTAGCTACCTATCCTTGGATGCAAGACCAGTGTAGTCAAGTCATCCAGCTGCAGGCTCACATGATATGACTTTGGAACTCAAGCTTGCTTACTGACTTTGTACATACTTGCAGGCTTTTTATTTTTATACATGCCTGAACTCTTTTTTTTTTTTTGAAATACTATTCACAGCAGCATTTACATAAGGAGTTTTTCCTCTTGAGCCAGTAGACTATCCCTCTTTTGAAGCTTTATTGCAACCCACAGCCTCCTGTCTTTAGACTTCCTAATCACTGGACGGGTTGGGGTGCACTTCCCTCCCTAGAGGAGGACAAGTGTTTCCACTTGTGTGCGTCTCATACCGGCAAATCCAATCCCCTCACCACTCTAACTGAGTTGAGCCATGTGAAAGGTGCATGTGTCCAAGTTAGGTCATTATCAACAAGAGTCGTGCGTGTGCTCCGAAATACTCTACTTAGGCAGTCAAGAATCCATTGAACCAAGTCCCGTGATCCTCAAAGAATTAAGTCAACTAGACCTGAAGTACCTCAAACCCAGTTCCTATAAGGTTCCTGTTATTAGGTAGATTATAAGGTCCAATCAAGCTCCAATCTCCAGATTTTATTTAGACTTGTTCAACTATCAAACTCAATCCGAAAAATGCGAATGCTATGCAATGCAATGCAGAAAATATTTTTGTGATGCAATTTTCAAAGATTTTGAACTTTTTATGGATTTTTGAAAAGATGATCATGATGATGCATATGCAGATGCATTTTTTTTGTATTTTTCAAAGAAATTTTTCAAATGTTTTTGGATTTTAATTTTGCAAATGTTTTTGGGAATTTTGAAAACAAAAAGATTTTGGCTGAAAGCTAGGTAAAAATATGTACACGGGAGTGCTTCTTATTTTTACAAGAAGTGGATTTTAAGAATTTACAGGGTAAGTGGTCAATTTTATACAAACAAATATATATAGTAGATTTTGGTGTGATGTGTATATTCCTCAAACTTATTTGAAAACAATTTTACACACAATTTTTGAAAACTATAGTCCAAAGTAATTTTTACAAACATTTTTGCAAACATTTACACACATTTGAAAATCATTTTGCAAAAGGCTTTCAAACAGTATATATAGGTTTTTCAAATCATTTTTTGCAACCATTTTTCGAACCATTTGCAAATCATTTTTCAAACATTTTATTTCACACAAAGAAAATAAATTTTGCAAACCACACATTTTTACACAGGTTGAAAACATGTAACAAAATATTTTCGAAATAGTTTTCAATAAATGTTCACAAAGATTTTCAAACTATTTTTCAAACATTTTGCAAAAAACATTTTCACCTGATTTATTAATCAGTAATTATAAAAAGAATTTGAGGAATAACCACATCTTTTTATTAAAGATTTTTAATGAATTTTAAAGAATTATTAGCCATATTTATTAGGAAAATACGAAAGTACGAGTTATGGCTAAAGTATATACGTAGTATATACGACCCCCCTATACTTAGCTTGAGCTATGTCCTCATAGATCAGAGAGAAAAGAGAAGACATAGCTCGTACTGAGTATAGGAAAATCTAAAGAATAAATGAATGAATCAATGCGCGAATGAACAAAAGAATGAGAAGTTGACCGTCCCCCCTATACTTAGGATCAAATAATCCTAAGTATAGCAGACTGTACACAACGCAGGGAGGGTCAAGGGTGGGAATGAACAGATCGTACTCAGATTGTCTCCCCCTATACTTAGGGTAAGATATCCCTAAGTATAGACAAGAAGAGGAGACAATGGAGAGGATCACAGAATAGAACAACTCGGGGTGCACACCCCCCTATAATTAGGACAAAGTACGTCCTAAGTATAGAAGACTGACTACAAGGGTGGCACCTTTTTGATAGATAAAGAAGATAGACAAGGAAAAGAAGAAAAGAAGAAAAGAAGAAAATGAAAGCAGAAGATGGATGAAAAGATCGTGAGGATGTACACGTCACTCCCCCTATACTTAGGGTAAAAGAAGCCCTAAGTATAGGTAACAACAGGAGTGATCAGACGGAACGATGAATGAATACTCGGCTCGTCCACCCCCTATACTTAGGACAAAGTACGTCCTAAGTAAGGTAGACACGAGGAATGGGCGAACGAGCAATACGGTAGAGAGAACAGAGGTACACAAAAGTGAATATACAACAGAGATGGATATACAGATGATCAAGAAGGTTGAAAGCGAACCTTCTTGCGGGACCGCGGAGGAATAGATCTAATGTGGTGTAGGTCGACATCGGGGACTACAGTGGACGGAATCCGATCAGGGTCGACGGGGTGTAAGTCCTCAGTGGCCCTAGGGTGTGAAGGCACAGACAGATCAGTGAAAGAAGTGCGGCTAGGTCCGGCCTTGGGAGTCTCGCTGATATCAAAGTGGAATGGGACGAACTCATCATCATCGGAAGTAATATACTCAGAGTCGTCCTGCGAGGAGTCATCCAGGTCAAAACCAAAAGGCACGAACTCATCGGTGGAAGTAGTCGAACTCTGTTCGTCCTCTATAATCTCAACCGGATCATCTTTCTCATCAAAAGGCCCGAATCTCTGAAGAAAAGTAACTAAATCAAATTCGGCCTTAGTCTCATCAGTATCTACATGAACAGGAACGGACCCATCAGTGGAAGTAATCAGAGCATGTCCGTTCTGTATAGTCTCTACATCTGCCCTCCGCTCAAAGGTGTCAATCATGTAGATCCCGGGGATGTCATCAACACACCGCCAATCACAGGAAGCGGAAACACCAAGGTCTATGCTTTCCGAGCTTTCCTCCTTGGAGAGGAATTCTCGGGTCTCATCATCGGTCTCTGATATCCTCATATAGATCATAGTCCTCGGGGTCAGCCAAGATAGGTGAAGTCACATCAGATGCAGGTCTCTGGTCGGCAGTAGGTGCGGTGATCAATGCTTCGCTCTCATCAGCAGTACGGAAGCGAATCTCTCCTGATCCGTAGTCAATAACGACTCTCGCAGAGGCGAGGAATGGTCGTCCCAGGATGATTGGAGAATGCTCCCCAGTGGAGGTCTCCATGGGCAATACGACAAAATCAACGTGATAGCTCGTGCCCTGAATCGAAATAACGGCGTTTTCAAGGATACCCTTCGGCCTCTTTATTGATCCATCAGCAAACTGTAAGATCATCCTGGTTTTCTTGAGAGGCCCTAAGTGAAGAGACTGTACCAGTGAGAAGGGTATAATGCTAATCGAAGCACCGCCGTCTAGGAGAGTGTGATCACATATGAAGTCAGAGATGGTGCAGCTAATGAAAGGTGTGGCAGTGTTCTTCTTCCGAGGAATGGGACGGTGTGTGATGGCGTTGGCAGTGGCCATGGTCAAGATATGACGCTCAGATCTGCTCCTCCGCTTTCTCTTCTTGGGAAGAGGAGCAGATGAATCGGTCATGGCCTGCTGAAGTGGGGCACGGATAATCTCGTGAATGGTAGCCACCACTTCGGGTTCAGTCAACATTTTTTTGAAATTTTGGACCTCCTCCATACAAGGGAGGAAGTCGGAATCAGCATATACACGAGGCATGCCAAGAGCAGTCTGTACAGCGGCATCCTCGGGGTCAAAGGTGGGACAAGGTGTGAGAGGATGTGTGGTCAAAGGATCTGGCAAGTGGTACCCCTCCTCACAGTCTGACTCGATCATGTGTCTCCCGAACTCTTTTTGGTTTTTTAAATTTTTCTCATTTTTTTGTATTTTGGGCGATTGCAAGCTCTCATGGAAATCCTCGAGTGAACCCATATCATCAAATGGTGGAACATCATGGTCGCTCTTATTGGTACTAGTGAGGGTGTCAATCCTCTGTCTCATATGATCCATCATCTGGGTCAAGTGCTCAAGGGTGGACTCCATGAAAGGTGACTCCAACAGCTCGGCCTCAGGTGGATGTGAAGGTGGAGAATACGGAAGTGGAGGTGGGTGTGTATAGAAATCCGAGGTCTGATATTGTGGCTGAGGCGGATATGTACAAAAGTCAGGAGCAAAGTCCTCCTGGAAAAAAAGAGGTGGACCAGCTGGAGTGAACGAGGGATCCGCAAAATCCGGACAAAATACGCTCCAGTTGGCCATCTAGAAACAAAAGAAAATGATCGGGAGAGCACGATGGTCAAGTCAAAAGAAGTGAAGAAGAAGGCGCAAATGCGCAGTGGCGATCTAGGACACACACAAAACAATCACAGACAAAAATGAAAATAATACAAACCCTCAATTCACCTACTCAATTCGGTAGAGACCACAAATGTGGTCTTTTTATCTTGTCTGTTTTAGAGTTAGGTGAGAAGTCCACAAGTTACACAAACACTTAGGGGCTCAATGGGATTTGGGCACTAATCCTTAGTGTGTGCGCGAGCAATGTAAAACGAAGACAATGAGGGAATTACTCGCCCCAATACAAGATTTTCCTTTTGATCGGTTTTAGGGTCAAGTAAAATTAGCAGTCCCAATTTTATTGGTTATCACTTTTTTTGGATTTTTTAGTGAGAAATGCACGAGCCTAACGAGGAGTCAATTCCTTTAAGATCCTAGGTTAGCAAAATCAGAGGTAGAGTCGGAAAAGCAATGCAAGCGTCAAATCAATGATGCATGCTAAAGAGAAATGCTCACCTTGCCTCCAGCACTCTACATGCAAGGATGCTCAGCAGAATTGAAACCTATCTATATGCAAATGCAAAAGCCGATGAAATCGCCCTAAGTTCAGAAACTGCTATTAGCGGGAAGCACCACAAGTTGACCGCTAATCCTCAACCCTAGAGTCCGGTCTAGGCTCACCCCTCCTCTGCTCAACAAATTGAGGGTAGGAGAAAGCGCTTTGCGGGGAGAGCTCGCGGCGCGACGGATTGAGGGTGATGATCAACTGTTTAAATTTGACTAAGTCCAAACGATACTATAGGAGCATGCAAGGTATTAGGTGTTTGGCCTTAGTCTATCGCAAGCAATCCTAAAAGCTAAGGGCTCAATCACACAAAAGAAATAAAATCGGAAAACAAAACAAAATAAAAGAATGCGAAGAAAACCGTAAAAAGCCGCGATGAGCCCCCAGGTGAACAGACACCTGGAAGTTAGGCCCGAGAGTCCTGAATGTCCGAGTACCTGTATTATTACAAATATAGGTCGCTCTCTCACTTAAATTACAAAAATAAATGCGGGAAATAAATTCTACGACTAAGGTGGAGCTCGGTCTTCAAAAATCTCTCCCCATCTCCTCGGTGCTCGGCTGGCAGATGCCGGCTTCACGTGGGTGCGTAGGCGCCTAGGGTGGAGCGCCTCCCTCGATCCGCGGTTCCTCGCACAATGTCAACAAAAGAGAAGGTTAGACAGCTCAAGAGATATATCAAAAATAAAGAAAATAAAATAGCAAAAAATAAAAGCCACGAAATAGACAATCAATCACAAACACAAACAAGACCCGAACTAAGCGTTGTTGCTCCCCGGCAACGGCGCCATTTGTTAACTTGGATTTGGCGAGGGTCAAAATAGTCCACACAAGGCGGGACTACAGTGTCGCTGAGCGACCGCTCACGAAACCCGAATTAATCAACAATTAACCCACAACAAGTAAATCAAGCAATGAAAGTAAATGTGCGGAGTTAAAATTTATTATAACTCTACAACAAGATGTGTATAGTGCAAGTATGTGTAGAGGTCGAACACAGGGAGCAGACAGGTAGATCGGGGCACGAATGCTCAAAAATGTACTTGAAAGTGATCAAGTGTCTATTAATGCTATTTTTTTTGTGGGTTTTAATTTTTATATTTTTTATTTAATTTTTAATTTTGTAATTTTGTATTTTGATTTTTGATTTTTTTGATTTTTATATTTTATATTTTATATTTTTTTTATTTTCTTTTTCAATATTGGAAAGTAAAGACAATGTAATAAAATGGAGAAAGAGCTATTTATAAAAATGGATAAAAATATCCAAAAATTAGCAAATAAAGTCTTTTTGGTCTTTTTATACTTTTTTACTGTTTTTGTGATTTTTGGGTAATTTTTAGAATGTTTTTGGTATTTTTAATTAGCAAAATAAAGAAAACAGTGGCAAAAATGCAAGGCTGAAATTTAAAATGGAGAAATAAAATAGAAAACAGTAGCAACAATTCTCCAAATTAATTTTGAAGGAAAGATAATGAAACAAGGATAATTCAGAAACAAAGTTTGTATTTTTAGGGTTTTTGAATAATTTTTAATATTTTTGTAAAGGTTTTTGGAGTTTTGCAATTTTTAAGAGTTTTCTTTTATATTTTTTAATGATTTTTGGTCTGGAGTTAAAACAAACTAAAAGACACAAAATATATTTTTTTGGGATTTTTCTGGAGTGTTTTTATATTTTTTAGGGATTTTCTAATGCAAACAGTGCTGAAAATGGACGTTTATGATTTTTAATAAATATAAAATGCAATAATTATAAAAAATAAAAATATGGTGATAAACTACTATGCAACAGGAAGCTACAGTGATTTTTGGGGATTTTTGGGGTTTTAGAATGCGTGCAAAAAATACAAGAAACAACAAGAAACTACACCCTGGCAAGGGTATTTTTGCAATTAAACAAAGGTCCAGGGTCTAAAATGTAATTTCTACAACAAAATATATGCCTAAATATCACAATTGATGTACTCAATTCAAATGACCAAACCCGCAAGGATGCTCTTGCAAAAACACCAAGGTCGCGCGTGCAAGCACGTGCGTCTGGCAAGGCTCAATACGCAATTAGCAAAAACTTCAGGGCTTAAGTACAAAAATGCCAGAAAGTTAACACATGATAAAACTGTTTTAGCACTAACTACCAATACACAAAAACGCGACCCCTTGTATGCAAAATACCCAAACGCACGTGCTCACGCACGTGCGCCTAGCTGGCAGGGGTGCGGACGAGAATGCAATAAAGTCCGAGGGGGCAGATTGTAAAATTACACAAATAACTCAACTGCGTAGGAATGTTTAAGTGCAGAATTCAAAATTGCAAAAAAGCTTGGGCAAAGGTTGCAAAATACCCAAGCAACAGGGCGAATCCGATGGCTGAAATGGGCCACTTAGGCCACGTGTCAAGCGCCTATGCCACGATGCCCGTTCGAACTTGCGGCTACGATTAGATCCTCCCTTTGAGATCCGACGGCTGGAGGCTTGCAGGGATCCAACGGCAGCTGCTATGCGGCAAGAACAGACCGAATCCGACGGATGCGGAGCAACCGACAAGGACGGCGACGAACCCGGGCTTGGCGAGCTTCAATCGGCCGAAGCTCGAGCGTCCCCGCACCTGCGACTTCTCCGACACCCCTGGAAGATCCCCACGGCTGCTCCCCGGTGATTGATGGCTTCAGCAGTTGTGGGGGAGCAGCGGTGACGACCGGCGCGCACAGAGCAGCGCCGAGCTCCAGGTGCTCACGGCCCGAGCAAAACTCGACCCCAGGAGGGGGTCCTTGAAGGCCTGGGACCTGCAATGAAAATGCAAACCAACAGTAGACGGTCCCAGGTCTATTTAGGTGCAAAAAAAAAAAACGTGACGATGTCGCGGAATGGAAAGGAGAGGTTGGCCGGAGCTCGAGGGGCTCCGGCAAGGGTGTTTGATTGTGAGATTACGCTAAATACTTAACGAAAAATCAATCTAAAGGCAGAAGGGTGAAGCTGGGGCTTAAGGCTATCTAAAGACTAAAAGAAATGGATCGAAACACCTCAACTTGCCGGGGCAAAGGAGATTGGGACCTCACGGCTTCTCGCCGGAGATGGGGGTGGTGGAGCGCTCTCCGGTCCTCGCCTGGGCTCCTCCGACGAGCTGGAGGAGGCCTGTCACGCCTCCCGTCCTGAGCTGCGCCAAGAGAGTCCAAGAAAAGGGTCCAAAGAGGTTCAAAGGGCAAATGGAGGAAAGGGGGCTGTTTTGAAAGATGGTCGAGGCGCGACTTTCAACGAGGCGTATCTTGTGAATCTTGCATCCATTCCCCAATGTGATAGGTGGGCGTGTATGATCAGTCATAGGGGAGAAAAATCCCAGAAGAAATCTAGGTCAAACGATGACCGGATCATCCTAGAAAAAAGGGAGAAGAAGGGACAAAACTCATTCTGACATATAGCAGGCTGGGGTCAGAGAGTTGACCTCGGGTCAACTTTCCAACCCCCCTGGTTGGTCCACGTGGACCAACCAGGAAAAAGCCTGCAAAAAATGCTTAAAAAATGTTTTAAAATAGTAAACTATTTTATTAGATTTAGGTTATAAAATAAAAAGTGTTTAGAATTATATGTAGTATTTTATTCTTATTTTTAATTATTTTTATGAGGTATATTTTTACAAGTTTGCATTTATGCCCTTTATAGTATATATATCTATATATTTAAGTATTTTATTTTTATTTTGTGTATTATGATTTTATTATTTTTGTTTCTTATTTTATAAAATTATAAAATACTTTTATATACATAAATATATTTTTATTTTATTTTTCTGATTTATTTTGTATATTTAATAAAATACTAACATGTTTTGTATAGGGATATGTATAGGTATGTATCTATGTATTGAATATATACAAGTATTTTTATTTGTATTTTATTTATGTCTTTATTCTGATTTTAATGCACATAATTATTATATGTATTATTTACAACATTATAAATTTATAAAAATAATAAATAAATAATAAATTGAATATTTTAATATGTACAAGTATACAATGAGGGTCCAAAAGTCAACTTTCAAACCGTAGCTCCGCCAAATGCGAAACCACCGCCATTAAATAGCTTATTTTCTTCTATATACAATTAAAGGTGAGTACGCTGCATTTGGAGTTTTTATTTGTGAGATACGGGTCTGGGAAGTTGGCATTCTGGATTCTTATTCAGACCATAACATTTTATCTGTACATTATTCTTCAGTGAAATCAATTTTGTATTTTTCTTTATTAATTTATCTACAACTTTCATATACAAAGTTTCCTTATTTGATGTATAAAAAGTGGAACCAAAAATAGGTCCCAAAATGAATAAAGAATGAATAGAAACTCTAGGTATTTTATCTGTATTTTGGCCCTTATCTCCCCCTACTTTATTCCTTGTCGACCTATTCATCAGGATGCCTAGGTCTCGGGGTTTCGGGTCATAAAATATTTACAATATTTTATTCTTTTTCTTTTCTTTTCTTTATTCTATAATTTTGGCACTAAAAACCGCATTTTATACAATATTTACACACAGATGCATGAATGCTAAAATGTATGAATTAAGCCTATTTACACGCATTTACTAGGGTTTTTTAGGCCAAAATGATAGAATAAAGATGATGAAACGTAGATTCATCAGTCCTCTATCTAACTCCTTAGATATTCATCCAAGCATCAGCCTCTATGATTCAAATCAATGAATCAACAGCTGTATGATTATCAAGTTGGCCATGGTACATAACCCATATTTGTACAGAGGGACCTTATAGTGCATTCATTCAATCATTTTCAGAAAGGGAGTGAAACATAATCAATAACTTTTATTGATAAATCATTTATTACAATAACATTTATTGTAGGAATGGTTCGCCTCGGGCTCATATTGCAAACACCCCCAGCCAATTATCTCTCAAGAATCTAAAGCCTTCCCCATGTCCTAACTTCAGCACTAATCTATCAGATACAATGCTCAACACCACTCGAAGTCCTTTCCACAGGGATGATTCAAATCGAATAGATCCTACCTCTAAATTTCCTTTAACTCCATAAATCTTTCTCAACAATCTTGAAGCCAAATCCATTGAGGTTCCCCATATGCGCAGCACCCACTTTGCTAATAATGCCTTATTCATGCATTCCAAGTCTCTCACCCCCAAACCCCCTGCTCACGGGATCTCGTTATTTCATCCCATGCCACTAAATGTATTCTTGATTTCTATTGTTTCCTGTCTGACCAAAAAAATCTTCTCAATAATTTTCGATCCTCTTTCATACTCCCACAGGCATCAGCCTAGTTGAGAAGAAGAAAATAGGGATGGCTGAGAGGATGTGCTTCAAAAGGATCAACTTTCTTCCCTTTTATAAGAGATCCGCCTTCCAACCTGCTAATCTGAGTTCTATCTTCTGGATAACTACCTCCCAATCTGTTGCTCTCAATTTGCCAGCCACCAGGGGAAGACCCATATAGGTCATCGATAGTTCACCCAATGGGCAACCAAGTCTCTCTGCTAGCCTTATCCGTTCACCCTCTTGTAAGCCAAACGAGACCACCACCGATTTCTGTATATTTTTTTGAGCCCTGATAGACTGTTGAAGATGTCTAGCAACTGAGCTGCACGATCTATCATCTCATCCGATCCTCTCAGGAAAAGCACTGTGTCATCTGCATATTGCAATAACGGTATAGAGATCTCCTCAAGATGGAAGCCTTCGCACCACCCCCATCTACTGCTTGCTTGAACACGACTGCTAACGCATCAATTACCAGCACAAATAGCATAGGTGCCAGTGAGCACCCCTGGCGAACCCCCTTTGAGGCTGAAAATAACCCCCCTCCGGTCACCCATTTACCATGATCGAGAAGGACGATGTTGTCACACATCTTTTCATCCACACAATCCAGATTTCTGTGAAACCTCTTTTCCTCATTGAAGCCCACATGAAGTTCCAATCCACGCTATCATAAGATTTTGCAAAATCTATCTTCCAATCACTCCCTCCGCTTCCTTGCGTATCCACTCAAGACATATTTCTGACGCCAGAACCAACCCGTCTGCCATCTGAGGTCCCGGGATAAAAGCGTATTGACCTTCTAGAATGATATAGTCCATGACCCCTTTGAGCCTATTTGCCAAGACCTTTGCCACAATGAGGTACACGTCGTTCGACAAAGCTATTGGTCTGAAGTCCTCTACTCTTACCGGATGATCTTTCTTCGGGAGTAAAACCATCAAAGCCATGTTCACCTTCTCGAAGCCCGTGTTTCCTTCCCTGAATTCCTCCAACATTTCCATTATCTCTCCTTTTAGAAGATCCCAAAACTCTCTGTAGAAGAAGATAGGGAACCCATCGGGACCCGATGCCCCATCAGCATTCAGACTCCAAATTGCCTTCTTCACCTCGCTTTCTGAAATGGTAGACTCCAGCTTTTCCGCCATTTCTGGTGTCAATGTCTTAACCCCCTTTCCCAGCCACCCCAACTCTCTCCCGCTCTCCTCCGATAAAGCTCCACATAATGTTCTCTTAGTTCTCTACCAATCTGTGTTTCCCCAGAGAACCTCTGCCCCCCCCACCACGATTTCACGAATGCGGTTCCTCCTCCTTCTTCCTAAGGCAATAGTGTGGACGAATCTAGTATTCGCATCGCCATCTCTCAACCATTTCTGCCTAGACTTCAGTCTTCATTCAATCTCTTCTTTCTGATCTTCAACCAGAATCTCTTCCAATAACCTGGACCTCTCCTCTATCTCATCTTGCCCTAGTCCCCTCAGGTCATCAAGGTCATCCAACCGAACTACTTTCTCGTGTTCTATACCTCACTTTTCCCTCCTGTATAATTTCACGTCTCTTCCATACTTATTTAGGAAAGTTTTGAGCAGCACCAATTTAACAACAAGACGAGAAACCGCCGAGCCCTCCGGATTCCAACTTCTCTATAGCTCCCCTACCATCTCTTTGAAACCTTCTTTCAGCATCCACGATTGCTCGAAGCGGAAGATGAACCTACATCTTTCCTCTTCTCGAGATGACCAGATAATCGTTGTGTGGTCCGAGTGAGCTCGCGGGAGGGCCCATGCGTGTGAAAGCGGGAATTTCTCCACCCCTTCAATGGAAAGCAGAAATCTATCTAATCTTGATCATGACCTCATGTTTCGCCAAGTATACGCACAACCTGCTTCATCTATAACTGATATGCCCAAAGAGTGCATCAACTTCAAAAACTCCGCTGAGCCTGTGTCCCTCCCTCCATCTCCCCTAGGACGGTCGTCTATAAGTAACGTAAGTTTCAGATCCCCCCAAACAACCAAGCACCATCAATATGTTCTGAGTGCATCTGTAATAAGTCTGCCGCCATCGAACACCCCCCGATGGCATTGGGTCCGTACACGTTCGTCATAGTGAAGACGAAACCATCTGCTTGACGTCTTAGCCGGACCGAAAGAGAAAAGGTTGATCTCCACTCTGCCTCCACTTCAAACATACCCTCCTTCCATCCTGTAATTAGTCCCCCTGCTGCCCCCGTTGCCTCCTTGGTTGCTACCAGAAAACCTCTCCCAATGCCCAACTCATGCCCAACGTCTGCCAAGCTACGAGATAACTTCATTTCCTACAATAAGAATAAGTTTGATTTTGCATCTCGTACTAATTTTCTGACGCTCATACTCTTTTCTAGCCTCCTGAGCCCCCGAACATTCCATGAAAGAACTTTCATTGAGAAACGTATGAGTTCCTTCTAATGGACAGTAGTTGTACCACCCATAGGCATTCTGCGAACCCGCGATCCAAAAGGCTGAACCGGTTCTTCCCTCTCCGTGATGAGGCCATAATTGTCTGTTCTTGGGGAAGGATATCATGTCGTTCCGCCTCCCCGAGAGCCTCTGCCCTACGTCTCCTTCTGACCGTCATCGGTCCATCCTTTTCCTTCGAGATATCATTGGCAACTGTCCCATTATCCGAGGTTGGAGAGACTCTTTCCAATCTAACCCCATAGCACGATCACCTCGCACCAACAACTGCTCCTCCTACCGCACAGTCCGTGATGGATCCATATTTTCCATTTGCACTTCCCCATTTATCAAACCCTCCTCTCCTATGATGGAATCCCCCTCCCCCACTCCAACAACGGGGTGACCAACCTCCCCCTCTCACCCAAGCCTTGGCCCCTCTCCCCCATCTTCTCCCCTATCTCCCCCAACGCACCGGTCTTACTAGCCAGGTTTCGCCACCCTCTGCTCTTTCCTAGCCTCCGGACTGACCTCAACAATGAGCTCCCAAGTTCTCCCACCCCCTGATCTCGACACCTCACCTCGCATCCTAACGAATCTGTTGAATACGATGTATAATTTGGGCACGTTGTAGTACATGTACTTAGCGAATCAGTCAGAACCGAGAGAAGATCTCTGTAAAGAGTGTCTTGGCTTTAATTTATATCCCGGGCAAGTCCGGGGTCAAACGGAGAGAGGTAAAGGAACAACTTTAGGTTAATTCGAAAATTAAGATTTAGATTTCCAATGTTGATTTTTTATATTTTTATACAAAAAGAATGCAAACGTAGTTGAATTAAGTTACTAGGAAATCACACAACTTAATCAAATTAATTTGAATAGAAAATAAGTCCAATTTAGCCAAGTTATATTTTTTCTAGAATCTTCATATAATGATGAATGCAAGACACCTTTTTTTGGAATTTTATGATTTAAAATACAACAATTAAAAATACATGCTTTTTATGGGTTTTTTTCACAATTTTTCACACAAACAATAAGCAAAAAATCATGAAAAATTTACTGGAATGAAAACATGATGCAAGGACATTACAGTAATATTTTTGGAATTTTCTAACAAAATATGAATTTTTATAGATTTTTTAATGGAAATAGAGTGATAGTGAGTAATTAATTCCTAACAAAATACACATTACCAATTTAACCAGAGTGTGAAATATATCAAATGGTATTTATGAAAAGAATTCAGGAGAGTTGAAATTTTGCAAAAATATGATGTGTGGATTCAATTAAAAATCTTTTACTAAAATAAATCCATAATTTATTTCAGGCACAACACAACTCTATTTTGGATGAAATTTGGATAGTAATTCAATCACATTGCAGGGCATCATGTCTAATTTTTCAAGAATTTTAGAATAACCGCAGAGTTAGATATCAATTTAAGCGCACCGAATGGGTAAAATATGCAGAATTTCAGTTAAACAATTTTATAATTACTTAAATATCAGAAAAATATAAATAAATATCCAAGTGGTAGAGAATTAGTTGCTCCACATCAATACATTTTTCATTGAGTTAAACGATGCAAAATTGAAGTCTAAATTAACACCCTAACACAGGGTTATCCGTGCAAAGCTGAATTAGACATGAACAGAACAAAACATGTACGGGGGTACGTTTGTAATTACAGAATCTTAAAAGGGAAAACATGCAATTTTTACAATAATAAAAAATGAAATAAACCTTTCTTCTTCTTCAGGGGGCTCGATGGGGGAGGACCGCCGAAGGGGATGGCGGCGACGGCGGACAGCGACAGAGGGGCCGCCTTAGCGGGGAGGAGCTGGGGATGGGGGCGTGGAGCCGCTGCCAGCGGCTGTGGGGCTACGGAGGCACCGCACAGCGGAGCCGCACGAGAGACCGCACAACGGCTGGAGGCCGCGGGGCTGAGGGCAGCTTCGTCGTGCGGTGGCTGGAGGAAGGGGGGGCTGCTGGATGGGGTACCAGTTGTCTCCTACAATATTTTTTTGATTTTTTACTGTGATGTTTTTGTGATTATTTTTTTAAAATTTTTTTTAAACAGATAACAAATGTAAATATATACAAAAGGAGAAAAAATGGTAAAAGGAAATGATGAAGAAGATGAAGATGGTGGTGATGTGATAACAAAGTAAATAAGTGAAGGGTGATAATGATGTGATGTGATAAAAAAGGAAGAAAAATATAAAATAAAATAAAATAATAAGGGTTATGAGAAGGAATACTTACTTGATGTTCACCGGATTTGCTGAACAGCTACGCTGGACTCCTGTCGTTGCCTCGATCCAATTGGCGAAATAAAATTGGAGAAGCTACACGAGCTCGATGGGGAACTCGTCCGTAGATCTCGCATGAAGGAGGTCGTCGCTTGAGGAGAATGCTCCGTCGCTATCACCAACAAAACACTCCAAGCTCTCTCCTTTTTTCTATTAGAATGGTGGTTGAAAAAAATGAGGATATACAAATGAATATAAAGAGAAGAGAAAGGGAGGTTATATAGGTGGTGGAGTTGAATGAGAGGTTAGAAAATGGAGTGGAATGGAGGTTAGAAAAATGGTGGAGTGGAATAGAGGTTGAAAGAAGACTTGGTGGTTAATTGAGGAAAATAGAAGTTATTGTAGAGAATGTGAGTTTAAATAAAATAAAATAAAAGTAGGCTACTAAAAAGGGAGAATAAAAATAAAAAGAGAAAAAGTGGAGAATTTACAAAAGAAGACAAACAACATATATATTTTTTGTTTGCTTTTCTAATTTATATTTTTTATCTTTTTAATAAGAGATATTTACAACAGAAAAATATAATAAAATACTACAATCAAAATATAACACAACAATGATTTTTTTGTATTTTAAATAATTAAGAAAGATAAAATAAAAATAAAGAAAGAATGAATATATACATAATATACAATGTACATATAGGTCCCAAAACCCAACTTTTGCAAATGAGCTCCGATTTTAATGAAACCACTTTTTGTTGGATAGATAATTTTCTAACTTGAACTTTAAAAGTGAGTTTGGTGAATTTGGAGTTCATACAGAGCGTGAATTTGGCCGAGAAGTTGAACATTACAACTTTTTCTCTTTGGGATCTAGGAGCATTTATTTGAGCTGAAATTTATTTTATATTTTTGTATTTTATATACATTTTTATGAACATGTTAGAGAAATAATTATCCAAAAAGGATTTGTGATGAATTTATTAGAAATACATGATGTTTTGGGCTATTTACATGTGAACAACTCCTTTATTTTACGGTTTTTTATGGGTGATTTATTTTGTACAATCCAATATACAATAATTAGTGTGTTTTACTTACAAGAGTCATTTTTTTAATTAATTGATTTTATGGACATTTATTATAGATTTTACTCGGGAATGTTGCTAAGATCAATATATTGAAATGATGAATCACATATTCACCACCCCCTATACTTAAACTTTGCTAGTCCTCGAACAAATAATGAATGAATAAGTTGGAATATCCCATGACTGTGCAAGTGAATACAAGACTTGATCCGTTCAAGAGCTCTCAGTTTTAGAGATCCTAAAATTCTAAGATGAACAAAGCTCTAATAAAAAGGTATCTAATTTCCCTAACCATCAGACTCTCTTTGTATACATATATAGTACGGATATAACTTAAGTGTTGACTGTAGTTACAAGAGTATAGTCACAACGTCGCCCAAGGTTCCAGTCCAAGAGACTCTCCTAAGAACCTGACCGTCAACCCTAGGGAATAAACCAATTCTTGCATCCAATCCATCGTCTCTTTAGTTGTCGGACTTAAAAGTGTAGATGGAAGGCCAGTTGATGGAGGGCATAGATTGTGTCATTTCTTCTCTCCCTATCATTGGAACAAGGATCCTCTCGAGTGTCTTATTAACTCAACGCATCTTTTTGGTGTTGATCAGTGCATCCGTCAAGAGAAGCTGGAGTCTTCTGTACTTGTTTTCCTGGGAGTACACCGATGTGTACCTTTTTTGAGTATCTATTATACCTTCTACACCCATATTTATAGCATTTACGATGCAAAGCCCTTTTTTGGTGCTAGCCCGACTCCTGGTCCTAATAGCCGTGGTCCAAGTGGATACTTTGAAATGGTTGGGAGCGCTCGCCTTTGGTGGAAGCTCTTTGATATTTGACTTTGTGGAATGAGAGCTTTTCTTTAACATCTCATTGCTTTGTAACATTTTTGGCTAGCTCCACTGCTTTTACCAAGAGTTGGCGCACACTGATCAACAATTTTTTTTATTTTATCGCACCCTGGCACATAGGTAAATGTCAAGAGATAGTACAAGAACCATATTCTCATACTTGCTAAAGGTGTGTTGACACTCAGGTTTCATGAAGCCTTCATTGATTTTATCTCATCCTCGAGTATCATCAAATCAAGTCCAAACTCAAATCCCCCATCCCAGTTCCTCAAGTGAAATTTCAAGTCATCTCATCATAACTGCAGTCGTGTATATGGGGTACTGATCATATTCTTAAGGTAGAGACTAAGCATGCAATATAGCACACAAATCTTTCAAACTAGGGAAATATGAATAATTAAGTCAAGGACCTAATGAATAAGGTTGATTAACTCAAAATCTCAAGACCTCATATACCAAGTATTCTTGAACATCACTAGTCTTGTGTGAAAGTGAATGTGTTAGGGATAAAACCAACTTATTAGTTAGTTTTTTTTTGTTTTATTTTGAAAAACAAAGGAAAAGAAGAAAGTTTTTTTATTTTGTTAGAAAAAAGTTCTACTTTTTTTCAAGAGTTTTTTTGATAAAGACACACTTTTTTCTGAAAAATTCTCTTTCTGGGTTTTTTTGGAAAGTTTTTTTACTAAATTTACCAACCCCGTAATTATGGTATAATATATACAAAAATATGTGAAAATACGAGCTATTGGTAAAGTATATATGTAATATATACACCCCCCTATACTTAGCATGTGCTAATTCCTCATGGCACTAGGTGACAAAAAGCCATAGCTCGTACTAAGTATAAGTGGATGAAAAGAATATAAGAATATGGGAGAATACACAGCGGGCATCGACCCCCTATACTTAGGCTATGGTCAGCCTAAGTATTGGATAGAACACAAGATTGGAGAACCGATGGGAGTGGAAAAGAATATACACGAAGAAATGGAGCAACTCGGTTCACTCACCCCCCTATACTTAGGATATAATCATCCTAAGTATAGCCATAGGATGAAAATGATAAGGAACTGGGGTGAGTGATGCGAATCACATGGGAGGGAGGGAAATAAAGGAAGGAAAATCTATACAAGGAGGAATGAGAATATATAAAGATCAAGAAGGTTTGTGACGGACCTTCTTGCGGGAGCGAGGGGGTGGCGAGTATACACATGTGTCACTATCAGAATCGTCTTTCGAAGAATAATAGTGAGGTGTAAGGAATGTCCAACGAGGGTCGACACATGGCTGCTTGCTCAAATATGGCTTCAGAACAGCTGAACTGAGCTCACTCATATAGATCACCTCATCCGGACCTGATGAGGACTCCTTAGAAAGTTCATTCTCTGGTACGTTGAAGGTAACTTTCTTAGTCGATTTTCTAGAACCTGAAGAATCAAAAGGAAGAGGAGAGTGATACGTTTGGAGGAGTTCCGGGGAACTCCTCGAGGAGTCAATACTCTTCTTCTTCTTATCAGATGATCGACTAGATGATGGAGCAACCAATTTATCAAGATTGGTCAATTTGGTCCCAGTTTCTTTTTTGGTATATGTCCTGGATGTAGTGAGTGTGAAGTGCTGACCAGAGGTTCATCATCCGATGAGTCACCATATGCATTGTAATACTCTTGCAGGGTTAGCACACGTCTCTAGTAAGGCACAGTGTTCTCAGTTGGCTTGACATTGATCGGCTCATGAGTCGGATCATCTAAAAAGTCAAGGAAATCAGAAATGATTGTATCTGACTCAGGGACAACTTCTGGTTGTGAGTCCTCTCTTGAAGCTGTCACAGTGGTGGGGATGCAAGCAGTGGGTGACGTGGAGGTGTAGGAAGTTTCTGAACCAATGGTCGTCTGAATAGTCGGTATCTCAGGTGTAGTAGAGAGACGAGACTCAATTGTCTCTTGAAGGTCATGAGTGTCTGCATCTTTACGGGTTACCTTGGAATATCGTGCGTCCTCAAAGATTGGGCAAGGTCGAAGTGCTCCCAATGCATTGAAATCGATCTCTCGAGTCTCGCAATCTATAAATGCCTTAGCAAGGCTAAGAACGGCTTTTCGAGAATGATCAGAGACTGGGTGAACTCTCCTCAGTGCTCAATGTCAATGATCTTGAAGTCAACCTGCAATAAAGGACCTTGGAAAGTAACAATGATTGAAATGGTTCCTCTCGACTATTTAATGGACCGATCCGCCAACTGAATGATCTCTCTTGACTTCTTGGCACATCTGAGACAAAGGTTGGGAGGATATTAATCGGCGAGTCATCATCGATTCTTCCATGGGTGAATGTGGTGTCTTTGATTTCACAATCAAACCTAGGCAACCGGTTTACTCTGCGGCTCTTAGTTTTGCTCCCTATCATCAATGATGTAGCCATAGACACTATATGTCTCTTAGTCCTTGTACTCTTAATGCCCGACCTTTTAGGCATCAATTTATTTCTCACAAATCTTTTAAGGTCGGGAAAGTGTTCAATGACCATTATTAAGGGAAGCTCAAAAATCAACTTTCTATCCATTGCTTCCCTGAGTATAGGATCCAATTTTTGTAGATCTTTTCAATTTTCAATTTTTATGTTGTTTTCCGAGTTTTCAATTTTTTTGGTCTTTTTGGTAGGTGAAGGAGGACTAGGAGAATGTATTGACTCTAGTTTGGAGGGAAAGTGGTTAGTAGAAGAAGGAGGTAGAAGGGACTCCAACTGTACATGACGTGTGGTCAATCCAGTGTCATCCAGGTTTCAACATTCAATCCGCAAAATCCATGATCCACATTCCTACCTGGACTCTTGATCGGTCTACAGATGTCATCCTCAAATAAGTTCTCATGATACCTCATGAGAGAAGATTGCGTAATTGGAGGATACTGTTGAGAACTCGGTCTCTTATACTCAACACACTGTAACACAGGAGTGTAATGCTGGGTTGAGTATGGCCCATTTGTATGGCAGATGTTGGTCGAAGCCTCATAAAGTGGAGTCAGTAGACAGGGAGTCTGTAGATCGGTCTCATGAGTCCAATCCCCTGTATATGTCGGCTCTCCGAATGGGTGATATGAAGGTTGATCAATGTTGGCTTTATCACTTAGGTCAATCAAGTCAGGAAGATCATGTAGTCTAGGCCTCTCCATTCAGTTTGTTTGGTCGACCGTGTTGTACACAAAGGTTAAGTCGGGATATGTATAGGTCAACGTTGTTCTGAATATGCAATTTTCCTACCGTTTCGCACTCAACGGCCGCGATTAAAACATTTCTGGCGCGATCGGACGCTTCTGGCTTGGACACGTGTCGCCAAACTGTAAGCCCGCTGTTCTTGAAGTTCGTTGGAGCTCTGGCTGATGGCGCTTCTTCTCCGACTTTTCCCAGCCGTCCTCCAGCGTCTTGGGCTCGCCTGCGGGGCCAGAGGGGTGGCTCCTCCACCCCTCGAGCTCGCCCGCGGTGGAGATGGCGGTGGCGCCGCTCCGAGCAGCGGTAATGGCTCGATGAAGATGACGGTTCGGCACTTGATTGCTTGAATACTGATCTGTAGCCCGATCTTCAAGATCCAAAATCGGTAATGTCGAAAGTCCAAATTCTGATGAAATTACCTTGCGTGAATCCTGGACCTACAATGAATGTATTCATGTGCTCGATTCGGAATGAATCGGCCAATTATGTTAAGATATAAAGCTTCAAAGTTAAGGAAAAATGCACAAAAATCCAGCTAAAAACTCCAGATGCGAAGAAGACGATACTTCGTGAATGGATTTGAATCAAATGAAATCGAATCGAAGGGAGGTTTTGATATGGCGTTAAAGCTTGATCATTAGTCTACTTAAAAACGTGATTAGCCACGCTAATCGTGGCTCTATTATCGAGAAAGAAATTATCAAAATGGAGGAAATGGTCTGGGGAAATTCCAAGTATATGACCTGGAGATGGCTGCTCGACGGGCGACCTCGCCGGAGCTCTACGCGGCGCGTGGCTGCGATGCAAGGCGAAGCGACGCCTTGGATCCCTTCTCCTTCGACTCCTCTTCCTCGCGAGCTCCTCCTCCGGCGCTGTCACCTCTCAGGTGGTTGGGAACGAGGCTAGGAAGTTGGGGTGGTCGAACAACCTGGAGCTTGGTAGCTGGAGGTGGAAGAAGATAATGGTGATGGCCGAACTTGGGGGCTTTAAATAGGAAGTTTTACTTGGGCTCCAAGGCTAATCGGAGGGTTGGCGGGCTTGGTGGTTGTTAGGAGTAGAGATTGGAGGGCTTAGATGGATTGGAAGCTTTGAGGTGCGAGCGGGAAAATTAGGTGAAAGTCGGAGGTTGGAACAGATTCTGGCAGGCCTTCTTGGGGAAGAAGGCTCCAGGTGCTGACACGTGTCAGCACCTGGTTGGTCCAGGAATGTAAATATGTTATAAATTAAATATAAAATAGCTAATTACGTTATTTCAAGTAAGTATAAATACAAGAAAGTTAGATAAATTAATTTTCTAAATTATGGTATAATTATTTTTAATAAATAATAAATATTATTTAAAATATAAATATTTTATTAATAAATATGTATTAATAAATAGGTTTTGAATTTTTAATTTAATAAATAATTAAGTAAAAATTAATTTTATATTTTATTAATTATTAGGGCATTAAATAATACTTATACAAATTTTTATGGATTTTTATGAATTAAGTTATATATTTTAATAAATAGAGGAAGTGTCTTTATAGTTCAAATATACCTATATTTTGAGGTATTTGATTTTATAAAAATAATAAATAGTCTCCAAAAATTATGAAATAATTTATGGTGAAACTAGAGGATCATGAAATAATTTAAAAATTATAAAATTAAGAAAATAATAAATAAGGTGTGTTACATAAAATAAATAGCCCAGAAACCCCTTTGTCTTTTGGTCCCAAAACCGACTTTTTGCAAACGGACTCCGAATTCAGTGAAACCACCTTCATTAGTTAGATAATATTATTTTATGAACTTTAAAGGTGAGTAGAGTGAAATTGGAGTTCGTATGAGGAAGTTATGATGTTCGGAAGTTGAGATTTTGACAAGTTGTAAGCTGGATTTCTTGGCATATTTACAGGGTAATATTTTTAACTTATTTTTATATTTTTATTTACATTTTTATGAATAATTAGGAGAAAGATTTGGTGAAGAATAAGTTAAGATGAAATAGTTAAAATTCTTTGAAGTTTTGTATTTATTTAATAAATAATGGAAGGTGTATATACATGAGATAGATTATTTTTATTGGTTTTCTTTCCTTATCTCCCCCTACTTTTTGGTTTGTCGACCAATCCATGCTGACTTGGTCTCGGGGGTTAGGCTATAAATATATCTTTCAGTTATATTTATAGTTTAAGTCATATTACATATATATACATATATTTCATATGCCTTTTTCTTTCATTTTCTGATTCTTTATTTATTTACATGAATTTATTGGTTAAAAGTGAATATTTACACATGAATGGGGTTTTGTTAAAATATGAGAATTAGTGAGTATTTACATGTATTTGTTAAGGGTTTTAAGACAAAATGCGACAGAAAAGTTAATGAATCATGGATTCATCAACCCCCTATACTTAAACTTTGCTAGTCCCTTAGCAAACACTTATTTTGAAAAAGTAAGTGAAAAAGAAAGAAAGTTAGAATGAATTTGTTTTCCTAAACCAATTCATGAGAACAGACAAAGGACAGAGCTCGATCGGGCCTGAAACAAGCATTTTGTCGGAACCTTAACTAGGATTAGGATTTCATCCTCAACAGTCTTCAAGTTCCATAATCCTTACTCAAGATCACTTCATCGGCTAGTTCAGACTCACTTATTCATATCGCAAACTCTATCATCCTTGAAGTCAACTTGTACAGTGTGTGAATTGATTTATCTCTTCCTGCTTAGAGAACCGAAGAAACCGTCAATCCCGGCTATACACTCCTATGGCTTCCTCATCCCGCTACTCTTTCCTCGGGGAGGGAGGTATTCCCTTCTGAGTTCAGTTCTGCTATGTCCACAATCGAATATAGGGAGAAGTTAGAAGAATGAGAAAAGAAGTGGAGTGCGACCAGTGTAGACGCATCTCCTTGTGAAGCCCAACCGGTGTAGCTGAGTCTCCACTAAGATGTGCAGGCATATTTGGTGGAAGCTTTGACCAGTTTGGTCTATTTGGTGGCTTCTGCTTTGCTTTGACTTTGTAATTTGCTTGCACTGCATTCATCTTTTGTGCCTCGACGGTTATAGAATCTTTTTAATCCGTCCATTTTTTGAGGTCTTAGAAAAATTGTGTCAGCAGATCCTTCCCTCATCCGAAGCAACTATCGCAACCCCAATCTCTCTCGTCTTTAGACGTCAATGCTGCAAAGATAAGGATAGAAATGCACTACCAAGATGCACTGTCCTTCGAAACTCCATGCGAGTTGAGCTAAGTGCAGAGTGCATGTGTTCAAGATTGGTTCACTGGTGAAGAGTTGTACGGATGACTCCAAATGGTCTACTTAAGCTCAGATGACTTGATTTCCCGAATATGGTCTTACGGAACCCAAAGATTTGAGTCACCAGACCTGAAGAGTCTAAATTCCAGTTCCTAATCAGACTCCTTACAATGAAAGTTAAAGGCCGTAATCAAGCTCCATCCTTTAGACTAGACTCAGTCCTTAGTCCCGGAAATCAAACTTATTCTGAAAAATGCGAATGCAAATGCAACCATGTTTTTGTGAAGTCTATTTTCTGGATTTTACTCATTTTTTATGAATTTTAAGGATTTTGTAATTTTTACAAATTTTAGGACTTTGTATTTTTTATGGATTTTATGATTTTTTTATAAACAGGGTTTTATTCACAATTTTTACAAGATAAATTTTATTTAAGTTAAGTGTCTAATGTATTTTACAAATTTTATCTACAAAATATTTTACAAGGGTTGAATGGCTTTTATACAAATTTTAATAAATAGGATTTTAAATAAGTATTATACATATTTTAAGTACAAATTTTAATTACAAGTTTTAAGCATATTCTACTTATTTACCAGGATTTTATAAATAAGAGAGTGGATTTTAAATTAACCCGTACCCACTTTTTATGGATTTTATAGATATAGAAAATACAGAAAGTACGAGTTATGACCGAAAGTATATATACAATATATACGCACCCCCCTATACTTAGCTTGAGCTATGTCCTCATAGCGTCAAAAGAGAAAAAGGAGGGCATAACTCGTGCTAAGTAAAAGTGGGTGAAAAAGATATCGATGTCAAGTCAGTCAACCCCCCCCTATACTTACGATCTGGTCATCGTAAGTATTATGAGAGAGCAAAAACGGGATGACTGAATGAAAAGGATAAATAACGAAGAAATCAAAAGGAAGGAATACGAAATCATCGAAATCACTCGGTCCCCCCTATACTTAGGATAAGGCATCCTAAGTATAAACAGAATGTAGCCAAAAATTGGGGATCAGTGATTTGGGAAAAAGAATGGCTATACAAACGAATTAGTACAAAAATAAAACGCGAATCAGCGGACAATAGGCCCCCCTATACTTAGGATCTGGTATCCTAAGCATAGAAGACGAGCAAAAATGGGGACGATTGTGGTCTATGAAGAATATACAAGTGTGGTGAATCTCCCGAATGGCTCAAAAGGAATTGTACAGGAAGAAGTAAAAGAATGATCATGATTCCTGTACAAAATAGATTACTTCGGTTCGGGCCAGATGATCAGTGGTATCTACGAAGTGCTTCAGCATCTGCCCATTAACCACGAACGGTTATCTGATTACTCAACCAGGATCATACTGAATTTTCTGCTTCTTGTGTGCGTATTGATCTTTGGCTGCAAAAGTAGAGCCTTCTCTGTAAGTGAACTCTGCACACGGCATAATTTTCTTTTCTGAAATATGCGTCTCTGGAGTCGGACTACAGAAGGTGTCTATATGTGTCGGCATTACACCATCCGACTCTCTACGCTGAATGGACTGTATGATCTGTGCAATGTATTCGATGGACTCTTGTGCTGTAATCTGTGTTCTTTCAATCTGCGGCACAGAGATATCTTCTGCAGGTGACTGCTCATCTGAATCTGATATGAAATCTATCTCTGTATATGAACAATCATCTGAAAAACTAGGTACCAAGTGATCTACCCTATCCTCGTGTAGGATATCTTGGGTATCAAAATAAACACTCTCAAGATCAGGAGACTGTGTCTCATCTATGTTCTGGCAATCTTCCGCAAGACTGGTGTCCTCTGAAGTAAATGACAATACTGATCTAGGACTGCTACATTCTCTCTCCATCTCAATGTGTATCTCTCCGTTGTCTGTGCGGAATGATACTCTCCCAGCATCATAATCGAAGAGTGCTCTTGCTGTCTGCAAAAAGGGTCTCCCGAGAATGATTGGAACAAGGTGTAACTGTATAGGGCATGTCATGTCTAGGACCGTAAAGTCCACGGGAAACTGTGAGCCCTGAACAGTCACGATAATGTTCCTTAACACACCTCTAGGTCTCTTTATAGATCGATCTGCAAACTGAAGTATCGCTCGTGATTTATAGAGAGGACCTAGCTTGAGCTTATCAAGCAAAGAGGATGGAAGTAAATTGATCGAGGAACCATTATCTAAGAGAGTTCGATGGAATGTAGTGTCTTCAATCTGACAATTGACATAGTGAGCTCCCAAATCTTTCTTCTTCTTTGGTACCTTGTTTCGAATTGCACACGAAGTTGCCTTGGTCAAAATATGCTTCTCAACTCTTGATCTCTTTTTCCTATGAGTAGTACATTTGTTTCTCAACTGATTCTTGAGCGTAGGAAAACGATCCAAGGCATCGTGTAATGGAATCTTCAGAAAGATATGATCTTTGAGCAACTTTTCAATCTGTGGAGATTCGGGATTATTTTTGGTCTTTTTCTTTCCTTTTCCAAACAAAGCATCGGGAAAAGGAATAAAATCAGGATTCAGAAAATCAGAACTTTTATTCAAATCATTGGACTCAGCGTGTACATCGAGAGTTTCAGAATTATTTACAAAACTCTCTAAGACAGGGGAAGAAATGTTTTTCTCTGGGGATTCTGCCTGATCTGGCGTGATATCATCATCTGAGTCGCCAGTATCCATATCTGAACTGTTGGCATTGCTCCCATCTCTCGATTCTATATCCTCATCCTCTTGCGGTTTCTCCTCCTCGGCATTCGGATTATGCTCGTGCTCCTCTGGTTCCCTCTCCTCTCCAGTAGGTGTTTGCGGTGATCTACCGCTCCTGAGACGAATGAAGTTAGACAAAAATTCAGGAAACGAGATCTTACCTGTAGTATCTACCTGATCTGGATGCCTCCTTTTGTTGTTTGGATTCATCTGAGGCTGGGCTGGGAGAGTGGTCTTTGGCACGGTTAACTCGTCCAGACGACGGTTAACCTGCTCCATCTCTGTCTTGTGTGCAATCTGGAGCGTGCTGAGCATGTCCATAATCTGATTGAGCGCCTGGGCCTGTGAAGACATCTCTGGTTCGGTGTGGTGGCCCTGGCTCGCTCCTCTCTCCTGCTTTGGCGTGAAGTGCTGAGAGGTGGATGGCTGGGAGTAGCGATGTGGTGTAAAGGAAGATTGTTGCGGCTGCTGAAAAGAATAGTTCGGTGAAAACTGAGCAGGGTGCTGATAAGTAGGCTGCGGTCTCTGATGGTAGACGTTCGGATGAGACTGCGGCGGCGTGAAATTCTGTCGGTGCTGGAATTGCGGACGTCCATGCTGCGGATGACCGTACGGCTGCTGTTGCTGATGATTCGGTATACTCGGCTGCTGAACTGGAGTATACCAAATCCCATTGACCTCGAAAGTGGCTTGCGGCTCCACCTCCATCTTTGCAGTGCTGATGACCTGGCCGGCATTGGCATGAGACTGATCCTCATGCCAATCAATCTGTGGATTCTCGGGCTCGCTCTGAACATATTGTATCTGACGGGTGGGTGGAGCGGGTGTGATCCTCCGTGCTGACTGTGAAGAAGTCTGACTCTGCTGGTACTGAAGTTGAAGATCAGAGACCTTCTTCGAAAGATCACTCAGCTGCTGAGGTAGAGATGAGAGTTTCTCCAACTCTCGCAACGGCTGCAGGTCCTGGACTTGCTTATGAATTACATCCACCAATGTTAATTTCTCACCAATGAAGCTCATGTTGGTGTTGGATTCAGAGTCTGCTATATTCGCCACCTTGTGATGCTCTCGGTGATGTGGTGGCTGCGGGGCTTTCTGATATGCCCGAGTAGAGTCTACAACTCTTGAGTTCTCGGCCATCCCTTCGAAGATGGTCCAAACTGACTCGGCATCTTTGTTCAAGTAACTGCCGCCACATGCGGCACTAACTAGCCCCTGGATTTCCGGCTGGAGTCCTCCGAAAAAATTCTGTACTAGCACCTTCATTGGTATCTCATGATGAGGACATCTCTCTGTCATGTCCTTGAATCGATCCCATGCCTCATGGAATGATTCGTTCGATAATTGCGTGAAGTTGGAGATCTGACTCCTCATCATGTTCGTCCTTCCTAGAGGAAAATACTTGCGCAGGAAGGTGGACTTCAGGTCGTCCCAAGTGGAGATTTCTCTCCCTAGATGGCTTAGCCAATAAAAGGCTTTATCGGCTAAGGCAAAAGGAAAAGCCTTTAGGCGCACGGCTTCCTGTGTCACTCCTGGATAGCAGGCCGTTCCGCATATCATCTCGAACTGCTGTAAAAACGTGAACGGCTCCTCTGCGGCATTCCCATAGTACTTGGGAAGCAAGGAGATGAAGGACGGTCGGAGTTCGTATGGCCCTTGATTCGGCGGTAGCCGAATCCAATGATGGAGCGTTCGAGCGCCCGGGTCATACTCGTCCCGTAAAGTAGCGGGAACCGCAGGCGGTAACTGGTTCCCGGCCCCTGCTCTGAGTGCGGCTAATTCAGCCTGCAACTCGGTCTGAACTCTAAATTGTTCTCGAATCTGTAGATTCATCTGCTGAAGTGTGTCGAGAATTCCTGTCGTGACATCTCCGTTCAGATCTGCTCTTCCCTCCGGATGATCCTCAGCTACTGGCCTCTCATCTGCTGCCGGTGCTTTCCCACGAGCCATCTGGTCGTCTGGAAAATGGAAACTCTCGTAAGAACTCATTGAGAAATACTCAGGAGATTTGGATTCTGTATTGAGGTGAAGGTCTGCCTCAATGATCTGGCCTAGAGGCGAGGGAGTCTGGGTCTGACTCGCCTCGAGATCGGATGGGACCAGCTCAGGAAGAGGGTCATCCCGAGCCTGTGAAGACATACGCTCGACGGTGGACGGTTGAAAGCTCACAGAGTCTGAGCTGAAAAGCCGTCGAGACGTCATCTTCGATGTCAAGAGAAGATTGGGAGAGCACGTGTACGATTCAAGAGAAGAAGGAATGCAAAAGCCGCGGAAAACTCACGCCCTGCAAACAAACACAAAGCAAACCCCGTTTTCACCAACTCAACCCTGATGAAGACCGTAAGAGTTCGGTCTTTTATCTTTTTGTTTTTAGGGTTGTTTTAGCAATCGTTGCGGTTACGCGGGCTGAGCAAGCCAATAGGAGCCCGATAGTTTCTCCAAGACACTGGCCCGAATCCTTACGCGAGACCACTCGCACTCAGCCAGTATGGGAGTAAGTACGGACCGTTTCCGGCTACCCGTGTTACTTGAGGACGGAGCCTTGCGCAGTGTCCTCTAAACCTCCCACTCTGCTAAGTAAACCCGGACCGTTTCCGGCTACCCGAGCTTACCCACTGAGGAACAGCGATCAGGTGTATGGATCCAGTAGTATCCCGCAAGAAATACGGGGTTTTGTCTCTATCCTTAAGTGTCGGCTCTCAACTCGCGCACTCTGAGAAATGTGCGGGGGTTACTCTCCCCAAATCAATTGAATCGCTTTTACGGTTTTTGGTCAGATATTTTTAGCAGTCCCAATTTTTAATTTTTCAATTTTTATTGATTTTCAAACAACGTCTATTTTTGTCTTTTTGTTAAAACCCTAGAGCAAGCACCTAGGTTGCAAGTCCTAAAACTAGCTACGAGGCACAAGCAGATAGAGCGAAAAATCCTAAGCAAGCATCTAGAAAACCGCGGAAAATCGATAATCGATAAAAGCCGCGGTGGGTGCCCTGATTCACCAGATACACGGTATCCGATGAGTCAAGCCCCTAAAAAAATGAAAATTTTATTAAGCTAGTAAAACTCTCTCCCTTTCTCACTCAAATAAAAGGATACTAATTCTCTGCCCTCTGCAGTCGACTCGTGAAGAAGGAGCCGACCTCTGCCCTTTCAACTGACTCGGCTTCCGAAGAAACCGGTTGATCCTACAGGCCCTGCAAAGATGATTAGCACAAAAGATCTGATCGAGAAAGCCGAGAAAGCCGTAAAGAAAACAAGAAAGGAAAACAAAACACGAAAAAGCCGTACGAAAAACCGTACGAAAAACAAAGAGAAGAAAAATAATAAAATCACGAAAAACGAAAAATCAAGGGAATCTAACGCCTCCCCGGCAACGGCGCCATTTTGATAGGCGTCTAAAAATCGAGTTTCGCGGCCTTCACTTTAAAGAAGAGGATGAAGTGTCGGTTGTAGCAGAAAGCCGCGAAACAAATTTCGGTTTTTAAACCTATCAAACAAATTTTACGGTTTTCTGTCGGAAAACCGTTTCACTAATATTTAACCAGGCAAGTGTTCCTGGGTCGAACTCAAGGAGGCAGAATATATTCCCTAATTTTTCTTCTCCGTAATCTTATTTTAATTCTTCTCTAAGTCAGAATGCTTTTTTAGTGATTTTTATTTTTGTAATTTTTATTAGCTTTTATTCTTTTCAAATTTTTATTTAATTTTCAAAAAGGGATATTTTGCAAAAGATTTATGTATTATATAATAGGTGAATAGAATATAGGTGATACAATATTATATAGGTGAACGATGTTCGAGCCTCGTACTCGAACTACACAAGAAAACGAAACAAAACGATGCGGTTTTCGAGAAAATCAAAACACGTCGAAAACTCGTCGAAAAGCCGCGAAAACTTTATACTATATAGCTAGGGTAGTTGTGTAACTTCCCTCCAAGAATCGTCGGAATCCGAGGTCAAACGGACAAGATATGGCCCCTACAGCCCAGGGGCATAAGCGTAAAGAAACTAATTAAAATTTGTTCTCAAAAAGGTCCAAAATGGACTGTTCTGTAAGAAAAACTAACAACTCTTACACTTAGGTCCCTGCGGAGGGACCTAATTGTAATTTTACAAAACTATTGCGGCGGGAATGAATTCTGGAAATTAGTTGGGCTGAATATGCAATTTTCCTACCGTTTCGCACTCAACGGCCGCGATTAAAACATTTCTGGCGCGATCGGACGCTTCTGGCTTGGACACGTGTCGCCAAACTGTAAGCCCGCTGTTCTTGAAGTTCGTTGGAGCTCTGGCTGATGGCGCTTCTTCTCCGACTTTTCCCGGCCGTCCTCCAGCGTCTTGGGCTCGCCTGCGGGGCCAGAGGGGTGGCTCCTCCACCCCTCGAGCTCGCCCGCGGTGGAGTTGGCGGTGGCGCCGCTCCGAGCAGCGGTAATGGCTCGATGAAGATGACGGGTCGGCACTTGATTGCTTGAATACTGATCTGTAGCCCGATCTTCAAGATCCAAAATCGGTAATGTCGAAAGTCCAAATTCCGATGAAATTACCTTGCGTGAATCCTGGACCTACAATGAATGTATTCATGTGCTCGATTCGGAATGAATCGGCCAATTATGTTAAGATATAAAGCTTCAAAGTTAAGGAAAAATGCACAAAAATCCAGCTAAAAACTCCAGATGCGAAGAAGACGATACTTCGTGAATGGATTTGAATCAAATGAAATCGAATCGAAGGGAGGTTTTGATATGGCGTTAAAGCTTGATCATTAGTCTACTTAAAAACGTGATTAGCCACGCTAATCGTGGCTCTATTATCGAGAAAGAAATTATCAAAATGGAGGAAATGGTCTGGGGAAATTCCAAGTATATGACCTGGAGATGGCTGCTCGACGGGCGACCTCGCCGGAGCTCTACGCGGCGCGTGGCTGCGATGCAAGGCGAAGCGACGCCTTGGATCCCTTCTCCTTCGACTCCTCTTCCTCGCGAGCTCCTCCTCCGGCGCTGTCACCGCTCAGGTGGTTGGGAACGAGGCTAGGAAGTTGGGGTGGTCGAACAACCTGGAGCTTGGTAGCTGGAGGTGGAAGAAGATAATGGTGATGGCCGACCTTGGGGGCTTTAAATAGGAAGTTTTACTTGGGCTCCAAGGCTAATCGGAGGGTTGGCGGGCTTGGTGGTTGTTAGGAGTAGAGATTGGAGGGCTTAGATGGATTGGAAGCTTTGAGGTGCGAGCGGGAAAATTAGGTGAAAGTCGGAGGTTGGAACAGATTCTGGCAGGCCTTCTTGGGGAAGAAGGCTCCAGGTGCTGACACGTGTCAGCACCTGGTTGGTCCAGGAATGTAAATATGTTATAAATTAAATATAAAATAGCTAATTACGTTATTTCAAGTAAGTATAAATACAAGAAAGTTAGATAAATTAATTTTCTAAATTATGGTATAATTATTTTTAATAAATAATAAATATTATTTAAAATATAAATATTTTATTAATAAATATGTATTAATAAATAGGTTTTGAATTTTTAATTTAATAAATAATTAAGTAAAAATTAATTTTATATTTTATTAATTATTAGGGCATTAAATAATACTTATACAAATTTTTATGGATTTTTATGAATTAATTTATATATTTTAATAAATAGAGGAAGTGTCTTTATAGTTCAAATATACCTATATTTTGAGGTATTTGATTTTATAAAAATAATAAATAGTCTCCAAAAATTATGAAATAATTTATGGTGAAACTAGAGGATCATGAAATAATTTAAAAATTATAAAATTAAGAAAATAATAAATAAGGTGTGTTACATAAAATAAATAGCCCAGAAACCCCTTTGTCTTTTGGTCCCAAAACCGATTTTTTGCAAACGGACTCCGAATTCAGTGAAACCACCTTCATTAGTTAGATAATATTATTTTATGAACTTTAAAGGTGAGTAGAGTGAAATTGGAGTTCGTATGAGGAAGTTATGATGTTCGGAAGTTGAGATTTTGACAAGTTGTAAGCTGGATTTCTTGGCATATTTACAGGGTAATATTTTTAACTTATTTTTATATTTTTATTTACATTTTTATGAATAATTAGGAGAAAGATTTGGTGAAGAATAAGTTAAGATGAAATAGTTAAAATTCTTTGAAGTTTTGTATTTATTTAATAAATAATGGAAGGTGTATATACATGAGATAGATTATTTTTATTGGTTTTCTTTCATTATCTCCCCCTACTTTTTGGTTTGTCGACCAATCCATGCTGACTTGGTCTCGGGGGTTAGGCTATAAATATATCTTTCAGTTATATTTATAGTTTAAGTCATATTACATATATATACATATATTTCATATGCCTTTTTCTTTCATTTTCTGATTCTTTATTTATTTACATGAATTTATTGGTTAAAAGTGAATATTTACACATGAATGGGGTTTTGTTAAAATATGAGAATTAGTGAGTATTTACATGTATTTGTTAAGGGTTTTAAGACAAAATGCGACAAAAAAGTTAATGAATCATGGATTCATCAGTCTCATGAGTCCAATCCCCTGTATATGTCGGCTCTCCGAATGGGTGATATGAAGGTTGATCAATGTTGGCTTTATCACTTAGGTCAATCAAGTCAGGAAGATCATGTAGTCTAGGCCTCTCCATTCAGTTTGTTTGGTCGACCGTGTTGTACACAAAGGTTAAGTCGGGATATGTATAGGTCAACGTTGTTCGGTCCCAACTCGAGGTGAAAATGAGGTATGAGGAGGCAACTGACTCTGCCAATCATTCATCTCAATAGTGGCTTGCTCTGTGATTTGTTCCTTAATTCCAGCAAGCGGACGAGAATATGGTAATTTAATCCAGGGTGGTTGTGGGTCAGGGGTGTAAGAATGTGGGGTAGGTGAGAAGGACAAAGAAGTGGAGAAATCAGTCAGAGTTCTGACTTCACGGTCGAGGTGTAGGTATGAAGAGGAATAAGAAGGTGGAGATGGCCGAAATATGGTCGAAGAATAGTGACGCAGATATGATGACCAATATCCTGACATCTTGGAAGGGAGATGGGGGAATGAAGCGGATTGAGGAAGAAAGCGTGCAAGTGCACTGCATAACACACAAATAAACAAACACAAGAGCAAACCCTGAGTTCACCTACTCAACACAATGATGGATGCAAAAGTCCAACCGTTTATCTTTTCAGTTTTAATTAGGTGATAAATTAAGATATAAGTCCAATTACGTAAGGCTTAATAAGTAGGTTTTGGTCTCTATCGTAGGGATGCGTCCTCACCTCTCAATAATCGTAATAGCCAAGCATACAATGAGGGTTTTGCTCTCCCAAAATAAGTGTTAGTTTTAGTCAATTCTTTTGGTCAACTCTGATTAGAAGTCTCGATTTTAAGTTTGGTTATCACTTGATTAATCCACCAAATAAAGCACGCCTAATGATCAGTCCCGATTTCCTTTTAACCTAAGTTTCAAAAACCAAGGGGAGGGAGTCGAGAAAAACTGATGCAAATAGTGAAATCAATGATGCATGCTCAGTTCAGAAGACTTACAGTGATCCCCGTGCTCTACATGCGCGATGCAAGGCAGAATTGAAATTTTATACTATACGAATGCAAACGAGAAAACCGTTCCTAGACAGGCAGTTCTATTAGCGAGTGATGAACAAGTTAAATTTGATTAATAGCCTTGCGGTCTAAGTGTGTCTTATTAAAAGTGATGTGTGGTCCTAAAAATTATGAGCACAAGCAATTAAAATATTCTAATAAAATATGCTCTAAGAGCTGCGAGTGCAAGTCCTATTCTACGTCAATTAACCACACGATCATGAGAGGGTCTAATGTCCAGTCCTGATACAAGCGCGAGCTCTCAAACAAGAACCGTTGTAAAGGGTAAATTACCTAGATTATTACAACACGATAATTATAAAAAATTAAAAAAAAATCCTCTTGAAGATAAATGAATTATCCTCGCACTTCAGCAGTCGGTGCGCATCGCGTCCGTCGACCTCCGATGCACTCCAAGTCCACCGGGCCCTCGCAAGGAAAATACGATTTATATTGGAGAGATAAAAACAAAATATATACAAGAATAAGTAGAGAAATAATTGAAAACGAATGGACTAAATACAAGGTGGCTTTAGGGTCAGACTACATGAGTAAGTGAATTCTAAATCCAAATTATTAAATTAATCCCTAAGCCGTTTGCCTCCCGGCAACGGCGCCATCCGACGAATCCGCTGAATACGATGTATAATTTGGGCACGTTGTAGTACATGTACTTAGCGAATAAGTCAGAACCAAGAGAAGATCTCCGTGAAGAGTGTCTTGGCTTTAATTTATATCCGATGCAAGTCGGAGGTCGAACACAAGGAGACAAAGGAACAACTTTAGGTTAATTTGAAAATTAAGATTTAGATTTCCAATATGGATTTTTTTATATTTTTTATACAAAAAGAATGCAAATGCAGGTGAATTAAGTTACTAAGAAATTACACAACTTAGACAAATTAATTTGAATAGGAATAAAGTCCAATTTAGCCAAGTTATTTTTCTATAGAATCTTAATCTAGTGATGAATGCAAGACACCTTTTTTTGGAATTTTATGGGTTAAAATACAACAATTAAAAATGCATGTATTTTATGGGGTTTTCTAATTTTTCACACAAAAGTAAACAAAAATCATGAAAAATTTAGTGGAATGAAAACATGATGCAAGGATACTGCAGTAATATTTTTAGAATTTTCTAACAAAATATGAATTTTTTATAGATTTTTTGATGGAAAGAGAGTGATAGTGAGTAATTAATTCCTAATAAATCAGTGTTACCAAATTATCCAAAATGCAAATTATCTCAAAATGAAATTTATACAAGGAATTTAGGAGAGTTGAAATTTCGCAAAAATATGATGCGTGGATTTAATTAAAAATCATTTACTAAACCACTCCACAATTTATTTCAGGCACATGACTACTCTATTTTCGATGAAATTTGGATAGTAATTCAATTACATTTCAAGGTATCATGTCTAATTTTTCAAGAATTTTTAGAAAACCGTGAGCTAGATATCAATCTAAGAGAACTGAATGGGTAAATATGCAGAATTTCAGTTAAATAATTTTAATTAATTACCCAAATATCAGAAAAATATAAATAAATATCCAAGTGATAGAGAATTAGTTGTTCCACATCAAGACATTTTTCATTAAATTTAATGATGCAAAATTGAAGTCTAAATTAACACCCTAACACAGGGTTATCCGTGCAAAGCTGAATTAAACATGAACAAAACAAAACATGTACGAGGGTACGTTTGTAATTACAGAAACTTAAATGGGAAACATGCAATTTTTACAATAATAAAAAAAATGAAATAGACCTTTCTTCTTCTTCTGGGGGCACGATGGGGGAGGACCACGGAAGGGGATGGCGGCGGCGACGGACAGCGGAGAAGGGGCCGCCTTAGCGGGGAGGAGCTGGGGATGGGGGTGCGGAGCCGCTGCCAGCGGCTGTGGGGCTGCTGAGGCACCGCACGGCGGAGCCGCGCGGGTGACCACATGGCGGTTGGAGGCCGCGGGGCTGAGGGCGACTTCGCCGTGCGGTGGCTGGAGGAAGGGGGGTGCTCTGAATGGGGTGTCGTTCGTCTCCTGCAATATTTTTTTGATTTTTTATTTTTTACTATGATGTTTTTGTGATTAATTTTTTAAAATTATTTATAATTTTTTTAAATAGATAACAAATGTAAATATATACAAAAGGAGAAAAATGGTAGAGGGAAATAATGAAGAAGATGAAGATGGTGGTGATGTGATAACAAAGTAAATAAGTGAAGGGTGATAATGGCGTGATGTGATAAAAAAGTAAGAAAAATATTAGATAAAATAAAATAACAAGGGACATGAGAAGGAATACATACTGATGTTCACCGGATTTGCGGAGCAGCTATGCTGGACTCCTGTTGTCACCTCTATCCGATTGACGAAATAAAAATCAGAGAAGCTATGCGAGCTCGACAGGGAACTCGTGATGCGGAGCGAAGCTCTGTGAATTTCACTTGAAGGAAGTTGTCGCTTGAGGAGGATGCTTCACCGCTGTCACCAACAGAACACTCCAAGCTCTCTCCTTTTTTTCTATTAGAATGGCATATGGGAAAAATGAGGATGTACAAATGAATATAAAGAGAAGAGAAAGGGAGGTTAGATAGGTGGTGGAGTTGAATAATAGATTAGAAAAATGACGGAGTGGAATGGAGGTTTGAAAAATGGTGGAGTGGAATGGAGGTTGAAAGAAGACTAAGTGGTTAATGGATGAAATGGAAATTATTGAAGAGAAGGTGAATTTAAATAAAATAAAATAAAAGTAGGCTACTATAAAGGGAGAATAAAAAAAGAGAAAAAGTGGAGAATTTACAAAAAGAAGACAAACAACATGTACATTTTTTGTTTGCTTTTCTAATTTATATTTTTTGTCTTTTTAATAGGATATATTTACAACAGGAAAATAGAACAAAATACTACAATCAAAATACAACACAACGATGATTTTTTTTGTATTTTTAATAATTAGAAAGATAAAATAAAAAATAAAGAAAGAATGAATATATACATAATATACAATGTACATCTAGGTCCAAAAATCCAGCTTTTGCAAATGAGCTCCGATTTTAATGAAACCACTTCCATTAGATAGATAATTTTCTAACTTGAATTTAAAAGTGAGTTTGGTGAATTTGGAGTTCATACAGAGCGAGAATTTGGCCGGGGAGTTCGACTTTACAGCCTTTTCTCTTTGGGATAATGAACATTTATTTGAGCTGAAATTTGTTTTGTATTTTTGTATTTTTATAAACATTTTTATAAACAAGTTAGAGAAATAATTAGCCAAAAAGGAGTTGAATTGAATTTATTAAAAATACATGAATTTTTGAGCTATTTACAGGTGAAAAACTCCTTTATTTTGCGGCTTTTTAGGGGTGATTTATTTGTACAATCCAATATACAATAATTAGTGTGTTTTATTTACAAGAGTCATTTTGTCAATTAATTGATTTTATGGATATTTATTTCAGATTTTACTCAGGGATTTTGCTAAGATCAAGATATTGAGACGATGAATCGCGGATTCATCACATCCCTGTGTGCCCGACTTCGGTTCCCCAGCTTGCCCCTCCTCTGACTCTGGTCGCCCCACTCCCTGCCCTCCTGATCCTCCTTCTTTGTTTAGCCGATTCTTCCACCAAACATGATTGCTGGAAGCTTCACTAATACCCTGCAATTCCTCCCCCTGGGCATCATTTGTAGCCACAATGTCCCCAACCCACAAACCTTGTGGTGAAATAAATGGAGATAAAACCAAAGTGGGCCCTTGGTTCTCCCCCACGTCACCCACTAACGTCATCGCATTACCAAGACTTTGAACCATAGGAATCCAACCTTCATCCGCCTATGATGTTGCGGGGACTTCTACCTGTGGATCTCTACTCGTATACGTTTTCGAGACCGAAACCAGAACTGGCGAAGGGTCCCATTCCAAGCAGTGTTCCTTGAGCGGACCTTCCATGCTGGGCATGTCAGCAATTGCCCCATTAGCTCCCGCCAGAAGAGGAACAAATCCCAAAGAATCGGGCAAATTAAGTTGGCACGTTATGCCCCCATCTATTTTCGTAATTTGAATCGTTGCGGCCGTAATGCCCCGCTGACATGTGACGTCCGCCTCCACATGCGGATTCGGATCACCGCGGTTGGGAACTCTCGTTCCACCCCCTTGCATCGGATCGAGGTCTCGTTGGCCAGACGCCATGCTGGTCCATTAGTCACCATCTCTGCCCACGATTTTCCACGCTTGAGAGTATGTGTTCCCGCCAACTGAAGGACGCTTCCCATATTCGCAGATGTCACCTCCACCTCCAGAACCACTCCACGATACTGCACCCTCCTCCACCCCAACGTCGATGGGTTGAGTTGCCTCACCTGTAGTACTAGGTCCGGACTCATCCCCACATCATCGCCGTCGGCCATAATCTTCTCAGCCCAAATCACTGGCCCAATGATGGCCCTTACACGATCTAATCTCCTCCAAATGATCGGGATTCCCCGCACGTGCATCGAGTTGAACTGCATGAAATAGAGGTGACCATTGAAAGGATTCGGCTCCCTCCATCTCAGAGTAGTCTTTCTGCCTTCATTCAGTTTCATCAAAGCCGCCTTCTCAGCCTGCGATAGACCCCAGGCCACAACCCTCCAAGGGCTTAGAAGGGCGATGTCCCCGCTGAACGCCCCATCCGATGCCACCCCCACATCTGACGAAGCATTGAATAACGTTCGCGAGCCTCCTCCCTCCCCGATCATGAGTTTGCCCTCCTGATGCACCTTCTTCTTATATCCTCGTGGGCACGCCCTTGCCCGATGTGCGGAGCCATGGCACAGAAAGCATCTCAACGGTTCACGGTAAGAGGCTGCCCAATGTTGGAGCGAACCACATCGGAAGCAACCACGGCCAAAAGGCTTCCATTTCGAACATAAACAAACTTATTAAAAAGGTTGGATTACTAAAATAATCATCAACATCTAGAATGTAAAGAGTAATCCATTTCGAACATAAACAAACTTATTAAAAAGGTTGGATTACTAAAATAATCATCAACATCTAGAATGTAAAGAGTAATTATGTTGTTCAAAAGATATCAAAATAATGATATAAATGGTTATTTATAGATAAGGATATAGTTTTTGATACAATATAAATTTTATATAACATATAAAATGAATATGGATTGAAAATGAATAAAATCTCAAATATTTTATAAATTGGCTTAAATATATATGAATTGAATGGCTTATTATGCTACAAATGCAATATATATGTATATCATAAAAAATATCAAAAATACAGAAAAAGGTATTATATGTAATTAAAAATAATTATACAATTATATATTAAAAAAATTCAAATATAGATAAAAAATATATGTGGATATAAAAGTGGCATTTATATTTGTATTTATTTTAAACATATATATGCACACATACACACACCTGTTAAAATATGTATAACATATATTATAAGAAATCGATACATATACATATATATATATATTTATATCACTTTGCATTTCCTGTATTAAGAAGGATAATAAATTTATTTATTCAAAAATATTAGATTTAATGTATTATTTAAAATCATATTAATGAAAATGTATTTTTGTGATTTGAAATTTTTTGTAAGGACCTTTTGTCAGTAAAATATTTTTTTGGATATTTATGTCAAATCGTACATGGGTATCTTTGTAAAAATCTATTGTAAATGAATATTAATAATTAAAATGTAAATTATAACAAAGTTAAATTATATGTGTATGTATTTATGTATATGTGTATGTATATATAGTCTCAATAATTTGGTTCTCTCAAGTAAAAATTTATGACTTCGTCCCCATTAAAACTTGATGCTTTTGATTTAGGAGGGTGCTGAAGCAAGTCTTTTGATATGTATTAGACGAATGGATGTTTGAAGAGCCTGGTTGCTAGAGCTGTGCATAGTTTACGGATTTCATGGTTATTTGATCCAATTCATATGGATCGACCTTGAAACAATTGGTATCCAAAAAATCACACCGGATCGGGTATCCAACCCTATTTGACCCGTGACATACGGGGCTCCGATCCAGGGTCTGCAGATAACCATGGGTCAACCCATCTCATAACTCCTCCAACCCAGAAGATGCCTCTGGCTCTACCAAGGTGGTATTCGTTAGGAATGCAAATGGACGAATACAAATATGGGTATATGTGTTACCATATCGTTATCTGTTTTTTAATACAAATAAGAATGCTGATACATAGATATGAAATCTAAAATGGTGCCATATCTTTAAAAAAATGATATATAAATCGGATATTAATGAGCTTACATATAATATTAGAAATACTTTATGATAAATGTCCCTATATCATAAAAATCATACCAAATATATTTTATATATGTATAGATTTGTGGATATGGATATATATATTTTTATAGTTATCCAAATGATACATACATACATACATACATCTATATTCATATTTATTCTGAAATGGATACTGATACAGATGTCAAAATATGTATAAAATAGATACAGATATATATATATTTCTGTTTATACTAAAATTGTTAGGTGTGCCAGTTGGCTCTATCAAGAAAGAGGTACGTGTGTCTTAGGCGCATCTCAAAAAGGTCAAGATTTTATGTATGATCCGTCACCGTATCCGATCTGCAAGCAATCGACACAGTGCATGTTTCGGCAGCGACGTTTGGGTGGGGTGGGGCTCCTTCGCCCACTACTTGATTTCCCTTGTTTTATATGGACTTACCTTTCTTTTCATCCAAATCACATTAATACATTCCTTATTTGAAGAAAAAGATTTAAAAAATCACCAATTTAATCATAGTTAAATAAATAGAAATGTTTAATTCATAACTAAGAGAAAGATTATATTTGAACATTGGAGATGTCAAAATAGAAGTCTGTACTAAATCGGTACCTTGAATATCGATATGAAATTGTCCCATTATATATCGATATGTATGTGTCAAATTGATATATCCGTGTGCCATTTGGCAAATCCATTTCATACATATTTTGACTCCTGACATTTAAATTTAAAATATAATCGCACATTTTGTAGTATTCGACTTTTTTGTCATTTACGTTTTAACACGAAACCCTATTTTGGTATCTTTAATAATTTTATTTGGCTTGCATCTAATTCTTTTATATCTATGGATACCCATGGGTAATCGATGTAAAATGGGTATGCAATCAAATGGATACCCATTTTGATTGGAGCGGATTGACCCGTTGTCTAATATCATGGATCGGATCAGGTCAACTTCAAATAGAGCGGGTTTTTGCCCCACGAACACCCCTACAGTACCTGAAATCAGTATAATATCCCTCTTGTCAACCTTTTCTTTATATTACAGACGTAGAAAATATAAACCGAATCAATCTTAAAAAAAGATAGCCTCTTCAAATTGGTATCATTTTTAGCCAGATATAAACTCTTCTTCTAATTGGATTTGTTTATTTTCTAATCACGTTGTCACTGAAATTAATTTATATACGAGAGGATCAACCAATTGTTGAGATTTATCCTATGAAGACAGATTGGTTGGATACAAGTGGAGAGCAATGTTGTGGCGGATCTCCCTCCTGCCTTCTGATTGTCTAAGAGCTTTTGTGCTGGATTACTGAGGTGTCTGATCCGTCTGCTACATTCTAATTGGCTGAGAGGTGGTGGGTTAGATTGCTTAGATGCTTAATCCACATCCTGCATCCTGATTGGTTGAGAGTTGATGGTGGGGATTGCTGAATGCTTGGTATTCTTTTATTGCAGTATGAAAGGAGCCCTATTACACCACATATTGTATCCCAACATCATTCAAGAAATAGTATAGGGAGTCCGGTGTGATAAAGTAGAGTAGCACATTACCGAACCACTATAAATCATTATCTTGTGCGATTATGCATGCTTTCTTCTTCGATTGTGGTTGTAGTCGTGCGATGCTTGATCAGATCTATCCCCAATACATGGTATCAGAGTAAGGTCCGGAGATCAACCTCTACACAAACGACAGAAGAATCAAAGGTCAAGATCGAGAAGTTCAATGGATTGAACTTCGCGTTCCGAAAGATGCATATTGAAGATGTTCTATATCAGAAGGATCTCTATCTTCCAATCGAAGGGAAGAAGTCTGAAGCCTTGAAAGATGATGAGTGGAAGGTCCTAGACCGAAAGGCTCTAGAAACGGTAAGGCTCACCCTTGCTCCATTAGTGGCTTCAAATATCGCAAAGGAGATGACAATGGTGAATCTTTTCAAAGCTCTTGAAAAGATGTATGAGAAGCCATCCACATCAAGTAAGGTGTATTTGATGAATAAGCTTTTGAATTTAAAGATGAGTGAGAACTCTGTAGCAACTTCACACTTGAAATGATCTAAACAATATCATCAATCTGTTGGAGTCTGTGAAGATCGTGTTTGATGATGAGGCAAAAGCTCTTCTACTTCTTTTAGTTTACCTGATAGTTGGAATGCTTTAGTTGTAGCAGTTAGCAACTCCTCTATTTCTGTAAAGTTGAAGTTGAAGGATGTTGTTGGTCTTCTTCATGGAGAAGAAGCATGACAAAAGATATCTGGGGAAAAACATTCGTCAGGTTCTACCTTGAATACAGAAGGAAGAAGTAGAAAGAGCTATAAGAACCAAAAGCGTTATAGGGGAATGTTGGTAAAAGGAAGATCCAAATCCATAGATCCAAAGTTTGTGATCTGCTGGAACTGCAATAAAAAAAGGATATTACAAGACAAAATGCAAGGTCCCATGAAATGAGAAAGGAGAAAATAACAAAGGTAAGAACACTGTAAATCTTACTAATGATGAGTATAGTGATGCCTTAATATATGTTGCAGGTGCTCAAAGTGAGTCATGTATTGTGGACTCAGGTGCTTCATTTCATACTGATGTGCGCTCAGGCGATCAAGGCTAAGTGATATCAAAGGTCGTTGCGACCTCAATCACTGAAGTCGGACTCAATAAGAAAATAAAGACCACAAGTACAACCATCAAAGAACAAAAATCAAATGTAGCGATCTCCGCTATTTATTTAACATGTTATAGTGACCAGGGTTGAATAGAAGGAGCAGAGCAAAGCCTACGAAGTAGCCGAGAAAACAGAAAAGAAAAAGCATATTTTTGTGGTTTTTAATTTGCATTTTTCATATATTCTGGTAAGAGAATGAACAAAGGCAAAGAAAATCAAACTTCCACAATTATTATTAAAGCTAAAAATGGTCAAAACTGGAAGTAAAAATATTTTTATATTTTTAAAATATGCAAGTATTTTTGTTGATTTTATAGGCTTTTTCATATTTTTATGAAATTTTATAAAAATAAAATAAATTCGAAATAATAAAACCGTGTACAACCTAGACTAGGAGACAACATTAAAATATTTAAAGTGTCCCAAATGTCCTGGTTGTAATTTTATGTTAAAATAGATAATACGCTCTAACTACAGAAACTGGAATCACATTTTTTTTAGAATTTTTATGAGATTTTTAGTCTTTGTGATTTTTAAGTGTTTTATAAAAGATAATGGAACAAAAACAATACTGAAGTTAAAACACACGAAAGCAAACACACATGAATTTTTATATAATTTTTGGGGTATTTTTATTTTTTATATTTTATAAAACAGACAGACACATTTTTAGGGGTTTTTTATTTTTAGAAAATATCAAATAAAAACAAATTGCATAACAAAAATTACCAAAAATATTACATAGTAGCAGGAGCACTGGTAATTTTTAGGGAATTTGGAGTAAATTTGATAATTATTTGATTAAAAATAAAGAACACAGGCTGATAGGGACTTAGATGTAATTCTTAAAAAGTTACAAGCCAATCTATAACTCAATAAAATGCCAGGGCTAATATTGCAAAAATCCCAGGTAAACACGCACGAAACACGTGAGTTAGGCTCAGAGGGGAATAAGTGAAATTCTCAAAAAGTTTTCATTCAAAGCGTAACACTCGTAAACCTCAGAGGTATAACATGCAAATCACCCAAAATATCACATGTCAGGCCACGTGCTTCACCTAAGGAAGGACTGAAATGTAAATACTAAAAAGTACAAGGGTCCTTATGCAAAATATCCAAAATAAAAAGAACTACGACAACTATTTATAGAACTAACAAGTAAATGCAAATCAAGAACGGGCCTAAGTGCAAATTACACTTTTATTACTGGCCATCCAACCGTCGGGAGCAATCCACTTAAGGATGGATGATCGGGATCGATAGATGCCCCTCCGATGATGGAAGGCTGTGATGCGATCCTCAAATGGATCGAATGGTTGAGGCTCCCCTGAAAATGAACGTCAGCGATTAGAATTTGAGGAGGCCTCAATCCAACGGTGGAGGCGACGCTTGGAAGAACGCTGAAGAACTCGCCCCTAGCATGCTTTGATCGGCCAATACGCATGACAAGGGTGTCCTCGCAAGCTTCTCTGGTAGGGGAAAGGTCGACGATGATGGTCTGCAGCTATGGAGATGCTCAGAAAATCCCAGGACCTCAGGAGCGGTCCCGACGAGACGTGAAGCTTGAAGCTACTGTGCCTTAGTGTTTTGACCTCCAGAAGAGGTCCTTTAACGTTCCTTCCTGCACAGATGAACCAAGGGGGCGATGGCAAAGTGCCTCGCCCCATTAAATCTGGAAGTAGGTGGGTTGTGGAGCATGGCGTGGCCCTCCGGTGAAGCGATGACGAAGGAGGGCCGAGAGCTCGTCCCTCGGAGGAACGAGGTGAACGGATGGGCGTAGAAGGTGAAGGGAAGTCTAGTGAAGGTGGTCGGGCTCTCGAAATAGCAAACAAAGGCTCTGGCTAAGGTGACTAGAGCTCGACGGTGAAGATTGGCTATGATTTAAAAACTCGAATCAAATGCGAAGAAGGACTAAACCTAAGCTACCTGATGGATGATGTCATCAATGCTGAAGGTCAGGGACCTCCAGGGGATCATGGCGTCGATGGGTCAATAGACTCAGAGGCTTTGCTCACCTCATGATGGAGCATGGCGGAGTATATGCTGGGTCAGAGGCACACAACTCCAACACCTCGCTGCACGTTCCTCGGTCACGCTGTCATTGACGGGAGGTGGACAAAACTCCTTGGACGAAGAGTGGAGGCCAAAGATACAGAAGAAGATGAAGCTCCAAGAGGTTATATAGTCTCCAGGGTTTGAGAAAGGTGGAGCAAGGCACAAGAACCGAGGGTCGAATCCCTAGGGACGACAACGGGCGTGGATCATGAATCTACCCTCAATAATCGAAGCTGCAAATGGAAGGAGAAATCGATCGGATCAAGTCGAGAAAATTCGGTAAGAAGCACAACAAAGCGGGTCCAAGCGAAAAAGGAGTCCAGAGGGGCCAGTTGACTGAAGTCAATAATCCCCCTAGATCAATCAGGAGCGGGCTAGAATAGGACAAAATACACTACACGACAAAAGAGCTAGAAAAATAAAGAAAATTGATTTAAAAATAATAAATGAATAAAATGGAAAATGTTTATTATTTTTCAAGGAATTTTTCTGTGATTCTTAATTATTTTTATGAAAAATAAAATAATCTTTATGCAGTGTAATGTATTATATACATGTATAATATACCTATGTATTTTGTACAATTATTTTTGTTTTGATATTTTTACACAAACACCCCCATTTTTATATTTTATCTATTTATAACATTATTTTTGGAGTATGGAATAATTTTTATTTTATTTTTATTATTTATATACAAGTGTATAATAAATAGGGAATGAAGCATATATACATGTATTTTGCACAAGTAAGAGAGGATTTTTATTTTCCTTTATTTTTCTGATTTTTGTTTTTTTAAAGTTATATAGAAGGAGGTAAAAAGAACGCATTATTTTTATTTTATCTAAAAGTAATTATTTAATTACACACAAAATATGTACAACATAGAGTAGGCCCTATCTCTCTCTACTTGTTTTATTTGGCAATCAGGCCACGGCTTGGCCTTCTCTTGGGTTCGGGTCACTCTGTATTTATTCTAAATACGTCCTTCTTTTTTCTTTTCCTTTATTCTTTTATTTTTCACAAATACATGGTAATTATGCAACATTAGCAAATGCATGTATAATGCTAACTTATTGTATTTACATCTATCTACATGATGATTTTCCATGATAAATAGCTAAAATAAAAGAATAAAGAGTGAGAATCAGGGATTCATCACATACCACTCCTCAAAGAGATATACTACAAAATTATGTGAAAGATGATTTTGGAAAGGTATATCCGGGAGATGATGAATGCTGCAACAAAATTGGAAAGGGAGACATTGACATATCCCAACCCAATGGTAGCTTCTTGAGATTGAAGAATACTAGACATGTACCCGGTCTAATAAGAAATCTCATATCTGTTGGACAACTATCAGAAAGTAGCGTGGTGACATCATTCGATTCAGATTCGTGGAAGATGTCGAAGGGATCATTGATCCTTGCTCGAGGTAAGAAAGAATGAACACTGTATATTACATTAGGCTCATATGACATGATAAATGTTACACTATCTAGGTGCGATGCTTACACTTACATAGACTACTTGGTCACATGAGTGAAAAGGGAACGAAGATCATGTAGAAGAAAGGAAAGTTGATAGGATTGCAGACCATTGATCTGGACTTCTGTGAAAAATGTTTCTTGGGAAAACAGAAGAAAGTCAGTTTCACGAAGACTGCAAGAGTATGAAAAACTGAACGACTGGCGTTATTTCATACAGATGTATGTGGTCCATCTCAGGTACCTTCTCTTGATGGATCTCATTATTTCATTACTTTCATTAATGATGCAACTAGAAAATTGTGGGTTTATTTTATCAAACATAAATCCAATGGATTTGAAACATTCACAATGTGGAAGGCCTTAGTTGAGACTAAGACAGATTTAATGTTGAAATGTCTCAAGTCAGATAATGGGGGAGAATACTATAGTGAAGAGTTTGAATCCTACTGTGTCGAGAGTGGGATCAGGAGATTGAAAATGATCCCAAGGAAGACCAGACAAAATGGTGTTGCTGAACACACGAACATGAATATTCTAAAGCGTGCGAGAAGCATGAGGATACGTGTAGGTCTCCCCAAGCGACATTGGGTTGATGCAGTGAATACAACTGCATACTTAATCAATTGAGGTCCATCTGCTGCTTTAGATGGGGATCTATCAGAAGAAACATGGATAAAAAAGGAGGTAACACTTTCTCATTTTCGTATCTTTGGATGCATAGCTTATGTTCACATTGAGAAGGAAGACAGAGGAAAGCTTGATCCCAAAGCAATTAAGTGTACCTTTATCGGCTATGGTACAGATAACTATAGATATAGATTGTGAGATTTAGAGAACAAAAAGATAGTTAGAAGCATTGATGTCACATGCAATGAGTCTTCCTTATACAATGATGAATTGATCAAAGGAAAGACAATTGAAGAACTAGACTTTGTGGAGAGTAACAAAACTCCTGAAAAAAGCACATTACAACCAAGAACTAGACTGGTGGTGTTGCCTCCACTGCTGTCCCTGTTGATAGGGACGAGGGCCTGGCTGGAACTGCTGATGTGGCTTGTGAGGGAACTGAGACTGCTGCTGCGACTGCTGGCCGGACTGCCCACCCTGAGCTGGAGGCTGCTGCCGGGACGAGGTACCTCCGATCGACCACCTGAATCCGGGATGATCTCGGCATATCCCATACTATTGTCAGTCATACCAAATCCCGTTGACTTCCATCAACAACTCCTTCTCGTAGGGGGTGGAGGGAGAACTACCAGTGGCTGATCCTACTGATACACCACCATCTAAGTATCCTGAGATGGTGATGGCTGAAGGTAGTGATGTTGCGTGTACTGGAATGGCTCTACCGGGATGTGGTGAACCTGTCAGTACTGGGCGGAGTGTTGGGTTGAGATGCTACTGATAGGATCAGTGCGTGACCATAGACGGGGCTGAGAAGTTGTCTGTGCCTCCTGGAGATACATGATCTGGGTGTTTAGGTCACTCAACGTCTGTACCAACTAGTCGATCTGAGTCATGTCCTGGCACTGCTTCTTCTCAATAATCTCAATGCGGTCCACCATCTCGCTGACGATGCCCATATCAACGGCTGATGGCTCTGCATGTACTGTGGCTACTGAAGAGATGGATGGACCTGCATCAACTCGTGCTATCCTTTGATAGTTCACATCATGGGGTGAGGGCTTCCCCTAAGTGTAGAGACGGGTATGGGACATAACTATTTAGTTCTCATCCATCTCCTCACATATGGCCTAGACCTGGTCTTCATCCTTGGAAAAGTAGGAGCCCCCACAAGAAGCATTTACAAGCCCTTGCAGTTCCGGTATCAACCCACAAAAGAAACTTTGTACTAAGTTAGGCTTAGAAATATCGTGATGTGGACACCGGTTAATGAGCTCATGGAATCGATTCCATGCCTCATGGAATTTATCATTGGGGATCATGGAGATGTTGTTGATCAGAGCTAGAACTACGTTCGTCTGACCGAGTGGAGAGTACTTGTTCAAGTACTCAGTCTGGAGCTGTTCCCACGAAGTGACATATCTCCCCAAATGCTTCAGCTAGGAGGATGCTCTGTCGACTAGGGAGAATGGAAAAGCCATCATCTTGATGGTGTCTTCATCCACATATCTGCCATCAATAGTGTTGCAGATCATCTCAAATTCCTACATGCATAGATGCGCCTCATCGGTGGCAAGCCCATGGAACTTGGGCAACAACTGGATAGTCTGAGGGGGAAGCTTGAAATTTCCCAGAATCGCCAGAAGCTGAATCCAACGACGTGTAAGAGTCACATCAGGGATGTGCAACTCTCTCATCGACCTAGCTGGTCGGACTGGCTCCTGTGGCTCCTGTGACTATCGTCCATCTCCTCTTTCAAACTCTGGTATCTCTCCACCGCCTGCTTGGTTCGGCTCTCCTCGGTTAGCTCGCATATGTGCTATCTCTCTACGTACCTCTGCCATGAAGGCTCCCTGGTCTCTGATCTGTCCCTGCATCGTCTCCAGGGAGGCTAACAGGTTTTTGTTGATGGTGCCCTGATCTAGAACATATGTGGTACTTTGGGGCTTCCCATCGGTGTGCTCCTCACTGCCGACCATCACTTGGGTCTTTGCAAAGGCAAAAGACTCTAACTCAGGTGCCATCAAATGGACAAATATCTTCTCTGGTATCTGCTAAGGCATCTCGGGACTGGAAGAAGGGTCGTCGAGGGGCAATAGGGAGGAATCGAACTCGGGTTCGAAGAGTGGGTCTAGGCTCTCTTGGACCTGCCTAGATGAGTGGGGTAGAGTGCTCGAAAGCGATGCTGCCAAAGGATGCTTAAGGGACCTCCGGCCCATCATCGTGATCTCGATAAAGGCAGATGGGATCTGAAAATAAACAAGACCGGCATTCAAACCCCCAATTCACCTACACAACGCAGAGCTGATGACCGTGAAGGTTCGATCTCTTATCATGTCAATTTTATATAGGTGATAGTTCAGTCTTGCAGAGTGATTAAGTGAGTTGTTAGGAACTCGATGCTCCTAAGGGACTGGTTCGATCCCAAAGCTAGATCTTTTCTAGCCAGTACAAGTTGCGGACCGTTTACCGGCTACCCGATCAACTCGCTCTGCTAAGGATATCGCAACCCGCTTTATCGGAAATCGGAGCGATCCTCATTGGAGAACGACTAATCCCAAGACGAGTAGTCTAACGAGAGTTCAGGTATGGCTCTAGTCGAGTGTGCAGGTCACTCTCTCATGCAAGCAAACCAAACAATGAGGGGGTGACTCTCAAAAGATAGATTTTTAGGTGAGGTGTCTTTTAGGATCAAGTTTATTTAGCAGTCCCAATGTTATAGATATCACTTTTTTATGGTATTTTTCAATAAGCAAACAAACATCTAATGAATTTTTCGATCTCCTGATTATTTAATAGTCCAAAAACAAGGGGGAGAAATCGAAAAAGCCAATGCACGATCAAACACTATGATTCATGTAAAGTAAGAGATGCGTACCTTCGTCGATACTCTAAATGCAGGGTGATCTGCGCATAAATTAAAAGACAGAAATGTAAACTAATATAAATGATGTAGGAAGAAAATGGCCTTAGATGAGCAATTTCTACATGCAAAGAACAATCGCTAGCTAACTAGACTAAGTCTGGAGTCCGATCATGGGAACCACTTGGTGCCTGCCACAACGGGTCCTGCTAGCGCTGTATTTGGTTTCTCACGGTGTGGACTCAAGTCTATTTAAACTAACTTTTTATTATGAGTTATTAATAAGGTCCAATTACGAACTATAGGTGCACATAAATAATTAGGGATTGGGCCTTAATCAATTATGTCACAATCAATGAAATTCCTAAATATAAGGGCCAAATTCTTCGAAAACCAAAGGAAAGAAAAGGCGAAGAAAACAAAATCGACGCAAAACCACGGTGAGGTCCCCCGAGCACACTGGTGCTCGGTGAAATAGACCCTGCTATAAACCAAGTCCATAAAGTCTTAGGTTTTGTATTATTACAAAAATAATAGTCTACTGAAAAATAAATCTACTATATACTATGCAACTAATTTCCTTCTGCCTCCTGCTCCTCCTCTAATGCGATTTTGCCTGTTGAAAGCCGAAACATCCTTGAGCGGTCCCTCGCACAAAAATCAGCACAAAAAATGTCAGAACAGTTACAGAAGATAGTGATAAACAAATCTGAAAAGACTACTAAGCCGTGCTCCCCGACAACGATGCCCTTTTGATGAGAGATCGGACGCTCGAGGTTGTGTTATCAAAGGTCGTTGTGACCTCAATCACCCAATCGGACTCAACAAGAAGAATAAAGACCACAATTAAGACAATCACAAGCACAAAATCCAATGTTTGTGGTCTCCTCTATTTATTTAACATGGTACAGCAATCAGGGTCGAACACAAGGAGCACGAGTAAAACCAACGAAGTAGTCGAGATTAGAACACTAAATATAGTTTTTATTTAGTTTTGTTTTTTTTTGCAAATTTTTATATTTTTTGGAAATAGAGAACAAAGAAATAAGGCAATAAGAAAACTAAGGCACAAGAAAGCCTTCACAATTTTTATTGAGATTAAAAACACAAAAAATTAAGAAATAAAAATATTTTTGTGTTCTTAAAATATTCATACGTTTTTGATGATTTTGTGGTATTTTTCTTATTTTTATATGGTTTTATAACAGTGAAACAAACAAAAAACATGAAGACAATGTACAGCCTGAACTATAAGGCAAATTTAAAATATTAAAAGTGTCCAAACATCCTGGTTGTGATTTTTATGATAAAGTAAATAAAATGACCTAACTACATCAACTAAAATCCTATTTTTTATTTTTGTAGAATTTTTAATGAATTTTATATGATTTTTAATCTTTTGTGATTTTTAGGTTTTTTATAAAAGAAAATGCCATAAATCTTATACTGTAATGAAAACACACTAAAACAAGTACACAGAAATGTTTATAGAGTTTTTGAGGCTATTTTTATATTTTTAGGTATTTTAGAAAATAGACAGACATGTTTTTAAGGGTTTTTATTTTTAAAAATATCAAATAAAATTAAATCGAGTCACAAAAATTACCAAAAATATTACACATTAGCTAGAGCTAACGATAATTTTTGTGAAATTTTTGGAGTCAACTTAATAATTATTTGATTATAAACAAGAGAAACTGATTGTAGGGACCTATTTGTAATTATTCGAAAGTTTCCAGGGCAAATAATAATGCATACAAAAAGTTCCGGGCCATTATTACAAAAAGTCCACATAATTGACGCACATGTTCAAGTCACCACTCATAGGAGCATGAGTGCAAATATTGGAAGTATTATATTCAAATATTAACCATAAGAAAGTGCATGACATAGTGTGCAAATAACCCACAAAAGCATGTGAGCGTGCACGTGTGTTCAGACTTGAAGGATTAAAATGCATAAATCAGAAACATAAGGGTCTAATCAATAAAAAGTTTAAACCACAACTTTCTTTAATAGACTAGGAAATAAAACATAAAAACTATAGGGAAAATAGTGCATACTCTTGCAAGGCGCACGTGAAGTGCGTGGGGATGCATGGCGTGCTCGAGTGGAAGAAGGGATGTGCGATGCAGATTTTCTACTGTGTCAGATCTGACACCCCAAAGAATGTCGGCTATGTAGGGCTCAGATGCGTCAGGACGTCAGATCCAACAGCCCAAAGGCATCTCCGGTTGGTGGCTCTGATCATATCTGACAGAAGTGGGCGGATCCAACGACAGAGAGCAAGCCTGGAAGAACAAGACCCTGACGAGCTTCACCAGAGTCTTAGATGGTATCCTTGACTCTGGTGATCGATCGGAAGGGTCAACAAGGTCGTGGTTGCCGCGTCGAATGAACGGGTCCAATGGAGAAGCTACCGGCTGGATGTGTGTGGCAGTGGAGATGGACATGGCACAGCTCTGACAGACCCTCTGAAGGCATGAACTGGGCTCCCCCTGTGCATTAGCACCTGCGAAAGCAAGCTGGACTCAGGGCGAAGCTCCGGTCGGGGTTATTGGAACACGCAAGGAAAGAAGCGAGGGGTGGGGTGAAGTTCGATCTCTGACAAAGGTGGTAGACGAGATTTGAGACACAATATCCACATAACGGTCGATCATATGGGTGTGGAGGGTGATATAGAGAGTCGATTGGAATGGGTGGATGCGACTAACAGGGCTCCGACCAGCTGGTTGGAGCAAATGATCGTGCGACGGAGGGAAAATGGAATGAGCAAATCAAACAACAAAAAGAAAATGATATGAGGGCTACCTGAGGTTCTAGATGAACTCTGGAGCTTCATGCGAGGGTGGCAAGCGAAGTAATGGCCTCGACCAAGCTGTGGAAGGCCGGTAGGCTTGTTGCGGTGATGCACGCTGGCCACGAAGCTGAGCAACGTGAATGCTCCACCAAAATCCCACCCAAAGGGTTCCTATGGAAGTTGTCACTCGACTGGAGGTGGCTAGGGCTGGAAGGATGAGCGAGGCACGAGCTAGGGCTCTGTGGAGGCGGAAGAGATGTTATATACGCAGCTCAAGGGTCTAGAAGGATCAGTGAAAAGCACGAGACCCGAGAGCGGTTCGGGTCATCTAAGGAATCCACGAGGATCATTGAGGTCTGAGGAATCAAGGGTCCAAGAATCAAGGAGAGAAGAGCTTGAATCCGGGCTACAAAAATAGGAGAACAGACTCCGACAACGGGTTCTCGACCTGACTCAAGCTAGGAGGGGGTGTTTACCAGGGTCAACAAACGCTCCTGGACCAATTAGAAAATATGAATTTACATAATAATCACATATTCAATAAATAATAAACGATTCTAACTCAAAAAGTTTTCAAAATAAGAAATGTTTGTTATTTTTCAAGGATTTTTTCTGTGATTTTTAATTATTTGTATGAAAAATAAAATAGGAAATATACAATATATAGTAGTATATACTGGTATAATTTACCTATGTATTTTGTACAATTATTTTTATTTTGTTATTTTTACACAAATACCCCAATTTTGTATTTTATTTATTTACAAGATGTTTTTAGGAGTCTAAAATAATTTTTGTTTTATTTTTATTAGTTATTTACAAGTATATAATAAATAAAGAATGTTGTATGTATACATGTATTTTGTACAAGTGAGAGATGATTTTATTTTTACTTTTATTTTATTTTCATCTTTCTTTTTAAGAAAGAATAAAAGGAGATAAAAGAATATTCTATTTTTATTTGGTCAAAAATAATTATTTACAAATATAAATGATATATACAATATAGAGTAGGCCCTATCTCCCTCTACTTATTTTGTTTGGCGATCAGGTCATGGCCTGACCTTCTCTTGGGGTTCTTGTTACTCTGTATTTATTCTAAATACCTCCTTCCTTTTTTTTCTCCTTTATTCTTTTATTTTTTCATAGATACATGCTAATTCTGCGGTATTAACAAATGCATGTTGAATGCTAACTTATTGTATTTACACTTATCTACATGATGCTTTGCCAAGATAAATAGCTAAAATAAAAGAATAAAGAGTGAGAATCAAGGATTCATCAATTACCCACTCGGACGACTCAATCAAATGCGATCCTTATATGTTATCTTCTCCTAGATGTCCCATGAGCCTATTCACGAGGCGTGAGAAAGATTCAAAGACTTAACGAAGAAGTGCCCCCATCATGATATTTCAAGACAAGCCTTGTGCAAAACTTATTTGGGGGTTTAGTATAAAGAATTAGAAGCTAGTAGATGCTGCTTGTGGGGGGCCACTTCAACAAGGACGAGGATGCCCTTTATCAAAGTTTTGAGGAGATGGTGGAGAATTCAATAGCTCTTTTTTTTCATGTGCTTTTCAGAAGCACCCCGTCACCTCCCCTGTAGTACCCCACAAGGATGTCAATATGACAACATCACATGAAGTGGATAGAGTAGACAACTCTGGCTTGACCATCATTAGAAACCACCTATCCAAAGTGGACATAATTGAGAAAGGATCCAAGGAGCTTGAGAAGCTTCAAGTGATTGAACAGGGACGAAGAATCTGGATAAGCTGGATGAGATAACAAAGCACCCGGAGCTTCTTGTGAATACAATCAATGTCGTCCACAGTGAAAGTGCAACATTCGATATCTCTACTAGGGAGCAGACTTCTTCCACCTAGCAGAGTAGCGTAGGACCATCCACAGTTCAACACGTCTGCTATGTGCAGACCCCTGATCATGTCCAACAACATTCACATTAGATAGTTTCATACCAACATGAAGTAGCCTACATTCCTGAGCAGTAGTCTCCACCTCCATCTGTCATTCAGGAGATGAAAGACATCTGGTTCGATTGTGAGCGAAACCAGCCCCGTCTGTCAGGGAAAGAGCAGTTGGGTTCACAACAGGGTCAGAGATTCGCCCACCAGTTTCAGGGAGGCAGACAACAACAGTACCAACAAAAGCAATTTCAGCCTCATTATCAGTCTCCATCACAGTTTCAAAACCAGAGGCAAGACCAGTAGCAACAATATGCATATTTCCCTCATCCTAATTAATTGCAGACAACATATTATAGACAATATCCTCCTCCTCCTCATTATCATAATCTGTATGGTTACCAACAACCTCTGTACTATAAGTTTCAGCGGCAGCCAGTCATTGAGCAACCCGAGGCCCCTTCAGTGAACCCAGCAATGGACTAACTTGCACTGCTCATGAAGAACATGAACGAACCGACTTAGTGGATCGACGACCTAACAACCACCAAGACACTGATTCCAGCACAGGTCTAAGCCAACCCCAACAACTTCAGATGCAAGGATCAGGTAGACAATATCCCACCCATATCCGAGACAAGTATGGCCCTTGATTTTACATGTTTATCTGACACCATTCATCTCAGGAGCGGTAGGAGATTGCAGCCACCTACACACCAGTTGAGATTGAGATATTGAACCACTGAGAGAGCATCATATTCCACATCATCTCCTTCACCAACAATCGAGAGGCCCAGTGTAGCAACACCAAGTCTGGAGTTTTACTGCCTTCACCACCACCTTCACTAGGCAGATGTAGATGCAGCAAGAGGAATATACAAGTAGCGGATTCTTCCTCTTCATCATCAGCAACATCCCATTCTGTTTTGAATTTTATTTTTCCTTCACCTAATTTGGACAACATTGTACAGACTGATTCTGGTTGTTCTGTTGTACACGAGGATTCCAATTTGAATAATGGAAATGAACGTTTGAATATCTCTCCTGATTTTATGCCTTCCTTCTGTTCTTAAATCTAAAAAATTGAAAATTAAAAACAACTTTATTTGATCCTAGAGTGGTTGAAATCTTACAGAACATCTTTTTAAAGATGCCACTCTTTAAGGCCATGGAATACATGCATGTAGTAAAAAAGAGAATGAAAGAGGCATGTACACAAAGCGTTAGCCAAGGCAAAACAGACGAAAGGAAATAGAGAAGCACATCTTAATCATGACCATAGTTCACGCTATCACTAAACTCCCGCCTATAAAGAAAGACAAGGGAGCACCTCACATCTGTTGCCATATATTCGATCAAGAATTTGATCGTACTATTTCTCGATAGTGGTTCCTCCATTAATCTCATGACATCTCCTTTACTAACTAAATTTCGATTAGATCCTCTTAAAAAAACCAGGATGATCCTTTAGTTTGTTGATAGATCGATTAATAGACCAAGAGGTATTTTATATGATGTTATTGTAACGGTGTAGGGAATGAAATTATCTGTTGATTTTGTTGTCATGGAAATGGACACAACTACACCGTTACTCCATACCCTGATCATACTAGGTCGACCGTTCATCCGAACATCCTAAACAAAAGTTGATTATGATATTGTAGATCATCTTTCACTCTCATGGTAATAAGGTGAAAATTGAGACGATCTCTGATCCTAAACCATCACCGCTACTAGCAGTAGATGAGACAGAGAAAGTTATATCAACGCCAAAGTACTGCAACTTTCTTGCTGAATTCCAAGAGACAGATTTTTTCACTAATTTCATAGATACTCATGAGTTCCTTTCCCAAAAGAACTCTCTGGAAAGCACAGTCGACATGAGTTCCCTTGGTTGTCCAATTGATCAAATTGCTGATGGATAGTTTAAGCTAATTTATGTGGACCAATCTGAGTTTTTGGAGGCACCTTCTAATATTGTTTTGATGCACTCTTCTGAGATTAGAGGAAATGCTCTGTTCCGCAAGTGCGAGAAGAGTAATAGAACGGCAACAATGTCCGGGCCTTTTTTCAATTCTATAACATATACGACCCCGTCAACGAATTTCCCATGCTTTGCCTTACCATGACCCCAGATGTCTAAAGTCATGACCTACTAGTTATAGAGGGGATGAAGAAAGAAAGATTGACCACCTTTTCCAAGGCCATTTCCGCGTCATTGAGAACGGAACCAGAATATATATTCAATCATCCTAGTCGCCCTGCGAATTCCTGTCCTTTTTCTACTTTTCCCATTTTCCCTACGGTTTGATGACCACCTACGCGATATCGGGAAGTTGGGAAAACCCAAGTTTCCACACCATTTTCAACGCTACCATCCTCACCTCCCCCATACGGTTTTAGAGGATGAAGAGGCCTGGGGCTCTTCGTGGAAGGCTCGGCCGACAGGGGCCAGTCCCGTCAGGAAATCGGTGGAAAAAATGACGTAGATAGAAGGTCTCAGGTACCATCAAATATGGAAAGTGAATAATCAAGGGGTCGTGGAAGAGTTGGCTTCTTAAGACAGTATTCCCTTTCACGTATAACCTCACCCGCTTTGTACTTTTGCAGCCCCTGACGGGCGAGGGGCAACCATGCTTACCAGGAAAGATATGAGACAAAGTTGAAGCCAGGAAAGCCAGATCGCATACGATTGAAGGAGGCCTGAATCAACAATATTATCTACGACAGACCTAGAAGAAAAAAAGATGATTTCTGAAAGCCCCCTCTGACCATAATCAGCGTTGGTACGCCTAGATAGGAATCTCATCAATCAAGTAGCCGGATGCCAAAGACGGACTTGTTGGCAAGTGAAGGATCAGGAAAATTCCTAGGCAAGGCTACCTAGCCTCAGACGCACCAACCATGCTTACCAGGAAAGAGATGAGATTACTGATGATATGCCTCCTTTTGATATTTCTGAGGTATAGATATTTGAGCCATTCATTGAATTTTCTGAGTTCTGCATAGATGAGAAACATCTTTCCAAGATTATTGCTGAGATATCTGAGTTGTTAATTATTGAAAATGCTGAACATCCTGATGAGCCCCTCCTTTTTGAGAAGAGAACATTCATTTCATATCTATTAGAGATTTTACTTACTGAATCGTTAGTAGCCAAGGTAGACAGTCCACAGAGTACAGATCACATACCGCCTATGAGTACAGTAGCGGAGGTTAATGTACAGCCGATTTAGACACCACCTGAACTAAAGGTTTTACCATCAACATTGAAATATGCCTTCCTTATGGGTCCCCCCATATGTTTCTGATCATCCTCAGCTCGCAGTTGACCGCTGAACAAGAATCTCGTGCGCTAGAGGTTCTTGAGAGAAATTGTAAGGCCATAGGATGGAATATCTCGGATCTCCATGGGTTTAACCCAGATTTGTTCTTGCATCACATCTACCTAGAGGATGACTGTAAACCCTCCAGTGAATGTCAGCGCCATCTAAATCCAAATCTAAGGAGGTTTTCATGAAAGAGATCTGAAAATGGTGTGTTGCTGGCTTTATATATGCCATTTCAGATTCCAAGTGGGTCAACCCTTTACATGTGGTCTAGAAGAAATCCAGGATTACTATCGTAAAGAATGATTATGGTGAGGAGATTCCAACCCGGGTACATACTTCATGGCATGTCTATGTTTATTACTGGCATCTGGACTCAACTACCAAGAAGGATCACTTTCCGCTGCCCTTTATTGATAAGATTATTAAGAGGTTGGCAGGGAAAGAGTTCTTTTATTTCTTGGATGGGTAATCAGGATAAAAAAAAGGTTGTTATCGCTCATGAGGATCAAGAGAAAACTACTTTCACTTGTCTGTTTGGATTATATAATGCCCCTACTACATTCCAAAGGTGTATGTTGGCCATTTATGCTGACATGGTGGGTAGTTTCATTGAGGTCTTCATGGATAATTTATCGGATTACATTGATAGTTTGGACACATGTCTTGCTCATTTAGACCGAGTTCTTCACCATTGCTGTGAGGTAAACCTAGTGCTCTCGTGGGAGAATAATCACTTTATGGTGATTAATGGGATTGTTTCAGGTCTTGTCATCTCCAAACATGGTATGGCGTTTGATTCGGATAAGACTAATGTGATTTCCAAGTTAGAGCCACCACAGAATCTAAAGCAGCTGAGGTCATTTATAGGGTACGTAGGATTCTATAGGTGATTCATAAAGGACTTCAGCAAGATCACCAGACATTTGACTGAGCTTCTGTGCAAGGAGAGTGAGTTTGTTGTTGATGAGAAAGTCTTCCTTGCATTCAATCAGATGAAAGATATCGTTACTAGTGCTACTGTCTTACAGCCACCTGATTGGTCTCTTCCTTTGAGATTATAATGGATGCCTCAAATTTCGCAGTTGGAACTGTTCTAGGACAAAGAAGGGATGAGATACCATTTCCTATACACTATACTGACAAGACTCTAGATGAGGCACAACGAAGTTATATAGTTACATAGAAGGAGATGTTAGCAGTTGTGTTTGGGCAAGAGAAGTTCAGATCTTACCTATTCGGTTCCCACGTTATTGTATACACGGATCACACTGCCATACGATACTTACAAGCAAAGAAGGATGCCAAACCACTCCTTACTAAATGGACCTGCTTCAGGAATTTGGTTTAGAGATTCAAGATAAACCACGAGTGAAAAATGTTGTGGTAGATCACCTTTACCATATCACAGATGCAGAGATAACAGAACATGATCCCTATTTACGAAACCTTTCCAGATGAGGTCATTTTGATTGTGGACTCACTCTCATTGTATGCTTATATTGTGAACTATATTGTCTTCAAGAAAGTTCCACAAGATTGATCGAAGTAGAAGGTAGACAGATTTCTATCAGAAATTCATGATTGCCAATGGGAGGATCCGTACCTATTTTACGAGGGTGCAGATTGTATCTAGAGAAGGTGCATTCCTCACGAGGAACACACCGGTGTACTTGAGTACTGTCACAAACTAGAATCTGGTGGGCAACATTTGGAGAAGCGTAAGGCATCAAAGGTTTTACAGAGTGGCCTATGGTGGCCCACATTGTTTAAGGATGCTACATAATATGTTCAAGGTTGTACTGACTGCCCCTAAGATATATACTGATTATGGATGTTTTTGATGCTTGAGGTATAGACTTCATGGGCCCATTTCTTGTCAGTGATTTCAGTACATCATGCCATCGTGGATCATGCTAGACGATGGGTGGAGGTTATCCCACCCGAGCCGCTTATAGTCATACAATATGTTCCTTTCTTAAGGATCACATTATTACATGATTCGAGATTCCCAAAATACTGATTTTAGATAGTGGAAGCCATTTCAATAATAAATAAGTAAAGAAGCTTGTGAAGGAGTACGCCATTGAGGACAGAGTTGCGTCTCCTTACCACCCCCAGACTAATGGCTTGACAGAAATTTTAAATAGGGTGATCAAGATGATATTACAAAAACATGTACGTCCATATAGAAAGAACTTGTCTAAGATGCTTGACTCAGTTCTATGGGCTTATCGAACAACGTGTAAGTCTCCTTCGGTAATTCTCCATATAGATTGGTGTATGGAAAGCCTTGCCACCTACTAGTGGAATTAATTCACAAATCTTTATGGACACTCCATATATGCAATCTTGATTATCAGAAGGCAGGAAAGAACATGAAGTTGGATTTGAATAGATTACTAGAATTATGAGACTTTGCATATGGTAACTCACTCATGTATAAGGAGAAAGTCAAGCGTTGGCATGATAAATACATTTAAAGGAAGACTTTCTCTCCTGATCAGAAAGTTTGGTTATTTGATGCTAAGTTGAAGATGTTTTCAAGAAAATTCAAAAGCAAATAATCAGGACCGTTCATTGTGAGAGTTGTGCGTGATAATGGGAGTATTGTCATGTCTGGGTTGTCATGTGACGCACAACCATTTGTTGTGAACGGACAATTGCTGAAGACATATCTAGATCATTATACATTCTTGTCCATCGTTGATTCTATATATGTGGTATCATACGATGATCCTTTGATTCCATCTTCTGCGTCTAATACATGGGCTGACTACGTCTTGTATATCCTTTCGTTTCATTCTTTCTGCTTCCGTTTTATCACTCACCCCTTTTCCGTGTGTGTATATATGCTATACTTAGGATGTACTTTATCCTAAGTCTAGGGGGGTGAATGATTTGTAGAAGAAGGTAATAGATGCGATACCGGGGAACGGGAAAGGAGGTGTGGAGAAGATGGAGGAGTTCAACGTTGTCTTCGAGGAGGCGTACAAGAGGAAATCGAGTGGGTGGTCACCAACAAATGGCCGAGGGAAGAGATCAAGCTCGGCATTGCTGGCAAAGTCATGGTACCGTACATGGAGTTCTACATGAGCTGCATGAAGACGCTTGAGGCGGAGAAGGGTGCCGTTGCCACGGCGGTGTTGAGGTTCACACTGGACGATACTGGGAACTACTTGTCGGATCTTTTCTATGGGACGCCGCCAGGCTCGCCTTCAGAGTAGGGATGAAAACGGAGACAGATATAATGACTTGAATATTCGGATCCAGATCCAGATATCTGACTATATTTAATATTATTTTATATATTAGTTAATATAATATAAGCCACAACCATGTGTTATTATATTAATGTTATACATTATAAAATATAATATATTAATGATATTAATACACTACAAAAAAAAGCGCGATTGGCGTGCACACAATGGGGTGCACGGGGTGAGCACATGTGCCCGCCCACGGCCGAGCGAGCACTTAGGTTGCACATGTGCTCGCCATCGTGATCGCCCTTTTGAATCTGGAGGCGCGGTTATACTTTTGTAGATGGGCGAGCACTTTAATAGCACACGTGCTCGCCCAAATGTGCTTGCCCAGTTGAAAATCTAGGCGCGACGGAATAGGCGCGTGTCAATTTTCCTGGCGAGCACCTAAAGAGCACTGGGCGAGCACATAAGTGTGCTCGCCCGCGCCCGTAAACAGAACGTCGGGCGCCCCCTTTCCTCATTCCTGCGCGAATTCTTCCCTGATTCCTCTCCTCTGGCGACTTGTGTTGTGCCATTACCGCGTCGAGAGAGGTCCGTTTGACCATTCAATCACGCACACACCCTTCGTTAGGTATATCTTATCATCCTCTCTCTCTTTTTTGTGTATTTCATTCGTTTTTATACTTGTTTTAGATATTAGGGTTTTGATGTTGTTGATGGTTTTGTTCTTAAACTTAATATCACTAGTTGTTAATCTTGTTGCTTATGCTTCATGTAGTTGTTTAATATGTAGTTGTTGTTAGATTTGAGTATATATATGTCTAATATTGATGTAGGTGAATAAATATTGATGTAGGTAAATGTAGGTGAATGTTGATGTAGATGGGTATAATGTAGGTGAATGTTGATATAGATGGGATGAGAGAAACATTAGCTAATATAGAGAATTGAGAATTAACATTAGGTTCATAACATTAGGTTCATAACACTAGTTTCATAACACTAGGTTCATAACATTAGGTTCATTGGGAATTGACATAAGACTAATTTAATAAAATTAGAGAATGTTAATATACAGAAGTGCCATAACACTAGTTTCATAACACTAGGTTCATTGAAAGAGGTGATGGGAGATACAAAGCCTTTGAGAATAAGAACTATATAATGGATGTTAAATTAGATATTTATTTAAGTTAAAATGATTGATGCGTGATAATTATAACTACAAACAAAAATTTTGATTCTGTGATAATTTTATTATCACATTAAATTTTAGTTATTGTGATTAAGTATATCACATTAACTTATAGTTAGGTTTATGATAAGTCTAAAATACTATACATTAATTATTAGAAAATCGCACAAAATTCTTCACACACAGTGCGTCCTTCCACACCGGGTGGTGTGTGGCCCTGCACAACGGGTGGCGTGTGCAAAACATTGGAGGATTTGATCACCTCTAACTGTGTTATATTTTTTTATTTTTTCACAGCACTATTGGACTCACTTTGGGATGTTTATCCCAGAGCAATGGTCGTAGATTTTGATGTTTGCAGGTTCGAAATTTTTTTGCAGGTGTCCATTAACTTTTAGTGACCCAAGCATTGTATTAGGCACTAAATAAGGATCACACTTATCCCTATCCCCATCGTTAATCAGCCAAATATACGTAAATGCCCGGTTAATATAAATGAATAAATATTTTAAGATTATTTTATAGTCTCATTTGTAGCACATACAAATTTATGACGTAAAATGATCTTAAAGTATTACATTTATATTAGCTTTCCTTAGTTCGGAGTTCCCGGACTAAGGGGGTCCGTAAGGATTCAAATTTACTAAAAGGTGATCTGTGTCACAATGTCTTTATTTCTTACGAAAATTCGGTTCATAACCCCTTCCTCTTCTGTATACCAAATCAGTCATAGTTATTATTGAAATAATCAATAATATGATTATTTTGATAATTAATTACGATTGATTTATGGGGTATACGGGAGAGGTGCAGGGTTATGCTGCCGAATTTTCGTTAGAAATAAAGATACTTGTGACAACGATCATCTTTTAGTAAATTTGAATCCTTATGGACGGGCTAAAGTGATAACATAATTAATATACTTCTCTTCTCATCTTTTATCTCAATAATGTGATACGTTTAGATATCCTCAATTTCCTAGATTTGACATTCCGTGTAGTAGATGGACGTATAGCAGATGCTTTTCAAAGAGGTGTTCAGGAATTCATACAATTTTCTTACGCACAAGGTTCCTGTATTGTGGATTCAGATGGAACTATCTTGTGTACGTGTAAGAAATGTCGTCTAATGAGGAAGAGATCAAAAGATGAAACTCAGTTACATCTTTATAGAATGGGTTTCATGGAAGGATATCAGATTTGGTGGGGGCATGGTGAGAATTTTGAGGACAGAATGAATGATGTGTAAGAAGCTGACAATATTAATTCCTTTGCAGATATGGTTATGGATGTTGCGGGTCCAGAATTTAATGATACTTTGTTAGATGATGAGGAAACATATGGAGAGTCTGCAGAATTTTACGAGCTGTTGAAAAAAGCGGAAGAGCCATTGTGGTTGGGTTGCAAGACATATTCAAAACTTTTTGCGGTCTCGGATCTTCTATCGATGAAGATGGAATATAATATGACCGATCGTAATTTTGATGCAATGCTGAGGATTATTAAGAAGATGGTACCAGAAGATGCAGAATTACCTGATAATTATTATAAAACAAAAAAAGATGATGCGGAATATGGGTTTAGCAGAAATTAAAATAGACTCATGCATAAATTACCATATTCTATATTACGGTGAACATCAACATTTACAACGGTGTCCTGAATGTAATGAGCCAAGATATCAGATAGCTAGTAAGAGTGGAACAAAAATATCGAGAAAGATTCTACGTTATTTCCCGTTGACTCTGAGATTGAAACGACTATATTATTGTAAAGAAACGGCGAAATACATGACATGGCACGCGGAACATAAAGTCGATGAATATATGGAGCATCCATCCGAATCTGATTGTTGGAAAGAATTGATGTCAGCTTTTCCTACATTTAATGATGAAAAGAGGAATTGCGTTATAGGTTTATGTACAGATGAGTTTAATCCTCATGCAAGAAGTAGAGATTACTCTTGTTGGCCAGTAATGACAACGCCATATAATCTACCCCCATGGTTATGTAATAAGCGACAGTTTATGTTTCTTTCGCTATTAGTACCAGGACCTACACATCCGAGAAAGTAAATTGATGTTTATTTACGTCCTCTTATCGATGAGTTGAAAATGTTATGGGTCGATGGAGTTGATACATATGATGCTAATAAGAGTCAAACATTTAACATGAAAGTAGCTCTGCTTTGGACGATAAATGACTTCCCAACATATGGAATGTTATCTGGATGAAGTACGCATGAACGTAAAAGTTGTCCATATTGTATGAATAGTACTAAATCATTCCAGCTTCAACACGGTCAGAAATCATGTTTTTTTGATTGTCACAGACGATTTCTTCCAAGTAATCATCCATATCGAAGACAGAAATATTCTTTTAAAAGAAATACAATTGATCTTTCAGATCATCCACCAATTAAGACAGGCGATATGATATCATCATACTTGGAACAATTAAAAAAATCAGCCTTAGAAAATGGAGATAAAACAAAAAACCTTCCTGGTTTTGGTGACAGTCATAATTGGATTAAGAAGAGTATATTTTGGGAGCTACCATATTGGAGTAAGTTACTGATACGACACAACTTAGATGTTATGCATATAGAGAAAAATGTGTTCGATAACATCTTCTACACTGTAATGAATGTAACCGGTCGATCAAAAGATACAGTAAAGTCTCGTCGTGATTTACAACTCATATGTAATCGCTCAGAATTGCATATCAAGGAACATGATAGTGGAAGGGTTGAAGTTCCAAAAGCAAAGTATACTTTAGATAGAAATCAAGTTAAGCTTGTTTGTGAATGGACAAGTAAATTGAAGTTTCCAGACAGATATGCATCAAATTTTTCCAATTTGGTCGATCTGAAGAAGTTTACATTTAAGGGAATGAAGAGTCATGACTGCCATATTTTTATGGAAAGATTACTACCGTTAGTGTTCAGAGGATTGTTACCAAAAAATATTATCGATGCTCTTTCATATGTAAGCAGATTTTTCCAGGTGTTATGCTCGTCACACATACACCGTATGGAGATGGATTATCTTAAAAAAATATTCCTATGATTATGTGTAACCTGGAGAAGATATTTCCGCCGTTATTTTTTGATTCGATGGAGCATCTGATGATTCATATTCTATGGGAAGCAAAAGTTGGTGGACCGGTAAAATATCGTTGGATGTATCCATTTGAAAGGTAATTAAATGTATTATAATGTCATTCCTTCTTTACTATTTGGACTAAATGTTTAACCTATTTTCGTATAGGTTTATGTTCTTTCTTAAAAGAAATGTCCGAAACAAAAGTAAAGTTGAAGGATCTATAAGTTCACAATATATATATGAGGAAGTCGCAACATTCTGCGCAAGATATCTTCCAGAAGATATGGAGACTATCCACAATAGATGCATGAGGAATGAGACAATTTCTTCCGATGAAGAACCTTGTATCAGTATCTTTCGGCCATCCACTCATCTAATAGGCAAAGCAACTGAACGTTTCTTATCGAAACAAGAGAAGGATGCTGCAGAGTTGTACGTATTAGACAATTACGAGGAAATAACACCATATATTCAGTAAGTATTTGAATTGCTTTATGTATATATTCATTACAAGTAATGAATATTTTTCTCTTATAAATTTAGGGAATTTAGACAGAAAATTATGGAGGAAAATCCTATGTATTCAAATGATGAAGTTTTGAGCACTTATAGAAATCAATTTCCAGTGTGGTTTAAAGACCGATCAATACAGTTGGACGGTGGTGATTTCTATTCTCATATTTTAAAATATTTTGGAGAAGGACCAGTTTATAAGGTTCGATCATATAACTCATGTTACAGTAATGGGTATCGTTTTCATATCTTAAATTCCGGTAAATATTTGAAAACTCAAAATCATGGAGTGATGGTTCGCAGATCTTGTTATGAGGAAGATCATCTGAATTATTACGGAATTTTAAAGGAGATTATAGAAGTGGAATATAGTATACCAGGCTTGAATAAAGTAGTTCTTTTCTTGTGTGATTGGTATGAACCTAATGGAGGTGTAGTACTTGACAAAAGAAATAACATTATCTACGTGGTGCAAAGGAAATTTATACGCAGATTTGAACCATTCGTCTTAGCATCTCAAGCGGATCAAGTATGTTATCTCCCACAAATATCAAAGAAGAGAAAGGGCATTGAAACAATAACTGTTGTGAAGATAAATTCTCGAAGTTATATCTCCAATGATTCCAGTAATCAGGAAGATGACATAGATGAAGCATTTACACCGACAAATGAAAGAATAGATTTAACAGAAGAAGTCCCAGTTATCGAATCGATTCGATTGGCTGATAATGAAGTTTTGTGTGTTGACTTACAAGATGATACTAACTCCAGAAATGATTTCTCGGAAAACTCAGAAAATGAAGAAATATCATTTAATCCCACCAAAATAAGTGACGAAGATTAGTTGTAAGTTTTATTATACAATTATAATTGAATTAACTAAAATCTTAAATAATAACTATGTAATGCATCATTATTACAGTCATGGCAGGTTTTGGACGTGGCGGGGCGCATGGATCACATAGATCCAATCGTCCTTCTTCCTCAGACACACCTTCTTCCAGTAGGCAGCCCACCCCGGATGTCGCTCCTGATTCACAGTCCGACGAGGTTCGCCGGATGATAGCTTACTACGAGTCTCTTGGTTATCCTCCGCCACCCTTTTACGTAGGAGGGTATGGAGAGCCATCTACCTCAACAGCCCCTACAGGATTCCCAGTCCAGGTCCCCATACCAGACCGGACATCGATGGGTTCTGGCTCTCCTTCTTCTGGACGGCCGAGCACATCCGTGCCTTTACCCACTGTAGCTAGACAGACGTCGGCGTCCCACCCTTTGTTGGAGGTTACGACTGATGGGAGGTAAAAATTTTATATATTTTATCTTTAAATATTTTCCAAATTTTTATAAATTGTATGGAAGTTAAATTTTCTAGTAAATACAGGGGTTTTTTGAACAGTAACAGGGTGGCAAAGGAGATAACCAACATAATAAAGACACACTTGACTTCCATGAAATTTAGGTGGTGTCGCATCCCTGCTGCAGAGCAGGAGAGACTGTTTGACATGTTTCTGGTAAGAAATGTTTCTAAGAAGTGATACAGAATTTTTTGATCAAGTTTTTTGTATCTTATAAATTGTTATTATTTTTCAGAGTAGGTTTCGCCTTGGCACTGGTCTGGGGAAGGAGGTTTATCGTAGAGCCTTCATTCGTTTGGCAGAAAAGAGAATGAGCGATATATTTTTCAAGGCAAGGAGAGACTCGCATGCGAAGACGGGATGCGAGGAGATGAATTTTGAGGAGATGAAGAGGTTCCCGCCGTCATGGTGTACGGAGGATAGGTATTATACTTGTCAAATAATTTATATTACACTTTTTAAAATAATCAATTATCATAACATAATCCTTCCAGATGGGCCGATTTCTGTGATACATTCGTTGCGGATGATGAGTTTGGAAGAAGATCTACGACGGGAAAGACAAACCGCCAAAAACAAAGGATTAAGTCGACCAGTGGCTCTAAAAGCCACAATCAGATTAGAGCGGAGATGGTATTACGATTTAAAATTATTTTTTGGAGATTTACTTTAATATAATGCAATGTTTTAATAGATCTTAAAAAAAAATTCAGGCTGCTAGGTTGGAAAGGGAACCCTCTTTTCAGGAGTGGTGGTCGAGATCCCAAATGAGTGGGAGAGAAGGAGAGTCGCAATGGTCCACTCCTGAAGCAGGACAATTGTTGTTAAGTCTATCAATTTATTTACAATTAATTGATATATTATAAATTATTTATATATATTGTAAACTTTGTATTTCAGGATCGTTATCTGACACTATCTACAGAAAAATGGGGTGTCGATCCAACTGGAGAGCAACCACCATTTGATAAAACGATCTGGAAGCAGGTTATCTTACTATATTCATTTCTAATATATACTTTATATTAAAAATTGAAAAACTTATAAGGTGTTGGAGGAGAGGGACGTTGTGGCGAATAGGAAGCAGACGCTTGGTGGTCTTCCTCCATATTATGTGGAGGAACATCGTCACTCCTATTCTGCATACTCTCAGCCGTCGTACACGCAGCCACATCCGTCCCAATCAACAGTTCCAATGGAGTCGCAGATGGCGATGATGGTGGAGCAGATGACGAAGCTCCGAGAGGAGTTCACGGCGTACATGTAAGTATTCTTCTTATATAGTGAGTAATACAATTAAATTTCTATATCTACAAAATGCATGTAATAGATAAATATCTTCCATATATAATATAGGTCGCAAGGGCATGCATCTCAACCTGAAGAGATTGAATCTGATAACGAAGAGGAGGAGGAGAACAACCCTGAAGAAGAGGCACGCATGTATGCGAGGTTCAAAGAAAAGGAGAAAGAAAAAAAGAAGTCAAAGCAGGGTTTAGTGTCCAAATTTTTTATATCAAAGAAGAAGTAAATTTTTGGTGGTTTGGACCTGTATTTTTTTTAAACTTTTAGAACATCTTTTAATTTATATGAACTTTGTTGGCGTTGACTTGTTTGTAATATTTAGATATTAAATTAGATTGTTTATTTCTGAATTCATGTATATTGCGTTCCTTTAAATTCTTAGTGCTAGTTATCTTACTCTACGAACTGCTATAATATATATACCCTTAGGGAGCTACCTGCAGTGGCTTATTGGAAGGGTATACAGGTTCGACGGGGCATCAAAACCCTGTCGAACCTGTATATTTTTTTCCTGGAAATCACTTTGGGCGAGCACATGTGCTCGCCCGGTACTCCGTGGGTAATCGCAAATTATAGAGGAGGCGATCACATCGGCGAGCACATATGTGCCTGCTAGAGAGAGGGCGAGCACATAGCGTCCCAAGGTGCTCGCCCACCAGCCGTGGCGACTCTCAGATAAGCGAGCATGCCCTTAACGAGCACATGTGCTCGCCCACCCCTCGGGCGTGCACATGACGTGCACCAGGCGTGCACATAACGAGCTTTTATGTGCACGCCAATCCCGCCTTTTTTTGTATAAATTTCCGGTTCTTTAGGGATGGGCACGGATAAAAGTTACAAACTCTATCCCCTTTTTGCTCCCGATCTAGAACGCAGGACACCTTTACGCTCTCTTTTGTCATGATGCAGCATATTTTTTATTACTATTTTTTAAAATCATTATGAATTTTGATAAAAAAAATCAATTCGTATTCGTATGTAGTATTTATTCGATCCGTATTCAGATTCCATGTTTATTGGATCCATATTTGGATTCCACTCTTTATTCGATTCATATTTGGATTAGCTCTTTATTCAATCTGCATTTGGTCCGCTCTTTATTCGATCCATATTCGGATTCGATTAATATCTGATTCAGATTCGTATCCGTATCTTTAAGGACATGATTTCGTTAATGCGTATTAGAATCATATCCATATTCATATTCGATAGAGATGAAACGAATATGAATATACAAATAGACATATCTGATATGTATCTGATTTGCCCATGGTTACTTCGGAGTCTTCGTGGTCATCCCTGTCGGATCTGCTTGCCCATCCCAATCAGGATCCGGTCCCGGTTGCTGGTCTCGAGGCTAGTTAAGCGGAGGCCCGTTTAGTGCGGAATGTCGGATTCTCGTGTAGCTGATAGATTAGAATGCCGAAGGAGAATAGTTGTTCACTTTCTAATGTAAAAAATAAATACGATTCTGATGGGAATGATTTGCTTCGCAGCACGTTTCGGATGTAATTTACCTCGAGAATGCGGTGAATTTTTCCCATTTTCAATTCGTATAGCGTATAAGTTTTGTTTTTCTTCTTATCAATTTGCAATCTCATCAGATCTGCAGATTGTTCCAGAGAAGAACCACATTAAATTTCAACAAAAGTAACTTCGGGAGACCGCCGAGGGGCACCCATGTGTACATCGATTTGTTAATATAACGATTTCAATCACACGTTCGACTTTTTCAAATTCATATACATGATATATTAACTGCAGAAAACAAGATTTCAAGATTCAACCATTAGAGGGGTCTACAAAAGCTGAGAACAGCACAACCTCCGCCACACCAGTTATCCCAAAAGCTAACGGAAGATGTCATTTTCCTCTGGATTATTTATCTGATAACCATCAAAAGTCCATATAATCCTTCGCTTTCCATGAAAAAGTATGGTATTGTTATTAAGCTCATGACCACATGCCACCTTCCTCGGTTTCACCAACTATAGATTTTTATGGTGATACGTAAGTCTGATGTCCAGCATCAATGGATCCAGCCCTCATAGCCAAATGTCAAGGTAACACATGCGTTTGCATGAATGGAATTCAACTCAATGCATGCACTACACACATCTTAATGGAAAGAAATTAACTATTAACCGATAAGCTCCAAACAAACCCCACTCCAATTAATTATGACTTGAATAAAAGCCTTCGAAAAAATCTAGTCCTTTTTTTGTGGATCTCACACTCCAGAATTTTAAAGAATTATGATAGAATAATATTTTGAGAGAAAAAATATCAAGGTGAAAGTCATGCATTTGGACTTTTATTCATTTATTAACCACTTACAATATTAAAGAATTACGAGTATACAGAATCATCTTTGCAAAAAAGTATTATACAATCAAGAGATCAAACCAACAAGCATGCTACCGCAAGGCACAAATATTTTGAAGTAGAGACTGCATATAGTGAAAACTGCAAGCTTAGCCAGTTAATCATCTATTAATGAGTTGCTTCTTTACCAAAAGTTGGCCATTTTAGAAAAAAACAATATTTTTATTCGATCCTCAAAGAGCTCTCTAGCTACAAAAACATGCATTTGCAATTATTAGACTATCTCTACAAGCCTCAATGGATATAACAGAAATGTAAGGCAAATAGTTTATATCATGGATTTAGATTTTGCAAAATTTTAGTGGAATTTCATCGAAAATTCGTTTTCGACGAGGAATGTGTATCAAAACTCCCCTCTATGTCAGTTCTAGAATTTCGACTGTGATAAATCTATTATTTGTCATCATATCAATCATTTATCATCCTCTTAAATAAATAAATAAATAAGATTCATTATTAAATCACTAAAATAAACAAATTAACTCTTTGACGAATCTATGATTCATCGCCTTTATATTTCATTTTGGCTAAAATCCTTGGTAAAATACATGTAAATAATCACTAATTCCATTTAATTAACATTTTAATCACAATTGTTAGTATTATATATTTAACACTTATTTTATCCAAAATAAAAGAATAAAGAGAAGAAAAAATGAATGAAAAGAAGGCTGTAGATATGTTATATATACAGACTAATCCTAACCCCGAGACCAAGTCAATATTGACGTGGTCGACAAAAAAAAAATAATTAGGGGGAGATAAGGATCTTAACCTATAAAAACACAAAGAAATTTAAGAGCAAAAATATAATTTACCCATTTAACACAATGTAAATATTTCACCTAATTTATTCATCACTTATATCACCTCAAATCAAATCATTTATTTTACAAAAGTTGTCCATAAAAATATATATTATTTTATAAAAATATCAGAAACATATTTCAACGCAAAAATAATTAACTACAGTGGACCGAAAAAATTGCAAAGCTGACTTCTGAGGTTCATAACTATTTATAGAAAACTCGAAATGGGCCACACTCATTTTAAAATAGGGATTTTTACCCGGTAGGCCCTATCATCTTTGCCAATTACCTCTACGACCATTGAAACATCGTAATTCCTCCGTGGACCCTGTAAACTTGCTAACTCTTACCCTATAAACCCTGCGGTTAATCTCCATCCATTTACCCGTTAAAACTAACCAGATTCCGTTACATTCTTTTATATTATACCTATTTTATTTATCGATTTTACATGAATTGTCACTTCCTCTCCCCCTCTTCCTTTACCCCCACCACCCACCACCTCCACCTTGCCGCCCTGCCCCCCGGCCGCCCAGATCGCGTATGCTGGCGGCCAGCGCTTGGAGCCCCCCGTCCCCATGGTCGAAACCCTCCCCCCCCCCCCCCCCCCCGGCCGCCGCCCTGCTCGAAGTCCCCCTCCCTGCCGTCCTGCCCCCCAACCGCTCGAAACCATCCCCCCCCCCCCCCCCCCCCGCCTCCCTAGCTCGAAAGCCCTGCCCCCCTCCAGATTGCGTATGCAGGCGGCGTGCTCGAAGCCCCCTGTCTCCAAGTCGAAGCCTCCCCCCAGCCGCCACCCTGCTCGAAGACCCCCCCTCCCCCCGCTGAGATTAGCTGGGCATAGATTCTTGCTGGTACTGGATGACGTGCGGAACATGGGATTTTAGTGCATCGCATAACCTGAGAGCACCTCTGCTTAAAGGTAGGAATGGTAACCGGGTTTTGTTGACGACATGCCACGGCATTGTAGCAGAAACAATGGGCATGCAAGCTCCCGTTCAGTTCAAGGGTCTTCCGTTCGATGACTGCCGGCTTCTTCTTCAAAGGTGTGCATCCAGTCGTATGAACCTTGAGAACAATGAGAAGTCCCAATTATCCGAGTAGATATGTTGGAAGATAGTCGACAGACTTGACGGCCTTCCTCTAGTTGTTAAAACAGTTGAAGAAGAAGATAGAAGAAGGAAGGAGGAAGACACGAAGAATTCCAACCGTTAGATTTTATATGGTTTGATTAACTCAGTTTTAACCCACTCAAATTATGTCAAGATGTGTCAATTCAACGGCAGGGTTCGTGGGGTAAGACGGAGCAAGTTTACGAGGTCCAAGGAGGAATTACGATGTTTCAAAGGTCGTAGAGGTAATTAACAAAGATTATAGGGTCTGCTGGGTAAAAATCCCTTTAAAATATGTTTTATAATTAGTACTATTTATTAAAAATATTAAAAAATAATTGAATAAAACTGATGAGTTTTGACGTTTTGGACCTGTTATCTATGTGTACTATATGTATAACTTCTCAGATTTTTAGTTAAATAACCGTAAACTCGATAAACTTAGATTGTTTTCCTAAAATAATCTAAAATTGTATATAAAAATATAACTAAGTTAAAATGCCAATAAAATCCGAAGCCTCCAAGCTGCTACCTAAATTTTCCGGATCTCATAACTCGTTCGTATGAACTCCAAATTGAGCAACTCAGTTCTAAAATTCATACTATTAAACTACCTACAAAATAACACTAGTTTCGTTAAAATCAGAATTAATGCGAAAACACGGTTTTTAGGTCTGTATTGGTATATTTTACAATGAACTTAAGTAATTTATTTATTTATTTAGTTTATTCAATTTATTTAATTATTTATTTTTTATTATTAATTATTAAATTAATTAAATTAATATTGTTAATTTTATTTTTTATCTATCCTTTTCTCTCTCTTCTCTTTCCTCCTTCTCTCTCTCTAACTTTCCCAAATGTCATTTTCTTCCCCAACGAAACCCTCCCCCACACCCCTTCTTCCTCCATTCTTCAACCAACCAACGACCAACCATTGACCGGCTGTTGCCCAACCGCCCATGTTTCCTGTCACCGTCGGCCGGTGTCCGCACCTCTCCATCTCTATAAAAACCGACCATCTTCCCCATTAGAGGGCATCCGCCATTAGCCACCACCATTTCTTGTGAGCTCTGAGCACGAGGTGAAAGCTCCGTTTTTGTTGAGCGATAGGAGAGAGGAGGCGGTGAAATCAATATCGGGAAGCTGCTCCGCCGTGAGCTGCCGTACGTACAGCCTCCGACGTCGTCGACCGTAGAGGCCATCACCAGTGGAGCTTCGCCGAGCTTCAAGTCCATCGGCGAACACCACTTCAAGAACACCACATCTCCTCCCAGGTTAGAGTCCTCATTTTCTGATCCCCTTCTTCGCCTCTCCTTTCCTCTTCCTCCTCTCTGATTTCTCTTCTACTTCTTATCCTCTCGTTTTCCTTTGCTTTTTCTTCAAAATTGATATCAATATCCATGTCAGATCACCTCGCAAATCCTCAATTTGATCAAAATCCATGTCAGATCACTTCACAAATCCCTGCACCCTTCTTCCGACCGTATTGACCAAAGCACTATGGCTTTGAGTCGTTGAAGCGTTGTAGGAGAGGGAGCATCATTCTGATCGCCAGAAGCTTTATTGATCGAAAATACCTGCTACCACGGAGCTTGGAAATCTGTTAAGCTCCTCGGATTCCTAGTACTTGAAGCTGCACAGTCGAGCATCGACGTCGCCCTCGAAGTCTCCACCTATGAGATCTATAGACTCGATCCGTCTGTGGTTGCGAAGCAAGGCCACCACCTTGAGTCAGCATAAAAATAGGAGAACCAACGCGAGCACTTGCCAATCCTTCAATCCGTCGGAATAACCTTCGAAAATCACATCACTTGCAGATAATTTTGTTTGATTTGCGTTATCTCGCTCTAAATCTGGTTGTTTGTTGCAGATTAATCATTCCGTAAAATCCTCGGGTTGAGTATTATTGCCACAACCATTACAACACATGCAACTTCCCGGAGATTAGATCAGCTTTGAGCAAACCACATCACCGTCGAGGTCGTCTTCAACGGAGATCCGAAATCAACAGGATATGAAACCATTGATTTGATTGAGACCCTCTGCTAAAATAGTTCGAACAAGTTTGAGGAAGAATATCCCTCTCACGCTCCAGATTAAACTAGATCCTTTCGATTTATCGTAATCCAACACATCAAATCGAAGCAACTCCAGCCGTTTAAAGCACCACACCTGCTGATCATGTGCAAAGCCAGATTTTTTGGATGATTTGTAGGAATGTCCTCGGATTATTTATAATTGCAAACAAGTTTACTGGTTCTGCGGCTAGTTGAGACACGTTCCACCACGTGTCGCCTCCAGAATGCGCACCGACCCTACCGCTTAACTCCCTCACGTGTACAATACGTGAGGTAGATAAAATTTGGGTGAATTTGCAAAATATTCCCTATTGTTCTCAGCATTTACAAACAGGTCAATCGCATAGAAGGATCATAAGATTCACACGTGGAACTTGGAAGATTTATGAAATCACCCTTGGAATTACACGATTTGCGACCAGGTCCAGCATCTGAAGAAGCACGTGGTCCAACACGTGAAGTCTCTGGAGTTTTGTGTGTACACCTCCGGATATTCTTAATATTGCACGTGCTCCCCTATAATCCCTTATAATTACACTCATACCCTTGTAACTACATATAACTACCTATACATATTCCTATACATAATAATAATAATACATATAGAATAATATATTTTACTCTATATATAGTTTAAATTCAGTTTTGAAAAAAAAATAAATATTTTCTAGTTTTCCACAATAGTTGCAAAACAAATAAAAAATATAACAAACTTTCAAAACACATGAAAAATATAGAAAAATATTTTTAAAAATCCTGTAAAAATTTCGTATAGTATATTTTCCCATATTTTGCATAATAACCCAAATAAAATAAAAATTAAATAATAAAACCAATAAAAGATACAAAAGACATTAAAACTTGTTAAAATCATAACTAATTCAAGAAAAATCACTAAAAGCGCACAATATATAATTTTAAAGATAATTTTACCTACTTTTGAATAAAAATAAAATAAAAAATATTTTGATTCTATTGTCAAACATAAAAAATACATCACAATTTTCAATAAAAGTTCCATTTTTATATTAAAAAAAAACCAAGCCCCGTAAAAAATCTTAAAAATCATTTAAAATCCATAAAAATAGAAAAACAAAATTCAAAATATAAAAATAACAAAATAAAATCAAATAAAAATTAAAACATTTTCTAATAATAATAAAAAATAAAAATACTTAAAAATTACAAAAAACAATATAAAAATTCTTTAAAATCCAATAAAAATCTAGAAAAATCCTTAAAAATTAAATAAAAATTAGTAAACCTTATTTATCCTAAGTTTGTCTATTGATGGACCATATTATAAAATAATTTCCCTCCTTGAGTTCGATACTCCCGCACTTGACATTATACAGCTTTTTTTAGGAGTATAAATAAAAATTAGAAGATTAATTCAAAATTAATCTTTTCTAGTAAAACTCACCTAGTCGATACAACGACCGCGAAATCTCTTTTCTGTCTCTTTTACAGGTTAAGAAGAAACTGATAAGGTGACGTTTCTCACACTTGTATATATCTCAAACTATTTATTATACATAAATAAATCTATTATTGTGATTTATTGTCTAATTATTAAAAATCGAGTAAAAAGTAGTATAATATTATTCATATTTGTCGCAACATTTATTTATAAATCAAAAAATACAAAAAAACATTTTTAATTACTTAAACATACTTACAACTATATATATTTATATGTATAAACGATGTATTTGGACTTCAAGTACTTTATGAAACTTGTAGATCTTGTTAAGATATATGACTTTCAGGTTGAGCACTTTTTTATTTGACATCTATAATCATTTTATTCTAATTTTTCTTTATTTTCATACTTTTTTATTTTTCCTATTGACCAGACGACATTTGATGAACCAAAAATCCACCTCTTTAATAGTGGTAAATTGTAGATAGGAGGGAGGCAGAAATCATATCAACAAAACGACAACTCTTTGAATAGTGTGGAATATTTTTACTTGGTAAGTTCACTACGATGGAAAACAGGGAATAATGAGTTTTTAGTTGTATGGTTTTAAATTAACTAAAATAATTAATTTATTACGATAATAATTTTGTTTTAATTGAGTGATAAAATAATCTTTCAGAAGTATGAGTATGTGGATGTTATGTTTTGGGCTCTACCCTAAGTGTGTGGTTCTCTCCTATTTACAATGAGTGTGTTGCTCTCCACCAGACAAAGGGTTAACATCAGCTACTGTAACCTTGATTAACAGTACCGATTTTAAATTAGGGTGGTCACTTGAGTATTAGATAGTCACAAAAATCACACGCCAAACGAGTAGTCCCAGTTCCTTTAAATCCTAACTTGTAAAACTGAGATGGAAAAGATCGAGAAAGATGATGCAACCTTTAAATCAATGATACATGCTATGAAGAAGAATTACAATGATTCATCGTATACTTCATGTAGCATGCAATACAAAGAGTTTAAATTTTACACTAAATGATATGCACAAATAAAATCACCTAAGCAGATAGTTCTATTAGAGGGAAGAATTTTGAGTTTAGTTTGGCTAAGTCTGAACGATCTACTATTGGGTCTTGTTAATGGAGATGTGTGGCCTAAAAATTACAAGCACAATAAAAAATAAATAACGTAAGCTAGCATATGTGCATCTAATTTCTACGTCACTCTAGTTGGCTCTCAACGTTATAGAACGGGTTGAAACAAACACGACACATCATGAAGAGTTCAGTCCAAATTATTACGAAGCTAAAAGTTCAGAGAGACCCTGAAAATAAAATAAAGAAAATAAACATATTTCAACTCTCTCACACACAAAAATTAAATTGAACGGTCTTCTTTGTGAATCCTTGAATTTTATCAAAAAATGTATCGAGCTAGTTATCTAGAAAGAGAGAAAATGTGGTTAGTATATACTGAGAGATATGCAAACAATGAAAGAAAATTTAATGAAAAACAAAAAATGAAACAAAATAGACAAATAAATAACAATCACAATAATTAATTACAAAAAGTAATCTAAAGCTCTAAAAATGTATCGTTCTCCGGCAACGACGCCATTTGATGAATAAAAAATCCAACTCTTTAATAATGATGAATTGGATTATCAGTGGCCGAAATCAAATCAACAAAAAACACAACTCTTGAATATTGTGGAATATTTTTACTTGGTAAGTGTACCAAGGTCGAACACATGGAACAATGATTTTTAGTTACGTGATTTTAAATAACTTAAATTATTAATTATGACAATAATTTCAAAATTAAAAATAAAATGAAAAATAAAATAAATGCAGTACAATGCAAGAAAAATAAATAGATGAAACAATGAAGCACGAGATTTGTGATTATGTCTAACTTCAATCTTCAATTAAAATGATCAATTAGTCCTAAAAGTTAATCAGTGATCTAAAGAATATATTTAAAATATGTTTCTCAATTCGAATCCAAGCTGCAAGGTAGAATATCAATCAATCGATTAATAATCCTACAAATGAAGAGATCCAAAATAATTTTCAAGGAAAGCTGATCTCTGAATTCCCTAAGATTTATTCTTCAAATAATGATAGAAAATAACAAGGAATATATTAGTTATTTATCCTTTAACATTCTCCTGCTATGGATCAAATTCCTCAAAATAATATAAGAAAAAATTAAGCATGCATATACCAAATTAGTTCTCAAATAATAATCAATATAAATCAAGTTCTAATAAGTTTACAAGAAAAAGGGATAGAGCACATAACAAGCTTCAAGATGATATATTGTGCGTTAAAAATGGAGTTGAAATGAGAAAGATATGATAAAATGAAGTTTCAGGGACCGATTTGTAATAAAAAATAAATGTTCTATCTCAAAGGGGCCTCTAAACGGACTTATATATAATTATTTAAAACCATTTGGGCCTTTCTGCTATTTGCCCAAGCGAGCACGTGCGGCGTGCGCAACTGTTGGAGGAAGGGATATTGACATGATTTCGTGAAACCTTGTTGCTCTGGTTGCAATTATCCGTGCATGTAGGATTAGGAGTGGCTTCAGGTGTGGGGTAGAGCTTTGGGGCCCAAGGCTCCACACGGTTGAATCGTAGAGGTTTGAGGGAGGTGCGAACTCAAGGTTGAGGCTCAGCATAGCCTGGGAGGTGTAGTGGCGACATGGTAGGTGGATCTTGCCTCGACTCCAACTAAGGCTGAGGCTCGAGCAGTGCGATAGAAGGCAGCCAGAGAGAGGGCGGAGTTCATACGAGGGAGGAGCTATGGCTGACGGAGGCGAAGGCAGAGCATAGCTCGAGTTCCGTGGTGGTTGGTGAAACGACCATGGAGGCGGAGCTGCTCGATGATGGTGGTAGATCATCGGGCTGAGGAGCGATTGATGAACATGGAGCTTACTTCGATGGAGAGAAGAAGGAATATGAGTTGTGTTTCTGAGGTGGTTGACCTAGAGGTGCTAAATGGTGTGGTGAACAACGAAGGTAGGAGGACGGTGAGGGAAATGCAGGTGAGGGAGCGACGGAGTTGTAATTGATTGTGGGAAGGAGAAAACAACGAGGTGGTGCAGGGAGTAGCGGAGGAGGTGGGGCGATGGGACATGCTGATGAGAGAGATCTATCAATCTTCACACGGTTTCACAAGGCGAAATCACAGTCTATGTATTGACCACTAAATAAATCTTATTCGATCAACAGTCAACCCACTATAATAATCAAGCAGTGAATAGCACAAAATGTGAGTCAAAATTTATTATTCTCTAAAACTAAATGTATAACAAGCAAGCATGTAGAGGTCGAACCACAAAGAGAAAAATCGATAGCCTACCATTATTTTTAATTAAGGCATGCCATATATATGTGTGTGTTTTTAATTTTGTATTTTGTATTTTTGTATTTTATGTTTTTTGTATTATCTTTTCACAATATATATAATATAGATATAAATATAACAACAAATAATTAATAATAGAAAATAAAATATTTTTAGGTTTTAAATATTTTTTAGTGTTTTTTTTATTTTGGCATTTTCTTCTAATTTTATAGATTTTAAAATCCAAAATAGCTTAAAACATGGATAAAATAATAGGTTGAAATGGAAATTAAAAATAGAAAATTAAGCTCAAAATTATCCAAATAAATTTTAACATAAAGGTAATAACATAGATAAAATAATAAAATAAAAAAAACTATTTTTGGGGGTTTTGAGGATTTTTTAGTTTTTTATAATTATTTTTGAGATTTTTCAAATTTTAAGAGTTTTCTTTTTCTATTTTTAGGATTTTTGGATTAAAATCAAAATATGATAAAATAGACAACATTTTTTTGGAATTTTTCAACATGTGTTTCGATTTTTTTTGGTATTTAATATTGTAGACAGAGCAAAAGTGTCTCTTTTCATTTTTAATAAAGAACAAAAAGGTCCAAAATCGCAAAGTAAAAATACCGTGTGAAACTACAAGCAATAAGGATCCTTCCACTTTTTTTTGTGATTTTTGGAGCATAATAACTAATTTAAATGAATCCAACAAGCATACAAAAATGCAATTGCTTGTAGGGGCATATATATAAATAATTAAATTCTAAGGATCTCTATGCAATTTTTCCAAAAGTATACAACGTAATTAAGAAGCTTCTGGACCAGATCAAAATATAGAAAATTCCAAGGGTTCCAGTGCGAAAATACCACCTCACGTGGGGTATCACATAAGGTGATGTGGACTAGACTAGAATGTAAATATGGAAAGTTAGGGGACCTAATCGCAAAAGTTCCAAAATATATTACATGGTAGAGGAAAGTTTAAAGATTAATTAATGAATTACAAAAAAAGTGTGGGCATAGGATGCAAATACTCACTTATGTGCTTGATACGACATATAATCCCAATCACTTGCCACGTGTCTATCCTGCAGAATGCGATGCCGGTTCACCTCCTACGGCTGGGATTAATTCATCTGAGGGCTACGATGAGGCGAATCGAACAAGACACCTCCATTTGTACTTGCTTCTAGAGGATCTGTGTTTGTTTCTGATATGCACGGAAGAAGAGAGGGTGGCCTTTCCTTCAGCCATTTCTTCAAAAATTTGCAACAATGTCTTCATCCTTGTTAAAATGAGATCCCTCATAGGCTGCGTTGACGAGCCGTTGGCTTTCTACATTCAAGCTCCCGAAAAAGTGTTGGACCAGACTGGTCCTCGGTATCTCATGATGGGGGCATTTCTCCTGCAGGTCGGTGAATCACTCCGAAGCTTCGTGGATGGTTTCATGGGCGGCATGGGAGAAGTTGTTGATCCTGACTCGTATTTGGTTGAGCCGACTGAGAGGATAATATTTGTGAACGAAGGCATATTTTAGTTCCTTCCAATTAGTCACAACCTTTCCCAAGTGATTGACCTGGTATAGCGCCTTGACTTGCAAACTGAAGGGGAATACCATCATCATCACTACGTCCAAGGGGACATTAGGGTAGTGGGTAGTTCGGTAGATGCATGAGAACTGCTGCAGGTGAATGTATGGTTCTTCGCTGGTGTTCCTGTGGAATGATGGTGGAAGGGTCAGGAACTGAGGCTTGAGCTCAAAGTGAGCATGTACCAGTGGAATGAGGATACCCTCGACCATCTGTTTATATTCAGGATTGTATGTCTCCTTCAGAGTAGGTTTCTGCCTCTCTGGTTCTAGTTCTTCCTCATCGGGGTCATCACAGGTTCTGTCTCCCCCTCCTCCCGCTGGTCCGTTTCCTCATCCCATTGGTCTATTCCATATATTGTTCAATATATCATGGAAGGCTGTCTATGTTAGGGCATGCTCAGTCAGTTGCTGCTGTATGGTTTTGATGGAAGCCAACAACTGGGCATCACTTGATTCTGATCTGGTATCTATCCTTGCTCAGGTTGTGGAGGTGGCTATTGTCCTTTGCCCTTTCCTTGGGGAGCCATTTCCGAGTCCGAGTCCTATCAAATGAATTCCATGTTGGGATCCAAGATCGGGTCCAACCTCTATCTGAAATGTGAAAAAATCCCAATCAGCCCACTTGAAATTGAATCCCAACTACCAAGATGAATATGGAATTAGGGTCAATCCCAAAGTATTGTGAATGAAAAAGATGTAGATTGAAATTGACTCCCATTAACAACAACGAATCTAAGACAAAAGTAGTCCTGATTTATTTGGTGGGCAAAGAAAAGATGACAAGGATTTTGGAGATTGGGCTGTAAAGTCTGAACCAGGTTCTTGAGAATCAACTTGAATTATTTAATATGTCGAGTCTATGGAATCGATATGGGCATCAGCGGAGTCTCGACTAAACCATCCACCGTTCACCATCGTGAAGCAAAAAGGATATCGATGTAGGAGGAATACAGTGGTCAATGAGGAAAAAAGTGGAGTGTAAAACAGTTGAAAGGTTCGAATTGAGCGGGAGTCAAAGAGGGAAAAAACAAATATGACAAAATTTTTCTCAAATGTGCGGGACTCGATCTCTGAATCTTAATCTAGATCCACAAAAACACAATACAAAATTGGGTTCACCAACTGATGCCATGTGAAGCCGTGAAGGATCGACTATTTATTATCCTTTCAACTTTAGAGTTGTTATTTCAGGCATATCTTTTAACAAGTCCTTAGCAGACTAACCCTATAGGAGAGAGAGTACTACCAGAAAAGTATCCTATATTTGTCCTCTTCCTTTGTAACCTGTAGTCTACACATTTCGAGGTCCTTGTAACCCTTCCTAGATCCCTACTCAACCAAATAAATAGAGGGAGGAAGCCGATAGGCAAAACCACTACTTTGGTCCCTACTCGTAACAGAATCACCTGAGCATGTAAGGGCCTACTCGATAGACACACCCTTGAGGGTGTGTCCTAAGCTCATTACTTCATACCATTTTGATGTTACATACAAGGCAAGGACACCATCGCTGAAAAGGCCCTACTCGGTCACGTACGGTAGAAGCGTCATTACTTCAGAAATCCAGACGAATACACAATGTAGTTATAAACAAGTTTTTCGGCTCTAATCCTTAGTGGATCGTGCCTCGCTCATGGGAGGGTTATTGGTCTCTTCCTAAGGTACCTGAAAACAATGATGGCTTTATGAACCCAAGACAATGAAAGTTCATTACGGATTTTAATTAAGGTAAAAGTTTATTTAGTAGTCCTATTGTTTTAATTTTTGGGTTTTCGCTTTTCTTTAGAACTTATTTCATACAAGCGCCTAACATTTTTGTAGATTTTCATTAAAGTCCTAGGTGCTCAAAATCAGCAGGAGATAGCGAAAAAGCCATGCAAGTCAATTCGATGATGGAAATTTCACTATTCAATCTAATGATGCATGTTGAGTTCGAGGACTTACAGTGCTTCCCAACTCTCTCCATGCGGTATGCAAAACATAATTTTAAACCTAACTACATGGTCGTATGTAATCGACAAAATCACCTTAAACAGTAGCTGCTATTAGTCGTGAAGAACCATTTGTTAATTATTCAGAAATTAGACCAAAGCCCGCTCTTAGATGTTGATCGGTACCTGGCACAACGGGTCCCGCAAGCGTTGTATACAACCTCTCTAAGTTTGCTGTCTCAAATTAAAATAACTGATATTTATTAATTTGACTAGATCCAAACATAAGAAATTTTAAGTACATGCATTCTTATTAGGGTTTGGACCTAATTACTGAAGTAAGTAACCTATGTCTAGGGACTCCATACACACAAAACAAATAAAAGAAAGGCAGAAAACTCAAAACATCGTGAAATAAATAAAAAAGTCAATAAAAATACATAAAACTGTGACGATCTCCAGGTGAACCGACACATAGGCACTGGACCTCATTGTGGAGTAGTGTCCATGTTTGAATTATTATAAATTATATTTATCTACCTCTCTCTCACCAATAGTTCAATAAATATGTGCTACTTCTATGGCAAGTAAGTTCTCCTTGCTTCTTTTGTAGCCTCTCCAACTGGTCAAATGGTAAAGATCAATCTCCACCAAGCTTGGCTGCATTGTCCTCCTGAGAAGTCGTCCACGTGTAGCGGACCCTCGTAACAAAGTCATAACGAAATATATATTAGCATAAATAGCCAAATAATATAATCAAAATGATCTATATACAAATAATAATTGAATGTATATGTGCAAAATAAAATCAATTACTAACTAAATCAATAATTCAATGAATAAGCAATAATGACTATACCAGATAAATGAAAAAATAGGCTACGCTCATTGCACCTTGACAACAACACCATTTTATGAGAGAGATCTATCAAGGGTCGCATGGTTTTACAAGAAAAATCACAGTCGATGTATTGACCACTCAATAAATCCTACTCGATTAACAATCAACCCAATATAATAATAAAGCAATGAATATCACAAAATATGTATAGCAAGTAAGAATTTAGAGGTAAAACCACATAGAGCAAAATTGGTAGCCAACAGTTAGTTTTAACAAAGAGCATTATGTACAGGCTTTCCATTTATTATATATACATAAATAAATATATATATATATATATATATACATACATGTACATACATACATACATACATACAAATATGTATATAATTTTGTGGGTTTTAATATTTGTATTTTTTTCTTTTTCTTTTTGGTATTATATTTTTGTGTTTCCTTTTTACATTATAATTTATAATATTTTCTTTTCCTTTTTAATAGTTAATATAATATATAAGGCTATATACGCAATAATAGAAAACATAGACATAAATGTAACTAAAAATAACTAAAATTTATAGAATTAAATATTTTTAAGTTTTAAATAATTTTTCAGTGTTATATGATTTTCTGGAATTTTTGCTAATTTTTATGTATTTTAAAATAAAAAAGCTTAAAACATGGATAAAATAATATATAGAAATTGAAATGGAAATTAAAATAGAAACTTAAGTCCAAAATTTTTCCAAATCAATTTTACCCTATATATGTAATAACATAGAGAAAATTATTAAAAAGAAATAACTACTTTAGTGGTTTTTAAGGATTTTTTATATTTCAGTAAAGGTTTTTGGGGGTTTTCACTTTTTAAGATTTTTCTTTTTCTATTTAGGGATTTTTAGGATAGAATTAAAATACGATAAAATGGACAACATATAATTTTTTTGAATTCTTTCAAAATATTTTGTGATTTTTTGGTATTTAATAATGTACATAGAGAAAAAGTGTGCTCATTTCATTTTTAATAAATAGAAAAAATGTCCAAAATTTCAAAGTAAAAATATGGCATGAAACTACAAGCAATCATGATCCTTCACCTATTTTTTATTTTTGGAGCACAATAGCTATTTAAATAAATTCAAGAAACACACAAAAATATAATTGTTAGTTAGGGCATATATACAAATAAAATAAAATGCAAGAGCCTCTGTGCAATTTTTCCAAAAATAAACAACATAATTAAAAAGTTTCTAGACCAAGTCAAAATATAGAAAATTCTAGGGGTTCCCGTGCAAAAATGCCACCTCACATGGGGCATCAAGTGAGGTGATGTGGACTGAACTGGAATGTAAATACAAAAAATTAGAGGACCTAATTACAAAAGTTCCAAAACATATTACACAACATAGGAAAGTTTAAAGTCTAATTAATAAATTACAAAAATGCGTAGGCGTAGGATGCAAACCACATGCACTTGATCGACTACTAATCCTTGGTCACTTGCCATGTGTCGATCCCTGAGAGCGCGATACCAGTTCACCTCCTACGACTAGGATTAATTCCTAGATCTTTATCTGAGGGTTGGGGTAAGGCAAATCCAACAGTGTTTGGAGCATCTAGCGTGGATGTCTGATCGTATGGCGGAGAAGATCGATGGAAGAACATGTCAAGAACAACCTTCAATCGAACTTCAATCATTGTCTACTCCTTTGTCCGGTTTCCTGGGAGGTTCTACGCTGGTGCAAAATGGAGCTGATGCCCCTCCGCACCAGTCGACGGTTCTGATGAACACATGGAGATCCAATGCGATCAGACGAAGTTGAGGAAGAAAGGAGGCTCCATGTGCTTCCTCTTCTACAAAATCGAGCTCCAAGCGGGTCGTTGGGCCTCGTGGGACCTGCAATGAAAGCTCGTACAATAAAATAGGGTTCCTGGGAGTTTATAGTGGGTGGAATGGAAGCGAGGGGGTGCAGGCATAGATATCCGAAGTTACGACAGTGGAGGAGATCTGATCTCCAAATCTATAGTGGATCTGGGTAATTGAGAGGTAGCGAAGCGGTGAGGAGCAGAAGGGGAAGGAGTCTAAGGTGATAGTGGATGTCCAGAACATGATGGATAACAATGAAATGAGTTCACCCTCCTGTACGTGATCCAACAGTAGCGAACCATCCACTAATCCATGTGGAGGATCTGGGAAGAGCGATGACAGTTTGATGATCGATGCACATGATTAGATCTGTAACTCCATCGGACAGCCGAGGCATGCAGATATCCGACGGCTACAATCAAAACTAAGGCGAGCAAAGGATCCAACTGTAATTGCTCTTCCTGAAGAACATGGAATAACATGCGACTGAGGCTACTTCAATCGCCTCCCCCTCACGACTCTAGAGGTCTCCAATCCTCCTATGAGGCTCACGACGATCATCGAAGGAGTCCGCAACTACCTGATGCTTTGGAAATGGTCGGGACCCAACGGTTGAGTTCCAGCTGCTTGGTGAAGGTTAAAGCTCCTGGTACCCTCGTGCTTTGTCAAAATTGACCCCCAGCGGGACCATATCCTCCAAGTCCTACACGAAAAACTCACACAAGCACAATGGGGTTCCTAGGGGGCTTTATTGGTGGAGATGGGTGAAAGATGGACATAGTGGAGGTGCTCCGATGAGGAGATGGTGGTGGAGCACCAAAATCTTGACCCAATAAGGAACAAGTGATTTAGAGGCACGTGGGATGAAGGATAAGTGAAGAGAAAGGAAGTGAGGTGGTCTGCAGTGTCAAAGATAGTGAGGTGCACGGTGGAGGTGTTCCCCAGAGTTAAGCTCCGACGAACTTTGAAATGGCTTCTCTAAGATCTACACCTAATTAAAACACAAAATAAATATCTCTTTTTATTTTATTTTTATTTTTCAAATTTTTATTTTATTTATTTACAACATGAAATGCGGTATAAGAAAAGATTTTTGTTAGATTTTTATTAATTATTTACAAGGGGAAAAAAAGCGATGTATGGTTCTATGTACATGGTATATATATATACAATGATGAAGGAATTTTTATTTCTTTTTATTTTTCTCTTATTTTTCCCATTTTTATTTTAATTTTATATTTACAAATATATATAAATAAATAAACACCCATTTTTATGAAGAGGAAAATAATTTTATTTATATACATAGGTATATGTACACATAATTAAGCTTCCCTATCTTTCTCTACTCTGATTATTTTGCGGTCAGGCCCATGCTGGGTCCTCCCTTGGGATTAGGTCGCTCAATATTTATTCTAAATATCTCCCTCTTTTTTTTATTTCTTTATTCTTTTATTTATGCACAAAAACATGCTAATTATTGGAATTTACACAAATCATGCTATTTGGTAATTTATTCTATTTACATCTATCTACATGTGTTTTGCATAGGTTTTGTAGCTAAAATAAAAGAATAAAGAGTGATGAATGGGTATTCATCACCCCCTTATACTTAACTTTGCTAGTCCCTTAGCAAACACTTATTTGAAAAAGAAGTGAAAAAGAAAAAGAAAAAGAAAAAGAGGAGAAAATGCATGGATCAATGTTGATTATTAAACTTGCCTTCATTAAATTGCAATATGGAGCTCGATCAGATCTTTGGATTATTAATGTGTCGGAACCTTTAAACCTATTGGATAACTAAAAAGCTAAGAAAATATACCTCAAGCATCAAGAGCAGTGAGATGGGGGACCTCACCGTGGTGCTCCACTGAAGATGGTGGAGATCGACTAAGAGATGCTCCTCGATCCAACCAATTCTTGGGCGAGGAAGTTGTCCCCTTCCTCAAGCCGTTGAGAACAATAGGAGGGAGAGAAGGTGTCCAAAGGGGACTCGAATTCAAGAAGAAACTCGATCGGAGGTTTTCTATAGGTGACAGGGTGACTAGAAGAACGAGACAGAGTAGACGATTCAATGATTACATCGAGCGACGGAAAAAGGAGAAGAATTGTCAAAATCTACATCTGATAGAGGCTACACATGGGGAGAAGAGTTGACCAGGGTCAACTCTTTACTCCCCTTGGTTCCAAGTGGACCAACTAGAAAAAGACAATACAAAATTATTTATAAAGTAATTACTAAAGAGCAATTGAATTAACTAAAATAGAGTTATAAAATGAAAGGTATCTATTATTTTATGTAGTATTTTAATATGATTTTTATTTTTTTAAGGTCTTAATTATTACATGTTAAATTTTTAGGGTCCATTTATAAGTATATTTACCAATGTTTTTCATATTTTATTTTATTTGTATTTGTACTTTATTAATTTATTTTTATATTTCATATATTTATAATTTTTTATAGACATAAATATATTTTTATTATATTTTTCTATACATTATGTACACTTAATAAATAGGGGTAATATATATGGAAAAAATGGGGCTGCCCCTGGGGGCAACCAACATGGCTGCCACCGCCCCAGTCATCATCTCCGCTAGGAAGTCCAAGTTATTTCAGCCTATTAGACAGAAGTTTTGCAGAAGGTCTGGGGATTGTGGCGCCATTGAGGAAGAAGAAAGTGTTGCCCCCATGAAGGTCTTATCTTGGAACGTGGTGGATCTGGGTCGACCCAAGAAACAACTGGGGGTTAGGAAACTCATGTCTAATGTACAAGTGGATGTTGTGTTACTGCAAGAGTCGAGGGAAGGAGAAGCCTTATGGAGAGATCTTAGAGATGGGGAGGCCTTTGAGTTTGTTGAGGTAGTGGCCCAGGGAGCGGTAGGTGGCCTCCTTACTAGATGGAAAAGGGTCGTGTTCGAAAAGATGGACGAGCGACGCTGCCATTTCTCTATTTAAGTACGCCTATGGCGTCGACACGACAGAGCTTGCCTCACAGTGACAAATGTGTATAGCCCAATGGGAAACGATCGCGGTTCTTTGGCAGAAGATCTGGAGGAGGTAAGTGATGAATCCTCAGTCATCACTCTTTATTCTTTTATTTTAGCTAAATGTCTTGGCAATGCATCATGTATATAGTTGTAAATACAATAAATTAGCATTAAGTATGCATTTGTTAATATTTAATAATTAGCATGTATTTGTGCAAAATTAAAAGAATAAAGAATAAAAGAAAAATAAGAAAATATTTAGAATAAATATTGAGTGACATGAACCCAAGAGAGGGTCCAGCATGGGCCTGATCACTAAATAAAATAAGTAGAGAGAGATAGGGCCACTCTACCTTGTACATATCTACCACCTATGTGTATATAATTTATTTTTATCAAAATAAAAATAAAAAGGTGTTTTTATCCCCATATATATATTTCTAAAAGCAAAACAAAAATTAGAAAAATAAAATAAAAGCAAAATAAAATTCTCTCTCACCTTGTATATAACACATGTATATATGTATCACTACCTATTTATTTTATACTTATAAATAACTAATAAAAATAAAATAAAAATTATTTTATACCCAAATATTAAGTTATAATGAAATAAAATATAAATTTGGGGTATTTTTATAAAAATAACAAATTAAAAATAATTGTACAAAATACATAGGTATTTTATACATGTATATAATATAATATATTGTATATATCATAAATTATTTTTCAAAAAAATAAATAAAAATAATAGAAAAATAATTTAAAAAATAACAAACATTTTTTATTTTATACACTTTTTGATTTAAGGTCATTTACTATTTTTTATTTAATTTGTAAATATTTTTGTAAATCTTAATTTTTGATTGGTCCACGTCAGGTGGTTGACCCCGGTCAACCCCCTCTTCCCGAGCTTGACCCGACCCGACCTCTTCGCCGGACCATCTTCTCTGAATTTCCTAGGGCGGATCGCACATGCCCATGCTCTGATTCTTCGCCCGCACCTTCCCCTTAGATCCAAGATCCTCACGGATCCCTAGGGACGCACGGATCCTTCTCGATTCGCGCACCCTCGCTCGATCTCTCCGGTCGCCTGGGATGTGCTATATATTCTTCATTCGATTCCTCAGCACAACAGCTCGCTTAGCACCCCTTCTTGATACCCTAGACTCCTTTCTCATAGTGACAATCATCAAAGGATGCCTTCGGTGGTTGGATTGGTGTCGTGTAGCCGTTGCTCAACCTTCGTGGCCGAAGAACCGTCGCGAGAAGCCTCCTTTGCCAGCCACAGCGTGGTTGAGGCCACAACCCCGCTGTTCACTCCACCTGGAACTAAGGATCAAGCTCAGACCCTCAGGTACCCCTTTGATCTTCCCTAGCCTTGTCAGTTATCAACCATTCGATTTATCGCTGCCGTCACTCCGCCAGCTCTGACCAGCCGGTCAGAGCCTCATCACATCCATCTACCCACTTAGATCGACGAACCATCTCATCCTCCATCTAATCATCCTAATCTTAGCTCGGATAGCCAAGATTAGGCACTAGCTCTTTGCTATCACTTCGCCGGAGACCTCCCTTTCCATTCACCGCCATTTCTCATTACCTTAGTTTCAATAACCCCGACTGGAGCCTTGCTCCGAGTCTGAGCTTCCTCTTGCATGTTGTAGCATGCGTGGACCAACTCGAATCACCCTTTGTCCACCCTCGTCGGAGCTCGTCCAGGTCCCAACCATCACCATAGAGATCTGACCGTCAGCGAGCCCATCTGACCCGTTCCCCTGACGCGGATGGGCTCCACGATCCATTTGCCACCACCCGATCATTCATCGAGTCGTCGATCTCCCTTGGTGCTCCGGTAAACTTCGCCTCGACACTGTTCTTCCAGAGCCTCTCTTCACCGTTGGATCGACTCCTTCGCTCAGATGCCATCCTCATCATCCCTTCACAGTAGTTGTCAGGCCGTTAGATGTCAGATCTAATGGCCCCCGTACAGTCCAGTCTCCAAGACCTGGTGACCATTGGATCTGACCACTAATAGAGTCAAAGCCGCACGTTTGCCTCCGCTCAGCGTCCGTCACCTGTCCACCCCACACGCCGCTCATGTGCTGCATGGGTAATTTGCTCCATCTACCTTGCATTTATTTTAGCTTTCATTTCAGACTATAAAATAAAAGAGATATAGTGGACCTTGTTGCATATTAGCCCCTGTAGTTTTAGATATTTGCATTGCAGTCCTGCCTGTGTGGACCCACGTGCGTCGTCACGTGTTATTTGGGATATTTGCATTATGTACCTCGGATTTCTTTACTATTATTGTTTGAAGTTTTAGTTTTCATATTCGCAAGTATACCCTTGTGCCTGCCGATATGTGACATGTGCTAATATTTGTAGGAAAATTGCAGTTTAAACCCTAGACTTTTCATGCGTGTTATTATTTGAGTTAATTGCATTTTGGTCCCTGTGTGCTGTGTCATTTGTGTTTGATTGAATAAATAGCAAATATTGTCCAAAATTCACGAAATTTTGACACCTGGCTCCTGTCATGGTGTAGGAATTTTGATGAATTTTTTGTTCTATTTTGATTGCGTTTAATATTTGAAAAATTAAAAAATCCTAAGAAGTGTTACTATTTATTTTAGAAAATCAAATAAAAATATTAAAAATTCTTCAAAAAAAATTCTAAAAATTTTCCGCTTGTGTGTTCTATTATGTTTTAACTTTGGTCCAAGTTTCGCCTCATTCTCATTTATAAAGCTCAATAATTTTGAAAAAGACTAAAAATCTTAGAAAAACCATTAAAAATTCATAAAAATGTGTTTTCTTCTTTTGTAGTTAGATTTTTTCTTATAGTTTCACAAAAATTACTGCTCGAATTTTAGGCATTTTAAGTAATTTTAACTTGCCTTTAGATTCCAGCTGTACACTGGTTGTCATTTTTGGCCTTGTTTGTTTTTTAGAAATTAATTAAAAATTATAAAATCTAAGAAAACTCACAAAAACATCTGAATATTTTAAAAACACAAAAACATTTTTATTCTGACTTTTTGACTATTTTTGAGCATTTAAATAATTGTGTGAGTATTGATTTGTTTTTCCCTTTAACTTTTTTCTTATATTAAAAATCATAAAAAAATTGAAAAAAATAAAAAACACAATTTCTTTGCTCTTTTTGGGATTCTCGACTACTTCGTAGCTTTCACATTACATGCTCCTTGTGTTCGACCCTAGTAGCTATACCAGGTAAAAATAAATAGCAAGACCGCTTGCCACATTTTGATTGTTTTATTTCCTTGTTTGGTGGCCTATTTTTTGATTGACTTGGCCTTGTTATTTGGGTTGCAATGACCTTAATTATTACTTAACCTGAGTATCCTTAGGCTCATATATCATAATGGCGCTGTTGCTGAGGAGCATGGCTTAGTAGTCAGTTTTCCTCGCTTGATTTTTTGCTACATTTAATAGATTTTTAATAACTGTGATCTGAACCATCTTTTTGTTTCTAGCTTTCGTGTGAGGGCTCGATGAGCGAGGGCAGCATTCTTAGGAGTGCCGACGCACCCAAGCAAAGCGGAGGCAGCTCGTTTCTCCATCGAGAAGTAGGAGAGCGTGGGAGAGTGAGGGTAGAAGATTGTTAGATTTGGGTAGTTTAGGAGTTATTTTACTATTATCATTGTTGTAATAAAACAGGGACATGGACTGTGAACTTTGGAGACTTGGCTGATCGGGGTCTGTTTCGCCGAGCACCGTTGTGCTCGGGGGACCTCACCGTGGTTTTTTGTCGGATTTGTTTTCTACCACATTTACTATCTATCTGATTTTTGAAAGTTTTGACCCCTAGACTTAGGATTTACCTTGATTGTGACATAATTAATTAAGACCCAATCCTAATTATCTGCCTGCACCTATAGATCGATTAATTAGACCTTATTAATTAAATCACAAGAAAAAGTTAGTTTAATTAGGCTTGAGTCCACATGCCGTGAGGAACCACATATAGCGCTGGCAGGACCCGTTGTGGCAGGCACTGAGTGGTTCCCAAGATCGACTCCGAACTAAGTCTGATTGGCTAGCTATCGTTCTTCTCATGTAGAAAGTGCTTCGTCTAAGGCCGATTTCTTCTTGCATCATATAGGTAGTTTTAATTCTATTTTTAAATTTATGCGTGGATAACCCTGCATGTAGAGAGCTGGAGTTAGGTACGCATTTCTTACTCTGCATGCATCATCATGTTTGATCGCGCATCGACTTTTTCGCCTTCTCCCCAGTTTTTGGACTTAAAATAACCAGGAGAATCGAAAAATTCATTAGGCGTTGCTTGCTTGAAAAATACCTAAAAAGAAAAACTATAAAATTGGGACGGCTAAACACACTTGACTTTAAAGACACCTCATCGAAAAATTTGTCTTGGGAGAGTAATCCCCTCATTGTCTAGTTTGGATGAGCGAGAGAGTGACCTGCACACTAGGATAGAGCCATACCCGAACTCTTGGCAGACTACCTCCTCTTATACGGGACAGTCTGTTAGGAGCATTGGGTTCCTACCAGCTCACTTAATCGCTCTGAAAGATTATTTATCACCTAATAAAGTTGACAAGATAAAAGACCATGCCTTTACGGTCATCAGCTCTGCGTGAGTAGGTGAATTGGCGGTTTTCTTGCTGATCTTGTGTGTTTTCTAGATCTCATCCACCTTACTTACTACATCAAGATGATGGGCTGGAGATCCCTTAGGTAGCCTCTGGTTGCACCACTATCGAGCATTCCGGTCTGCTCATCTAGGTTGGTTCGCGAGAGTTGGGACCCACTCTCCAAACCTGAGTTTAACTCCAATCAGTCCCCCCTCAACCACCCTTATACCAGATCTGAGGTGCCCGAGCAGAGACCGCAGCAGACAGTTGATGATTTATTAGCACTTGAGTTTGGGTCTTTTACCTTTGCAGAGACCATGGCCAGCAGTGAGGAGTGCACTGATGAATCCGCATTTCATCATCTTTATTCTATCATTTTGGTCTCAAAAACCCTAGCAAATGCGTGTAAATACCATTAAATATAGCATCTTAGCATTCAAGCATGTACATGTAAATAGTGTATAAATTACTGTAATTAAAGCTAAAATTATATAATAAATAAAATAAAAGAAAAAGAATAAAATATTGTAAATATTTTATGACCCAAAACCCCGAGACTTAGGCATCTTGATGAATAGGTCGACAAGGAATAAAGTAGGGGGAGATAAGGGTCAAAATACAGTCAAAATACCTATTCTTTTTAATACATTCTTTATTAATTTTGGGACCTACTTTTGGTTATACTTTTTATACCTCAAATAAAGAAACTTTGTACATGAAAGTTGTAGATAATTAAATAAAGAAAAATACAAAGTTGATTTCATTGAAAGATAATATACAGATAAAAAGTTATGGCCTGAATATAAATCTAGAATCCCAACTTCACAGACCCGTATCTCACAAATGAAAGATTCAAATGCAGCAAACTCACCTTTAATTGTATATATAATAAAATAAGCTATTTAATGGTGGTAGTTTCGCATTTGGTAGAGCTACAGTTTGAAAGTTGAGTTTTGGACCTAGATTGTATACTTATACAGATTAAAATATTCAATTTATTATTTATTCATTATTTTTATATTTTTTATATTTTTATAGTTTAATAAATATTATTTATAATAATTATGTACATTAAAATTAGAATAAAAACCTAAATAAAATACAAAATAAAAATACTTGTATATATTACACATAGGTATAATACCTATACTTATACCTGTATAAATCATACTTATATTTGATTAAGTATACAAAATACTTCAGAAAAAAAATAAAAATACTTTTAAGTGTATAAAGTATTCTATAATTTTATAAAATAATAAACAAAAATAAATAAATTAAATTTACAAAATAAAAATAAAATAATATAATATACAGGTATATGTACCTATAAAGGGCATAAAAGGAAACTTGTAAAAATATACCTCATAAAAATAATTAAAATTCATAATAAAATAGTTTATAAAATTACAAACATTTTTTATTTAATAACCAAAAATTTAAAAATTCAATATCTATTTTTTTTTTTGATTTTAGAAGGATTTTTACCAAGGAATTTTCTGGTTGGTCCACATGGACCAACCAGAGAGCCTCGTTGGTTGACCTCGGTCAACTCTCTGATCGAGGTCTGGACCTTGTCAGACCTGCATCGTTGACGATATTCAACTATTTTTCGAGGACTCATCTTACACTATCTAGCGAAGGAGTCTTCTTGACTTTTCATCCTCGATCATCGGTGATACATGCCCAGGTGAAACCTCGGGGGATGGAGCATCAATGCACCCGCTATGCCTCGGTCTTCCCCACCTGGACGTCTACCCTACAAAACTCACCCTTGGTTTTCGATTTGAATTTGAACCGCATTTCATCTAGATCCTCCGCCCCTTTGACTCACTTGAGCTTCCTGGAGGTGACAGCTCCAGATTAGCTTCTTCAAGGCGGCGGATCGACCATGTTCTGGGCGCGTTCCATCCCACCTACGGCCACGTGCTGTAGAGGTATCTTCTACCTCAGGGTTTGTCCCTTCGAGGTGTTTATTTTCATCTTTTTTGTTCCCTTTTCATTCTCTGTAATCCTAGGATCACATAGCCACCCTTTTATCTCCCAGTTCCCCATCGATTCGCTCAATTGACTCTCCTCGTCGGAGCAAGCTCCAACGAGCATCCACATCGCCATTCCCCCTTTTGAGAGCCAGCTGGAGGTCGAGGCATTTTGCTCTCGACCTCCTTAACAATTTTTGGTGCAGGTCCTTTAGCTTTGAAGACCACCTGGCGCTTAGCCGCGATCGGCCGGAGGTACCTGGAGCTCTCTACCTTCCCCGACGTTGTGGGAGAGCCCCCGGTGACCCCCAGTCCTCCCTGAGGCCTCCATCGCATTTGGGATCCCTGCAGGAGTGCTCCCGGGCGTTTTGGAATCGAAAGGACGTCGAAGGTGCACGGACGAGCCCGGAGAACCTCGCCCCAGGAGGAGCTCCTCCCAGTTCGTCGCCCAGCCTTCACACACGTTGATCTTGCCCTTGTTCTTGGAGTAGCGCAGCCACCGTCAGATCTAGGGCCGAGATCTAATCTCAGCCCTCCGCTCGCGAACTGTCATCGCTCGTTGAGGTGCGGACATGTGGCCAAGTGAAGCTTCATCCGTTGTCCGTGCCCGCCTATAGCCTGGGTATTTTGCATAACCACCCCATCTACTTTTGTATTTATTTAATAGCCTTTAAACTTTCAGCTGCTTTTAATTAGTTTTTGTAATATTTAGGATCTACCCCCCACACTTTCCTTTATTTGCAAACAGGTACAAGCCACGTCACCTCACGTGACCAGTTCACGTGAGTAGCGGGGCATTTTGCAGAGAGGCCCTCGGCCAATTGGGTATTTATTTTCAGTACCAGAATTTTTAATTGTAGTGTAAACTTTTGGGGATATTTTCATGTGAGCCCTCGGGAATTTTTGATATTACAAACATGTCCCTCCCTGGCACGTATCAGTCACGCGCCTCGGTGGGTATTTTACAGTCATACCCTTACGGCTTTGGAAATTTGTAAATGGTCCATTAAATTGCTTATTCAGTTATATATTTTGCGTGAAAATTGCCTTTAGCCCCCTGGTTGTTTGTCTATTTGCATATATACCCCTGCCAGGCTTAGTATTTTTGTGTTCTTGCTCTTATTTATTTAGAGCATCATTTTAACTCGAAAAATTCTTTAAAAAATGCTATAGGCTCCTGTTAACTTGCTGATCCACACTATATTTTTGCATTGCATTTTTATTGTATTTTAATATATATTAAAAATAAAAAACATGCCATTTCATTACTGTCTATCTTAGAAAATAACCAAAAAATTTAAAACACCTTGAAAAATTCCAAAAAAAATACCTAATGTCTATTTGATTGTATTTTAGTGTCAGTCCAAAAATCACTAAAAATTTCAAAACCAAAACCTTAAAAATTAGAAAATACCTTAAAACTTCCAAAAAATCTAAAAAAATTCTAGAAAACTTAGACAAGTGTAAACTCAGGTCTTGTTGGTTCCCCATTTTATTTCCTTTATTATAAAATTAGTTTGGGAAAATTTTGTGGCTGTTTGATATTTTTCATTCTTATTTTACTTTCATCTAGGAGCTAAGTCACTGTTTTCCTTTATTTTAGCTTTTAAAAATACCAAAATTATTCTGAAAAATACCCAAAAATCACAAAAATAGTAGAAAATTATAGAAAGATAAAAAAATTTTATTTTGTAATTTTTGAGCATTTTACCTATTTTTATAAATACCTCATTCTCCCTCTTCTTATATTGTATATATATATTCCAATATTATAAAAAAATATAAAATATAAAAAGAAAATAAAAAATCAGAAAATTAAAAATCAAAATACAAAATTAAAAATTAAATAAAAAAATTAAAAAATTAAAAACTCACAAAAACATTTGCATTGCATAGTGTAGACAATACATCACATTCACACACACACACACACACACAACACACACACACACACACACACACACTTGTTGACCTATCCTGCCTTGCTCCCTGTGTTCAAACTCTCTACGTACTTGCATCTATACATCTTTTATGTAGAGTTAAAAATAAATTTTAACTCCACTTTATTTCTCATTGCTTGATATTAATACTGTGGGTTAATTGTTGACTAAATCTGGATTTTCAGCGATCACTGCAGCGACCTCTGTGTTCCCGCCTTGTGTGGATCACAAGACCGTTAGAAATCTGGGTTTATCAAATGGCACCATTGCCGGGGATCAACAGCGAATAGATTACCGTTTTGATTGATTGTGATTCATTGTTTACATCATTGCTAGTTCTTTCTCTCCTGTTTTTGATATATATTGTTGAGCTTTCTGATCATCTCTTTTCTTGCCTTCTTGCGAGGGACTGCAGAGCGAGGCGGATCGTCTAGGGGATCCGAAGCAACCTTGGGAAGTGGAGTCGGCTTTCTTAGCCCAGCCGACAGGAGAGAGTAGGAGGAGTGAGAGAGAGAGAGTGATCAGTTAGCTTTTATCTTTTTTGTGAGAGAGAGATTTAATTAAATTGTAATAATACAGGGACACTCGGACACTCAGACACTTCGGGCCTAATTTCCAAGTGTTTGTTCACCTGGGGGCCCACCGTGGATTTCATCGAGTTTCTCGCTGTCATTTGCCGGTTTTGATTTCATTTTTCATTTCTTTTGTGGATTGAGCCCTTAGATTTTAGGCATTTCTTGATCGATTAGATTAGGTCCAAACACCCTAATAACCATTGCATGTACCTATAGTACGTATTTAGACTTAGTTTAATTAAACATTTGACTCACTATTTTTCGATCCGCCGCGCCGCGAGCTCATTCCGCCAAGCGCTTCTCCTGGACTCGATGTGCTGAGAGGAGGAGGGGTGAGCCTAGACCGGACTCTAGGGTTGAGGATTAGTGGTCAACTTGTGGTTCTTCACGTTAGCAATTGCCTGCTTAGGACAATTTCCGCTTGCATATCGGCATATAGTTTAGGTTTAAAAATTTCTGCTTTGCATCCCGCATGGAGAGTTCTGGAGGCACTGTAAGTCATTCTATCTTTGCATTCATCATTTAGGCACAAAGTAAAGATTTCCATCTTGATGCCGACTTACACGGCTTTTCCGACTCTTTTCTCCCTCTGTTTTTGGATCAAGTAGGAGTTAAGAAAAAAATAAAATTGTTAGGCGCTTGTTTGAATTTACTCAAAAGAAGCGATAACACCAAAAAAAATTAAAAAAGGGACTGCTAAGAAAACTTGACCAAAAATAAAATTAGTAATTGGAATCATTGATTGGGGAGAGTAACACCCTCACTTGTCTTCAGGTTGCATGGGAAGGTCTCCTTCCAAGTGAGTTGAGCGGCTTCGTAAGGATTAGAGCCAAAAATCCAGCTTGTGGCTGCCTTGTGTATCACCTGGATTTCTGAAGTATTGGTGCTACTATCATACGTAGACGAGTAGGGCTTGGTCGTCATTGGTGACTCACTATTGTGTGAGCATCGACCTTGTCCGAAGTACCGAGCTTAGGCCACGTCTTCACGGGTGTGTCTGTCTCACCGTCTGCATCCGAGTAGGATATTGCACGCTCACGGGTGATTCCATTGCGAGCGAGGTCCGAAGTATCGGTATCGCCTATCGGCTTCCTCCCTCTTCTTCTTTGGTTGAGTAGGGATCCAGGAAGGGTTACAAGGACCTTAAAAAGCGCAAGCTACATGTTACACAGGAGGAGGACAGGTACGTGAATAATTTTCCGACAGTTTCTCTCTCTTATAGGCGTAGCGCATTAAGGACTCGTTGAAAGATTAATTCCTGAATTCAAGCTAAAATCTACAAAGATAAAAGCCGAACCTTCACGGCTTCACATGTTGAGTTGGTGAAATCCCCTTGTTTTGTGTTTGATTGCTAGTCATATTTAGGTCAAGATCAAAAACACTGCACGCTTGTGTACAATTTTGCTTCCCTCTTCTTCATTTTGCAACTTGCTCTTCTCAATAATCACGATGATGGGAAGGAGGTCCCTTAGGCCAACTTTGTCGGCACCTCTATCTAGCACTCCTCCCTATTCATCTAGGACAATCTCAGAGAGTCCAGACCCGCTCTTCGAGCCCGAGTTCACTTCCACCCCGTTCCCCCTCAACTACCCTTCTCATTCACCTTCCATCAGTCCAAGAGTTTCAGAATTTAGTACACCACAGAGCTCAGAGCATTTGATGGAACCTAAGATGGATTCTTTTGCTTTTTCAGAGAATCCCGAGATGGTAGACCGAGGCGAGCACCCAGATGAGCATGAGCACCCACCATTTCTATATGATCAAGCCGCCATCAACAATTCACTTCTAGCATCCCTGGAGACCATGTAGAGACAAATCTGGGACCAGGGAGTCTTGATGGGTGATCTCATGAGAGAGATCGCATAGATGCGAGAAAACTGACCTGGGGGCGGTGGTGGTGGAGGAGATATACCAGTTGTAGAGAACCAGGAAGGAGAACCAAATCAAGAGAGGCCACCACAGACCGTCATGAGAGAATTGCACAATCCAGCAGCCTCCCTTACTCATAAGTGGATCCGAATCCCTCCCATCCATGGAGACTTCGAGCTTCGCTCGCATACTATTCAGCTACTTCCAAAATTCCATGGGCTGGCGACCGAAGAGCCACACCTCCACCTCCAAGAATTCGAAATGATCTGTAGCACAATTCATGACAGGCTGGTGACTGAGGACACCATCAAGATGATAGCCTTTCCCTTCTCTTTGGTTGACAGAGCAGCATACTGGCTCAAACATTTGGGGAGGTTCGTCGACACTTGGGCAGATCTCCGGACCGCTTACTTGAACAAGTATTATCCTCTCGGCCGGACGAACTCAGCTAGAGCTATGGTCAGCAATTTTGTCATGATCCCTATTGAACAGTTTCATGAAGCCTGGGATCGATTCAGAGAGCTCATCGACCGGTGTCCACACCATGACATATCCAAGCCCAATCTGGTTAAGAGTTTCTTTTGTGTGCTGACACCGGAGCTGTAGCAGCTTGTAAACGCCTCTTGTGGTGGGCCCTACTTTTCTAAGGTGAAGATGACGTTTGGGCCATCTAAGAAGGGATGGCAGAGAACTAAACTGTTATGGCCCAAGCCCGCATCTACACGCAGCAAAAGCCCCCACAAGGAGCGGGATCATTTCAGAGGATCACCCGCATCGATGCCGATCCTCACACTTCGTCGACAGCCACAACCCAAGCCGAATCAGCCGCAGTCGACATGGGTATCATAAGTGACAAGATGGACCGTCTCGAGATCCTCGAGAAGAAGCAAATGCAAGGCATGGCCCAGATGGACTAGATTGCCAAGACTATGAGTGACCTGAAGACGCAGATTCTTTACGTCCAAGAGGCACAAACATCTTCCCAGCAGCCTCCCAGGTCACGAGCTGATGCCAGCAGTAGTAGCTCATCCCAACCCTCTGCCTCGTACCACCAGGTTAACCACATCCAGGCAGATCCAGTCCCGCTGCTACCATACTACCCATCGTAGCCACCATCTCAGGACACTCAGATGGTGGTCTATCAACCGGATCAGCCACTGGCAGTTCTTCCTCCACCATCCTTCGAGTAGGAGCCATTGATTGAAGTCAATGAGATTTGGTACGACCGGTACCCACAGCCCGGGATTCGTCGCGATCACCACGGATTCCATTGGGGCAACGATGGCACTTCATCCCAGCAGCAGCCTCCGGCTCAAGGATAGCAGAACAGCCAGCCACAGCAGCAGCAACCCCAGTATGTCCACCAGCAGCAATACCGACATGGTCCTTGTCTCGACTATCAGGGACAGCAGTGGAGGCAGCGTCAGCAGCCTCAACAATCATACTCCCATCCTTCCTAGCACTATTCTCACCAGCAACAGCAACAACCTCATTTCCAGCAGGGAAACCCATCCGGTTCTCAGGGTACCGTCTTTGAGAACCCATCTCTAGATGACCTTGCCCGCTTGCTCTCCGAATAACGAGCATCCTTCTGATAAGAAATGGATGAGTTCCGGCAGGAGATGAGGGATATCATCAAGGGCAAAGCCGCTATACTAGCTCAGATTGAACCGAATCCGAACAATCTGAAAAGAAAGTCTGAGCAGGTATAGTTTACAGAGGATACCTCTCCCAGTGATTATTTGAGTGACATGTCTTCCTCTTTGTATGATGCTGATTTTGTGACTACTAGGAGCGGTAGGATGCCAGCCGGCATCGCCTCATCTGAGTGACATCCACAAGAAGAATCAAGAGTGTCAGATGAGTAGAGTAGCGGTGCTGATGCCGCTATTGATGATGAAGATGGTGGTGCTGATGCCACCAATAATGGAGATCCAGACGACGGTACTGAGGCCGTCGTGATACCAGATGCAGACGGTGGTGTTGAGGCCACTATTTTGGATGTAGAGACAGAGAGCAGTGCTGATGCCGCGAAGACAGGTGCCGTTGGTGGTACTGATGCCACCACTTCCACTTCTGCTGAGCTTCCTTCTGTGGTGTTACCACCTTTTGTATCTATGGATTGTGGTAACAACAAAAAGAACAAAAATATGAATAAAGGAAAGGTTTCTATTCATACTTCAGATCCATATGTGTTGCATAATGATCGTTGTATGGATTCTATTCCTTCACAGATGTAGGAACCTAGTCCTAGTCCTCCATCTAAGGAGGCCCCTACTATCCCCTTCCCTGAAGCACTCCGCTGGGCAAAGGGAAACAAAAGAGAAAATCCAAAAAAGACCGAGAAGGTAGAGTTCAGCAACTAGATGATTGACAGGTTTCACATTCAGATGACTCTACAAGAAGCACTCGAGCACAACCCCATGTTCAATAAGAACATGAAAGAGAAGACTACAATCCGCAGGAAGAGGAGGAATCACAGAGATCAGATCCACGTGCTCACTCATTCCACTTGCTGCACCATTCAAAACAAACTGCCAGCCAAGAGACCAGATGCAGGAGCTCCCTATGTCAGATGCGAGATTCAAGAGCAGCAGTTTGATCGTACTCTATTGGACAGCGGCTCTTCGATTAATCTTCTTCCGGCAGCCTTACTCGATCGATTCGAGTTTGGTACTCTTCTTAGAAGCAGGACAGTCCTTCAGTTTGCTGATAGGTCAACTAAGAGGCCGAAGGGCTTGTTGAGAGATGTGGTCGTTACCATTCAGGGCCTGAAATTCCCCGAGGACTTTGTTGTATTAGACATGGAGATCCCTGAGTCGGTAACCAATGCCCCCATCATACTTGGACGCCCATTCTTGGCCACAGCCAAGGCGGTGACCGATCATGATAGCGGGAAGGTGTGTTTTCACGTAGAGGGCGAAACCATACAAATAGAGACAATCGAGGAAACCAGAGCCAGAGAACTAGAATGCTCGGAACAGTCCAGTGACATTGAGTAGATGACAGAGGACGATCTAGACATCCACTAGGAGTGTGATTTTGTGATGACGGACGATGAATGTACCTGGACAGATCCCTTAGCACAGACCATCGCCCTGCTTACAGATTCACCATACTTAAAGCTTATGGCAGTCGAGAGCCTGGAGAGCACACCCTTGGACGAGGATACCGTTGAGGCTGACAATGTTGGGATAAGTGGTGATGATGATTTTCAATCGTGTTCTTCTACTTTAGATCCCTCGGATTAAGACATTGATTGGGATGATTTTTATGAATATTTGTAGTGTCTAATTCCTTCTGAGCTGACAATTAGGATGGAGTGTGAGCCAGTGCTGTTTATTGATGATTCAGCAGGCCTCTCTTCGTCAGAGATTCATGCAGAGCGAGAGTTCTCACATGTAGATTTGGTCGCCTTTACACAGACATATCAGAAGCCAGATCTGCCACCTCCCAACTGTCCAAAATTAAAGCCCTTGCCGCAGTCGCTGAAGTATAGATTCCTTGCGGGTGAGCCAGACATGCACCCAGTCATTATCTCAGCAGGTTTGACTGGAGAGCAAGAATCTCGTCTGATGGAGGTTCTTAAAAGAAACCACAAGGCAATAGGATGGAGTATAGCTGATCTCCAGGGGATTAGTCCAGCTCTGTGCTCCCACCACATCTATCTTAAGGATAACGCTAGGCCATCGTGTGAGTTCTAGCGACGGCTGAACCCGAATCTTCGAGACGTGGTCATGAAAGAAATATCGAAGTGGTGGAGCGCCGATTTTATCTACCCCATCTCCGACTCCAAGTGGGTTAGTCCATTACATGCGGTACCCAAGAAAACGGGTATCACTACACTTGCGAGTGAGTCTGGAGAGGAGATCGCTACCCATGTACCCACTTCTTGGAGGGTCTGTGTGGACTACAGACGATTGAATGAGGCCACCAAGAAGGATCATTTCCCGCTGCCATTCATTGATCAGATTATTAAGAGGCTAGCTGGGAAGAGTCATTACTGTTTTCTTGACGGGTACTCCGGATATAATCAAGTGGCCATTGCACTCGAAGACCAGGAGAAAATGACATTCACCTGTCCGTTTGGGACTTATGCTTTCAGATGAATGCCCTTTGGTCTATGTAACGTCCCGGCGACATTCCAAAGGTGTATGTTATCCATTTTCTCGGACATGGTGGGTGATTGTTTAGAGGTCTTCATGGATGACTTCTCGGTCTACGGTGACGGGTTTGATGCTTGTCTTGACTGCCTAGACCGTGTGCTTCAGCACTGCATTGAGGTCAATCTTGTCTTGTCTTGGGAGAAGAGTCACTTCATGGTGACTCAAGGGATGGTCCTTGATCATATCATCTCCAACAGGGGCATGGAGGTCGATCCGGCCAAGGTGGATATCATTAGAAAACTCAATCCACCGTCCAATCTGCGTCAATTGCGGTCTTTTCAGGGGCATGTCAGTTTCTACCGACGGTTTATTCAGGACTTCAATCGTATTTCCCGACCGCTTACTGATTTGCTGACGAAAGACACCGAGTTCATTGTAGATGATAAGTGTCTTGTGTCTTTTGAGACTCTCAAGAGTATGGTTGTTTCGGCTCCTGTCCTTCAGCCACCTGATTGGTCTCTCCCATTCGAGATCATGACGGATGCTTCCGATTTTGCCGTTGGGGCTGTGCTTGGACATAGGAGGGATGGATTGCCGTTTTCCATTCACTACGCCAGCCGAACTTTGGATACCGCTCAGCGGAATTATACTGTGACGGAGAAAGAGATGCTGGCTGTAATCTTTGCTTTGGATAAGTACAGATCTTATATTCTTGGATCTAGAGTGATAATTTATACAGATCACACCGCCATCCGGTACTTAATGGGCAAGAAGGATGCCAAAGCACGCCTTACCAGATGGATCCTTCTACTCCAGGAATTTGATATTGAGATTAAGGATAAGCCTGGAGTTAAGAATGTGGTGGCGGATCATCTCTCCCACTTGGAGAACCTTGAGGAATCTGAGCCCAGCGCACCTATCATAGAGACGTTTCCAGATGAGGCGATCTTGGCTATCACCTCACTCCCATGGTACACCGACATTGTGAACTATCTTGTTGCCAAGACGGTCCCACAAGGTTGGCCCAGGCAGAAACTCGAGATCTTCCTGGAGAAGGCCAAGTTTTACCATTGGGAGGATCCCGTTCTTTATCATGAAGGAGGGGACAACATCTGGAGAAGGTGCATTCCTCAAGAAGAGCAGCATAGAATCTTCACATACTGCCACAAGCTTGAGGCAGGAGGACATCATTCTGGGAGAAGGACAGCACAGAAGGTGCTTTAATCCGGCCTTTGGTGGCCTACTCTCTTCAAAGATTCAGATGAGTTCGTGAATATGTGTACTGATTGTCAGAAGATGGGAACCTGCGGACAGAGAGACATGATGCCCATGCAACCCATTCACTTTTGTGAGGTTTTTGATGCATGGGGGATTGATTTCATGGGCCCATTTCCTAAGAGTCAGGGATTCGAGCATATTTTGCTCACTGTAGATTATGTCAACCGATGGGTTGAGGCCATCCCCGCCCGAGCCGCTGATGCTAAAACTGTGTGTAAATTTTCGAGGAAAAATATCATTTCACGGTTCGGGGTACCTAGAGTCTTGATTTCAGACGGGGGTCTTACGTCATCAATGATAAGGTTAGGGCCCTTGCAGATGAGTTCGGCATTGACCATCATGTTTCCACACCGTATTACACTCGGACTAATGGTCTTGCCAAAGTATCGAACCGGGAGATAAAGACTATCTTGCAGAAGGTTGTCCGTCCAGACCGAAAGGATTGGTCACAGCTTTTAGACTCGGTCTTGTGGGCCTATCGGACATCCTTCAAGAATCCATTAGGGACATCTTCCTTTCGACTCGTCTATGGCAACCCGTGCCATCTTCCTGTGGAAATAAAGCACAAGTCACTTTGGGCAGTAACTGAGTTATTATTAGATCCTGAGAGTATAGGAGAACAGAGGAGAGCAAAGTTGGCAGCCCTGGAGGAATTGAGAGATACAACCTTTTCTAGCAGCCTACAATACAAATAGAAAGTGAAAACATGGCACGATTCTCACATCAGCCATAAACAGTTTGAGCCAGATCAACGAGTATGGTTGTTTAATTCCAGGCTGAAATTATTTCCAGGCAAATTACGGAGCAAGTGGAAAGGTCCTTATGTGGTCAGGAGGGCACATGACAATTGCAGTATTGATATATTCAAACCGTCATCTTCGTCCACCTTCCGTGTCAATGGTCAACGCCTGAAACTATATCTAGATCATGATCCGCCGACCATTGACGTTACCCCCATTCTTCTGGTATGAGATGTGTTCTTTGACTCATATCATCTGCATCGCATACATGGTAATCACTTCCATCTTCCGCTGTATAGATCCACCTGTCCATATCACTCTTTCGTCTGTTAATATATTTTCTTCTTTTCTTCTTTTCTTCTTTTCCTTTTCTATTTTCTTTATCCATCAAAAAGGTGTCGCCCCTTGTAGACAGTTTTCCATACTTAGGACGTACTTTGTCCTAAGTATCGGGGGGGGGGGGTGTGCACCTCGGGTTTTCATTTCTTTTCGATCCCCTCCCGTGTCTCCTCTTCTTGTCTATACTTAGGGATATCTTACCCTAAGTACAGGGGGAGACAATTTGAGTACAATCTGTTCATTCCTACCCTTGACCCTCCCTACGTTGTGTACAGTCTGCTATACTTAGGATTATTTGATCCTAACTATAGGGGGGACGACCAACTTCTCATTCGTTCATTTGTTTCTTCGTTCGTTCATTCTTTAGACTTTTCTATACTCAATACGAGTGATGTCTTCTCTTTTTCTCTCTGAACTATGAGGACATAGCTCAAGATAAGTATAGGGGGGTCGTATATACTACGTATATACTTTAGCCATAACTCGTACTTTCGTATTTTTTATAATAAATATGGCTAATAATTCTTTAAAATTCATTAAAAACCCCTAATAAAAAGATGTGATTATTCCTCAAATTCTTTTTGTATTTACTGAATAATAAATTAGATGAAAATGTTTTTTTTGCAAAATGTTTGAAAAATAGTTTGAAAATCTTTGTGAACATTTATTGAAAACTATTTTGAAAATATTTTGTTACATGTTTTCAACCTTTGTAAAAATGTGTGGTTTGTAAAATTTCTTTTTCTTTGTGTGAAACAAAATGTGTGAAAAATGATTTGCAAATGGTTTGAAAAATGGTTGCAAAAATATTTTGAAAAACCTATATATATTGTATTGAAAGCCTTTGCAAAATGATTTTCAAATGTGTGTACATGTTTGTAAAATATTTGTAAAAATTATGTTGGACTATAGTTTTCAAAAAGTATGTGAAAAGCTTGTGTCAAATAAGTTTGAGGAATACATACATCACACCAAATCCACTATATATATGTGTATAAAAGTGACCACGTACCCTGTAAATTCTTAAAATCCACTTCTTGTAAATATAAGAAGCACTCCCGTGTAAATAGTTTTAACCTAGATTTCAGCCAAAATCTTTTTGTTTTCAAAAATCCCAAAAACATTTGCAAAATTAAAATCCAAAAACATTTGAAAAATCTTTTTGAAAATAAAAAATGCATATGCATCATCATCATGTTTTCAAAATTCCATAAAAAGTTCAAAATCTTTGAAAATTACATCACAAAAATATTTTCCGCATAGCATGGGCATTTTTCGGTTTGAGTTTGATAGTTGAACAAGTCTAAATAAAATCCGGAGATTGGAGCTTGATTGGACCTTAAAATCTACCTAATAACAGGAACCTTATAGGAATTGGGTTTGAGGTACTTCAAGTCTAGTTGACTTAATTCTTTGAGGATCACGAGACTTGGTTCAATGGATTCTTGACTGCCTAAGTAGAGTATTTCGGAGAACACGCATGACTCTTGTTGATAATGACCTAACTTGGACACCTGCACCTTTCATAGGGCTCAACTCAGTTGGAGTGGTGAGGGGATTGGATTTGCCGGTATGAGATGCACAAAAGTGGAAACATTTGTCCTCCTCTAGGGAGGGAAGTGCACCCCAACCTGTCCAGTGACGAGGAAGTCTAAAGACAGGAGAGTGTGGGTTGCAATAAAGCTTCAAAATAGGGATAGTCTACTGGCTTAAGAGGAAAAACTTCTTATGTAAATGCTGCTGTGAAGAGTATTCAAAAAAATGGTCAGGCCTGTACAAAAATAAAATGCCTGCAAAGTATGTACAAATGTTGTAAAGCCAATAAGCAAGCTTGAATTCCAAAGTCAAATATGTGAGCCTGCAGCTGGATGGCTTGACTACACTGGTCTTGCATCCTAGGATAGGTAGCTACATTGGCTACCGTCCATTCTTCTCTTCACCCCCTCCTATTGAGCTGGTTGCCACTTGAACTTAGAAGGGAATACCCCGCTCCTCGAGGATGGAGTTATTGGATTGGGGAATCATTGGGTTGTCATATTGGAGAAGTCAGTTTCTTTGACATTCTAGTTGAGGAGAGCCACCATCACTTACACTGTACGAGTCAGATTCATAGTCGTAAGAGTTTGCATATGAGATGAAGTATTTCTGATCTGGCTATTGAGGAGACTTGAACAGAGTTTTGGGATTCTCAGGGACTATTGGATTTCAAATTCGGTTCTCATTAAGGTTCCGCCCGCACTAAAATTCCAAAGGTCCGACTTAAGCTTCAAACTTTGATTTTGTGAAGACGAGTTTGATAATCAAAATAAATCCACCTTCTTCTTTTTCTTTTCTTTGTTTTCGTTTCTGCACTTATTGCATAAGTGTTTACTAGGGACTAGCAAAGGTAAAGTATAGGGGGATGATGAATCCACTTTTCATCATCTATATTCTATCATTTTGGCCTTAAAAATCCTAGCAAATGCGTGTAAATACCATTAAATACAGCATCTTAGCATTCATGCATGCACATGTAAATAGTGTATAAATTACTATAATTAAAGCTAAAATTATAGAAAAATAAAAGAAAAAAAGAATAAAATATTGTAAATATTTTATGACCCCAAACCCCGAGACCTAGGCATCTTGATGAATAGGTCGATAAGGAATAAAGTAGGGGGAGATAAGGGTCAAAATACAGTCAAAATACCTCTTCTTTTTAATACATTCTTTATTCATTTTGGGACCTACTTTTGGTTCCACTTTTTATACCTCAAATAAAGAAAATTTATGCATGAAAGTTGTAGATAATTAAATAAAGAAAAATACAAAATTGATTTCATTCAAAGAAAATATACAGATAAAAAGTTATGGTATGAATAAAAATCCAGAATCCCAACTTCCCAGACCCGTATCTCTCAAATGAAAGATCCAAATGCAACAAACTCACCTTTAATTGTATATAGAATAAAATAAGCTATTTAACGGTGGTGGTTTCGCATTTGATGGAGTTACGGTTTAAAAGTTGAGTTTTGGACCTAGATTATATACTTGTAAAGATCAAAATATTCAATTTGTTATTTATTCATTATTTTTATATTTTTTTATATTTTTCTAATTTAGTAAATATTATTTATAATAATTATGTACATTAAAATCATAATAAAAACCTAAATAAAATACAAAATAAAAATACTTGTATATATACCTAAACTTATACCTGTATAAATCATACTTATATTTTATTAAGTATACAAATACTTCATAAAAATAAAATAAAAATACTTTTAAGTGTATAAAGTAGTCTATAATTTTATAAAATAATAAACGAAAATAAATAAATTAAATTTACAAAACAAAAATAAAACAATAAAATATATAGGTATATGTTCCTATAAAGGGCATAAAAGGAATCTTAAAAAATATACCTCATAAAAATAATTAAAATTCATAATAAAATAGTTTATAAAATTACAAACATTTTTTATTTAATAACCAAAAATTAAATAATTCAATATCTATTTTTTATTGATTTTACAAGGATTTTTACCAAGGAATTTTATGGTTGGTCCACGTGGACCAACCAGAGAGCTCTGTTGGTTGACCTTGGTCAACTCTCTGACAAAGGTCTGGACCTTGTCAGACCTACATCGTTGACGATAATCAACGATTTTTCGAGGACTCATCTTACACTATCTTGCGAAGGAGTCGTCTTGACTTTTCATCCTCGATCGCCGGTGATACACACCCAGGTGAAACCTCGGGGGATGGAGCATCGATGCGTCCGCTATGCCTCGGTCTTCCCCACCTGGCCGTCAACCCTACAAAACTCATCCTTGGTTTTCGATTTGAATTTGAACCGCATTTCATCCAGATCCTCCACCCCTTTGACTCGCTTGAGCTTCCTAGAGGTGACAGCTCCAGATTAGCTTCTTCAAGGCGGCGGATCGACCATGTTCTGGGCGTGTTCCATCCCACCTCCGGCCACGTGCTATAGAGGTATCTTCTACCTCAGGGTTTGTCCCTTCGAGGTGTTTATTTTCATCTTTTTCATTACCTTTTCATTCTTTGTAATCCTAGGATCACTTAGCCACCCTTTTATCTCCCAGTTCCCCATCGATTCGCTCAATCGACACTCCTCGCCGGAGCAAGCGCCGGCGAGCATCCATATCACCGTTCCCCTTTTTGAGAGCTAGCTGGAGGTCGAGGCATTTTGCCCTCGACCTCCTTAACATTTTTTGGTGCAGGTCCTTGGGCTTTGAAGACCACCTGGGGCTTAGTCGCGGTCGGCCGGAGGTACCTGGAGCTCTCTACCTTCCCGACGTTGTGGGAGAGCCCTGTTGACTCCCGGTCCTCCTTGAGGCCTCCATCGCATTTGGGATCCCTGTAGGAGTGCTCCCGGGCATTTTGGAACCGAAAGGACATCGGAGGTGCACAGACGAGCCCAGAGAACCTCGCCCCAGGCGGAGCTCCTCCCAGTTCGTCGTCCAGCCTTCGCAGCCGTTGATCTCGCCCTTGTTCTTAGAGTAGCGCTGCCACTATCGGATCACAGACCACCAGCACCGTTAGATCTAGGGCCGAGATCTAATCTCAGCCCTCCGCTCGCGAACCGTTAACGCTCGTTGAGGTGCAGACACGTGGCCAAGTGAAGCTTCATCCGCCGTCCGTGCCCGCCTATAGCCTGGGTATTTTGCATAACCACCCCGGCTACTTTTGTATTTATTTAATAGCGTTTAAACTTTCAGTTGTTGTTAATTAGTTTTTGTAATATTTAGGATCTACCCCTCGTACTTTCCTTTATTTGCAAACAAGTCCAAGCCACGTCACCTCACATGACCAATTCACGTGAGGAGCGGGGCATTTTGTAGAGAGGCCCTTGGCCATTTGTGTATTTATTTTCAGTACCAGAATTTTTAATTGTAGTGTAAACTTTTGGGGATATTTGCATGTGAGCCCTCGAGCATTTTTAATATTACAAAAAGGTCTCTCCCAAGCGCATGTCAGTCACGCGCCCCGATGGGTATTTTATAGTCATACCCTTGCAGCTTTGGAAATTTGTAAATGGTCCATTAAATAGCTTATTCAGTTATATATTTTACGTGAAGATTGCCTTTTAGACCCCTGGTTGTTTGTCTATTTGCATATATACCCCTGCCAGGCTTAGTATTTTTGTGTGCTTGCTCTTATTTATTTAGGACATCATTTTAACTCGAAAAATTCTCAAAAAAATGCCATAGGCTCCTGTTAACTTGCTGATCCATGCCATATTTTTGCATTGCATTTTTATTCTATTTTAATATTTATTAAAATTAAAAAACATGCCATTTCAGTACTGTCTATCTTAGAAAATACCAAAAAATATTAAAACACCTTGAAAAATTCCAAAAAAATTACCTAAGAACCACTAAAAATTTCAAAACCAAAACCTTAAAAATTAGAAAATACCTTAAAACTTCCAAAAAATTAAAAAATTCTAGAAAACTCAGAAAATTGTGAACTCAGGTCCTGTAGGTTCCCTTATTTTATTTCCTTTATTTTAAAATTAGTTTGGGAAAATTTTGTGGCTGTTTGATATTTGTCATTCTTAGTTTACTTTCAGCCAGTAGCTAAGTCATTGTTTTCCTTTATTGTAGCTTTTCAAAATATCAAGAATATTCTGAAAAATACCCCAAAATCACAAAATAGTAGAAAATTATAAAAAGATCAAAAACATTTTATTTTGTAATTTTTGAGCATTTTTACCTATTTTTATAAATACTTCATTCTCCCTCTTCTTATATTGTCTATATATATATATTCCAATATTATAAAAAATATAAAATATAAAAAGAAAATAACAAAAATCAGAAAATTAAAAATCAAAATAAAAAATTAAAAATTAAATAAAAAATATTTAAAAATTAAAAACCCACAAAACATTTGCATTGCATAGTGTACACAATACATCACATTCACACACACACACACACACTTGTTGTCCTATCCTGCCTTGCTCCCTGTGTTCGAACTCTCTATGTACTTTCATATATACATCTTTTATTTAGAGTTAAAAATAAATTTTAACTCCACTTTATTTCTCATTGCTTGATATTAATACTGTGGGTTAATTGTTGACTAAATCTGGATTTTTAGCGGTCACCGCAGTGACCTCTGTGTTCCCACCTTGTGTGGATCACAAGACCATTAGAAATCTGGGTTTATCATGCACCGATGGACCCAGCAAGACCCAGACATACGGACTTGATCAGGGTGCCATCAAAAACACCCTGTTAGCCACTCTGGAGACAATGCAATGTTAGATCAGAGACCAGGGGGCTTTCATGATGGACATGCGTTGAGAGATGGAGTAGATGAGAGCCGATAGAGAGCAGTGCAGAGCCAGTGGAGGCAAAGGACCAGAGATTCCTGAGGGAGAAGAGCCTGAGGAGCCCATACAGCCAGCAACACCTGCACGACCGATGAGAGAGTTGCACAACCCTGGTGTAACTCTGACCCATAGATGGATACAACTACCAACCATTTTCGGAGATTTCAAGCTCCCACCTCAGACTATCCAGCTTCTACCCCGATTCCACAGACTTGCCACAGAGGAGCCACACCTCCATCTCCAGGAGTTTGAGATGATCTACAGTACTGTCCACGATCGCCTCGTGGACGAGGACACCATCAAGATGATGGCTTTTCCATTCTCCCTCATAGACAGAGCAGCCAACTAACTGAAGCACCTAGGGAGATTCATCACCTCATGGGAACAACTCCGGAACGAGTACTTGAATAAGTACTATCCACTCGGTTGGACGAATGCATCAGAGCCCTGATCAACATCTTCTCCATGCTCCCTAACAAGCAATTTCATGAGGCATGGGACAGATTCAGGGAGCTCACAGACTAGTGCCGTCGTCATGATATATCCAAGCCCAACCTTGTTTAGAGTTTATGCTTCGGGCTTACTCCGGAGTTACAGGGGCTAGTCAACGCATCCTGTGGGGGCTCCTATTTCGCCAAGGATGAGGATCAGGTCTAGGCCATCTACGAGGAGATGGAAGAGAACTACACGGTAATGTCCCCGACCCGATTATATACACAGGGGAAGCCCCATCCACAGGCCGTGTCCTATCAGAGGATAGAACGGGTCGATGCTGGTCCATATACATCATCAGCACCTGCAGCATAGGCAGAATCGACAACTGCTGAAATGGAGATCATCAGCGATAAGTTGGACCGTAACTGATAGATAAAAAGTAGTGCTCGGGCATGTCTCAGATAGATCAGATGGCACGGATGCTGAGTGACCTGAAGACACAGATCATGTGTCTCTAGGAGGCACAGACGACTTCTCATCCCCTTCTCAGGTCACGGGCAGATCCTAGCAGCACCAGCAGCAGCTCAACCCCGCAATCCAGCCAGCCTAGACAGGTTCACCATGTCTACGAGGAGTCGTTCCAACATCTACAACAACAGTACTACCCGCCACCACCTTCTCAGGATGCTCAGATGGTGGTCTACCAATCGGATCAGCCCTTGGCAGTTCTCTCCCCACCCACTTACGAGCAGAAGCCGTTGATGGATGTCAACGGGATTTTGTATGACCGACCTCAACCTGGGACCCGACAAGACCATCCTGGATTCTGTTGGTCGACCGGAGGTACCTCTTCCCATTAGCAACCTCTAGATCAGGGTGGCCGGTTCAACCAGCAGCAGCATCATCCCCAGTTCCCATAGCCACAACCACCTTACCAGCAGCATGGTCCTCATCTCTATCAGCAGGGACAGTCGTGGAGGCAGCTGCAGCAGCCTCAGCAGTTTCATCCCTAGTATCCCTCTCATCCCTCACAGTAGCAGCCTGATGACCTGAAAAATCCCTTGCGATCCGCGTGAAGGTATAAATCAGGGTCGTTACGACCCGAATCGCGAGGCTAGGTCAACAAGAAAAATTGAGAACCACCAAATAAAGGGAGACAACAAATTAGTCCAAATAGCGGACTCGCAATTTTATTTAACCTGGTATAGCTACTAGGGTCAAACTCAAGGAGCATGGACTGGACAAGTCCTAAGAAGTAGTCAGAAATCAAAATAAAATATTTTTTGGTGGATTTTTAGGTTTTTAATTTTTTTGTAATTTTTAATAATGAGAAAAGGAATAAAGCAAGGCAAAATGGCACAAACAATTATTTATTCATCACACCAAGACAAGTCAGAAAATTAAAACAAAATAATTTTTGGTTTTATGATTTTTCAAGTGTTTTTGGTAATTTTCTCCGATTTTTATGATTTTTATTTATTTTTCAAAAAATGAAAGAAGGCAAATAATAAAAACCAATGTGCAGCCAGAATCTAAAGGCTATTTAAAAATAACTAAATAGCCTGTAAAATTCCAGAGATAATTTTATGATGAAATAAAGATAAAAATCAACCTACTTGAAAAGAAATTGCATTTTTTTATTTTTTTTGAATTTTTAATGATTTTTCTAAGGTTTCTAGGGGTTTTCAATTTTAGGGTTTTTATAAGTCCAAATGCAATAAAATTTAGATAAAATCAAGAACGCACAAAAACAAGTAAACGATATTTTTTTTGGATTTTTTAGATGGTGTTTATTATTTTTAGTTGATTTTTCAGTTTAATCAGTAGCAAAATAAAGGGTTTTTGAATTTTTAAAAATAGAAAATAAATAAAATGTTCCAAAAACTCAGAGAAATTTTACAACATGGCAGGAGCCACGTGTCTAAATTTCACGAGATTTGGAGTCAATTTTCTATTTTATTCAACCAATCAAAGGTGCACAACATACAAGGACCTAAGTGCAAATAAGAAAACTATCCAGCCAAATAATAACATATGAAAGAAGTGTAGGGCTGGAAATGCAAAAAACCCAAAAGCGCACGAGGAAGGCACATGATGACTCAAAGGGGCATAAGTGCAAATCTTATTTCTAAAAGTTCAATCCATAACATCCATAAGGTTCAGGAGGGAACATGCAAATACACCAAAACTACATGTGACAGTCCATGTGCTACACTTACAGAAGGACTGAAATGCAAATTCCTAAAACTTAAGGTCCTAAATGCAATTTATCCAAAATAAAGACAACGACAAAACATATTTACATGACTGAAAAGTAAATGCCAAAACTATGGAGGGCCTAAGTGTAAATTACCCTCTTATTATGGATTCGACGGTCGCAGGAGCTTCACTTATAATATGACAACTCTATTTAGGTGATACCCCTTCGACGATCGACGGACGAGATCTAATCCTCAGATGGATCCAACGATCAAGGCTTCCCCGGGAATGGATGGCTGAGATTAGAACTGAGAATACGCCTGATCGGACGATGGAGGAGGGTCCTGGATGAGAGTCAAAGAAATCGCTGCCGGTGAACTTACATCGGCCGATACGCGCGGCTGGAGGCTCCTCTGATGCTGCTCCGATTGGCAAAATGACACTGGTGGTGGTCCGCAGCGAATGGTGGTCTCCGATGATGCCGGGGGGTCCTGAAATGGCCCGACGACGCTAAAGCTCCTAGAGTGTTGTGCCTCAATGGTCGAACCTCCATACGAGGTCCATTCGTGATCAAACCTGCACAGGACGAAAGTTGGGTCGAGGGAAAAGTGCCTCGACCTGGTTACGTGTGGAATGGGTGGCTGGGCGAGGCAGAGCGAGTCCTTCCGACGATGCGACGGTGGAGGAAGGTCGGGAACCTGTTCCGTAGCGAATCAGAGGTAGTGAAGGGGCGTAGAAGATGGAACGGAGTCTAGTGAAGGTGATGGCAGGGTCGGATACGAAAATGGATGATCGGAGAACACTGGATGATCTGATGAAGAGTTCTGGCCGTGAATCGAAAAATCGAAATCTAAGGGAATCTAGAAGTTATGTAGGCTACCTGATGGTGGATGTCGTCTGGGATGGAGATGCTGGACCTCCGAGGGTCTTTGCCCCAATGGGGCGACGTGTCCAGAGTCTGAGCTCATCGGATTTGGGGCTAGTGACTTAGATCGGTCCTCGCTGCTACACGCTCCCTCGCTAGCTGTCACTCAAAGAAGGAGGATGGAGGACACTAGGGTCGAAAATAATGGACGAAGATGCGTGAAAAGGTGCGGCTCGTAGAGGCTAAATATGCTGCAGGGTCTGAGAAGAATGGAGTGGAGTGCGCAGATCGAGGCATGGATCCCTAAGGGGATTGATGGGCATGAATCATGGGTCATCCATCGACAATCAGAGCTGAAGAGTGGTGCAAATGGAGGTCAGATCGACTAAGGAGAATTTGGAAAAATTGGGTCGAAAGTCAGATACGTGAGAGAAGTGGTCCATGGGGGGCAGTTGATCGGGGGTCAACAATCCCCCGTAGACCATTCAGATATTCCAAGTCAAAAAGATTTGGAAATTCATTTAAAAATCGAAAATGATTTTATTTGAAAATATTTAGCCCTGGGATTTAGCCATGTATCCCTGGGAGCCCAACCAGGGTAGCTGATTCTCCCGCTGCAAGCTTCTTGAGATGGTCATGTGTAACATAAGCTTTGCTTTATTTGACTATATACACTTCGATGGGTATTTTATTTTCAATCAGACCCACCACTTTTCTAGAGCTTTTCTTTCTTTGTACAATTTTTTGGTGTGCATATGTACACTATATCTACATGGTGCAACATATATACATAAGGAGTTTTTCCTCTTGAGCCAGTAGACTATCCCTCTTTTGAAGCTTTATTGCAACCCACAACTCCCGTCTTTAGACTTCATCACCACCAAACCAAGTTGAGACAGACTTCCTTCAATATAAGAAGAAGAGAGATTCCGCCTAGAAGTACTACCCTCATAAGCTACCCCAAGCTAAAGGAAACTGCCTCCTCACCACCTCATCAGTGGAGAGCTATGTGTAAAGTGCTGGTGCAAGTAAAGCCATTGTCTCTGAGAGTCATGTGTGCGTTGTTAAATGTTCTACTTAGGTTCATCGAGATGACATATGCTCATAGCCTAGTGGACTCAAAGAATTAAGTCCAAAATGGACATGAAAAGTCTTAATTCTAAGCCCTATAAGGTTCCTCTTAGAATTAGGTGGATTAAGGTTTTAACCAAGCTCCATTTTTCAATTTAATTCCATCCAGTATAAATGTCAATCAAGATTCGAAAAAAAACTGTACACATATTTACAAATATGAAATTTTTACAAGATTTTTTAAAAATGTGCAAAATTTTTGAAAAATGTTTGAAAACATGGATGTATGCATGAATGCAAAGTTTTGCAAAATATTTACACAAATTTACACAAGGTTTTTGCAAATTTTTTGTTGTTCAAACATTCTATAAAAATTTTGTACTATATACATAATTTTGATATCAAAATTTTTACAAACTATTTACACAAAAGATTTTTACAAACATTTGTACAAAAAGAATTTGTATCAATATTTATGTATGTGCAAGAAGAATTTTATGTACAAGGAAAAATTTTAAATTTTTGTTTTTTTGGGTAAAAGGGTTAGCCATTTTATTTATTTACACACTCACACAAAGTACGAGTTATGGCTAAAGTATATTTGAAATATATATGAGACCCCCCTATACTTAGCTCGAACGATGTCCTTAGAGTGAATCAAGAGCGATGAAGAAGACATAACTCGTGCTTAGTATAGGGAAGTGAAAAGGAATGGTATACTACAACGACGAATCAAAGAATAGAATGGAGAGGACTCGATGTTTCCCCCTATACTTAGGATCAAGTAATCCTATGTATAGTAAGCTGTATATGAAGGGAAATCCTAGTGGGAGAATGTACAGGGTCTACCTCCCCTATACTTAGGGTAAAATATCCCTAAGTATAGGCAGCAAAACAAAGGTAGAAAGAATCAATAGAATACCCAAGAGTTCTACACCTCCCCTATACTTAGGGTAAAGTACACCCTAAATATAGCATAATCATAAGATAAAGATTGGGTGTGGGACTAAAGAATGGAATGATATGGACAACTGGATCTATACAAGTCGTAAGAACAATGATAATTTGGCGTGAGATGCAATAGATGTGAGTCAAAAGACTACATCTCCTGCAAAATTAATGGGGGCAATGTCAACGACCAACGACTCATGATCTAGATATGGTTTGAGCCACTGCTCGTTGACACGAGAGGTAGCCACAGATGACAACTCGGATATGTCAATGCTTCCATTGTCGTGTACCTTTCGGACATGATAGGGTCCCTTCCATTTCTCTGTAGCTTCCCTAGAAATAAACGAAGCCTGGCATCAAACAACCATACTCTCTATCCTGGCTCTAACTGCTTGTGGCTGATATGAGAATCATGCCACTCTTTCACTCTCTCCTTATACTATAGGCTACTCGAAAAGGCTGAATCACGAAGCTCCTCCAGGGATGGTAACTTTGCCCTCCTCTGATCTCCTACACTCACTGGATCCAAAAGTATATCAACGACTGCCCAATGTGACCTATGTCTCAGCTCAACAAGTAAATGGTAGGGCTTGCCATAAATAAGGTGAAAGGGAGATGTACCCAAAGGCGTCAAGAAGGACGTCCGATATGACCACAAGACTGAGTCCAAAAGCTGTGACCAATCCTTTCGATCAAGGCGGACGACCTTATGCAATATAGTCTCGATCTCCCTGTTCGACACTTCAGTAAGACCATTGGTCTGAGGGTGGTACGGTGAGGCTACTCGATGGTCTATGCCGAAATCGCTAGCAAGGGCCTTTACCTTGTCATTGACGAAATGAGACCCCACTTCAGATATCAAAACTCTAGGCACCCCAAACCGTAAAATGATATTCTTCCTCAAGAATACGCAAACAGTGCTAGCATCTGCAGTTCGGGCGGGGATGGCCTCAACCCAATGACTAACATAATCAACGACCAACAGAATGTAGTCGAATCCATGACTCTTAGGGAATGGACCAATGAAATTGATGTCCCATTGATTAACGGTTTTCTTTGCAGTTTTAGAAGGTTAAAATTAAGAGATTTGAGTCGTTGCAACCGCAATTCAACCAATTAAAACATTAATTTCAACGGATAATTTTTACTTGTACAATGGTAAGCACAAGGTCGATCCACAGAGATACAGATAAATTTCAAGGATTAATTCACGACATGAATATGAAGCACAAATTCAACACTATGTGAACATGCTCAACATTTAATAAAGTGCACAAGATGATGGTTTTTTTTATCTTCGTACAGAAAAGTTACTCTCAACAAGTTATCTAACCATTCTCATTCCGAAGATCAATTCAAATGATTAGGCTACCCACAAATAGGAATAATAATCAATTGACCATAAGATTTATATGAAAGGGGAATCACTAAGTGTAGTAATTCAAAGTCAATCGATTTATATTTTTGTCAAGCCAATTCAGAATTAGTACACAAATAGAGCATATCCAACAAAACATGATTTTTTTATATCAAACTTGAGCATTAAATAAACATAACATTCTGACCATTCGGCCTTTTGGAAATCAACTAAAAAAAATTCGAAGCAACATAACAAGTTCTCACAACAAAAACAAAATACATGAAACAACTACTAAAATTAAGCAACAAATGGAAACTGAGATGGGATGGATATCGTCACCGAATCAAGGGTAGCCACTGCAACATGGACTGTCACTCCACATGCGAAGAAGGCGCAAACATCTTGCTGAACTCGGTGGCGTATGCGAGCGAAGGATGTCGCGCGGTTGTAACCCACGCGTGGTGTTGGAAAACGCTCGATGGCTGGAATGAATGTGAAATGGCGAGGATGTCGCGGTCTAGAGAGAACTCGACTTCTCAAATCCGTTGTGCGCGAGAGCCCCTCGATGCTCGACTGGCTCTACCCGGTATTCTGTCTTCCTCTTAGGAGCAATGCTCTACTATTGAACCTGTGAAGGGAGGAGGAAATACATCAGGGAACCGACCTTTTGGATAGAGCACCAACCATCATATTTATAAAATAAGGACGTTAAGGCTGATCTTAATGCAACAACTGCCGCTATGTGTGAATCCGGGAAAAAGGGAAGTGGGGGACGAATCACTGCTGCAACTGCTGCAGAGGCATGCACATCGCGCACACAAGCGAAAAAAAATGGAAAGATGGTATTGTCCTCGTGCACTGTTGATGCTGGATGATGACGGTTACTGTACACGAGAAATGGGGTGAGCAGTTGTTGCTACATCACATAGGATGTACGCGCAAGAGAATAGAGGGAGAGAAGGATGATTGGTACAGGATTGGTGTTATGCAATGGGGAAGAAGATGAGTGTCGTTGGAAATTAATCACGTGAGAGATGGAAAGAATTTGCATGATCTTGTTGTCCTTTCCCTTTTTTTTATAGATGAATGGCTACATTAATGAAGAGAGATGGAATTGCAAGAAAATGGAGGGAAGAATATGTGACGTGCATGGTTTTATGGATGGAAAGAGAGAGTATATGAGACATATATGGATAGAGAAAGACAAGATGTTGGAAGTGAAGTGATGGAGATAAAAGGGAGAGAAGAAAGGATCACATGGGCCTTGTACTTTCTTTAAAACATCACACCACATCATGTTGTAATGTAAGTGAAGCATGTGAGTTGTACCATTGCTTGCATATAAGATAGAGACGTGCATGGAAAAGCATTAAGGAAGAGAGAGAGTTATGGAGGAAAAATGTGAAGAGAGGCCTAGAAATAGAATAGCCAAGAGGAGAATTGCTATTTGTCAAGGGTTCAAAATTAATGGTGCAATGTTTTTATGGACTAGAATTAAATAGCTTCGATACAAACAAGATAGTCCATGCATATGTATTTCTCGGCTTAATGGCAAGTGATATTAGAGTAACTTACAAGTTCTTAGATTTTCTCTTTTGTTGATTTTATGTAATCAAATGAGTAAGTTACTGCAACGTAGATAATAAGATAGAATATCTTAATTATTCAAGGTACTTTAGTGTATTTTTAAGCACAAAAAGTATAGATTTGACAATACAAAATATGACGAGACTTGATCTCATCATACCCCCATGCTTAAACCTTGCTAGACCCTAGCAAGACACTAATCCAAAGCAAACTTCCAAATGGGAACTGGGACCAAGTTTTGTACAAAAAAAATAAGAGACAAGTTTGATTAGACCTTTGGATTCATAATGCGTTCGAGATTCGCATAGTCTCAAGATTTCAAATGCAACAGTCTCCAAGTTCCACAAACCTTTAAGCGGGTTTGACTCCTTAGCCAATTCAGCTCATTCGATCATAATCACATCCTCTTATGACATATAAGTCGGACTTGAATTTGTGAATGTGAATAGGTAGCTCTTCCCACTTAGAAAGATAAAAACTTATGCAACCATGCCCAGCACCCTTGGATTCCCTTTCTAGCTACTCTTTCCTCGCGGAGCGGGGTATTTCCTTCTAAGTTCGAGTAAGTTGGCCAAAGAAGTAGATAGGAAGAAGTAGTTATTTAGAGTGTGACCAGTGTAGCCACATCTCTCAATTTGAGCTTGACCAGTGTAGCCAAGTCTCACAGAAAAGAAATGCCGGCTTCTGCTTTTTTTTTCTCTTTTTTTTGGCACGGCTTCATGCGGGTATAAAATCTTTTTCCCGCTCCTTTTGAATTTTCTTTTTTATATGTGGACAAGATATGAGCATTGTGCTCTATTTGGTGGAAGAGAAGAAGATTTTTGCCAACTGACCGTTCCTCATCCAAAGCTTTATTTCAACCCACACTCTCCGGTCCTCAAACGTCCATGCCACCAGAAACGGATCCATATAGATACCATTCATAATCACAATAGCTTTCACACATCCTATTTGAGTCGAGCTACGTGTATGTGAATTAAGTTCAAGTAGATCAATCATCAAAGAGTATGTGATTTTTTTCAAGAAATGAGCAACTTAGACACGGGGAGTCAAAATCTGCGTAAAGATTGTGGACTTGGAAAATTAAGTCAAGAAGACCTGAAGGATCTGAATTCTCAAACCTATTGAGTCTCTATGGATATTAGGTAGATTAAAGCCAAGATCAAACTCAATCTCCTTAAGCTTTGCCTCAAATCTTGGTCCAAACTCTCACAAAGAAGATGAGATATGTGCAAAGAAGAAGAAGTTTTTTTTGTGATATTTTTATGCATTTTTTAATATATACATATTTTTTATTTTGAGAGGTTTTTTTTTTTGCAAAACATAGTGATACATACATACATATATATATATATAAGTTTAGAATATATATACAAAGATAGATGACCACCCCCCCATGCTTAAATGAAACCATGTCCTCATGGTAGAAAACCTGACCTCCTTAGAGAGAGATTTTTTTTTGTTTTTGTTTTTTGTTTTTGTTTTTTTTAAATTTAAAGAGAAATGGAAAGAGGAATACCCCCATGCTTATCTGATACTAATTCACAAGAGAATGTAGTTAGCATGGAAGTAAAGAAAAATAGAAAAGAGAATATACAAAAAATACAAGAAAGATAGAGATGGGGTGCCTCCCATAAGCGCTTTGTTTTACGCCTCAGCTTGGCATTCAGGTTCAGAGATCCTGAAGAACTAAGGATTCGGCAGCAGGAAGGGGGTCGTCAGGTTCAATGACAGGCTTGAGTCTCTGCCCATTGACCCGAAAAGAAGATGAAGTCGAGGGGTCAAAGATATCAATAGATCCATTATCATAGATATTCAAGATGGTGTAAGGACCTTTCCACTTGGAACGGAGTTTTCCAGGGAAGAGTTTGAGCTTGGAATCAAATAACCAAACCTTTTGATTGACACTAAAAGATTTATGTGAGATGTGAGTATCATGCCATTGCTTGATTTTGGCTTTATAAATCAAATCATTTGAATATGCCTTTTCTCGCAACTCTTCGAGCTCATTCAAATCCAAAAGCCTTTTCTTGCCAGCTTCATCATGATCCAAGTTACATTTTCGAATAGCCCATTCAGACTTGTGGTGAATCTCTACTGGGAGATGGCATGGTTTCCCATATACGATACGAAATGGGCTCATACCAAGAGGTGTACGAAAAGCTGTACGGTATGCCCATAGTGCGGTAGGAAGATGTTGAGACCAATCTTTCCGATCAGACCGGACTATCTTCATCAAAATGGTCTTTATTTCTCTATTGGAAAGCTCAGCCATGCCATTCGACTGGGGATGGTATGGTGTAGCGACTCTATGTTCAACTCCATTATTATACAGAAGCCGTCGCACCGAGGCATTCAGAAAGTGTCTACCACCGTCACTAATGACTACTTTGGGTAAACCAAAGCGTGAGAATATGTCATTGAGGAATTTAGTGACAACTGCGCTGTCAGCAGCGCGGGTGGGAGTTGCCTCTACCCAGCGGGAGACGTAATCTACTGCCAATAAGATGTACTGAAATCCTTGAGATACCGTGAAAGGGCCCATAAAATCTATTCCCCAAGCATCAAAAACCTCGACCACATGCACAGGAGTAAGGGGCATCATATCTCGTCTAGACATTTTTCCAGTGGTCTGACAAACAGGGCATGTCTTCACAAAATTGTGGGCATCACGGAATAGGGTCGGCCAAAAGAAACCAGACTGTAAGATCTTAGCTGCAGTACGCTTTCCAGAGTGATGTCCTCCACACCCAAAGGTGTGGCAGTGGGTAAGGACACTAAGTATCTCAGACTCTGGAATACAACGTCTCCAAATGCAATCAGCCCCTTCCTTAAAAAGGATGGGATCCTCCCAGTGGTACCAACGTGAATCAGATCGAAATTTTTCTTTCTTGGTCTTGGGCCAATGATCGGGAAGTCGAGAAGTGACAAGGAAATTCACCATATCAGCATACCAAGGTAACTGACTGATGGTGAGAATGGACTCATCAGGAAATTGGGCAGTGATAGGAGTGGGGGTGGCATCAATGAAAGGCTCATATGATGGGAGAGAAGGAAGCCGAGATAGATGATCCGCCACCACATTTTTTACTCCTGGCTTATCTTTTATTTCAATATCAAATTCCTGCAGTAGCAGGATCCATCTCAGAAGTCTCGGCTTAGAGTCTTTCTTTGTTAACAAGTACTTGAGGGCTGAATGATTAGAAAAAATGATAACATGAGCTCCTAACAAGTACGATCGAAATTTCTCCAAAGAGAAGACTACAGCCAGCAGTTCCTTTTCAGTAACAGTATAATTACGTTGGGCCTCATCCAATGTCTTGCTGGCGTAGTGAATAGCAAATGGTTTGCCATCCTTCCTTTGTCCAAGAACCGCCCCTACTGCATATTCGGATGCATCACACATGATCTCAAAATCTAAAGTCCAATCGGGGGGTTGTAAAATCGGGGCTTTAGTGATGGCCTGCTTCAAAATCTTAAAGGACCGAAGTGCTTCTTTAGACATCTCAAAATCACGGTCCTTTTACAACAGCTGAGTCAAGGGACGGGCAATTTTTGCAAAATCTAATATAAATCGTCGATAAAAACCAACGTGCCCTAAGAAGGATCTGATTCCCTTGACATTCGTAGGCGGAGGTAAGTGTGTAATGGTATCTACCTTGGATGGGTCAACCTCCATGCCTCTTTCTGACACAATGTGTCCCAGCACTATCCCTTGCTTAACCATAAAATGCGATTTCTCCCAAGACAACACCAGATTAACATCAATGCATTTCTTTAAAACCCTCTCCAAAAACTCTAGGGTCTCATCAAATGAGTCGCCGAAGACGGAAAAATCATCCATAAAAATTTCCATAAAATCCCCCACCATGTCTGAAAAAATAGCCAGCATACATCTCTGGAATGTAGCTGGTGCGTTGCATAAGACAAAAGGCATTCGCCAGAAGGCAAATGTCCCGAATGGACATGTGAAGGTCGTCTTCTCTTGGTCCTCAGGAGCGACCGCGACCTGATTATAACCCGAATATCCATCAAGAAAGCAAAAGTATTTCTTTCCTGCCAATCTTTCGACAATCTGGTCGATGAAAGGAAGAGGAAAGTGATCTTTTCGGGTTGCTTTATTCAACTTCCTGTAATCTACACATACCCGCCAAGATGTTGCAACACGGGTAGAGATATCCTCCCCTCGCTCATTCTGGACCACAGTGAGGCCAGCCTTCTTGGGAACCACATGAAGGGGGCTAACCCACTTACTATCTGAGATGGGGGAAAACGATCCCTGCACTCATCCATTTGCAGATTTCTGTCTTAACAACTTCTCGCAAATTTGGATTCAATCGTCTCTGAGGCTCTCGAGAAGTTTTGGCATCATCTTCCAGGAAGATCTGGTGTGTACAGTAAGAAGGGCTAATTCCTCTTAGATCAGAGATAGTCCATCCAATAGCCCTTGAATTTCTCGTAAGAACCTCAACGAGTCTAGATTCTTGTATATCATCTAAATGGGCATTGATTATCACAGGAAGCGTCTGATCTGAGCCAAGAAAGACATACTTTAGGTCCTTTGGGAGAGGTTTAAGTTCCACTTGGGGAGTAGTGCTGGGCTTATCAAACAGATCCGAGAAATCCAATTTTTCAGAAATGGGGTTATTGGAATACACAACTTCTATGAGAGAGACAGGGGAAACAAGGGAAGAGGCATTAGGGATCATGCATTGCAGTTCTCGAATCTCATCGGCCATGATCTCTATGCAACGCTTCACTAGGTCCATATCAAGTTTCTGATTAATCAATAGTGAGGCTAGTGAAGGGTCAACCTGGACTGACGGAGTCGATGGTGAAGGCTCATGGTGACCTGAGTGTGAAGATAACTGATTCTGTCTGTAATACTCCATCAAAGTAAACATATCAGCTACCTTCCTTGCAATGTCAGGAAGGTCACTATCAGAAAGGAATTGAGATAATGAATACCCCCCAGAAGGGCTTATTATCTCAAAGGGTGGACTCATCATGGGCATGATCATAGACGAAAGAGCACACAACTCTGCATCTAAATCATCCCAAGCCATATCTAATTTGCAGAAAATCTCATCGTGAGAGATGGGAGTCGAGTCCAAACACTCAGACCAGTACTGTATGTTTTCTGCATGTCCAATTGTGTCAGCTAGAGAAATGGTGGCATCGAGTGGGTTAGATGCCACATGAGCAAGAACAATCTCAGTGTCCAAATAGGAACACTCCTCTATCCATCCACATTCATCATCTTCAGTCTCATGACCAGTGGGGGCAACAAGATAGACAGGAACGATCTCGCCATTGACCTTGAATTCAACTTTTCCCAACTCAAAGTCGAAGTGGGCTTTGGCCGTAGAGAGAAAGGGACGACCCAAAATTATGGGTGTCTGGGCCAAGGTTTTAGTGGGGTCCATCTCCATAACTACAAAATCAACAGGAAACTGCTTCCCTTGGACCGCCACTATAACATCCTCCAAAAGTCCTTGTGGTCTCCTAACAGATCGATCTGCCATCTGTAAAATCATTGAGACCGGCTTTAGCTTTCCAAAATCAAATTGCCGCAAAATGGCAGCAGGGAGGAGGTTGATTGAGGCACCATTATCCAGGAGAGTGCGCTCGAAGGTCATATTACCAATGGTACATCGTATCAAAGGTGCCCCAGGGTCCTTCATCTTATGGGGAAGGAGTGAGGAGATAACATTGGATGTAGCTCTGGGAAGCACATGCCGTTCCTCTTCTTGCTCATTATGTTTCTTCTTCTTAGATCGCCTCCGACGCGTGCATTTTTCTTTTAAAAATTTTGAGTAGGTGGGAACCTGCTCAAGCGCCTTCAGAAGAGGGATCTCAATCACAATATTGGAGAACAGTTTCTCCAATTCTGGGTTGGTGGTGGATGATTTGGAAACTTTCCGTAAGCGAAGGGCCTCCGGAAAGGGGACGGAGATGAGAGTAGGTGAAGGGGATTGTGGAGAAGTTGAGACCACTTGAGGTGGAGTAGAAGTGGTCCTGCTAGAAAAGGGGTGAAAGTCATTCTCTCCATCAGATTTTTCTTCATCACTTGTCTCGAAATTACAAGGTTGAGTTGTGGGTGTAGACATGGACGGAGATGAGTCAACCACTTTTTTTCCTTGCCTGGTCAAGACTGCATGGGCAGACTCGTTACTGAAATTACCAGGGGTCTTGAATGTCACAGGACCTTTTTGTGGATGATGTAAGGTCCTTTGGGAAGTGCCCGCTACAGAATTGGGATTCTGAAGGGCTTGTGGTGATAGAGTAGGCAAATAAGATCGGATATCTGCAAATTGCCTAGCATTCTCTTGATTATTCTTCTCCATATTATTCTTCAACTCTTGCATCATTTTCATGGGAGCACCAATGTCATTTGAAAGTGGTTGGTTGCTCACAGGAGAAGTTGGTTGTGTACTAGATGAGGCTGGAGCCTGTGGCAAGTACAACGGTTGTGCCTGTGGTGGTGGTTGCGGTGGTGCAGTGATGTATCGACCTTGTTGATTGACATGGATAGGTTGTTGCGGGTTTGAAGTTCGCCATGCAAAATTTTGATGGTTGCGCCATCCAGGATTGTAAGTGGGTGGCACTGTGCTTCCTGAAGTCCCCGATCCCATGGCAACCGCATTGACATCAGGAGTAGGTTCTGTGACCCAAAATACCTGCTCTGGTTCTTGAACTTGGTCCAAACGTGTAGGGATGGCAAACATCCTACTGACATTCTGTGTCACTTCTTTGGTCATATTCCTACTCATGTCATCAACCTTCTTGTTAAGAATTTCTAAATTATCCAACTTTTGAGCAATGAGTTGGAGGTCAATCACCGTACTATCCGATCGGGTTTTGGTATCTTCGATTTGCTCAATAGGTTTCTTATGGCGGCTATATTGATTAAGGGATGCCTTATTCAATGAAGTCTCTGCCATCTCCTCGTATAGTTTCCACACAAATGTTTCTGATTTGAGGAGGAAACCACCTCCGCAAGTGCTATCCACAGCCACCTTGAAATTCTCATGCATGCCCTCATAAAAAATCTGGACTAATTTCCATCTATCCATGTCATTATTTGGGCATTTACGCAATAGCTCCTGAAACCTATCCCAAGCCTCATGAAAAGGCTCATTTAGGCGCATTGAAAAGGAGGAGATTGCGTAGCGGAGTGCATTAGCTTTTCCAATCGGGAAGTACTTCTTAAGGAAGGCTGAATTCAATGCAGCCCATGTGGTGATTGGTTTCCTATAGCTCCGGAGCCAATTTCTCGCCTTGTCCTTCAAGGAGAATGGGAATGCCTTAAGATACACAAGGTCTGGATTATTATTTTCAATATGCATGGTGTCACACACCGCAAGAAAATCATGAATGTGTTGGTAAGGGTCCTCGGCACTCTCCCCATGAAACTTGGGAAGCAGAGAAACTATAGACGACTTTATATTGATCTGGCGTGCCGCAGCAGGCAACTGAATCCATGGAACTAAGATTTGTTGGGCAGGATTGTGTCTTTCCCCTATAGGTTGAGGGTTTTCCTCTTCATCCTCAACAATGCCCATTTGAGCTTCAATTCGAATTTGGCGATCATTGATTCTTTCAAGTTGGGCCATGATGATCACCAAAGGGTCTGGATTTTCACCTTGTTCAGCCATGATGGAAGATGAAGAAGATAGCGGAATAGAAGAGAATGATCTGAGTGATGTCGGAGAAGAGGGAGGTGAAGAAGGTAGTGATGTGGCAAGTGGAGGAATGTCAAGAGAAGAAAGGGAATGAGAAGAGTTGGGTCTTCTTCTCGAGAAGAAAGGATTTGAATTTAAAGGAACAACAAGAGAAGGATTGAGAGATCGTCTCCCTTGCATGCACCTCCTATTCTATGCAATCAAAACACAAAGCAAGGTCACTTTGATACGCACACTGGTGAAGCCCTTTGTGGCTTTATCTTTTCAATTTTAGTCTTATAAACACGAAGTTGAACATCCAACGTTTACACTCGTCCTTCCCTCAGGTCATCCAATGTACCTTGAGAGAGTCACAAGGCACACCGATGGGGATTTTTGGCTCTAGTGACCTTAAGGTGCGTTGTGCAACAAACAACCAAGTGTGCAATCCCACAAGTGCAAATACAAGTAATTAATTCAAACAATGGTGAGATTAATCAATTTTAACCTTATGTGACCACTTGATTAGAAAAATTGATTTTAATATCTACGACCAATTGCTTTGAGTGATATTCAATCAAAGCGAGTGAGGTGAATTTCCTTTTTTTTTCTAAAAAATGTTTTCAAGGGGAAGAAGACCACGGAGAATGATGCATGCAAGAAGGTTAGAATCGCGTACCTTTCGCCAGCAATCTACGTGCAAGAATGCAGTGCGAAAATATAAACCTATTCTAAATGCTCCTAGCGGGCAACTTCTAAAGAACTCCTTTTTTTGTGATTTTAAATTTTTCAAATTTTTAATTTTTGAAAACCGAGCACAAACAAATTACACTAAGGAAATTAAATCTAATGCAATCTAATGCAATGCAGAAATCTAGTAAAATTATTACAATAATGAAAGTCCAGTCTCTAGGCCACAACTCGGCTCGAAATGAATATAAAACAAAAAATGCTAAACTAAGAGGATGAATCTCTCAGATGGGAATTAAACGAGCTCCTCGTCCACGGGTTTGCCTCCTCCTTCGCCTCACCGGCTCGAGATTCGAGTTGAGAGAAGAATCTCCCGAGCTTCCCGCGCAACAGAATGTGTGCGGTCACCTGCAAAAAGAGCAAGCCAATCAACCGGAACAAGATGCTAACATGTAATAACAACAAATGTGCATAGAAAAAGTGAATCAATCAAAATTCAAGCCGTATCCCCGGCAACGGCGCCAAATGATTAACGGTTTTCTTTGCGGTTTTAGAAGGTTAAAATTAAGAGATTTGAGTCGTTGCAACCGCAATTCAACCAATTAAAACATTAATTTCAACGGATAATTTTTACTTGTACAATGGTAAGCACAAGGTCGATCCACAGAGATACGGATAAATTTCAAGGATTAATTCACGACATGAATATGAAGCACAAATTCAACACTATGTGAACATGCTCAACATTTAATAAAGTGCACAAGATGATGGTTTTTTTTTATCTTCGTACAGAAAAGTTACTCTCAACAAGTTATCTAACCATTCTCATTCCGAAGATCAATTCAAATGATTAGGCTACCCACAAATAGGAATAATAATCAATTGACCATAAGATTTATATGAAAGGGGAATCACTAAGTGTAGTAATTCAAAGTCAATCGATTTATATTTTTGTCAAGCTCATTCAGAATTAGTACACAAATAGAGCATATCCAACAAAACATGATTTTTTTATATCAAACTTGAGCATTAAATAAACATAACATTCTGACCATTCGGCCTTTTGGAAATCAACTAAAAAAAATTCGAAGCAACATAACAAGTTCTCACAACAAAAACAAAATACATGAAACAACTACTAAAATTAAGCAACAAATGGAAACTGAGATGGGATGGATATCGTCACCGAATCAAGGGTAGCCACTGCAACATGGACTGTCACTCCACATGCGAAGAAGGCGCAAACATCTTGCTGAACTCGGTGGCGTATGCGAGCGAAGGATGTCGCGCGGTTGTAACCCACGCGTGGTGTTGGAAAACGCTCGATGGCTGGAATGAATGTGAAATGGCGAGGATGTCGCGGTCTAGAGAGAACTCGACTTCTCAAATCCGTTGTGCGCGAGAGCCCCTCGATGCTCGGCTGGCTCTACCCGGTATTCTGTCTTCCTCTTAGGAGCAATGCTCTACTATTGAACCTGTGAAGGGAGGAGGAAATACATCAGGGAACCGACCTTTTGGATAGAGCACCAACCATCATATTTATAAAATAAGGACGTTAAGGCTGATCTTAATGCAACAACTGCCGCTATGTGTGAATCCGGGAAAAAGGGAAGTGGGGGACGAATCACTGCTGCAACTGCTGCGGAGGCATGCACATCGCGCACACAAGCGAAAAAAAATGGAAAGATGGTATTGTCCTCGTGCACTGTTGATGCTGGATGATGACGGTTACTGTACACGAGAAATGGGGTGAGCAGTTGTTGCTACATCACATAGGATGTACGTGCAAGAGAATAGAGGGAGAGAAGGATGATTGGTACTGGATTGGTGTTATGCAATGGGGAAGAAGATGAGTGTCGTTGGAAATTAATCACGTGAGAGATGGAAAGAATTTGCATGATCTTGTTGTCCTTTCCCTTTTTTTTATAGATGAATGGCTACATTAATGAAGAGAGATGGAATTGGAAGAAAATGGAGGGAAGAATATGTGACGTGCATGGTTTTATGGATGGAAAGAGAGAGTATATGAGACATATATGGATAGAGAAAGACAAGATGTTGGAAGTGAAGTGATGGAGATAAAAGGGAGAGAAGAAAGGATCACATGGGCCTTGTACTTTCTTTAAAACATCACACCACATCATGTTGTAATGTAAGTGAAGCATGTGAGTTGTACCATTGCTTGCATATAAGATAGAGACGTGCATGGAAAAGCATTAAGGAGGAGAGAGAGTTATGGAGGAAAAATGTGAAGAGAGGTCTAGAAATAGAATAGCCAAGAGGAGAATTGCTATTTGTCAAGGGTTCAAAATTAATGGTGCAATGTTTTTATGGACTAGAATTAAATAGCTTCGATACAAACAAGATAGTCCATGCATATGTATTTCTCGGCTTAATGGCAAGTGATATTAGAGTAACTTACAAGTTCTTAGATTTTCTCTTTTGTTGATTTTATGTGATCAAATGAGTAAGTTACTGCAACGTAGATAATAAGATAGAATATCTTAATTATTCAAGGTACTTTAGTGTATTTTTAAGCACAAAAAGTATAGATTTGACAATACAAAATATGACGAGACTTGATCTCATCACCCATGCGTCAAAAACCTCACAGAAGTGAATCGGCTTCATCGACATCATATCACGTTGTCCACAAGTGCCCATCCTCTGACAGTCAGTACATCTCTTCACAAACTCATCAAAGTCCTTGAAGAGAGTAGGCCACCATAGGCCGGATTGGAGCAATTTCTGTGCTGTTCTACTCTAGGAGTGATGTCCTCCTGCCTCAAGCTTGTGGAAGTAAGTGAGGACGCTATGGTGCTCCTCCTGAGGAATGCACCGACGCCAGACACTATCCCCTCCTTCATGATAAAGGACGGGATCCTCCCAATGGTAGAACTTGGCCTTCGCGAGGAAGGTCTCAAGTCGCTGCTTGGGCCAATCTTGTGAAACTTTCATGGCAACAAGATAGTTCACAATATCTTCGTACCATGGGAGAGAGGCGATAGCAAGGATCGCCTCATCTGGGAAGGTCTCACAAACAGGCTCTATCTGCTCAGAATCCTCAAGAAACTCCAATCGGGAGAGATGATCCGCCACCACATTCTTGACTCCAGGATTGTCCTTAATCTCTATGTCAAACTCTTGGAGTAGAAGGATCCATCTGGTCAATCTGGCTTTGGCATCCTTCTTTGCCATGAGGTACCTGATGGTGGTATGATCAGTAAAGATGGTCACCTTAGATCCAATGATGTACGATCTGAACTTATCTAGGACGAATACTACGACTAGCATCTCCTTCTCAGTGACGATGTAGTTCCGGTGAGCGGCATCCAAAGTCCGGCTAGTGTAGTGAATAGCAATGGGGACTCCATCCCTCCTCTGTCCCAGCACAGCCCCTACGACAAAATCAGAGGCATCCGTCATGATCTCGAATGGGAGAGACCAATCAGACGGCTGGAGAACATGAGCCTCTACAACTAGACTCTTGAGAGTCTCATATGACGCTAGACACTTATCATCAATAATGAACTCGGTGTATTTCGTCAGTAGATCAGTCAGCGACCGGGAAATCATGCTGAAATCATGTATGAATCGTCGGTAGAAATCGATGTGCCCCAGAAAAGACTGTAACTGCCGCAAGTTGGACGGTGGACTGAGTTTCCTAATGATATCCACCTTGGCCGGATCAACCTCCATGCCCCTGTTGGAGATGATATGGACAAGCACCATCCCTTAAGTCACCATGAAGTGACTCTTCTCCCATGAAAGCACAAGATGGACCTCAATGCATCACTGGGGTACGCGGTCTAGGCAGTCAACACAAGCATCGAACCCATCACCGTAGACCGAAAAGTTGTCCATGAAGACCTCCAAGCACTCACCGACTATGTCCGAAAAGGTGGACAACATACACCTTTGGAATGTCGCTGAAGCGTTGCATAGAACAAAGGGCATGCGTCTGAAAGCATATGTCCCGAAGGAACATGTGAATGTTTTCTTGTCCTGGTCCTCTGGAACAATGGCCACCTGATTGTATCCGGAGTACCCATCCAAAAAGAAGTAGTGACTCTTCCCGACTAGCCTCTCTATAATCTGATCAATAAAAGACAGCGAGAAATGATCCTTCTTGATGTCCTGATTCAATCGTCTGTAGTCCACACAGACCCTCCAAGAAGTGGGTACCCAGGTAGCGATCTCCTCTCCAGACTCACTAATAACTGTGGTGATGCCCATCTTCTTGGGCACTACATGTAGCGGACTGACCCATTTGGAGTCGGAGATGGGGTAGATAAAATCGACGCTCCACCATTTCGAGATCTCCTTCATGACAACATCTCGAAGATTCGGGTTCAGTCGCCACTAGAACTCACGCGACGGTTTCACATCCTCCTTGAGATAGATATGGTGGGAGCATAGGGCCGGACTTATCCCCTGGAGATCAGCTACGCTCCATCCTATCGCCTTGCGGTTCTTTTCAAGAACCCCCATCAGACGGGATTCTTGTTGTCCAGTCAAATCCGCTGAGACAATGAATGGGTACATCTCATGCTCGCCCTCAAGGAACCTATACTTCAGCGATGACGGTAAAGGCTTAAGCTCTGAACAACTCAAAGCTGGCAGATATGGCCTCTGAAATGTCTGAATGAATGCAACCAAATCAGTATGGGAGAATGAGAACTCTTGCTGATAATCTGAATCTGGTGAAAGCAGCTCGGCTGGTGTGTCTCTACTCTGCATGGAATCAGCCTCCACCCTAGCTGTAGGCTCTATGGAAGTCAGATATGGTATCAAATCATCAAACTCGACCCAGTCTACATCTGACTCCGAGGGATCTATATCATTATCACAAGAAGAATCGGCATCACGATCGGGAACTGGCTCTGCTGCCTACGATGTATCCTGGACCAGGAATGTGCTCTCCAAGCTCTCCTCTGCTAGCACTTGTGCATCAGTGAACTCTAAAGTCGAGAGGATGGCCTGTGCTGCTGGGTCTGCCCAAACTCCCTCTCTTCTGTAATCACAAAATCACAGTCCTGGTGGATGTCTTGCCATGCCTCTGTCATCTGCTCTGAGTCTGAAGATGGCTCTGAGAAAGCTGAATCTCTGACTCTAGTCTCCTCGATCGTCTTTATTTGTATACTTTCGCCCTCAACGCGAAAGTATACCTTCCCTCTATCGTGATCGAACACTGCCTTGGCTGTGGCCAAGAACGGGCGTCATAAAATGACGGGGGTATTGGTCACGGATTCAGGGATCTCCATGTCCAACACAACGAAGTTCACGGGGAATTTAAGGCCCTGAATCATGACGACAACGTCCTTCAGCAACCCCTTCGGTCTCTTGACAGATCGATCAGCAAACTGAAGGACCATCCTGCTCTGTCGTAGAGGTCCCAACTCGAATCGGTCGAGTAAAGCTGCCGAAAGTAGGTTGATCGAAGAACTGTTGTCTAATAGAGTACGGTCGAACCTCTGCTCATGAATGTGGCATCCGACATACAGGGCTCCTGCATCTGGACTCTTGGCTGGCAGACGGTTCTGGATCGCAAAGCATGTGGCGCGAGTGAGCACATGGATCTCTGACTGGTGGTTCTGCCTCTTCCTCCTAATTGTAGTCCTGTCTCTGAGGGATCTCTGGAAGAGAGGTATGTGCTCCAAGCCTTCCTGTAGAGTCAGCTGTATATGAAATCGGTCCATTATCTGCTAGCTGAACTCTAGCCGGTGGGACTTTTTTGGGTCTTTTTTGGTCCCCTTAGTCGAGCAGAGTGCTTGGGGAAAGGGGATGGCTGGGTCCTTCTCAGATGAAGTACTAGGATCGGGTCTATGCTGCTCAGGCAAAGTAGAATCCATACAATCATCATCAATCGATACAAATGGATCTGTAATACTAAACACTTTCCTTTATTCACAGAAGTATCCTAAGATGCATGAACTGAATGAAATGCAACAGGAAGTGAAGAACTGGAAATGGTGGCCTCAACACCACCCTCGACATCTGGAATAGCGGCATCAGTACTGCGCTCTGGCTCAGCAACAATGGTGGCATCAGTACCACCTCCTCTATCTTGTGAAGCGACAACCTCAGTACCGTCGGCTGGATCAACGTCCTGGGTTGCGTCAGCGCCACCGTCATCATCATCTCTAGTGGCATCAGTACCGCTCTCCTCCTTGTTTGGCGCTCCTGAGGCTGCATGGGGTCGTCGCTTAAACGAGGCACCGCCCGCTGGCATCCTACCGCTCCTAAGTGTAACAAAATCAACATCAAACATGTATGCAGTAACATCACCAAGTGAAGCACTAGGAGTGATAATCTTAGTGAACTCTACCTGCTCAGACTTCCTCTTTAGGTTGTTCAGGTTTGGCTCGATCTGGGCAGGAATGTCGGCCTTCCCTCTCATGATCTCCCTCATCTCCTGTCGAAACTCATCCATCTCCCGTCGGAAGGTGGCCTGCTGCTCGGACATGAGGGAGGCTAAGTTATCCAAGGCGAGGTTCTCATAGGTGGGCCCATGAGAACCTAACAGGTGGCCTCTCTGAAAATGAGGCGGCTGTTGTGGATGAGGGTGAGAGGGGTACTACGAGTGATACTACTACTGAGGCCGTTGCTGCCTCCAAGACTATCCCTGCTGATAGGGACGAGGACCATGCTTCTCTCTCTGCTGGTACGGATGGGCCTGTTGCTGCTGCGATGGGAACTGGGGTTGCTGGTGCTGCTCTTGTTGCTGGCCGTACTGGCCACCCTGAATTGAAGGCTGCTGCTAGGAACTGGTACCTCCGGTCGTCCAACGGAATCCAGGATGGTCTCGTCGGATCCCAGGCTGGGGTCGGTCATACCATATCCCATTGACATCCATCAACGGCTCTTGATTGTAAGTGGGTGGGGGAGTACTGCCAGATGCTTGTCCGGCTGATACACCACCATATGGTTGTCCTGAGATGGTGGTGACTGGATGTACTGCTGCTGCTGTGGCTGGTAGGGCTCCGCCTGAACAAGATGAAGCTCTCGTTACTGGACAGAGGGCTGGGCCAAACTGCTGCTGCTGCCGGTGTCTGCCCGTGACCTGAGACGGGGCTGAGAAGCTGTATGTGCCTCCTGGAGACACACGATCTGTGTCTTTAGATCACTTAGCGTCTGTGCCATCTGGTCGATCTGCGTCATGCCCTAGCACTACTTCTTCTCTATCAACTCGATCTGATCCAGCTTCTCGCTGATGATACCCATGTCAGCGGCTGTCGACTCTGCATGTGCTGCTGCCGCTGATGAAGTAGAAGGACTGGCATCGACCCGTGCTATCCTCTGATATGACACAACCTGTGGTTGGGGTCTCCCCTGAGTGTAGAGTCAGGTCTGGGACATCACTGTATAGTTCTCGGCCATCTCCTCATAGATGGCCCAGGCCTGATCCTCATCCTTGGTGAAATATAAGCCCCCATAGGATGCATTCACTAACCCCTGCAGCTCTGGTGTAAGCCTGCAGAAAAAGCTCTGAACAAGGTTGGGCTTGGATATGTCGTGGTTGGGGCACCAGTTTGTGAGCTCTCGGAACCTCTCCCATTCCTTGTGGAATTGCTCATTGGGGAGCATGAAGAAGTTGCTGATCAAAGCCTTAGATGAATTCGTACGACCGAGTGGATAGTACTTGTTCAAGTACTCAATTTGGAGCTGCTCTCATGTGGTAACAAATTTCACTAGATGCTTCAACCAGTTGGATGCTCTATTTACGAGGAGAACGGAAAGACAATCATCCGGATGGTGTCCTTGTCCACATGCCTATCGTGGACAGTGCTGCAGATCATCTCAAACTCCTGGAGATGGAGGTGTGGCTCTTCAGTCGCGAGCCCATGGAAGCAGGGAAGAAGCTGAATTCTTTGAGGGGGGAACTTTAAGTCCCCCACAATCGCTGGCAGCACGATCCATCTGTGTGTGAGCATTGATCCAGGGTTGTGCAACTCCCGCATTGATCTGGTTGGTGGTGTTGGATGGACTGGCTCCTCAGACTTGTCTGGAATCTCTCCCTCTCCTGCGACTCTCGACTGATCTCTATCTGCTCTCAACCTCTCCATCTCTCGGCGCATCTCAACCATGAAAGCCTCCTGATCTCAAATCTGTCGCCGCATCGTCTCAAGGAGGCTAACATGGTATTGTTGATCGCACCCTGGTCCAACACGTAATCCTGCTCTACTCTGGGACCATCGGTGTGCTCCTCACTGCTGGCCATGGTCTCTACAAAGGCAAAAGACCCAAACTCAGGTGCCGATAAATCAACTGGTTGCCGTTCTCTTTGATCGGGCACTGGTATCTTAGAACTGGTAATAGAAGCGTGGTCAAGGGGCAACAGGGTGAAATCGAACTCGGGTTTGGAGAGCGGGTCTCGATTCTCACGAACCAACCTAGATGAGCGAGCTGGAGTGCTGTGAAGCAGTGCAGCCAATGGCTGCCTAAGAGACCTCCTACCCATCATCTATATAGCGAGTGAAGGCAGATGGGATCTAGAAACACACAAGATGAGAAAGCAAACCCCCGATTCACCTACTCAATGCTGAGCTGAAGACCGTAAAGGTTCGGTCTATTATCTGTCAATTTTTATTAGGTGATCAAGTCAGTCTTTCAGAGCAATTAAGCAAGCTGATAGGAATCCAATACTCCCAACAGACTGTCCCGTATAAAAGGCCGGTAGTCTGCTCGGAAATCGGATTTGGATCTATCCTAGTGTGCTGGTCACTCTCTCTCTCATCCAAACCAAACAATGAGGGGGTTACTCTCCCCAAGACATATTTTTAGGTGAAGTATCTTTTAGGGTCAAGTGTGTTTAGCAGTCCCAATTTTATAGTTTTTGTTTTTTAGATATTTTTCAGATCAAACAACGCCTAACAAATTTTTCGGTTGTCCTGGTTATTTAAGTCCGAAAACAGGAGAGAAGGCGAAAAAGCCGATGCACGATCAAACACAATGAAGCATGCAGAGTAAGAAATGCGTACCTGACTCCAACTAAATGTGTACCTGGCTCCAACTCTCTACATGCAGGGTGATCCGCGCATAAAAGTAAAGACTGAAATAAAACTACCTATATAATGCATGAGGAAAGCAGCCTTAGACGAAGCAATTCTATACACGAAGCACAGTAGTCAAATAATCAAACTAAGGTCCTGAGTTCGATCTTGGGAACCACTCGGTGTCCATTAGAACAGATCTTGCATGTGTTGTATGTGGTTCCTTACGGCACGTGGACTCGAGCTTAATTAATCTAACTTTTTCTTTGTGATTTAATTAATTAGGTCCAATTATCGAACTATATGTACTGGCAGATAATTAAAGTTGGGCCTTAATTAATTATGTCACAATCAAATAAAGTCCTAAGGCTAAGGCTAAATCCTTGAAAATCAGATAAGCAGTATAAAATGCGATGAAAACGAAACCGGCGAAAACCACAGTAAGGTCCCCCGAGCACATCGGTGCTTGGAGAAACAGACCCTGACAATCACCACAAAAATCTATGAGTGTCCATGTTGGTCTTGTATTATTACAATAAAAAGTCTGCAGGAAATGAAAACTAAGCTATGGCTATTCTAGGCTTACTCTACGCTCCCGGTCTCCGGTTTGCCTCTCTTAGGCTATCCTGTGGCTCTATACAGAAAAGAACCGCCTCTAACTCTCGCGGTTGCTCAGCTTCCCAAAGAAAGCTGCCTCGGTCCTCAGGCCCCTCGAAAGAAAAGTAAACAAGAGATGTGTCAAACACAGATTATTATGAAAATATGAAGATAAAATGAGATGAAAAATATATGAAAATATAAACAGAAAAGCCGAAAAAGCCGCAAAAGAAAACTGACTACTAAGCCGTGCTTCCCGGCAACGGCGCCATTCTTATGACTTGAAAAATCCCTTACGATCCGGGTGAAGGTATAAATCAGGGTCGTTGCGACCCGAATCGCGAGGCTAGGTCAACAAGAAAAATCGAGAACCACTAAATAAAGGAAAATAACAAATCAGTCCAAATAGCGGTCTCGCTATTTTATTTAACCTAGTATAGCTACCAGGGTCGAACTCAAGGAGCACGGACTGGACAAGTCCAACGAAGTAGTCAGAAATCAAAATAAAACACTTTTTGGTGGATTTTTAGGTTTTTAATTTTTTCGTAATTTTTAATAATTAGAAAAGGAATAAAGCAAGGCAAAATGGCACAAACAATTATTTATTCAACAAACCAAGACAAGTCAAAAAATAAAATAAAATTGTTTTTGATTTTTATGATTTTTCAAGTGTTTTTGGTAATTTTCTCCGATTTTTATGATTTTTAGTTATTTCTCTAAAAATGAAAGAAGGCAAACAATAAAAACCAATGTGCAGTAAGAATCTAAAGGCTATTTAAAATTAAATAAATATTATATAAAATTTCAGAGACAATTTTATGATGAAATAAAGATAAAAATCTACCTACTTGAAAAGAAATTCCATTTTTTTATTTTTTTTGAATTTTTAATGATTTTTCTTAGGTTTTTAGGGTTTTTCAATTTTAGGGTTTTTATAAGTCCAAATGCAATAAAATTTAGGTGGAAGCAAGAACACACAAAACACACATACAGTAATTTTTTTTATTTTTATAGGGTTTTTAGTATTTTTAGTTGATTTCTTTATTTAATCAGTAGCAAAATAAAGAGTTTTTGAATTTTTAAAAATAGAAAATAAAAAAATGTTCCAAAAATTCACTGAAATTTTTACAACATGGCAGGAGACATGTATCCAAATTTCACGAGATTTGGAGCCAATTTGTTGTTTTGTTCAACCAATCAAAGGTGCACATCACACAGGGACCTAAGTGCAAATAACGAAAACTATCCAGCCAAATAATAACATACAAAAGAAGTGTAGGGCTGGAAATGCAAAAAGCCCAAAAGCGCATGAGGAAGGCACATGATTCAGACTCAGAGGGGCATAAGTGCAAATCTTATTTCTAAAAGTTCAATCCATGACATCCATAAGGTTCAAGGGGGGAACATGCAAATACACCAAAACTACACGTGACAGTCCATGTGCTACACTAACAAAAGGACTGAAATGCAAATTCCAAAATCTTATGGTCCTGAATGCAATTTATCCTAAAAAAAGATAGCGGCAAAACGTATTTACATAATGACTGAAAAGTAAATGCTAAAACTAAGGAGGGCCTAAATGTAAGTTACCCTCTTATTATGGATCCGACGGTCGCAGGAGCTTCACTTATAATAGGACGGCTCTGATTAGCTCATACCCCTTCGACGATCGACGGACGAGATCTGATCCTTAGATGGATCCAACGATCAAGGCTTCCCCGGAAATGGATGGCTGAGATTAGAATTGGGAATACGCCTGATCGGATGGCGGAGGAGGGTCTTGGATGAGCGGCAAAGAACTCATCACCGGCGAACATCGAGCGGCTGATACGCGTGGCTGGAGGCTCCTTCGATGCTGCTCTGATGGGCAAAACGATGCTGGAGGTGGTCTGCAGCGAATGGTGGTCTCCGATGACACTGGGGGGGTCCTGAAATGGTCCGTCGACACTAAAGCTCCTAGAGTGTTGTGCATCAATGGTCGAACCTCCAGATGAGGTCCATTCGCGGTCAAACCTGCACAGGACGAAAGCTGGGTTGAGGGAAAAGTGCCTCGACCCGGTTACGGGTGGAATGGGTGGTTGGGCAAGGCAGAGAGAGACCTTCCGGTGATGCGACGACGGAGGAAGGTCAAGAACCTGTTCCGTGGTGAATCAGGGGGAGTGAAAGTGTGTAGAAGGTGGAACCGAGTCTACTGAAGGTGATGGCAAGGTCGGATACGAAAATGGATGATCGAAGAACGCCGGATGATCCGATGAAGGGTTCTAGCCGTGAATCGAAAAATCGAAATCTAAGGGAATCTAGAAGGGATGTATGCTACCTGATGGCGGAAATCGTCTAGGCTGGAGATGCTGGACCTCCGGGGATCTTTGCCTTAATGGGGAGACGCGTCCAGAGGCTTGGGCTCGCCGGTGGTGGAGCACGGCGAGGAGCTCACCGGATCTGGGGCTAGCGACCTCGGTCCCTTGCTGCTACACGCTCCCTCACTAGCTGTCACTCAAAGAAGGAGGATGGAGGTCCAAGAAAAGGTGCATGAAAAGGTGCGGCTCGTTGAGGCTAAATATATTGCTGGGTCCAAGAAGAATGGAGTGGAGCACACAGATCGAGGGATGGATCCTTAAGGGGATTGGCGGGCGTGAATCGCGGGTCATCCATCGATAATCGGAGCTGAAGAGTGGTGCAAATGGAGGTCGGATCGACTCAGGAGAATTTGGTGAAATCAGGTCGAAAATCAGATCCGTGAGAGAAGTGGTCCGGGGGGGGGGCAGTTGACCAGGGGTCAACAATCCCCTGTGGACCAATCAAATAATTCCAAGTCAAAAAGATTTGGAAATTCATTTAAAAATCGAAAATGATTTTATTTGAAAATATTTTCAACACAAAAAATGTTTATTTATTTTCAAACTATTTTTTGTTGATTTTTATTTTTTTTGAAAAGTAAATTATGATATATACATTATTTTATATTTTGTACATGTATAAAATTATTTACTTATTTTTTTAATTTTAATTTTGTTTATTTTTGTGCAAATATTGTAAATTTTATATTTTATTTATTTACAACATAAAATTTAGAACTTGAAATAATTTTTATTTTATTTTTATGTTTTATTTACAAGGGTGAAATAAATAGGTATCTTATTCATATATACATGATATGTACAATGTGAAGAGAGAGAAACTATTTTAATTTTGTTGTTATTTTCTTTTTCTCATTTTTAGTTTATTTTTAGAAATATATACACATTAAGAGAGACATATTTTTATTTTTATTTTTGAGAAAATAAATTATGTATATATAGGGGATATGTACAAGGATGAGTGGCCTTATCTCTCTCTACTTATTTTATTTGGCGATCAGACCCAGGTTGGGCCCTCTCTTGGGTTCAGGTCACTCAATATTTATTCTAAATATTTCCCTCTTTTCTTAATTTCTTTATTCTTTTATTTTTACACAAATACATGCTAATTCTTCATATTTACACGAAGCACGTATTTTGGAAACTTATTGTATTTACAATCATATATATAGTATTTTGCCAAGATATCTAGCTGAAATAAAAGAATAAAGAGTGATGAATGGGGATTCATCACAGCCTCACTTCCAGATAGGCAACCCATCTGGTTCTCATGGGCCAGCCTATGAGAACCCTGCTCTTGATGATTTAGCCCGCCTTGTTTCCGAGCAGTAGGCCACCTTCAGGCGAGAGATGGATGAGTTCCGACTGGAGAAGAGGGAGATAGTGAGGGGCAAGGACTCCATACCCGCTCAGATGAAGCCGAATCTGAATAGCCTGATGAGAAAGTCTGAGTAGGTAGAGTTTATAGAGGCTACCACTCCTAGTGATTCACTTGGTGATAGTTCTGCACACGCTTTTGATGCTAACTTTGTTACCCTTAGGAGCGATAGGATGCCAGCTGGCGGCGCCTCATCTGAGCGACAACCACATGAGGATTCAGGAGCGCCAGATGAGGAGGAGAGCGCTGCTGATGCCGCTCATCATGATGTTGATGACAGTGGTACTGATGCCAACAAGGGCATATACCCAGCCGACGGTACTGAGGCCGTCACTTCACCAGATGCAGGAGGTGGTGCTGATGCCACCAGAGATGATGATGCTGAGCCAGAGTGCGGTGCTGATACCGCAAGTCCAGATGCCATGGTTGATACCGGCGTCACCATTTCTATATATGTTGCATTTCCTTCTGTTGTTGTATCTCAGAACTATTCTGGTAATAAAGGAAAGGGTTCTTCATTTGTGAGTTCATCTGTGATGCATTGAGATGTTTGTATGGATTCTACTTTGCCACAACAGCAACAACCCGATCCTAGCCATCCATCTTAGGAGGGCCCATCCATCCCCTCCCTCAAGCACTCCGCTTAGCTAAGGGAACCAAAAAAGAAAATCCAAAAAAATCCCAGCAGCTAAAGTTCAGTAAGCAGATGATAGACAGATTTCAGATACAGCTGACTCTACAGGAGGCCTTGGAGCACATCCCCCTCTTCCAGAGGAACCTTAAAGAGAGGACCACTATTCACAGGAAGAGGAGGAACCACCACTCAGAGATCCATATTCTCACTCGTGCCACCTGCTTCGCCATCCAGAACTGTCTGCCAATTAAGAGGCCAGATGCAGGAGCTCCCTATTTCAGATGTCACATACATGAGTAGAGGTTCGATCGGACTCTATTAGACAGCGACTCTTCTATCAACCTGCTTCCGACAACCTTACTCGACCGATTCAAGTTTGGACCTCTTCGACAGAGTAGGACGGTCCTTCAGTTTGCTGATCGATCTGTCAAGAGGCTGAAGGGGTTGCTAAAGGGCGTGATCGTCACAATTCAGGGCCTGAAATTCCCCGTGGACTTCGTTGTGCTGGACATGGAGAACCCTGAGTCTATGACCGATACCCCCATCATTCTAGGATGCCCGTTCTTGGCCACAACCAAGGCAGTGTCCGATCATGATAGCGGGAAGGTATACTTTCACGTCGAGGGCGAGAGAATACAAATAGAGACGGTCGATGAGACCAGAGCACGAGATTCAGCTTGCTTAGAGACACTTACATATTCAGAGCAAATAATAGAGGCAGAGCCAGACATCCACTAGGAGTGCGATTTTGTGATCACAGATGATGAAGCCACTTGGTCAGACCCAATTTCACGAGCCATCCTCTCACCTTCAGATTCTGCTGATGCACAGATTCCAGTAGAGGAGAGCTTGGAGAGTGCATTCTTGGCAGAGGACACACTTCAAGTAGCAGATCACGTTCAGGAGAGCGAGGCAGTAGATACTTCCTTTGATATAGATTCAGATCCATCGGAGTCAGATATTGATTGGGCAGAGTTTTATTAGTTGATTCTATGTCTGATTCCTATAGAGCCATCAGCTAGGGTGGATACTGATTCTATTCAGAGTACAGAGACACCAACAGAGCAGTCTTTACCAGATTTCCATGTTCAGCGAGAGTTCTCCCATGTAGATTTGGTCGCATTCACTCAAACCTTTCAGAGGACAGATCCACCAGCTCCCAGTTGTCCAAAGCCGAAATCCTTACCGCAGTCGCTGAAGTATATGTTCCATGCGGGCGAGCAGAGATGCACCCAGTCATTATCTCAATGGATTTGACTGGAGAGTAAGAATCTCGTTTGATGGAGGTTATTGAAAAGAACTGCAAGGCGATAGGATGGAGCGTAGTGGATCTCCAGGGGATAAGTCCGGCCTTGTGCTCCCACCATATCTATCTCGGAGAGGACACCAAGCCATCGCATGAGTTCCAGCGGCGACTGAACCTGAATCTTCGAGAGGTTGTCATGAAGGAAATCTCAAAATAGTGGAGCGCCGACTTTATCTACCCCATCTCCGACTCCAAGTGGGTTAGTCCATTACATGTGGTTCCCAAGAAGATGGGTATCACTACAATTGCGAGTGAGTCTGGAGAGGCGATCGCTACCCATGTACCCACTTGTTGGAGGGTCTGCCTGGACTACAGACGATTGAATCAGGCCACCAAGAAGGATAATTTCCCGCTGCCTTTTATTGATCAGATTATAGAGAGGCTAGCAGGGAAGAGTCACTACTACTTTCTTGACGGGTACTATGGTTACAATCAGGTGGCCATTGCGCCAGAAGACCAGGACAAGACTACATTCACATGCCCCTTTGGGATATATACTTTCAGACGGATGCCCTTTGGTCTATGTAACGCCCTGATGACATTCCAAAGGTGCATGTTGTCCATCTTTTCGGACATGGTGGGTGATTGCTTAGAGGACTTCATGGATGACTTTTCGGTCTATGACGATGGGTTTGATGCTTGTCTTGACTGCATAGACCGCATCCTTCAGCGATGCATCGAGGTCCATCTCGTATTATATTGGGAAAAGAGTCACTTCATGGTGACTCAAGGGATGGTGCTTGGTCATATCATATCCAACAGGGGCATGGAGGTTGATCCGGCCAAGGTGGATATCATCAGGAAACTCAATCCACCATCCAATTTACAATAGTTACGATTTTTTCTGGGGCACGTCGGTTCTACCGTTGATTCATTCATTATTTCAGCAGGATCGCCTGACCGTTGACTGATTTGCTGACCAAAGACACCGAGTTTATTGTAGACGATTAGTGTCTTGCATCATTTGATACTCTTAAGAGTCCAGTTGTTGAGGCTCCTGTCCTCCAATTGCCTGATTGGTCTCTCCCATTTGAGATCATGACGGGTGCCTCTGATTTTGCCATAGGGGCTATGCTGGGACAGAGGAGGGACGGAGTGTCATTTGTCATTCACTACATTAAACGAACATTGGATGCCGTGAAGCGAAACTACACTGTCATTGAGAAGAAGATGCTAGCTGTAGTCTTTGCCCTAGATTAGTTCAGATCGTATATCATTGAATCTAGAGTGACTATCTTTGCTGACCATACCGCCATCAGGTACCTCATGGCAAAGAAGGATACCAAAGCAAGACTGACTAGATTGATCCTTCTACTCCAGGAGTTTGATATTGAGATTAAGGATAAGCCTGGAGTCAAGGAATGTGGTGGCGGATAATCTCTCTCGATTAGAGCATCTTGAGGATTCTGAGCAGATTGATCCTATATAGACCTTCCAGATGAGCAATCCTTGCTATCGCCTTGCTTCCGTGGTACGTCGACATTGTGAACTATCTTGTTGCCAAGAAAGTTCCACAAGGTTGGCCCAAGCAGCGACTTGAGACCTTCTTAGCAAATTCCAAGTCTTACCATTAGGAGGATCCCACCCTTTATCATGAAGGAGGGGATAGCATCTTGCGATGGTGCATTCCTCAGAAGGAGCACCATAGCGTCCTCACCTACTGCCACAAGCTGGAGGCAGGAGGACATCACTCTGGGAGGAGAACGACACAAAAAGTGCTCCAATCTGGCCTATGGTAGCCTACTCTCTTCAAGGATTCTGATGAATTTGTTTAGAGATGTACTGACTGTCAGAGGATGAGCACTTGTGGACAGCGTGACATAATGTCGATGCAGCCTGTTCACTTCTGTGAGGTTTTTAACGCATGGGGCATTGATTTCATGGGTCCATTCCCTAAGAGCCAAGGATTCGAGTACATTCTGTTGGCCATTGATTATGTGAGTCGTTGACTTGAGGCCATCCCCGCTCGAGTAGAAGATGCTAAGACTGTATGCAAAATTGTAAGGAAGAACATCATTTCACGGTTCGGGGTACCTTGAGTTTTGATATCTGACGGGGGGTCTCATTTCATCAACGATAAGGTAAAGGTCCTTGCTAGTGGGTTCAAAATTGACCATCGAGTAGAAACTCCATATCATCCTCAGACCAATGGTCTTGTTGAAGTGTCGAAAAGGGAGATCACAACTATATTGCAGAAGGTCGTCTGCCCTGACCGAAAGGATTGGTCACAACTTTTGGACTTGGTCTTGTGGGCATACCGGACGTCCTTCAAGACTCCCTTAGGTACATCTACCTTTTGCCTTGTTTATGGCAAGACTTTCCATGTACCTGTTGAGATTAGGCACAAGTCACTTTGGGATGTCACAGAGATACTTATGGATCTAGTGAGCATAGGAGATCAAAGGAGGGCAGAATTGGCAGCTTTAGAGGAGCTTAGAGATGCAACCTTTTCAAGTAGCCTACATTAAAAGGAGCGAGTAAAGGAGTGGCCTGATTCTCATATCAGCCATAAATAGTTTGAGCCACATCAGAGAGTATGGTTGTTTGATGTCAGGCTTAGATTATTTCCAGGGAAGTTGCAAAGCAAGTGGAAGGGACCATACCTGGTCCGAAAGGTACATGACAATGGAAGCATTGACATATCTGAGATGTCATCTGAGTCAACTTTTCATGTTAAAGGACAGCGGCTCAAACCATATCTAGATCACCGCTGGTCATTGACGTCGCCCCTATTCATTTTTCGTTAGATGTGGTCTTTGATTTCACATCTAGTGCATCTCATGCTTGATTATCACTGTCCTCCGCCATGTATAGATCCAGATGTCCATATCATTCCATTCTTTAGTCCCACACCCCATCTGCATCCTATGATTATGCTATACTTGGGGCGTACCTTACCCTAAGTATTGGAGAGGTATTGAACTCTTGAGTATTCTTTTGATTCTTTTTACCTCTGCTTTGTTGCCTATACTTAGGGACCTTTCACCCTAAATATAGGGAGGTAAACCCTGTACAACTTATCACTCGGGTTTCCCTTTATGTACAGCCTGCTATACTTAGGATTACTTGATCCTAAGTATAGGGGGAAACACCAAGCTCTCTTTATTCTATTCATTGATTCATCGTTGTAGTATACATCCCTTTTCACTTCCCTATACTAAGCACGACTTATGTCTTCTTCATTGCTCTTGATCCACTCGGAGGACATCGTTCGAGCTAAGAATAGGGGAGTGTCGTATATATTTCATATATACTTTAGCCATAACTCGTACTTTGTGTGAGTGTGTAAATAAATAAAAAGGCTAAAATTCTATAATCCAAAAACCATAAAAATTTTAAAAATTTTCCTTGTACATAAAATTTCTTTTGCACATACACAACTATTTATAAAAATTATTTTTGTACAAATATTTGTAAAAATGTTTTGTGTAAAGAGTTTGTAAATATTTTGATATCAAAATTATGTATATAGTATAATTTTTTGTAAAATATTTGAAAAACAAAAGTTTGCAAAAACCCTTGTGTAAATGTGTGTGAATATTTTGCAAAACATCATGCATTCATTCATTCAAACATTTTTCAAAAATTTTATAACAAAAAGATTTTTGTATATACTTGTACAGTATTTTTGAATGATAGTTGACATTTAAACTAGCCTGGAATTAAATTGAAAACTAAAGCTTGGTTAAGACCTTAATCCACCTAATTTTAAGAGGAACCTTATAGGGATTAGGGTTAAGATTCTTCAAGTTTATTTGGGGGACTTAATTCTTTGAGTCCACTAGGCTATGATCATATGTCATCTTGATGAGCCTAAGTAGAACACTTAACAATGCACACATGACACACATAGACAATGGCATTACTTGCACCACGGATGAGGTGGTAAGGAGGCAGTCTTCTTTGGCTTGGGGTAGCATATGAGGGTAGTAAGCTAAGGTCATTGCGACCTCAGTCACTCGAGAATCGGCTCCAATCAAGAAAATTAAGAAGCAGACCACCAAAATCAGAGACAAAATCAAAGAAATGCAAAAAATAGTGGCTCTGGCTATGAGATTAGCCTGGTGTAGCACCCAGGGTCGGACTCAGGGATCACGAGTTGGCCTCGCGGCCTACGAAGTAGCCTGAAAAGAAAATAGAATAAAAACAAATATTTTTGGTGATTTTTTAATTATTTTTATATTTTTTTGCATTTTTTAATAATGAAGAAAAATAAGAAAAGACAAAATCAAGCAACTTCAACAATTTATTTAATCATCCCAAAATGATCCAAAAATTCAAACAAAAATATTTTTATGTATTTCAGGTTTTTTACTATTTTTGGTGAATTTTTAAGATTTTCCAATTTTCATAGGATTTTTCTAAAAATCAAAGAAAGCAAAAACATGAGAAATCTGTCCAGCCAGGCTTCAAAGTCCCATGAAAAATACCAAATGGGTTTTTCACAGCCTGGAGTAATTTTTTTGACAAATATAAACAACAAGGAAAATTCAAAAAAAGAATTTGTATTTTTTTTGTTTTTCTACAATTTTTAGAATTTTATAAGTTTTTATGGTTTTTTTAATTTTTAGGGTTTTATATATCCAAAAATAAGAAAAATCACATAAAAAATTAAACACACCAAAATCAACAAATCCTAATTTTTTAGAATTTTTTAAATTAGTTTTTGTAATTTTTTATGATATTCTAAACTAGACAGGAGCAAAAACGACTGTTTTTCAATTTTTAAAATATAAAAACGCATCAAAAATGTACCCAAAAAATTAGGGAAATTTTTACACAATGGCAGGAGCCACATGTCCAAATTTCACGCAATTTGGGTTGAATTTGCTATTTTATTTAAATGAAAATAAGGCTCACAGTGCACAGGGACCTAGATGTAAAAGAAATAAATTTTAGGGACTAAATAGTAACATGTGTAAATATATCAGGGTCCAAACATGCAAAAAGCCTAAACTGCACGCACGGGGCACGTGAACCAGACATAGAGGGGTATAACTATAAATTCTATTTTAAAACATTCAAACAATAACACGTAGAAATCACAGGGCACAAACTGCAAATGTACCAAACCCTCACGTGTCGATGCATGTGGACCACATATGAAAGGACTAAAATGCAAATGTCTGAAACATAAAGGTCCTCTATGCAATTTTTACAAAATAAAAACAACTGTATAAAATATTTATAGGACTAAGGTGCAAAAACAAAAGAGCAGGGGCCTAATAGATTTTTACCCCTTAATTATTGGGCGACTGAGGGTGTGCTATGTGGTTGATTAAAAGGCTGAGATGCATGGCTAACCCTTCACTGGATCAACGGTCACGATGAAGCCTCAACTGGATCTGACAGTGGGCGGCTCCTCCTCAAATAGATGGCCTGGATGACATCTGGAGCTACGAGGCTGAACGGACGGCGGAGGAGGGTCCTCCAAGAACTCGACGTCGGCGAACTTCGCCGGTCCAATGCACGCGGTGGAGTCCTCCTCTGAGCTGCTGGAATATGGAATAGCTTCGTCTCGATGCTCCGCAGCTGAAGGACACCTCCGATGAGACCGGAGACCACTGGAGCGTGTTGGAAATGCGAGCCCACGGCGAGCCATTATGCAATAAATGTTGTTGCAATTCACTCCTTGATCTGAAATGAAGAATACATAATTTGCATAATAGGTCCCTTAGTGCAATTAGGGTTATGTACCATGGCCATCTTAATAATCATACAACTGTTGATTCAATTATTGAATCATAGAGGCTGGTGCTTAGATGAATATCTAATGAGTTAGATTGAGGACACATCAAGCACCGTCAAATGATTATTAAGAGATGATCTCCAGCCTGAGTAGGAGATGGCAATCCTATCTCATTTAGGTTGATATCTGACCGACCTCTTGATGCAGGTCCTCTGCATAGGAATAGAGATTCGGAGGTGTCGGATGAGTTAGGTCAAAGAGATGACTTAACGAGATCGAGATAACCAAAGTCCTATATCATATGCTGTCATGATATAGGCACACATCCTCTGACCGGAGACAGATGTGTTACTATATGTCTGAGTATGTACATTTGGCAGACCAATAGGTTGATGGCCTAATCAAGGTCTATACACCGACGCGCTGGTGTGCATATAAGGGCATATGAGTAATACGATCTCTCAAAGGGATCATACAGGTTCACTACTGAACCGGAAGACATGAGCTCACTCATGAGATATTGGGAAGAATCAAATTCCGTGCGCACGGTCGTCTCGCTTTGGAAGCTAGACTGAATTTGTTGGTTTGATATATACTTTTGGAAAGTATATGATCAAGACCTAGGTATGATATATGCTTTTGGAAAGTATATGATCAATACCGACTCCCAATGATCAAATGAGAAACTTACTGATAAAACCCTGAAGTAGACAGTGTAAAGTTGATCTAATACTTCTGGTTTAATCCAAGTCTTCCAGTATGCAGGATGTACAGGTATTAGGAATACCTGAGGGTGATGTGATCATAAACGATTGTATAACCATGACGCTTCCATTCCTAGGGAGTGATGAAACGGGTCTGGATTTTAGTGACTCCTCTCAGTAGAGAAGTAATCTAATCTTAGTCCAAATGTTGGACATTGATCTGAATGTGATTCAGATGCAATGAGAAGATTAGATTTGCGGTCTTGATTTAATCAAGCATCTATGGGAGGCCCGCGATCTGGATATGAGATATAATCTCAATATCCATGTCACTATACGTGGAACAATACAATCGCCCTGTCCTTATCTCCAAGTATTCGCGGAGAAAGCGCATTGTCCTTGAAAGAGTTCATGGATAATTCTATTGTTGATATATGTATCCGAGCATTGAGAAAATGGATAATTAAATGTGATTTAATTATCATGAATAATATGAATTTGATTCATATTATAAGGAGAATTATCTTAGATAATTAAATGTGATTTGATTATCAAAGATGTGAATAATGTGAATGTGATTCATATTATTTGAACACATGAGATAAAGAGATCCAAGATGATTAAATATGATTTAATTATCAAGGATAAGAATAATGTGGATAGTAATATCCAATTATTCATAATATATTATAAATGTGATTTATAATGTATTAGAGAGAGTTAAATATAATTTATATTAGTAGATTAATTATTAATGTGTATTGGATACACATTGTTTAATTAATTGAAAATGTAAATTACATTTTGTTTTGGGTTGTGAATGTGATTCACAATATTCCAATGTCAAGATTGCAATATTTCCAAAATTAATTGAGAATTATTTTTTGGTGAATAATTGTTGAAAAATAAGTTGAGAGAAAAACAAGGAGATATGCAATCCCATGGGAATCCATGGGATTGCCCTCCCCATATGGGAAGAGGGGGCGGCACCAATTCCTTTATGGAATTGGTGGCCGTCCACTCCTCCCAATAGGGAAGGAGGCTCTCATTTGTTTTTTCACTCCTTATTTAGTTGGTTTAATTTGGTATTAATATATATTTGATTTATCAAATATATTTAATCAAAATTAAATCACAAGTTGTTGGCTTTTACCAACAACAATCTTGACCATTGGATTGTCATAAATCAATCTCAACCATTGATTTTATATGACACGTGGATTGAGATCCATGGATCCCAAAACCCTATAAATAGAGAGGCATACCCATGCTCTCTCTTGACACAAAATGCTTGAGAAGCATCTCTCTCTCTCTCTCTTTCTCTCTAGAGGTCAGCCCTCCCTCTCCCTCTCATGGCGGTCCACCATGGATGCCATGGAGAAGTTCTCCATCGCCGCGGCATCGTCGTTATGCTGCCCGTTCTTCTGCTCGTGGATCTCCGTCTCCTTCGGTGCGCCTCGCTCGTGAAGAAGACGTCGGATCTCGTGTGTCGAGATCAGGAGATCCGCCGCTTGGATCATCAACATGGATTGCGAGAAGCACGCGGTTCATCCCCGCGCTCGCAAGCGTCTCCTCCGTCGGATCGGACTTGAGACAGGAGGTCTCTTCGTTTAGAGACTCGATCGCAACCACGCTTCAAGAGGTAATCCTATTACTTGTTTGTGATTTAGACGAAACGATTCGAGAAGTGTTCTTGGATCATGTGGTTTCGTCGTATAAAATTTTTTTAAATTCCGCTGCACCGAGCAACTAGTCCGACTAGTCGCTCCTCGTCGTATTTGATACGACGCTCACGCTTCCGTGATGCGCTTGAGGATCTAACCATATCCTTCAAGTGGTATCAGAGCCTTAGGTCGATGGTTTCGAATAAGATTCGCTAACCGAGGACGACTTGGGTTCGTTAAGGTCGCGAAAGTTTTTATCGCATTTGATTTCGCAGATCTGTTTAGTGTAATTTTTCGGCCATGTTTAAATTGTTTAAACACGAAAATAGCACTTGAATTTTGTTCCCCATTAAATAAGAAAACCATAGGATCTGAGTTTGCGTAAATCGGATTTCGTATGCTCTAGATATGGTAGTTTTAATGAACATGTATGCACTGTTGCGGGAACTATGAATCTGAACGTGATTAAAGTGTTAATTACTGTTTAGACTTGCCTCGAAATGCGTGAAACATCACTTAGGTTCTGTCCTAAATTAAATTAGCAAACTTTAGAAATTGACTTTTCTTAATTTGGATTTAATATGATTGAGATATGCCAATTTTAGTAAGTAGGGGTCACTGCTGAAATTGCTTTCCTAATCTAGAACCAAGTGATTGTCAATTAGTGAAATTAATTGTTAATTTCGTGAAATAATCTTGAAAAATATTTGTGAAATATTGAAACATGATTATTTGCCTAATTGACTTGGCCCCAACCAATTAGTTGATTAGATTTGATCTAAACCTTAATTGGAATTACAATCATCAAACTTCTTGCTTGAATAGGACTTGGGAATTTGCCTAGCAAATTTCCTTAAAATCAAAATTATTTTGATTACTATATGGTATAATTTCGGTTGAAGAACCGATGATCATCTCAAGTACAAAATAATCAATTTGGCATTATCCTTTCCCGGGGTGGATATGGTGTCTAGTCGGGGATCGCTGGTCAGCGGGTTGCAACGTATGTGGTCCGCCCCACTCCCGTCGGTACTGGCCATGACAGCGGGTAGGGCCGGGATAATGTCCGAGGGATTATGATGTATTTTTCTAATTATTAAAATTCGAATTAATACGTACTTTGAGAATAATATCATATATGTATATTCAAGCATAAAATTAAGTTTGATTGATTAAATTGGATTGATAATTAATTTAATATGATTAAGTTAATTATATCCAATTAAGAATACTCTAATATGATTAGAGTTGATAATTCCCTTGGAAGAATTAATTATATGAATGTGATTCATAGAAATTAATTTAATTTGAATAAGATATGGAGGATCACATAAGTGACATCCATGGTCTCCCGTCAAGGCGAAGAGTTTCGTCGCCAGATATTATATGTAGGAGACGCCTGTCCGAAGTGACAGCTCCTGCATATGATCCATTTGGATCGGGCTCGTCGCTTCTCGAAAGAGTAAGGACGTATGCGTAGTGACCCCAATATCGGGTCCTCATATTATTGGGGCGATATTGGATTGCGCATAGCGAGTTGTATTCCTGTTGACGGTTGGTTCAATTAATGACGGGTCAACATCACCTTAGGGGTGGTGGGCCCGGGTATTAAAGACCGAATTGGGATATGCAAGTTGGACTTGCAAGGCGGAATGTGTTCCCGCTTCTTTTTATCCGAGTTGTAGGTTCTCATATTATTGGAATGCAACAAAGATAAGGAAGGAGATCCCAGATCTTGCTTGAGATATGATGGTAAGTATATCTCTTACATTGAAAGTGATTAAGGGAATGAACTTTCATTGTAGACATGGCAAGACAACTTTGATATAAAATTCCTAATTCAAAGTAAAACATGTATATATATAAATATATACCCTTATGCAAATTACTTATTTCAGATAATCCTTCATTAAACCCACTCAATGTTATACTCATTAATAACCAGTAGAATATCATGGATTGGACCCTTGATCCAGATATTGTACTTGCAATTGGACACACAATGTATGTGGTTGCAATGTGCAAGTTTCCTCATAACAATGAGAAGTGATAATTAAATAGACAATAGGACTAAAACCCTAGGGTTTGTAAGTCTCTATAAGTCTTGATCTTATCGAATGTACTTTTGAAGTGACATGTCGATGATGATCGTGATTATCAAATTAATCCTTATAAAATCAATAAAGATATTCTGGCATACATATGTGCTCTCGACATTTAATCATGAATGATGTGGTTCTCTACATCATGCAGAATGGTAGCTCTATAAGAGATGATGTATTCAAATTATTTGAATACCTACCTGAACCTATGTTTTAAGAGTTTAGATGGATGTAGATGATGAGTGTCATCATTCTACTGTCTATACTCTAGTCATTCATGAAGCTTCATAATATTCATATTATATGAACTTAAATGAAGCTTGTATAAATGTTGAAATACTCTTATATTGAAATTTTTGATTTTAAGATAAGAGATCCTTGGTCTTGAGCAAAGGTTGCTTATAGACAAAGGGAGCGCAGTGGAAGCATGGGTTGGACCCAAGTAAGAGGTATAATCAAAGAGTTGACTGTACTTCTGTAACTTCTATATGACATCCAAAGAGTTGGATGAATGCCAATACTGCAATAAGTTGATGTGTTGATAGTATGACTATCAAGTCTGTCTAGAATCCTCAGAAAAGGACTCGGATGGAGCATCAGTATAATCTACATATAATCATTGATATTGACTTACTTATTTGATAAGATAAGGTCTAATAATTGTATCTCAAATTTTTCTAATGACACTTGCAATTGGTTGCATATGTATTAGAAATTTGATCTTAAGGTTTATTGGTCATCCATGTTGAAAGTGATGCAAGTGTTGCAACAATTTCCATGAGATCAATAGACTTCATATTTTCAGTGGGAGCCCTTAGTCTTAGAGAATGTCTCTATGACCTAGATATTAGAATACACTCATTGTTTATTTCTAATTGTTGGATATAAACATGAATTCTGTAATAAATCTATCATAAAGAGTTATGATGGAAATATTTCAGATAGTAATCTAAAATCTAGTGGACTCTATTAAATTAGAAAATTATTGAATGGTTCATTAAGATTTCTAATACTGAAAATTAAACCTTTAAAAGATCAATAGGAGGATAAAGATCATTTGACAATGATCTGGCATCAAATTTTGGACATATGTCTGTTGATGAAATCAATGGACTGGTAAGACTTGAAACTTTAGATTGTCTAAAGATTCAAATCTCACATACTTGTGAATATTGTATTCAAAATAAAATGTCTAATACATCCTTCCTTGGGAAAGGTGTAAGATGCCTAGGTATTAAGGATCTCATACATGTTGATGTATACATATCATCTATATCATAGTAAACATTATGGATATGTGATATCTGTTAATGATTATGTATGATATGAGATTTATTCTCTTCACCTAAGAAACCTTTGAAATGTTCAAAGATTTCGTAATTTTGGTTTAGAACCAAAGTTTGAAGGAAGATGAAATTGATCTAACCAAGGTAGCCTGTACCTATTAGATGAATTCAAGAAATACCTTATGGAGATATGAATATCATTCCTATCTCAATCCTCCTAATGAACCTTAACTCAAAGGAGTTGTAGGGAGATACAATTGATCATGTGTGACATGATTTAATCAATGATTAATCCTAGCATAATTATCTCTTAAGTTTCCAAGATATATATGTAGTAGAGACTGCATTATATACTTAATAAGGTTCCATGTGATTAAGTTGGAATCTAGCACTAGAGAGTGCTACTTCATTAGGAAAATAAAGGATGGTATTGGATACCTACTTTATGACCTTGAGATTCTTAAAAGATCTAATCTTTGAGAATATGATTCTTATAGGATGACTCTCTTGAGAATCAAGATGAAAATGAAGTAAAGGAACTCATTTAATCTTGAAAAGATAATGAGGCTCCTGAAATCGGAAACAAAAGAATAATTGAAGATGAAACACTAATACTTCTTCAAATAAGTTTGAGGATGTATTCCATGTGAAAATGATTGGACTTCATGTGATGAAGCTCCTAAGGATCATGACATGGATAGATGGATGTTAGCAATAAAAGTCTAATGTAGACTTCATATACAAGTGTTGTATATGGACCCTCGAGGATCCACCTATATGGGTAAGACCCATTAAGGTCTAAATGGATCTTCAATAGAAAGAGGGAACCTGATGAGAAGGTATAGACCTTCAAAGCACGGTTCGTAGCCATGAGCTACACACCGAAGAGAAGGCATCGCTTGCGATAAGACTTGCTCTCCAGTGACCTTGGTTTAACCCATCAGAATATTGCTAACTATAGCTACACAACTTGTCTATGACATCTTCATGGTGTGATTCAAGATTGCATTCCTCTATGAATTCCTCTTTGAGGATATTCATATGAAGTAGCCCCAGGGCTTCATGGTTGAGGAAAGCAAGGTGTGCTAGCTGAAGAACTCCATCTTTGGACTCAAATAAGTTTCTTGTAGTTGGAACATAAGATTTAATGAAATTATAAATGTTATGATTTCAGATAAAATCTTGATGAACCATGTGAAGCTTAGTGGAAGTGCCATTGTGTTCATCGTGCTTAATGTAGATATTATTCTAATCATATAAGAATAAATGATAAGTGTTTTATAATTTGGTCGTTCCATACTTTGGGATATGATCTCAAAGATACCTCTTAGATCTTAATTCTGAAGTCGTTCAGAAGCAAAGAGAAGAGGGTATTGGGACTGTCGCATTAGTAGTACACCTTGGACTTATTCCATTTTCTGGAAAATTCCAAGAAAGGCTTCCTTCCCTTAAGATGTGGTAGTGACCTGTCTAGAGGGATAGCACCTCAAAGAGTTGAGGAAGTGAATGCTAGAACTGCTTGCACTTGTGCATCAGTTATGAGAAGCTGAATGTATGCTAGATGTGTACAAGAACCAGATGTCTACCATGCAGTGGGAGTAGTAAACTGTTACTAATCCTACTATGGAGATAAAACACTTGATTGCAGTAATAATAATATCTTCAAAGATGATGAAACTTAGAGATAGTGATCTCAAAGTCTTATTTTCAAAGGTTTAAGACCTTGTAGATTGTGATCTATAAGGGTCTTGACTGTAGATACCTTAGGAGATAGAGATCTCCAGGAATGAAGGTATTCTAAAAGGATTATGGGAATACTGGTTATGATAATTAATAAGATGTAGTGTCAATGACACTATGACCAACAAAATTGAGTATTGGTTGCATAGGATGCAACATTCGCATTGGATGCGAGCACTGTTACTAGGAGATATGCAAGTGCCGTAAAAGGACTTGGCGTAGTCTCTTGGAAACGGAGTGACTGATCAGCTTACCTAGCTATTTTCTAAATAGCCTATGATTGTCACATGAGTGTGGGTTTAAATGATTAGCCCATTAATGGCTCTTTGGGCTAGTGGGAGATTGTTGGAAATGCGAGCCCACGGCGAGCCATTATGCAATAAATGTTGTTGCAATTCACTCCTTGATCTGAAATGAAGAATACATAATTTGCATAATAGGTCCCTTAGTGCAATTAGGGTTATGTACCATGGCCATCTTAATAATCATACAACTGTTGATTCAATTATTGAATCATAGAGGCTGGTGCTTAGATGAATATCTAATGAGTTAGATTGAGGACTCATCAAGCACCGTCAAATGATTATTAAGAGATGATCTCCAGCCTGAGTAGGAGATGACAATCCTATCTCATTTAGGTTGATATCTGACCGACCTCTTGATGCAGGTCCTCTGCATAGGAATAGAGATTCGGAGGTGTCGGATGAGTTAGGTCAAAGAGATGACTTAACGAGATCGAGATAACCAAAGTCCTATATCATATGCTGTCATGATATAGGCACACATCCTCTGACCGGAGACAGATGTGTTACTATATGTCTGAGTATGTACATTTGGCAGACCAATAGGTTGATGGCCTAATCAAGGTCTATACACCGGCGCGCTGGTGTGCATATAAGGGCATATGAGTAATACGATCTCTCAAAGGGATCATACAGGTTCACTACTGAACCGGAAGACATGAGCTCACTCATGAGATATTGGGAAGAATCAAATTCCGTGCGCACGGTCGTCTCGCTTTGGAAGCTAGACTGAATTTGTTGGTTTGATATATACTTTTGGAAAGTATATGATCAAGACCTAGGTATGATATATGCTTTTGGAAAGTATATGATCAATACCGACTCCCAATGATCGAATGAGAAACTTACTGATAAAACCCTGAAGTAGACAGTGTAAAGTTGATCTAATACTTCTGGTTTAATCCGAGTCTTCCAGTATGCAGGATGTACAGGTATTAGGAATACCTGAGGGTGATGTGATCATAAACGATTGTATAACCATGACGCTTCCATTCCTAGGGAGTGATGAAATGGGTCTGGATTTTAGTGACTCCTCTCAGTAGAGAAGTAATCTAATCTTAGTCCAAATGTTGGACATTGATCTGAATGTGATTCAGATGCAATGAGAAGATTAGATTTGCGGTCTTGATTTAATCAAGCATCTATGGGAGGCCCGCGATCTGGATATGAGATATAATCTCAATATCCATGTCACTATACGTGGAACAATACAATCGCCCTGTCCTTATCTCCAAGTATTCGCGGAGAAAGCGCATTGTCCTTGAAAGAGTTCATGGATAATTCTATTGTTGATATATGTATCCGAGCATTGAGAAAATGGATAATTAAATGTGATTTAATTATCATGAATAATATGAATTTGATTCATATTATAAGGAGAATTATCTTAGATAATTAAATGTGATTTGATTATCAAAGATGTGAATAATGTGAATGTGATTCATATTATTTGAACACATGAGATAAAGAGATCCAAGATGATTAAATATGATTTAATTATCAAGGATAAGAATAATGTGGATAGTAATATCCAATTATTCATAATATATTATAAATGTGATTTATAATGTATTAGAGAGAGTTAAATATAATTTATATTAGTAGATTAATTATTAATGTGTATTGGATACACATTGTTTAATTAATTGAAAATGTAAATTACATTTTGTTTTGGGTTGTGAATGTGATTCACAATATTCCAATGTCAAGATTGCAATATTCCCAAAATTAATTGAGAGTTATTTTTTTTGGTGAATTATTGTTGAAAAATAAGTTGAGAGAAAAACAAGGAGATATGCAATCCCATGGGAATCCATGGGATTGCCCTCCCCATATGGGAAGAGGGGGGCGGCACCAATTCCTTTATGGAATTGGTGGCCGTCCACTCCTCCCAATAGGGAAGGAGGCTCTCATTTGTTTTTTCACTCCTTATTTAGTTGGTTTAATTTGGTATTAATATATATTTGATTTATCAAATATATTTAATCAAAATTAAATCACAAGTTGTTGGCTTTTACCAACAACAATCTTGACCATTGGATTGTCATAAATCAATCTCAACCATTGATTTTATATGACACATGGATTGAGATCCATGGATCCCAAAACCCTATAAATAGAGAGGCATACCCATGCTCTCTCTTGACACAAAATGCTTGAGAAGCATCTCTCTCTCTCTCTCTCTTTCTCTCTAGAGGTCAGCCCTCCCTCTCCCTCTCATGGCGGTCCACCATGGATGCCATGGAGAAGTTCTCCATCGCCGCGGCATCGTCGTTATGCTGCCCGTTCTTCTGCTCGTGGATCTCCGTCTCCTTCGGTGCGCCTCGCTCGTGAAGAAGACGTCGGATCTCGTGTGTCGAGATCAGGAGATCCGCCGCTTGGATCATCAACATGGATTGCGAGAAGCACGCGGTTCATCCCCGCGCTCGCAAGCGTCTCCTCCGTCGGATCGGACTTGAGACAGGAGGTCTCTTCGTTTAGAGACTCGATCGCAACCACGCTTCAAGAGGTAATCCTATTACTTGTTTGTGATTTAGACGAAACGATTCGAGAAGTGTTCTTGGATCATGTGGTTTCGTCGTATAAAAATTTTTTAAATTCCGCTGCACCGAGCAACTAGTCCGACTAGTCGCTCCTCGTCGTATTTGATACGACGCTCACGCTTCCGTGATGCGCTTGAGGATCTAACCATATCCTTCAGAGCGGCCCGGCGACGTCTGAGGAGCAACGATCCTGGGCTCGAATGTACCAACCCTCAGATGGATCGCATTCACCTGCAAAATAGCCTAGGAAGCTTCCTGGGTCGAGGGCAAACTTCCTCGACCCGGTTAGGGGTGGAATAGGGGTCAGGCGAGTCGAGATGGGCGACCTCCGGCGAGGCGACGACGGTGAAGGTCAAGCTCTTAGTTCCTTGGTAAACCAAGGTGGATGCATGGGTGCAGAAGGTGGAGAGGGGTCTCACGGAGATGATGGACGGGTCGGATGAGCGGAATGATGATCGGAGCGGGCGGAATAGATCGGCGGAGGTGAATGGGTGATTTGGGCGTAATCCAAAATTCGAGGAAACTAGAGGGACTAGGGTCTACCTGGCGGATGCAATCGACTGGGGATGAGCTCGGCGAGCTCTGGGTTGTAGCATCGAAGGGACGTCGATGCCCGAGGCTCAGGCGCACCTCACGGTGGCGCACGACGGCAGAAGTCGTCGGATCGATAGCTGGAGGTCTCCTCTCCTCTCTTCGACACGTCTCTCACGAAGCTGTCACTCAGGGTAGCAAGGTGGAGGTCCTGGGAAGAAGAGGCACATCCAAGGATGGCGTGAAAAGCTGGACGGAGGCGAGGTCTTATATGGCTAGGGGTCCGAGAAGAATGGGGTCGGGCTAGTTGGTCGGAGCTTGGATCCCTAGGTATATCCCCGGGCGAGGATCTCGGATGTAGGAAGTATGATTAGGACCCGGGGTTTAGGCAAATGGAGCTCGGATCATGCGGGGATAATTGTGAGAAATTGGGACAGGCGCACAGATCTGGGTTGACTGATCTAGGGGGAGAGTTGACCGGGGGTCGTGGACCAATCACAGGCTGGCAATCAATAAATATTTAGAAATTCATTTAAAAATACTAAATGACTTATTTTCAAAAAATTTAAAACATGAAAAATGATTATTTATTTTCAAATTATTTTCTAGTGATTTTTATTTTTTTTGAAATATAAATTAGGAATTTATAAAATATTATTATTATATATTGGTATATATAATATGAATTTTTGATTTGAATTTTTAATTGTTTATTTTTATACATTTTATTCCAATTTCATATTTTATTTATTTATAAAATAAAATGTGGAATAAAAGTGTATTTTTATTTTATTTTTATAATTATTTACATAGAGTAAATAAATAGGTATATACATATATTTACATGGTATATTACACAAACCCTAAAGACCGTCAATCATTCCTTGTACAGCGTATGTGATGTTTAGCTCTCCACCTCAGAAGTAGCAACTTGACAACCCTCCCCAACAAGGTAACTCTATGACCCCAATCTAGCCACTCTTTCCTCGAGGAGCGGGGAATTCCCTTCTAGGTTCAAGTTCAACCGGCTCAAGAAGAGGGGGAAGAAGAGAATGGACCATGGCCAGTGTAGCCATGTATCCTTGGGAGCTCAACCAGTGTAGCTAAGTCTCCCTGCTGCAAACTACATAAGATGAAAGATGAGTCTCAAGCTTTTCTTATTGCACTATATACATACTCCGGTGGTATTATAATTTTCTATCAGACCCACCACTTTTTTTGGAGTTATTTTATTTTTGCATTTTTTTTGAAGTGCATCTATACAACATATTTACACGGTGCAGCATATGTACATAAGGAGTTTTTCTTCTTGAGCCAGTCTCTTTTGAAGCATTATTGCAACCCACAACTCCTGTCGTTAGACCTCATGGCAACCAGACTAAGTTGAGATGCACTTCCTTCACTAAAAGAAGAAGAGAGGTTCCGCCTAGAAGTACTACCCTCATATGCTACCCCAAGTCAAGGAAGAATGCCTCCTCACCACCTCATCCGTAGAGAGCTCGGTGTAAAGTGTGAGTCCAAGTCAAGCCATTGTCTATATGAGTCATGTGTGTGTTGTTAAGTGCTCTACTTAGGCTCATTGAGTTGACATGTGATCATAGCCTAGTGGACTCAAAGAATTAAGTCACCATCGACCTGAAAAGCCTTAACCCTAAGTCCTATAAGGTTCCTCTTATAATTAGGTGGATTAAGATCTCAATCAAGCTCCATTACCCAATTTAATTCCAGGCTAGTTTAAATGTCAACAATAATCCAGGAAAACCTATATTTATATTTACAAAGATGCAATTTACACAATATTTACACAAATGCAAAATTTTTGAAAAATGTTTTGAAATCATGAATGTATGCATGAGTGCAAGTTTTGCAAAATATGAACACAAATTTATACAAGGTTTTGCAAACTTTTTGATTTTCAAAATATTTTGGAAAAATTTTATACTATATACATAATTTTGATATGCACACATTTACACACAAGTCACACACAAAAAGTTTTTGAAAACATTTTTACAAAAATAATTTTGTACAATAGCTATGTATGTGTAAATAAAAGAATGTTTATTTACAAGGAAAATTTTTTAATTTTTATGGATTTTTGGGTTTTTAGCCATTTTTATTTATTTACACACTCACACAAAGTACGAGTTATGGCTAAAGTATATATGGAATATATACACACCCCCCATACTTAGCTCGAACGATGTCCTCAGAGTCAAGAGCGATGAAGAAGACATAACTTGTGCTTAGTATAGGAAAGTGAAAAGGAAGGCTATATACAAAGACGAATGAAAGAATAGAAATCAGGAGGATCTCGCATTTCCCCCTATACTTAGGATCAAATAATCCTAAGTATAGAAGGTTGTACACAAAGGGAAAGCCGAGTGAAGAATGTACAGGGTCTACACCCCTATACTTAGGGTAAAATATCCCTAAGTATAGGCAGCAAAAACATGGGTAAAAATGAATCAAAAGAATACATGAGAGTCCTACATCCCCCCTATACTTAGGGTAAAGTGCACCCTAAGTATAGCATAATCATAAGATGAAAAAAGGGATGTGGGACTAAAGAATAGAGTGGTATGGACATCTGGATCTATACAAGTCGGAAGAACAGTGATAATCAGGCATGAGATGCAATATATGTGAGTCAAGAGACCACATCTCACGCAAAGTGAATCGGGGCAACATCAATGACCCGCGGCTCTTGATCTAGATATGGCTTGAGCCACTGGCCATTCACTCGAAAGGTACTCTCAGAAGACAACTCAGATATGTCAATACTCCCATTGTCGTGTACCTTTCTCACCAAATACGTTCCCTTCCATTTGCTCTGTAGCTACCTTGGAAATAGACGAAGCCTAGCATCAAACAGCCATACTCTCTGTACTGGCTCAAAATGCTTGTGGCTGAAGTGAGAATCATGCCACTCCTTCACTCTCTCCTTGTACTGTAGGCTGTTTGAGAAGGCGGTATCACGAAACTCCTCCAAGGCTGCTAACTCTTCCCTCCTCTGATCTCCTACACTATCTGGATCCAAAAGTATATCAGTGACAACCCAAAGTGACCTATGCCTCAACTCAACAGGTAAATGGCACGGCTTGCCATAAATGAGGCAAAAGGGAGATGTACCCAAAGGAGTCTTGAAAGACGTCCTATACGCTCACAAGACCGAGTCCAAAAGCTGTAACCAATCCTTTCGGTCAGGGCAGATGACTTTCTGTAATATAGTCTTGATCTCCCTGTTCGACACTTCGGCAAGACCATTCGTCTGAGTATGGTATGGAGTGGCAACTAGATGATCTATGCCGAACTCGCTAGCAAGGGCCTTTACCTTGTCGTTGACGAAATGAGACCCCCCGTCAGATATCAACACTCGAGGTACCCCGAACCGTGAAATGATATTCTTCCTCAAAAATATGCAAACAGTCCTAGCATATGCGGTTCAAGCGGGGATGGCCTCAACCCAACGACTCACATAATCCACGGCTAATAGAATGTACTCGAATCCCTGACTCTTAGGGAATGGACCCATGAAATCGATGCCCCATGAGTAAAAAACCTCACAGAAGTGAATGAGCTGCATCGGTATCATGTCATGCTATCCACAAGTGCCCATCCTCTGATAGTCAGTACACCTCTTCACGAACTCATTAGAGTCCTTGAAGAGGGTAGGCCACCATAGGCTGGATTGGAGCACTTTCTATGTCGTTCTCCTCCCAGAGTGATGTCCCCCTGCCTCAAGCTTGTGGAGTAAGTGAGGACGTTGTGGTGCTCCTCCTGAGGAATGCACCTACGCCGGATGTTATCCCCTCCTTCATGGTAAAGGATGGGATCCTCCCAGTGGTAGAACTTGGCCTTCGCAAGGAAGGTCTCAAGTTGCTGCCTGGGCCAATCTTGTGGAACTTTCTTAGCAACAAGAAAGTTCACAATATCGGTGTACCACGGGAGAGAGGCGATATCAAGGATCACCTCATCTGGGAAGGTCTCACAAATAGGCTCAGTCTGCTCAGAATCCTCAAGATGCTCTAATCGGGAGAGACGATCTGCCACCACATTCTTGACTCTAGGCTTATCCTTAATCTCTATGTCAAACACCTAGAGTAGAAGGATCCATCTGGTCAATCTGGCTTTGGCATCCTTCTTTGCCATGAGGTACCTGATGGCGGTATGATAAGTGTATATGGTCACTCTAGATCCAATAATGTAAGATCTGAACTTATCTAGAGCTAAAACTACGGCTAGCATCTCCTTCTCAGTGACTGTGTATTTCCGATGTGCAGCATCCAATGTACGGCTAGCGTAGTGAATAGAAAATGGGACTCCATCCCTCCTCTGTCCCAGTACGGCCCCTATGGCAAAATCGAAGGCATCCGTCATGATCTCGAATGGAAGAGACCAATCAGGCGGCTGGAGAACAGGAGCCTCTACAACACATCTCTTGAGAGTCTCGAACGACGAAAGACACTTGTCATCGACAAGGAACTCGGTGTCTTTCGTTAGCATATCAGTCAACGGTCAGGCAATCCTACTGAAATCATGAATGAAGCCCCGGTAGAAATCGACATGCCCCAGAAAAGACCGTAACAGCCGCAGGTTGGACGGTGGTGCGAGTTTTCTAATGACATCTACCTTAGCCGGATCAACCTCCATGCCCCAGTTGGAGATGATATGGCCAAGCACCATCCCTTGAGTTACCATGAAGTGACTCTTCTCCCAAAACAACACTAGGTGAACCTTAATGCATCGCTGAAGGACTCGATCTAGGCAGTCAAGACAGGAGTCGAATCCGTCGCCGTAAACCGAGAAATCATCCATGAAGACCTCCAAGCACTCCCCCACCATGTCAGAAAAGATAGACATCATGCATCTTTGAAAAGTCGCAAGGGCATTGTATAGCCCAAATGGCATGCGTCTGAAAGCATATGTGCCGAAGGGACATGAGAAGGTGGTCTTGTCCTGGTCCTCGGGCGCGATGGTCACCTGGTTATAGCTGGAGTACCCATCCAAGAAGCAATAGTAGCTCTTCCCTTCTAGTCTCTCAATGATCTGATCAATAAAGGGCAGGGGGAAATGATCCTTCTTAGTGGCCTGGTTGAGTCGTCTGTAATCTACGCAGACCCGCCAAGAAGTGGGTACCCGGGTAGCGATCTCCTCTCCAGACTTGCTGACTACTGTAGTGATGCCCATCTTCTTGGGCACCACATGCAACGGACTGACCCACTTGGAGTCAGAGATGGGGTAGATAAAATCAACGCTACACCATTTCAAAATCTCCTTCATGATAACCTCTCTCAGATTCGGGTTCAGCCGCCGCTGGAACTCATGCGACGGCTTCGCCTCCTCCTCGAGATAGATATGGTGGGAGCACAGGGCCGGACTTATCCCCTGGAGATCGGCTACGCTCCATCCTATCGCCTTGCAGTTCTTTTCAAGAACCCCCATCAGACGGGATTCCTGCTCTCCAGTTAAATCGCCGGAGATAATGACTGGGTACATCTCATGCTCACCTGCAAGGAACCTATACTTCAGCGATGCAGGAAGTGGCTTCAGCTCTGGACATGTAGTTGCTGGCGGATCTGGCCTCTGAAAGCTCTGAGTGAATACTGCCAAATCTGCATGGGAGAACGGAAACTCTCGCTCATAATCAGTATCTGGATAAGGCGGCTATACTGGACTGTCTCTGCTATGCATGGCATCTACCTCCTCCCTAGCTGCAAGTTCAGTGGAAGTCAGACATGGTATAAGATCATCAAACTCTGCCCAATCAACATCTGACTCCGAGGGATCTGTATCATCATCACAGAAAAACTCTGTCTCATGGTCAAGAATCGGCTCTACCGACTGAAAAGTATCCTGAACCAGGAATGCACTCTCCAAGCTTTCCTCTACTGGCGGCTCTGCATCAGCGGACTCTGAAGGTGAGAGGATGGCATGTGCAACTGGATCTGCTCAAACTGCCTCATCATCTGTGATCACAAAGTCGCAGTCCTGGTGGATGTCTGGCCCTGCATCTGTCATCTGCTCTGAATCTGTAATCTGCTTCGAGCAATCTGACTCTCTGGCTCTAATGTCCTCGACCGTCTCCATTTGTACACTCTCACCCTCGACGCGAAAGTATACCTTCCCTCTATCATGGTCAGTCACTGCCTTGGCTGTGGACAAGAACGGACGACCTAGAATGATGGGGGTATCGGTCACAGACTCAGGGATCTCCATGTCCAACACAACGAAGTCCACGGGGAATTGCAGGCCCTGAATTGTGATGACAACGTCCCTCAACATCCCCTTCGGCCTCTTGATAGATCGATCAACAAACTGAAGGACTGTCCTTCTCTATCGTAGAGTGCCCAACTCGAAGCGGTCATGAAGGGCTGCCGGAAGTAGGTTGATCGATGAACCGTTGTCTAATAGAGTGCGGTCGAACCTCTACTCTCTGATGTGGCATCTGACATACAGGGCTCCTGAATCTGGCCTCTTGGCCGGCAGACGGTTCTGAATCGTGAAACATGTGGCTCTGGTCAGCACATGGATCTCAGACTGATGGTTCCTCCTCTTCCTCCTAACTATGGTCCTGTCTTTGAGTGATCTCTGGAGTAGAGGGATGTTCTCCAAGGCCTCCTGGAGAGTCAGCTGAATGTGGAATATGTCGATCATCTCCTGGCTGAACTCTACCCGCTGCTTGTTTTTGGGATTTTCTATTTTCTTCCCCTTACCCAGGTGGAGTGCTCTAGGGAAGGGGATCACAGGGTCCTTCCCAGATAAAGGACTAGGAGTGGGTCCTGGCTGCTCAAGTACGACAAAATCCATACATACATCATGCACCACAGGTGGATCAGAATAAAGAAAACCCTTTCCTTTATTGCCAGAAGTGTCCTGAGATACATGTATAGATAGAAAGACTATAGGACTAGCAGAAGTAAAAACAGTGGCATCAGCACCCCCTCGGCAGGTCGACTCGCGGCATCAGCACCGCGCTCTCGCTCGGCAACAATGGTGGCGTCAGTACCACCTCCTCCATCTGGTGAAGCGACGACATCAGTACCATCGGTGGGATCAGCATCCATGGTGGCATCAGCACCACCATCATCATATCTCGTGGCATCAGCACCGCGCTCCTCGCCTGGCGCTCTGGAAGTGGCTTGGGGGTGTCGCTCAAACGAGGCGCCGCCTACTGGCATCCTACCGCTCCTAAGTGTGACAAAGTCAGTATCAAAGAGATATGAAGACATATCACCAAAAGAATCACTCGGTGGCATACTCTGTGAAATCTACCTGCTCAGACTTCCTCTTGAGGTTGTTTGAGTTCGGCTCGATCTGGGTAGGTATGTCCACATTCACACTCACGATCTCCCGCATCTCCTAGCGAAACTCATCCATCTCCTATCTAAAAGTAGCTTGCTGCTCGATCATGAGGCATGCTAGATCGTCTAAGGCAGGGTTCTCATCAGATGGCCCATGAGAACCTGACGGGTGGCCTCGCTGGTAGTGAGGATGCTGCTGTGGCTGGTGCTGCGGGTGAGAGGGGTACTGCTGGGGATGATATTGTTGCTGCTGAGGCTTCTCTCGCCTCCAAGAATGTCCCTGCTGATAGGGACGAGGACCATACTGCTGTGGATGGGGCTGGAATGACTGTTGTTGCTGCTGCTGGTGTATTGGGGGTTGCGGCTGGTGATCTCGCTGATGGCCGTACTGGCCACCCTAAACTAGAGGTTGCTGCTGGGAACTGGCACGTCCGGCTGACCAACGGAATCCAGGATGATCTTGTCGGATACCGGGCTGGGGACGGTCGTACCAAATCCCGTTGACGTTCATCAACGGCTTATGCTCATAAGTGGGTGGAGGGAGTACAACCAGAGGCTGATCTGACTGGTAAACCACCATCTGAGTGTCTGGGGATGGTGGTGACTGGCAGTAAGGCTGCGGCGGCTGGTACGGCTCTGCCTGTACAAGATGGACCTGTCTAGGCTGGCTGGAGCGTTGGGATGAGCTGCCACTGCCACTCGGATCTCCTCGTGACTGAAGACGGAGCTGAGAAGCCGTCTATGCCTCCTGGAGACACATGATCTGTGTCTTCAAGTTACTCAGTGTTTGTGCCATCTGATCCATCTGCGTGATACCCTAGCACTGCTTCTTCTCTATAATCTCCATCCGGTCCAGCTTCTCGTTGATAATGCCCATGTCGACGGCTGTGGACTCGGCCTGTGCGGCTGCCGCTGACAAAGTGGAGGGATCGGCGTCGACTCGTGTGATCCTCTGGTATTGCACGGTCTGTGGCAGGGGGTGTCCCTGAGCTTAGAGTAGGGTCTGGGACATCACAGTGTAGTTCTCCGCCATCTCCTCGTAGATGGCCCAGACCTGATCCTCATCTCTGGCGAAGTAGGAACCGCCACATGAAGCATTCACCAAGCCCTATAGCTCTGGTGTCAACCCGCAGAAGAAGCTCTTAACTAGGTCCGGCTTCGTGATGCCGTGGTGCGAGCATCTATTTGTAAGCTCTCTAAACCTCTCCCATGCCTCGTGAAACTGCTCGTTGGGGAGCATGGAGAAGTTGCTGATCATGGCCCTAGCTGCGTTCGTCCGCTCGAGTGGATAGTACTTGTTCAAGTACTCGGTGTGGAGCTACTCCCAGGTGTACACGAACTTCCCCAAGTGCTTCAGCCAGGTGGCTGCTCTATCTGCCCGTGAAAAGGGGAAGGCAATCATCCTGATAGTGTCCTCGTCCACCTGACGGTCGTGGATGGTGTTGTAGATCATCAGAAACTCCTGGAGATGTAGATGGGGCTCCTCTGTGGCGAGCCCATGGAAACGGGGGAGGAGCTGCAGAGTGTTCGGGGGGAACTTGAAGTCCCCCATGATCGCTGGTAGAACTACCCAATGGTGCGTCAAAGTCGATCTGGGGTTGTGCAACTCCCTCATCGGTCTCGGCTGGTCTGGTGCTGCTGCTGCTGCGGTTGCTGCTGCGGCTGCTGCCACGGCTGCTGCGGTTGCATCCGGCTCGTCGGGTCTCCTCGGTCTGTCTCTGAGCTTGCGCTGCTCGCGATCGGCTCTCATCTGCTCCATCTCTTTCCTCATCTCGATCATAAAGGCACCCTGATCCCTCAGTTGTTGCTGCATCGTCTCAAGGGAGGCGATCAGGGTGGTGTTGATCGCACCCTGGTCCAAGATGAATGTCTAATCTGGTCAGGGACCTCCGGTGCGGTCGTCGCTGCTGCCAGCCATGGTCTCTGCAAAGGCAAAAGACCCAAACTCATGTGCTGATAAATCTGACTGCGGTCTCTCATCTGGCACTGGCCTCTTAGGTATGGTAGAAGGGTGGTCGAGGGGGAACAGGGCGGAATCGAACTCGGGTTCGGAGAGCGGGTCTCGGCTCTCGCAAACCAACCTAAATGAACAGGATGGAGTGCTGGAAAGCGGTGCAGCCAGAGGCTGCCTAAAGGACCTCCGGCCCATCATCTTGATCTGGCGAGTCGGGCGGATGGGATCTGGTAACAACTATGATGAGCAAACAAACCCCTTATTCACCTACTCAACGCGAGCTGAAGACCGTAAGAGTTCGGTCAATTATCTTGTCAGTTTTTATTAGGTGATCAAGTCAAGATAGCAGAGCGGTTACGTGACCTTTTGGGAATCCGATTTCCCCAAGAGACTGGCCCGATCCTGAACTAGATCTTTCCCAGCCAGTACAAGCCGCGGACCGTTTACCGGCTACCCGATCAGCTCGCTCTGTTAAGGATATCGCGGCCTGCTTTACTGGAGATCAGAGCGATCCTCACTAGAGAATGACTAGCCCAGAAGCAGTAGTCTGAAGGAGGTTCAGATATGGCTCTATCCCTAGGGTGCGGGTCACTCTCTCGCACATGCAAACCAGACAAGGAGGGGGTTGCTCTCCCCAAGACAAATTTTTCTAGTGAGGTGTCTTTTAGGGTCAAATATGTTAAGCAGTCCCAATTTTATGGTTTTGATTTTTAGTTATTTTTCAAATAAAAACAATCGCCTAACGATTTTTTCGGTTCTCCTGGTTATTTTATGTCCAAAACGGGGGGAGAAGTCAAAAAAGCCAATGCGCCGGAAATCAATGATGCATGCATGAGATAGAAGGCGTACCTGACTCCAACAGTCTGCATGCAATATGATCCGCGCATAATTGAAAGACAGAAAGGAAACTACCTAAATGATGCAAGCGGAAATCCGGGCCCTAAACGAAGTAGCTCTACTCGAAAGAACAATGGCTAAGTGGTCAACAGGAGGGGTCGGTGTCAGGTTTCGGATGTCGATCGGTGACCGCCACAATGGGTCCTGCCAGCGCTGTATACGGCCTCTAGTGGTGCGGGACCCCTCAAGTGACCAGATAGTCTTTTTATTATTGATTTTTATTTTGGTCCAAATTACGATCTATAGGTACAGGTAAATTATTTAGGTGTGGACACTACTAATTACGGCACAATCAAGCAAAAATCCTAAGCTAGGGCTGAAATCCATGAGAATCCGAATAGGCAGTAAATAAACGATAAAAACCAAAACCGCAAAAAAGCCGTGAAAGTAAGGTGGGGTCCCTCGAGCACACCGGTGCTCGGCGAAACAAACCCCAAGAGTCTAAGTGTAAGTCATGTCATGTCCCTGTATTATTACAACAATTCAAATGTGTTGAAACGAAACTACGCTAATCTAAACTAATCCCGCACTCCTGCTTTCTCCTCGCGCTCTCCTGCGGCTCCATGCAGAAGGGAGCCGCCTCCGATTCCCGCGATTGCGTCGGCTCCTCGAGAGGAGCTGCCTCGATCCTCGGGCCTTCACATGTAAACAAGAAGAGTGTCACAGAACAGATAAACAAAGCAAATAAATAGGAAAAGGGTATATGCACAAAATGCTAATAAAATAAACACTCAAAACAAATAAAAAATAAAAGAAAAGAAAAGAAAATGAAAGTAAAAGAAAAACAAAAAGCCGTGAAAAGCTGCGGATGAAGAAAAAGCCGCGGAAAACCGCGAAAATTAAAAGAAAACAAAAACAAAAATAAAACCAACTACTAAGCCATGCTCCCCGGCAACGGTGCCATTCTGATGGACCGAAAAATCTAAATGACTAAGGTAAATCAGATAGTTAAGGTTGTTGCAACCTCAGTCACTCGAGAACCGGCTCAATAAAGAAAATTAAGAAGCAGACCACCAAAATCAGAGATAAAATCAAAGAAATGCAAAAATAGTGGCCCTGGCTATGAGATTAGCTTGGTGTAGCACCCAGGGTCGGACTCAGGGAGCGCGAGTTGACCTCGTGGCCTACGAAGTAGTCTAAAAAGGAAATAGAACAAAAACAAATATTTTTGATGGTTTTTTAATTATTTATATATATTTTTTAATTTTTTAATAATGAAGAAAAATAAAAAAAGACAAAATCAAGCAACTTCAACAATTTATTTAATCATCCAAAAATGATCCAAAAATTCAAACAAAAATATTTTTATGTTTTTAGGTTTTTTACTGTTTTTGGTGAATTTTTAAGATTTTTCTAATTTTTATAGAATTTTCTAAAAAATCAAAGAAGGCAAAAGCAAGAGCAATCTGTCCAGCCAAGCTTCAAAGTCCCATGAAAAATACCAAATGGGTCTTTTACAACATCGAGGTAATTTTTATGACAAATCTAAAAAACAAGGAAAATTCAGAAAAAGAATTTGTATTTTTTTGGTTTTTCTACATTTTTTTAGAATTTTTATAAGTTGTTAAGGGTTTTTAAATTTTTAGGGTTTTTATATATCCAAAAATAACAAAAATCACAAAGAAAATCAAACACACCAAAATCAACAAATCCTAATTTTTTAGAATTTTTGAAAATAGTTTACATATTTTTTAATGATTTTCTAAACTAGATAGGAGCAAAAACGATTGTTTTTGAATTTTTAAAAATATAAAAATACCTCAAAAATGCACCCAAAAATTAGAGAAATTTTTACACAGTGTCAGGAGCCTTGTTTCCAAATTTCACGCAATTTGGGTTGAATTTGCTGTTTTATTTAAATGAAAATAAGGCTCACAGTGCACAGGGACCTAGATGTAAAGAAAATAAATTTTAGGGACCAAACAGTAACACGTGTAAAAAGCTCAAGGTGCAAACATGGAAAAAGCTCAAACTGCACGCACGGGGCACGTGAACCAGGCACGGAGGGGTATAACTGTAAATTCTATTTTAAAACATTCAAACAATAATACGTAGAAATCACAGGGCACAAAGTGCAAATGTACCAAACCCTCACGTGTCGATGCACATGGACCACATATGAAAGGACTAAAATGCAAATGTTCTAAATATAAAGGTCCTATATGCAATTTTTACAAAATAAAAACAAATGTATAAAATATTTACAGGACTAAGATGCAAAAACAAAAGAGCGGGGCCTAATAGAAATTTACCCCTTAATTATTGGACGGCTGAGGGTTGCCACGTGGCTGATTGGAAGGCTGAGATGCGTGGCTAACCCTTCACTAGATCAACGGTCACGATCAAGCCTCAGCTGGATCTGACGGTGGGCGGTTGCTCCTCAAATAGATGGCCTGGATGACATCTGGAGCTCCGAGGCTGAACGGACGGCGGAGGAGGGTCCTCCAAGAACTCGACGCCAGCGAATTTCGCCGGCCCAATGCACGCGGTGGAGACCTCCACCTGAGCTGCTGGAATATGGAATAGCTTCGTCTCGATGCTCCGTAGCTGAAGGACACATCCGATGAGACCGGAGACCACCGGAGCAGCCCGGCGACGTCGGAGGATCAAAGCTCCTGGGCTCGAACGTCGCGACCCTCAGATGGATCGCATTCACCTACAAAATAGACTAGGAAGCTTCTTGGGTCGAGGGCAAACTGCCTCGATCCGGTTAGGGGTGGAATAGTGGTCGGGCGAGTCGAGATGGGCGACCTCCGGCGAGGCGACGGCGGTGAAGGTCGAGCTCTTGGTTCCTGGGCGAACCAAGGTGGATGCGTGGGTGTAGAAGGTGGAGAGGGGTCTCACGGAGATGATGGACGGGTCGGATGAGCGGAATGATGATCGGAGCGGGCGGAATCGCTCAGCGGAGGTGAATAGGTGATTTGGGCATAATCGAAAATTCGAGTAAACTAGAGGGACTAGGGTCTACCTGGCAGATGCAATCGACTGGGGACGAGCTCGGTGAGCTCTGGGTCATAGCCTCTAAGGGACATCGATGCCCGAGGCTCGGGTGCACCTCACGGCAACGCACGGCGGCAGAAGTCGCCGGATCGATAGCTGGAGGTCTCCTCTCCTCTCTTCAACACCTCTCTCACGAAGCTGTCACTCAGGGGAGCAAGGTGGAGGTCCTGGGACGAAAAGGCACAGACAAGGATGGCGTGAAAAGCTGGACGATGGCGAGGTCTTATACGGCTAGGGGTCCGAGAGAAAGGGGTTGGGCGAGTTGGTCGGAGCTCGGATCCCTAGGTAGATCCTCGGGCGTGGATCTCGGATGTAGGAAGTATGATTAGGACCCGGGGTTTAGGCGAATGGAGCTCGGATCATGCGGGGATAATTGTGAGAAATCGGGTCGGGCGCACAGATCCGGGTTGACTGGTCCGGGGGGAGAGTTGACCGGGGGTCAACAATCCCCCGTGGACCAATCACAGGCAGCCAATCAATAAATATTTAGAAATTCATTTAAAAACACTAAATGACTTATTTTCGAAAAACTTAAAACATGAAAAATATTTATTTATTTTCAAATTATTTTGTAGTGATTTTTTTGAAATATAAATTAGGTATTTACAAAATATTATCATTATATATAGGTATATACAATATGAATTTTTTTTATTTTAATTTTTAATTGTTTATTTTTATATATTTTATTCCAATTTTATATTTTATTAAAATAAAATGTGGAATAAAAGTGTATGTTTATTTTATTTTTATTAATTATTTACATAGAGTAAATAAATAGGTATATACATATATTTACATGGTATATATACAAGGTAGAGATTGATTTTATTTCTTTCTATTTTTATTTTATTTTTATTTTTATAATTTTTATTTTATTTATTTACACCATGAAATGTGGTATAAGAAAAGATTGTTGTTATATTTTTATTAATTATTTACAAGGGAAAAATAAAGAGATGTATGGTTCTATGTACATGGTATATATATACAATGGTGAAGGAATTTTTATTTCTTTTTATTTCTCTCTTATTTTTCCCATTTTTGTTTTACTTTTATATTTACAAATATATACAAATAAATAAACACCCATTTTTATTAAGAGGAAAATAATTTTATTTATATACATAGGTATATGTACACATAATTGAGCTTCCATATCTCTCTCTACTCTGATTCTTTTGCGCTCGGGCCCATGCTGAGCCCTCCCTTGGGATTAGGTCGCTCAATATTTATTCTAAATATCTCCCTCTTTTTCTTTTATTTCTTTATTCTTTTATTTATGCACAAAAACATGCTAATTATTGAAATTTACACAATGCATGCTATTTGGTAATTTATTCTATTTACACCTATCTACATGTGTTTTGCATAGGTTTTGTAGCTAAAATAAAAGAATAAAGAGTGATGAATGGGTATTCATCAGTACTTCTAGGCAGAACCTCTCTTATTCTTTTAGTGAAGGAAGTGTGTCTCAACTTGGTCTGGTGGTGTTGAGATCTAAAGATAGGAGTTGTGGGTTGCAATAAAGCTTCAAAAGAGGGACAGTCTACTGGCTCAAGAGGAAAACCTCCTTATGTATATATGTTACACCATGTAGATATGTTATACGCATGCACATCAAAAAAATGTGCAAAGAGAGAAAAACTCCAAAAAAAGTGGTGGGTCTGATTGAAAATAAAATACCCACCGGAGTGTATATAGTCTAATAAAGCAAAGCCTATGTTATCCATCTCATGAAGCTTGCAGCGGGAGACTTAGCTACACGGAATGGGCTCCCAAGGATACATGGCTACACTGGTCATGATCCATTCTCTTCTTCCTCCTCTTCTTGAGCCGGTTGAACTTGAACTTAGAAGGTAATACCCTGATCCTCGAGGAAAGAGCTGCCAGACTAGGGCATTAGAGTTACCTCGTTGAGGGGGGTTGTCATTTTGCCATTTTTGAGATGGGGAGCTACATATCACTTATACAGTACAAGGAAAGATTCATGGTCATTAGAGTTTGTGTATGCAGACTTGTTCTGATCTGGATTGTTGAGGAGTCTTGACCATAGATTGGTGGAACATAGAGGTTGTTGAGTTTTAAACCTAAGTCTAAATAAGGTTTCAACACACTAATAATCCAAAGGTCTGACTGAGCTCCATACTTCAATTTAATAAAGACATCACTCTTTATTTTTCTTTTCTTTTCACTTTCTTTTCAAATAAGTGTTTGCTAAGGGACTAGAAATAGTAAAGTATAGGGGGTGACGATTCCTCATTCATCACTCTTTATTCTTTTATTTTAGCTAAATATCTTGGCAAAGCATCATGTAAATACAATAAATTAGCATTAAAATAAAAGCATCACTCATTAAGCATGCATTTGTTAATATTTAATAATTAGCATGTATTTGTGCAAAAATATAAGAGTAAAGAATAAAAGAAAAAGAAGGAAATATTTAGAATAAATATTGAGTGACCTGAACTCAAGAGAGGGTCCAGCATGGGCCTGATCGCCAAATAAAATAAGTAGAGAGAGATAGGGCCACTCTACCTTGTACATATCTACCACCTATGTGTATATAATTTTGTGTTTTTATCCCCATATATATTTCTAAAATAAAAACAAAATTTTGAAAAATAAATAAAAACAAAATAAAATTCTCTCTAACCTTGTATATATCACATGTATATATGTATCACTACTTATTTATTTTATACTTGTAAATAACCATTAAAAAATAAAAATTATTTTATACACCAAATATTATTTTATAAAGAAATAAAATATAAATTTGTGGTATTTATATAAAAATAACAAATTAAAAATAACTATACAAAATACATAGGTATTTTATTCATGTATATAATATAATATATTGTATTTTCAGTAATATATTTTTCAAAAAAAATAAATAAAAATAACAGAAAAATAATTTGAAAAATAAAAAACATTTTTCATTTTATACACTTTTTGATTTAAGGTCATTTACTATTTTTTACTCAATGTGTAAATATTTTTGTAAATCCTAATTTCTGATTGGTCCACGTCAGGAGGTTGACCTCGGTCAACCCCCTCTTCCCGGGCTTGACCCACCTGACCTCTTCACCGGACCGTCTTCCTGGAATTTCCTAGGGCAGATCACGTGTGCCCATGCTCCGATTCTTCGCTCGCACCTTCCCCTTGGATCCAAGATCCTCGCAGATCCCTAGGGAAGCGCGGATCCTTCTCGATTCATGTGCCCTCGCTCGATCTCTCTACTCACCTTGGATGTGCTATTGACGATCAAGAAATCTTGAGAGACTAAGGGATATAAAAATCACCGGTCGTTGCGTCCTCAATCCCTCGAATCGATCAATCAAGAAAATTTAGACCACCAAATAAAAGTAATCAGACAAAAATACCGAATAGCGGTCTCGCTATTTATTTAACATGGTATAGCGACCAGGGTCGAACACAAGGAGCACAGATTGGCTCAAAAGAGCCAACGTAGTCTAAAAATCAAAGAAATAAATAAAATATTTTGGTGGTTTATATATATATATTTTATAATTTTTAGTTATGAAGAAAATATATAAAGAGCCAAAAATGTCACAAACAACTAATTATTTAATGCCACAAAAAGTGTCATAAAATTGCAATAAAAATATTTTTGTGTTTTATGGATTTTTAAGTGTTTTTGATAATTTTCTCAGAATTTTATATTTTTTAATTGATTTTCTAAAAATCGAATAAGGAAGAAAAATGAACTTAATATGCAGCCAGATTTGAAAGGTTATTTAAAAATAGATAAATAACACTAAAAATATGGAGACAATTTTTTATCAAACTATAAATAAAAACTAAGCTATAGGAAAAGAAATTGTATTTTTTTAAAAAAATTTTAGAATTGTTACTGATTTTTATATGGTTTTTAGATTTTTTTCAATTTTTATGTGTTTTATAAATCCAAATGCAACAAAAATTGAACTGAAGCAAGCAAATACTAAAACAAATAGTACTTAATTTTTTTAGAATTTTTGGAAGGATTTTAATATTATTAGTTGATTTTCCAATTCAAATAGTAGCAAAAATAGGTGTTTTTTAATTTTTAAAAATAGCAAATAGCAACAAAAATGTCCCAAAAATTATTGAAATTTTTACACAGTGGCAGGAGCCACATGTCCAAATTTCACAAAATTTGGAGTTGATTTGATGTTTATTCAACAAATAAACAAGGCACAACACATGTGGACCTATTGTAAGAAAAAACAAGTTCGGAGGGCTATAATGAAACACGTGCGAAATGTACAGGGGGTTCAGTGAAAAATACGCATAAATTTCAACACATGCTCAAATTCATCCATGCACAGGGGTATATGTGCAAATATCTAAAATAAAACTTCAATCCATAACAGACATAAAACCCAAGCCCTTACATGCAATTATCCCAGGAAAGTCATGTGTCGAAGCACGCGCATTCACAAATTAAGGACTAAAGTACAAATACAATAAACTACATGTCCTGATATGCAAAGTATCCAAGTGTGGTAAGTTATTTAATAGACTAAACATTAACTGAAATAAAATGCAAGGGTGTCTGGCACAAATTACCCAGCCAAAGCGTGTGCGGGTCACGTAGGGGCCAAGTGTCAGGCGGTGAGTGGCAGATGGGCGTACGGCCCTGGGCCCGCCTCCTGGCAGATCTGACGGTGGTCCTCTGGCGTAGATGTGGCAGTATGGAGACCGTTAGATATGGGATCTAACGGCCTATCAGTGGTAGGTGCAGGACGTCCTAGATGGAGCCTGGAGCTGTCGTGTAATCTGACGGTGAAGAGGAGATCTGGAAGAACTCCTCCCCAGCGGACTTCGTCGGCAAACTGGAGTGGTTGTGCAGGTCTGATGGGTGATCAGCTAGAGGGTTTCGACGCGCCTCGTCGCTCCGCGTCTGGTGGTGGTGACCGATGGAGCTCCCAACGGTCCGATCCTCCAGTGAAGGAAGAGGGACCTGGGCTACTCCGGCGAGGTATGCGAGATGCGACTTAGGGGGGTGACTCAGGCTTATTCACCTACAAAGGGAAGCTCGTGCTCGGAGGAAGACTCCGGCATGGGTTATTGAATAAGAAACGATGGGAAGCGGGGTCGAATAGCGAAGGGGGGTCCCAATGGAGGCGGCAGAAGGGACCTATCCCGATCTTGGCTCGGATAGCCAAGATCGAGGTGATCAGATCGTGAAAGGGGAGTGATGATGGGTCTGTGCGCCTATCTATACGTACAGGATAAGATGACGGAGCTCCGACGACTAGGGCGGAGCCGGCGGAGCACGAGATGAAAGATCGAAGATACACGATGATCTAGAAGCTAACAGAGGTACCTGACAGAGGGAATAGTCTAGGATGGAGGTCCTTGTCCTCCTGGGGTCTTCGCCTCGATGAAGTGACGCCTCCAGAGTTTCGGGCTACGCCGGTGGCGGAGCTCGACGACGATGGTCGCCGGACCTAAGGCAAACGCCTCCAAACACTCGCTGCAACACGCTGGATTACTCAGTGTCACTAGAGGATGAAGGTAGAGGTCACTGGGGTCAAAGATGGGAGCCAAAGGTGCGGAGGAAGGCGGCGGGTGCTCGGGCTATATAGGGGTACATGTCCGATAAGAATGGATTGAAGCGCGAGAATCGATGCATGGAGCCCTAGCAAGAAGGTCGGGCGTGAATCTCGGATCATCGAGCAACAATCGAAGCCCGGGTTTAGGTGGATGGAAGGCGGATCACGTTAGGAAAAATCAGAGAAATCGGGTCGGCGACGTGGATCCACAAGGAGGTGGTCCTGGGGGGGAGTTGACCGGAGGTCAACATCACACGTGAACTAATGAGAAAATTCCGAGCCCAGAATTATTTGGAAATTCATTTTAAAATAGTAAATGATTTTATTTAAAAATATTTATAACATGAAAAATGTTTCTTAATTTTCAAAGTATTTTTTGGTGATTTTTATTTATTTTTTTGAAAAACAAATTAATGTATGTACATATAATATTATTATATATTTGTATAAATACCTGGGTATTTTTTATTTTTATTTTTATTAGTTTATTTTTGCACAATCATCCCCTTTTATATTTTATTTATTTACAACATAAAATGTTGGATATCAAACAATTTTTATTTTATTTTTTATTATGTATTTACAAGGGAAAAATAAATAGATATATGCATATATATACATGGTATATACAAGAGTGAGAGAGAGAATTTATTTTTATTTTATTTTTATTTTTCTCATCATTATATTATTTTTATAAATATATATATTATGAGGAACAAATAATTATTTTTATTTTATGAAAATAAAATAAATACAAGAAAGGGAATATATGTAAGATAGTGGATGGCCCTATCTCTCTCTACGCATTTTATTTTGCGGCCAGGCTAGTGATTGGCCCTCCCTTGGGTTCGGGTCACTCAATATTTATTCTAAATATTTCCCTCTTTTTCTTTATTTCTTTACTCATTTATTTTTTTCACAAGATCATGCTTAATTCTTGTTATTTTCACAATGCATGCAAGTTGACAATTTATTATATTTACAAATAATTACATGGTGTTTTGCAAAGATTTTTAGCTAAAATAAAGGAATAAAGATGATGAATGGGGATTCATCACCCCCCTATACTTTAGTTTTGCTAGTCCTTTAGCAAACACTTATTTGAAAAAGAAGTGCAAAAGGAGAAAGAAAAAGAAAACGATGGGAAATCAAGGTCGATTATTAAACTTTCCTTCATTAAAATGAAATATGGAGCTCAGTCAGACCTTTGTATTATTAATTTGTTGGAGCCTTATTTGGACTTAAGTTTAAAACTTAACAGCCTCTAAGTTCCACCAATCTATGGTCAAGACTCCTCAATAAACCAGATCAGATTAAGTCTACATACACAAACTCTAATGACTATGAATCTTTGCTTGTACTGTATAAGTGATATGTAGCTCCCCACCTCAGAAATGATAAAGAAACAACCTCCCTCGACAGACTCTTTCCTCGAGGAGCGGGGTATTCCCTTCTAAGTTCAAGTACAACCAGCTCAAGAAGAGGGGGAAGAAGAGAATGGACCATGACTAGTGTAGCCATGTATCCCTGGGAGCTCTAACCAGTGTAGCTGAGTCTTCCGCTGCAAGATTCATGAGATGGTCATGTGTAACATAAGCTTTGCATTATTTGACTATATACACTTCGGTGGGTATTTTATTTTCAATCATACCAACCACTTTTTTGGAGTTTTTCTTCTTTTGCACATTTTTTTTCGATGTGCATATGTACAACATATCGACATGGTGCAACATATATACATAAGGTGTTTTTCCTCTTGAGCCAGTAGACTATCCCTCTTTTGAAGCTTTATTGCAACCGACAACTCCTGTCTTTAGACTTCGTCACCATCAGACCAAATTGAGACGCACTTCCTTCACTATAAGAAGAAGAGAGGTTCCGCCTAGAAGTACTACCCTCATATGCTACCCCAAGCCAAAGGAAACTGCCTCCTCACCATCTCATCCGTGGAAAGCTATGTGTAAAGTGTTGGTGCAAGTAAATCCATTGTCTCTGAGAGTCATGTGTGCCTTGTTAAGTGCTCTACTTAGGCTCATCAAGATGACATATGCTCATAGCCTAGTGGACTCAAAGAATTAAGTCCCAATGGACCTGAAAAGTCTTAATCCTAAGCCCTATAAGGTTCCTCTTAGAATTAGGTGGATTAAGGTCTTAACCAAGCTCCATTTTCCAATTTAATTCCAGGCCAGTTTAAATGTCAACCATGATTTGGAAAAACTATACAAGTATTTACAAAGGATGCAAATTTTTACAAATTTTTTCAACTGTGCGAATTTTTTGAAAAATGTTTGAAGACATGGATGTATGCATGAATGCGAAGTTTTGCAAAATATACACAAACATTTTCACAAGATTTTTGCAAACTTTTTGTTTTTCAAACAATTTACAAAAATTTTGTACTATGTACATAATTTTGATATTAAAATATTTACACACTATTTACACAAATCATTTTTACAAACATTTGAACAAAAATAATTTTTATAAATAGCTATTTATGTGCAAGAAGAATCTCATGTACAAGGGAAATTTTTTAAATTTTTATGGATTTTTAGCCATTTTATTTATTAACACAGTCACACAAAGTACGAGTTATGGCTAAAGTATATATGAAATATATACGACACCCCCTTATACTTAGATCTAACGATGTCCTCAGAGTAATCAAGAGCGATGAAGAAGACATAACTCGTGCTTAGTATAGGGAAGTGAAAAGGAATGGTATGTACAAAGACGAATCAAAGAATAGAATGAAGAGGACTCGTTGTTTCCCCCTATACTTAGGATCAAGTAATCCTAAGTATAGTAAGCTGTACATGAAGGGAAATCCGAGTGGATGGATGTACAGGGTCTACCTCCCCTATACTTAGGGTGAAATATCCCTAAGTATAGGCAGCAAAACAGAGGTAGAAATGACGAAGAAAAACACATATATACAAGATAGAAGGGCATCACTCCCCCTATACTTAAAGTGAAGGATCCTTAAGTATAGGCAACGACAGGAGTAATGAAACAGAATGAAAGGAACAACTCGGTGTTTACACCCCCCTATACTTAGGATGAGGTATATCCTAAGTATAGAAACGATTATCCTAAATGAGACCTGGGGTGAAAACAAAGCGGAAGAGAGAAGGAGCAAATCATGACGAAAAATGTATATACAAAAGTGGACAATGTTGAGGTGCCTCTCAACAAGTGCTAGATTTTACACCCCTAGTTGGGCACAAAGGCTAGGACAAAGTAGTGTCATGGTTCAGGACGACATCTGTAAGGCGAATGTCATACTGTCGTCGTAGTCGTGGTGGATGAACTACGACAAAATCAGCAGTGTAAATGAGGACACCCAATTAGGCAATTAGGCGGGTGTCTGCTACCGGGCAGTGATATGGGAAGATATGATGGGGATCCAGTAGCATAAAAGAAATCATCGGCTCAAGATCTGAATAGAATGGGAGTGGAGAGGCAACCAGATCAAACGTGGAGAAAGAAGGATCAGTCATGGAATCCTCCATGTCAATCAATGTCTCAAAAAAGTGTGGAAAGTCAAGATCAGGAGACTCACTAGGACAACTGATATCCGATGCACATAATGGAGAAAACTCAGATAGATCATCAAATATCTCAAAGACTGGCTCATCCTCGTGAGGGTCGTAGAGGTGAGAAAACTCAGAATTTGAAAGATCATAAGACTCTGTTTTGTGATCCGACAGATCAGATACAAGCTCAGAATGTGAAACCGAGTATACATCGTAAGAGGCATTATCCCACAGATAACCCTCAGGGAGGAATGCAAGATCATCAATGAGAAGTAGAGGATCATGATCTCGATGGAGATATGTGCTGTTATGTAGCACCCACTATGTACACCAAACTGTCTCATCAGCGGAAGTGTAACTCTGATCAATCTGGAAACAGGAGAAGGTACTGGTCATCAACGTGGAAGCTGGCGATGTGGCTGAAACTGATCCTCACTCTGCGACAGTGTTGGCTATCCTCTTATTCTCAAAAAATGTATCTATCTCATCAAAGTGGAGGACACCAGGCTCAAATACAGGACTATCTGTGTCTGACCACTCAAAGTGGTATCCCGTATCGAGCTCATGCCGCTGGAATGAGTCATGATATCCGTCTGAATCCGAGAAGTATCTCTGTAGAATAGAAGCTGAGTCGACTGGAACTGGACACTGAAATGGCTGGACCGATGGCTGTATTAGCAGGGTCTCCTCCATCTCATGGAATATCAGAAGATCCGATATCCAAGAGTCGTCAACTGAAATGTCCAGGGTTGACTCGAACTCTAGCTGGAAAATCAACGGGAACTCCAGTAGTCTCTGGGTCAGAATTTCCATTATAGCAGTCATGTCATCCATCATCTATGCTGCATCTGAATCCATATCCTCGGTCTGGTGTGTAGAAGTTGTATACTCATGAAGTGCGGAACACCCCACTGATACTGCATCAACCTCGTGTACTGTCCCGACTAGTGTGTCTCGTGAAGATGGACACTGAGAAAGTGCTCTAGAGACGGCATCAAGTAAATAGATGTCGGAACTGTGGTGTGAATCACCACACGAGGTCACTAGCAGTGCAATCTGATCAGCAATCATCCCCCTCATGGATATCTCAATAAGGTCGGTCGGTGAAAGTCCTTGATCTGGAAATCTCCTCAAGAGGTCAAAAACCTCAGCCATGCATCATGCACTGGCTCCTGGGGGTCTACTGAAAAATCTGTGATCAAAGACCACATCATATCTACTCTACGCTGGGGAATATATCTCTGTAGAAACTCTAAGTATAACTCTCCCCACGTAGAAAATCTTCTTCCCTACCATCTGTGCCATCTCATGGCTTTGTCCTGAAGTGAAAATGGGAAGGTCTTCAACATCAATTCCTCAGCAGTGATATCAGAATATGTCTGGGTCCTACAAAACTCCTTGAACTCGGATAGATGAATATATGTCTCCTCATGCACCTCCCCTGAAAATATCGGCAGACTCTGAATGAACTCCATATCTAGAATGAGGGGAATGTATGCAGAAGCTGACTGTGCTTCTTGATCGGTATGCTCATCCATCATCGTGGCGTAGGAGGTATCTACAACACGTAACTTCTCTCTATGATTGCCTCTTCACTCTCATCCCAGTAATAGAATCGTCCGGATCTCGTATCTGCTCAGTCTGATCTCCACGGACGGCTAGCACAGCATGCCCAGAAGAATGCTGTGAAAGGGAGGGAGAGAGTGGAAGGTCGGTCGGAGTTCTGACCTCCCTCTGGGGTGGACTAGACTGATGGGAAGAAGATGAAGAAGCTGCAAGAGTCGGCAAGAAAGGAGGGATATCCATCATCCGGGGGTAGACAGAGAAGAAGACTAAAGGGTGGGAGGGAAGGGAAAGAGATAGATAACTGGAAAGAGAAGAAAGCGGATGGGACCTAGAAAATCAAACAAGATCGGTCAAGCAAAACTCCAAATTCACCTACACACCTAGAGCTGATGATCGTGAAGGTTCGGTCTTTTATCTTGTCTATTTTATTAGGTAATCAAACAGTCTTTCAGAGCAATTAATCGAGCTGATAGGGATCCAATACTCCAAACAGACTGTCCTGAATAAAAAGCCGGTAGTCTGTCAAGAAGTCAAATATGGCTCTAGTCTAGGATGTGGGTCACTCTCTCGCTCATCCAAACCAGACAATGAGGGAATTACTCTCCCAAGACAAATGATTAAGTCAATGTCTTTTAAGATCAAGTTTGGTTAACAATCCCAATTTTATGATTTTTGTTTTTAGGTCTTTTTCAAAGCAAACAATGCCTAATGAATTTTTCAGTTCTCCTTATTATTTAAGTCAGAAAATGCGGGAAGAAGACGGAAAAGCAGATGCGTGATGAAATCAATTATGCATGCAGAGTAAGAGATGCTTACCTAACTCCAGTAGTCTACATGCAATGTGATCCGCATATAAATGTAAAAACATGAAATAAACTACCTATATGAAGCGCGAGAAACCGGCCTTAGATAGAGCAATTTCTACACGTGAAGTACAATAGCTGGGTACTTAAACCTAAGTCGGGAGTCCTATCTTGGAAGCCACTTGGTGTCCGCCACAACGGATCCTGCCAGCATTGTATGTGACTCCTCAAGGCACATGGACTAGAGTCTAAGTAATCCGGCTTTTTCTTATGAATTAATTAATCAGGTCCAATTACTATCTAATAGGAGCAGGCAGATAATTAGGGATTGGGTCCTAATTAATTACATCACATTCAAGAGAAAATCCTAAGCTAAGGCCAAAACTGCATAAATCAGATAAGTACTAATAAAAATGCAAGAAAGCTAAAACCGGTGAAAAATATTGTGAGGTCCCTTGAGCACACCAGTGGTCGGCGAAACAGACCCTGATATCACCAAAGTCCAAGTGTCCCTATATTATTACAATAAAATGGTTCTACTAAAAATAAAACTAAACTACTCTACGGCTATCCTACAACTATTCTACGGTTATTTGCGTGGCTCCCGCACTCCTGCTCGTCTCCTTGTGCTCTCCAGCGGCTCTATGCAAAAAAGAGCCGCCTCTGATTCCCGCGGTTCCGTCGGTTTCCAAAAAAGTCGCCTCGGTCCTCGGGCCCTTGCAAGAAAACAAGACAGAAAAATATATATACAACTATGGACAAAAATCCGCAAAAAAGAAAACTGCGAAAATAAAAAATGACTACTAAGCCATGCTCCCCGGCAACGACTCCATTATGATGACCGAGAAATCTCGAGAGACTAAGGGAGATAAAAATCACCGGTCGTTGCGACCTCAATCCCTCGAATCGATCAATCAAGAAAAATTAGACCACCAAATAAAAATATTCAGACAAAAATGCCGAATAGCGGTCTCGCTATTTATTTCACCTGGTATAGCGACCATGGTCGAACACAAGGAGCACATATTGGCTCAAAAGAGCCTATGAAGTAGTCTAAAAATCAAAGAAAAGAATAAAATATTTTTGGTGGTTTTTATGTATTTTTAAGTTTTTTTGTAATTTTTAATTATGAAGAAAATATATAAAAAGACAAAAATGTCACAAACAACTAATTATTTAACGCCACAAAAAGTGTCAGAAAATTGCAATAAAATTTTTTTTGTATATTATGGGTTTTAAGTGTTTTTGGTAATTTTCTCATAATTTTATGATTTTTAGTTGATTTTCTAAAAATGGAATAAGGAAGAAAAATGAACTTAATGCGCTGCGAGATTTGAAAGGTTATTTAAAAATAGATAAATACCATCTAAAAATCTAGAGACAATTTTTATCAAACTACAAATAAAAACTAAGCTAAAGGAAAAGAAATTGCATTTTTTTATTTTTAAGAATTTTTACTTATTTTTATAAGGTTTTTAGGTTTTTTCAATTTTTAGGTGTTTTATATATCCAAATGCAACAAAACTTGAACTAAAGCATAAACATTAAAGCAAACAGTACCTAATTTTTTTAGAATTTGTGGAGGGATTTTAATATTTTTAGTTGATTTTCAAATTCCAACAGTAGTAAAAATAGGTGTTTTTGAATTTTTAAAAATAGCAAATAGCAACAAAAATGTCCCAAAAAATTAGTGAAATTTTTACACAGTGGCAGGAGCCATATACCCAAATTTCACAAAATTTGGAGTTGATTTGATATTTTATTCAACAAATAAATAAGGCACAACACACAGAGACCTAAGTGTAAGAAAAAACAAGTTCGGTGGGCTAAAATGAAACACGTGCGGAAAGTACAGGGTGTTCAGTACAAAATGCACATAAATTTCAATACATGCTCCAATTCATCCACGTACAGGGGTATACATGCAAATTTCTAAAATAAAACTTCAATCCATAACAGACATAAATCCCAAGCCCTTGCATGCAATTATCCCAGAAAAGTCGCGTATTGAAGCATGTGCATTCCCAAAATAAGGACTAAAGTGCAAATACAATAAACTGCAGGTCCTGATATGCAAAGTATCCAAGTGTGCTTAGTTATTTAATAGAATAAACAATAAATGAAATAAAATGCAGGGGGGTCTGGCGTAAATTACCCAGCCAAAGCGCATGCGGGTCGCGTGGGGGCCTGGTATCAGGCGGTGAGTGGCTGATGGGCGTGCAACCCTGGTCCCGCTTCCTGGCAGATCTGACGATGGTCCTCTGGCATACACATGGTTGTATGGAGACCGTTAGATATGGGATCTAATGGCCTGTCAGTGGTAGGTGCTGGACATCCCAGATGGAGCCTGGAGCTGTCGTGCAATCTGATGGTGAAGAGGAGATCTGGAAGAACTCCTCCCCAGCGGACTTCGTCGGCAAACTGGAGTGGATATGCGCGTCCGATGGGTGATCAGCTAGAGGGCTTTGACGCGCCTAGGAAAGGGCAGATAAAGTGGTTCTGATCCTGCCCTCACATCTACAACCAGAAACCTCAGAAAGATTGCTTAGTACATGAAGAATATCAGGATCAATATCACTATAAGAATGAGATTGACATCCCTTTGGAGTCCTATCCCGCCACACAGGAATCACCGAGTTGGAGTTCACTCGGCTTTTTTCGCTAGTCAGTTTGAGCGAAATTATTGAACTATCGAGTTAGAGATCGGGCTGCAGGGCACGTCTCTCGATGTGTGCTCTTCTTACTCCCCTACGCGTTTGGCTTCGGGAAGTTCCGTAGAGGAATTTCTCGAACGAACTGCAGTCCTTCGTATACGTCAGGAGTCCATTGATTCAGGGGAAAAGCAAATCAGATAATAGCCTGCAGGGTGGATTTCCGAACTGGGAAGGATAAAAGGGTGTGTGCGGGCAAGAGTGCTTTGCTCCCTTTTTATATAGTTGGTGTGCAACCCTTCAGTCTACTATATTCAGAATTCATAGTTGTCCCGGAAATGGAAGAGTCCGATTGGAACGATCAAAGGAAAGGTCGGAGGGAGTGAGAGAAGGATCCTTATGAAATCCTGGAGAAGAAGGAGAAAAGACAATGTTACATCATTGAGGTATCTCTGCGGGAATGGAAGAGGCTTGGACTATTCTCAAAAAAAGCTGTCTCCTGAAGTCTTTGATGTTTTGGTATTGTGCGCGGATGTGTAGCTTTCATCTACCCAGGCGGGTGATGCTTTCCGGGTAGAGACCAGGGCAGGCACCAGGACACCTTGCAGCCTCCGGCAGAAGGGCGCCTCTCTCTATGACCTTCCCGAACTCATGATTAGCTAGCTCTAGCTTAAGCCCATGTAGACTCAACGTAAGTAGTTTTTTGAAGGATCAGTCTTTTCAAGAATAATTGAGAGAACTGGAGGACCAGGATGGCTTGGTAAGCAAGCCACCCTCGCCTAACTTCCATCTTCCGATCCTCTAACTCACGTATATAATAAGCTCGACCACTTTCTCGCCCGATTGGGAAATGCGACTGAAGGGGCGCCAGGTCTACATAAAAAAACCCAACTCCTCAACCCTCGAAGACCCGGAACTATAGTGCCGTTCTCCTGCTGAATCGCTCCACCATAAGTCGGTGATTATCAGCAGTGGATAATGGAAGCCGAGGAACCACTTTCTTCGCTTTGTTTCGCCCACTCGCTTCGACGGCACACTTCGCTTTGGTCCTCCGCCGTCAGTGAGTAGACATCTACCCCTGATCTCAATAGGCACCTCTGTCGAGTGGTACTCAGTATCTTCCTATCCCAACCTCATACATAGGAGATCGCTCCGCGTCTGATGGTAGTGACCGATGGAGCTCCCAACGGTCCAATCCTCCGGTGAAGGAAGAGGGAACTGGGCTACTCCGGCGAGGTATGCAAGATGTGACTTATGGGGGTGACTCATGCTTATTTACCTGTAAAGGGAAGCTTGTGCTTGGAGGAAGATTACGGCATGGGTTATTGAATAAGAAACGACGGGAAGTGGGGTGAAATAGCGAAGGGGGTCCCAGCGGAGGGGATGGAAGGGACCTATTGATGAATACTCATTCATCACTCTTTATTCTTATATTTTAGCTACAAAAACCTTTGCAAATGCATGTATATGTTTGTAAATACAAATAATTACCAAAAGCATGCATGGTGTAAAAAGTAATAATTAGCATGTTTTTGTGTAAAAATAAAAGAATAAAGAAGAAAAAGAAAAAGAGGGAAATATTTAGAATAAATATTGAGCAACCTAATCCCAAGGGAGGGCTCAGCATGGGCCTGACCGCATAAAAGCCAAAGTAGGGAGAGATAGGGAGCTCATGTGTGTAAATATACCTGTAAATACAACAAATATATTTTCCTCTAAAAATAGAATAGAAGTAGCTTGTATATATTGTATATATTTGTAAATACCAAAATCAAAACAAAAATAGAAAAATTAAAAAAAAGAAAAATATTCCTTGTACATATTCCCCATGTATATACAACCACCACTATATTTATTTCACCTTATAAATAAATAAATTAAATCCCTAAAAATTTGTATATATTTTATCTTTTATGCTGTAAATAAATAAAATAAAAACAACAAAAACAAAAATCAAATAAAAAGAACAAAATTAAAAACCAAAAATAACCTTGTATATATACCATGTATATATATGTATATAGCTATTTAATTCACCCTTGTGTATATCTTATAAAAATAAAATAAAAATATCTTTTTGTTCCTAATTTTATGATATAAATAAATAAAATCTAAAATGGGAATAAAAATGACTAATTAAAAATCAAAAATCAAAAACCTATATTGTAAATATACCTATATATAGCTCTACTATGTAAATACCTTATTTTTATTTTTGAAAAATTAATTAAAAATCACAAAAAAAATAGAAAAAATAAAACAAATATTTTTCATGTTTTAAGTTTTCTTTAATTCGGCCATTTTCTATTTTTAAATGAATATTCAAATCTTTTCCAGGTGGCTGATTCCCATTGGTCCACGGGGACGTTGACCCCCCGGTGAACTCCCCCCTGTGGACCACTTCCCACGGGTCGTGACGCCCGACCCGACTTCTCCGATTTTTCGCGTCACGACCCGACCTCCAAATCCGCAACCCCCGGGCTCCTATCATCCCCCTTGCATCCGAGATCCTCGCCGACACATCCGCTTGGGGATCCGCACCTCACGGAACCCTGCCCGATCCATTCTTCTTGGACCTGAAACAATACATAAGACGAGCTCCGCCTCCCATTTCCGCATCTTTGGATCATTTTCTTTCCACCCAGTGACCTCCATCGTCTTAGCGAGAGTGACAGCTCGCCCCAGAGGGTGTTGCAGTGAGGAGGGAGCAAGGAGACCATCGATCCGGCGAGCTTGCGCCGCCGTGCGCCGCCTGGAGGTAGCGCTAGAGCCTCGGAAGTCGACGGTCCTCGAGGCGAAGACCAGGAGCATCGCCAGCTCTTCCACAGTCGACAACGCCCAGTAGGTATCTCTCTTTCCCTCTCTATTTCTCGAATTTCCATTTAGCCCCAAATCGACCCATCTCCGTTCCGCTTCGATTCAGTCCATTCCAGTCATCGATTCGTTCATCGGAGAATCCCATCACCCTCGCCTTCGTCCCGCGCACCTTCTCCGCCCATCCATTCAACCCAGCTCGCACAAGAGCTGGGGTTTCGAGTTCCACTGCCGACACCTCACCGGAGCTCGCACGCCCCGCCGCACAGACCACTTCCACCCCCACTTACAGGGTCGAGGCACTTTGCCCTCGACCCACGAGTCTGCTAGTGTTTTGCAGGGACATCCGAGCCCATCTAAGGGCCTGGACCATTTAAAGCAGCCGCTCGACCTCCGCCGGTCTCGCCTGAGCTCCCCAGAGCTCCGTCGAGCCATCGGAGGATACCAGTAGACGCGGAAGGCCTCCACGCTTCTTCTCCGATCATCCGGGCCTTCGAGGAGGAGTCCAGCACCTGCACAAGCCCGACGAAGTTCGTCGGAGCCTAGTTCGTCCTCTATCCTCCCCTGTCGTCCGATGCACCTCCAGCTCCAGTTCTGATCTCCACCGTCCAATCGAGGAGCCGCCAGCACCGTAGATCAGTGGAGGAGTGATCATGACCGTTCGATCGTCGAGGTTGAGCCCAACGCATCTGAGCCGATGGATCTCCACGTGGCGTGCATCTGACGGTCGATGTAATAAAGGGTAAATATCACCTTAGGCCCTTAGTTTCAGAGTAGTTTAGCTGTAGTCCTGTAAATATTTTTAGTATTTTATTTGTGTGTGGTAAATTGCGTAGTGGATACTGTGTTATCTGGTATTTACATGTATACCCCTGCCTGTAGTGGATCACGTGCGTCGACACGTATTTATTTGGGATATTTGCATGTATAGCCTTGCTATTCTAGGGTGTTACTGAATGCATTTATAGTCTTATTATTTTCAGAAATACCCCTGTGAGTGTTGAATTTGTGCATGTGCGCTATATTTTGGTTATTTTACACCGAGGTCCCTAGACTTTTAATACGTGTTATTAAGTAGTCCAGAAACCTTGGTTTCTTTGCAAATAGGTCCCTGAGTGCCCATGTCACGCACCTCGCACGTTTTTTCTTGGAAAAATTGCACCGGATCCCCTGGAACTTCTTGTATTTGCGTACAGGTCCCTGTGCACTGTACCCTTCTTTTTATTTTTAATAAAATAACAAATTAACTCCAACCATGATGAAATTGGATACATGGCTCTTGCCATAGTGTAAAAATTTCTCCTATTTTTGGAGACATTTTTTATTTTATTTACTATTTTTAAAAATTCAAAAACACACATTTTCCTTACTGTCTGACTTAAAAATTTACAAAAAAATATTAAAATGCCTCTAAAAATTAGACAGTAGTTGTTTTACCTTGTTTGATTTTCTCACCAATTGTGGTCATTTTTGGATATATAAAACTTATAAAAATTGAAAAACACTAAAAAACACATAAAAATTCTAATAATTAATTGAAAAATCCAAAAACAATAATTCCGTGCCTAAATTTTCCTTATACATTCTAGTTTCTAGGAAAAGTACGTTCATACCATGATAGAGCCTTTATCTATTTTATATTGGCTCTCCAAGTCTGATTGGACAACACATTCATTTTTCTGCCCTGTTTGATTTTTAGAAAATTCAATAAAAACCAGAAAAATACCAAAAATTAACCAAAAATAGTAAAAAATATAGAAAACATAAAAATATTTTTATTTTAATTTTTTGGTGATTTTTGAGTGTCTAAATAATTGGTTGTATTGGCTTGTTTCCTTGTTTTCTTTATTTTCTTTATTAAGTAAAAATCCAAAAAAATTAAAAACATTAAAAATCCACCAAAAAGAATTTTATTTTATTTTATTCCTTTTTTTGACTACTTCGTAGGCCGCAAGGCCACTACGTGCTCCTTGTGTTCGACGCTGGTCGCTATACCAGGTTAATATAATAGCGAGACCGCTGTTTGAGTTTGAGTTGATTTTTATCTGATTTGGTGGTTTATTTTTCTTGATCGACTGTGCTTGGTGACTTTGGTCGCAACGACCCTTGATTACCTTTTACCCGAGCCATCAGGCGTGTCATCAGAATGGCGCTGCTGCCGGGGAGCACGGCTTAGTAGTTTCTTTTTAATTTTTCATTTTCTTTTTCGCGGCTTTCCGCGGCTTTTTCAGAGTCCGCGGTTTTTCGCGGCTTTTTGTTTTTTTCTTATTTTTATTTTATTTTATTTTATTTTATTTTTGTTTTTGATTTATTTGCTTGTTTATTTTATTTGGCATTTTTGCACGTATACCCTTTTTTATTTCTTGTTTATATTTGATTATTATTCTCGGTCTGTGACACTTGTCTTCTTTCTTGCGAGGGCCCGACGACTGAGGCGGTGACTCTCGAGAAGCCGGCGCAACCGTGAGATTTGGAGGCGGCTCCCTTCTGCACGGAGCCGCAGTAGAGAGCGAGAGAGTAGTTGAATGGGAGAGGAGTAGTTAGATTAGTTTAGACTTTTATTTCATTTGATTAACTGTTGTAATAATACAGGGACAGTGTGGACTTGGACTTTCTAGCGGGTCTGTTTCACCGAGCACCGGTGTGCTCGGGGGACCCTTAGGTTTTTCGTGGTTTTCTTCGCGGCTTTTGGTTTTTCGCTGCCTTCTACGGTTTTACGCGGTTTTTCTCGAGCCCCCAGATTTAGGACTTTCTGTTTGACTGTGTCGTAATTAGTAAGATCCAAACAATTAACTCTCTGCCTGCACCTATAGTTCGCTAATTGGATCTATTAATAAAACATTAATAAAAATAACTGACTCACTCCCTTCGAGCCTACGTGCCGTAGCCTGCCCTGCCAAGCGCTGCTCCTGAACCCGATGTATTGGGAGGAGGAGGGGTAGACTAAGACTGGACTCTTGGATCGGAGGATTGGTGACCAGTTAGATGGTTCTTCGAGTAGAAGTTGCATGTTTAGGACTCGGCTTTTTACCGCTGCACCATATAGGTAGTTTCTTTCAGTCTTTCAATTCTACGCGGATCATATTGCATGTAGAGTGCTGTAGATAGGTACGCATTTCTATCTTTGCATGCATCATTGATTTCGTCGTGCATCGACTTTTTCGTCTTCTCCCCCTATTTTTGACTTAATAACCAGGAGAATCGAAAAATTCGTTAGGCCTTTTGTTTTTATTGAAAAATATCTAAAAAGAAAAACAATAAAATTAAGACTGCTTAAACTATCGACCCTAAAAGACACTTGACCTAAAAATCTATCTTGGAGAGAGCAACCCCCTCATTGGTTGGTTTGATTGTGCGAGAGAGTGACCCATACACTAGTTAGAGCCCTTCGGTGCTACTCTTGATTGATTACCGACTTCTTATGTACGGGATAGTCGGTTGGGAGAGTATCGGGTAAGCCAACAGGTCACGTAATCGCTCTGATATTTTGATTGTTCACCAAAATAAAATAGAGAAGATAATTTGACCGAGCCTTTACGGTCTTCAGCTCGTGTTGCGTTGCTGAACAGAGGGGTTTGTTTGCGTTCATAGTTTCTCCATATCTCATCCGCCTTACTCGCCACATCAAGATGATGGGTAGACGATCTCTTAGGCAGCCTCTGGCTGCACCGCTTTCAGGCGCGTCTACCCGTTCATCTAGGTTGGCTCGCGAGAGCCGAGACCAGCTCTCCGAGCCCGAGTATGATTCCGCCCTGTTCCCCCTCGACCCCCTTTCTTTCGGTTTTGAGAGACCAGTGCCAGAGGAGAGATTAGCAGATTTATCGACACCTGAGTTTGGATCGTTTGGTTTTGCAGACACCATGGCCGGCAGTTCAGAGGATCGCTCTAGAGGTCCACAGCCTGAGCACTTTGTGTTGGACCAGGGTGCGATCAACTCCACCCTAATTGCTTCCCTCGAGACAGTTCAGCAGCAGTTAAGGGATTAGGGAGCTTTCATGCTAGATATGAGGAGAGAGATGGAGCAGATGAGAGCAGAGCGAGAGCAGCGGAGAGACGGGCCGAGAATCCCGGATGATGCAGCAGCAGCCGCAGCAGCCGCAACAGCCGCCGCAGTAGCGGCAGCCGCCGCGACAGGAGCAGGAGACCCACCGAGACCGATGCGGGAGTTGCACAACCTCGGATCGACACTGATACATCACTGGGTTGTGCTACCAGCTATCGTGGGGGACTTCAAGTTCCCCCCGAACACCTTGCAGCTTCTCCCCCCGTTTCCACGGGCTCGCCACCGAGGAGCCCCATCTCCACCTCCAGGAGTTCCTCATGATTTGCAGCACTGTCCACGACTGTTAGGTGGACCAGGACACCATCAGGATGATTGCCTTCCCCTTCTCTTTGGCAGACCGAGCAGCCACCTGGCTGAAACATTTGGGGAAGTTCGTCTACACTTGGGAGCAGCTCCGCACCGAGTACTTGCATAAGTACTATCCACTCGGGTGGACCATTGCCGCGAGAGCCCTGATCATCAACTTCTCCATGCTCCCCAACAAGCAGTTCCATGAGGCATGGGAGTGGTTCAGAGAGCTTACTGATAGATGCCCGCACCACGACATTTCCAAGCCCAACCTAGTGCAGAGCTTTTTCAGCGGGCTGACACCAGAGCTTCAGGGCTTGGTGAACGCTTCTTGTGGCGGGTCTTACTTCGCCAAGGATCACGACCAGGTCTGGGCCATCTATGAGGAGATGGCCGAGAACTATATGGTGATGTCCCAGACCCGATTGTATACTCAGGGCAGACCCCAGCAGCCATGACCCGTGCAGTACCAGAGGATAGCATGGATAGACGCCGGTCCTTCCAGTTCGTCCGCAGTAGCAGCAGCACAGGCAGAGTCATCAGCTGCGGACATGGGCATCATTAGCGAGAAGTTGGATCGGATGGAGCTGATCGAGAAGAAGCAATGATAGGGCATCACTCAGATGGAGCAGATGGCACAAACTCTGAGCGACATGAAGACCCAGCTCATGTGTCTCCAGGAGGCACAGACGGCTTTGCAGCCCCGTCTTCAGTCGCGAGGCGATCCAGGCAGCAGCAGCAGCTCGTCCCAGCGATCCATCTCACACCAGCAGCCTAGACAGGTTCACCTTGTACAGGCGGAGCCGTAGCAGCTGTCGCAGCCCACCTACCAGTCACCACCATCTCCAGACTTGCATATGGTGGTAGACCAGCCGGATCAGCCTCTAGCAGTGCTCCCGCCACCCCAGTACGATGCAGAGCCGTTGATGGATGTCAACGGGATTTGGTATGACCGCCCTCAGCCCGGTATCCGACGAGACCATCCCGGATTCTGGTGGGGGACCGGAGGTGCCCAGCCCCAACAGCAGTCGTCAGGACAGGGTGGCCAGTACAACCATCAGGGAGAGCACCAGCCGCAGCAGCAGCCCCCAGTGTACCCACCACAGCAGCAGCAGCAGTCGTCCTATGGTCCTCGTCCCTATCAGCAGGGACAGTCTTGGAGGCGTGAGCAGCCTCACCAGCAGCATCACCCATACCCCTCTCAGCCACACCAGCAGTTCCAGCAACCTCATTACCAGAGAGGCTACCCGTCGGGCTCCCATGGTCCACCTTACGAGAGCCCCGCCTTGGATGATATAGCCCGCCTCCTCATGGATCAGCAGGCTACCTTCAGATGGGAGATGGACGAGTTCCGCCAGGAGATGCGAGACATTGTGAGAGGGAAGGCCGCCATCCCTGCCCAGATCGAGCCGAACCCCAACAGCCTGAAGAGGAAATCTGAATAGGTAGCTTACACTGAGTATGCCACTCCTAATGCTACATTTGATGATATGTCTGCAGACCTTTTTTATGTTGATTTTGTCACACTTAGGAGCGGTAGGATGCCAGCAGGCGGCGCCTCATTTGAGCGACACCACGAGGACACACTTAGAGCGCTAGAGGAGGAGGAGGAGAGCGGTACTGAGGCCGTTCGAGATGATGATGGTGGTACTGATGCCACCAAGGATGCTGATTCCACAGGCGGTGCTGAGGCCACCATTTCACCAGTTCGAGGAGGTAATACTGAGGCCACCCACGATGCCGAGCCAGAGCGCGGTACTGAGGTCGCGAGTTCTCCATTTGATCCAGCCGATGGTGGTGCTGAGACCTCCCGTGTTCAGTTTGAGAGTCCTGTTGTCTTTCCTACTTGTGATGTATCTTGGAACTTTGTTGTGAATAAAGGAAAAGGTTTGGTTTTTTCTGGTCCCACTGTGGTGCGTGATGTATGTGTGGATCCGGCCGTCGAGCCGTCTATACCTTTTCCTGGTCCTTCATCTGAGAAGGACCCAGTGATCCCCTTCCCTAGATCCCTCTAGATGGGGAAGGGGAAGAAAAAAAGAAAATCCAAAAAAAGAGAGAGAAGGAAGAGTTCAGCCAGCAGATGATAGACAGATATCACATACAGCTGACTCTTCAGGAGGCTTTGCAGCACATTCCCCTTCTTCAGCGTTCGTTGAGAGACAAGACTACCATCAAGAGGAAGAAGAGGAACCACCATTCAGAGATCCATGTGCTGATAAAAGCCATGTGTTTCGCGATCCAGAACCGTCTGCCGGCCAAGAGGCCAGATTCAGGAGCCCCGTATGTCAGATGTCACATTAGAGAGCAGAGGTTCGACCGAACTCAATTAGATAGCGGATCATCTATCAACCTCCTTCCGGCAGCCCTTCTCGACCGCTTCGAGTTGGGCACTCTTAGACAGAGCAGGACAGTCCTTTTCAGTTTGCTGATCGATCTGTCAAGAGGCTGAAGGGGTTGTTGCGAGACGTTGTCGTCACTATTCAGGGCCTGCAATTCCCCATGGACTTCGTAGTGTTGGACATGGAGATCCCTGATTCAGTGACCGATACCCCCATCATTCTCGGTCGTCCGTTCTTGGCCACAGCCAAGGCGGTGACTGACCATGATAGCGGGAAGGTATACTTTTGCATCGAGGGCGAGAGTGTACAAATAGAGACGGTCGAGGACAGCAGAGCCAGAGACAGATCATGCTCAGAGACCACTTCATACATAGAGCAACTGACAGATGCCGGGCTAGATATCCACCAAGACTGTGACTTTGTGATCATAGACGATGAGGCAGTTTGGGCAGACCCAGCAGCACAGGCCATCCTCTCACTTTCAGACACCACTGATGCAGAGACGACAACAGAGGAGAGCTTGGAGAGCACATTCCTGGTTCAGGATACCATAGAGGCAATAGAGCAGGTTCTTGACCACGACATGGATTTTTGTGATGATGATGATACTGATGCCACCGTGTTTGATGCAGATCCCTCGGAGTTAGAGTTTGAGTGGGCAGATTGTGAGGATTACATGCCAGACCTGATTCCCACCGAGCCTACAGCTGAGGAGGAGGTAGATGCCGAGCAGAGCAGAGACAGTCAGTCAGAGCAGCCTTCTCCAATTTCTGAGAGTAGCAGAGAGTTTCAGTTCTCCCATGCAGATTTGGCAGCATTCACAGAGACATTTCTGGGGCCAGATCCACCAGCACCCAGTTGTCCAGAGCTGAAGCTGCTACCTACTTCGCTGAAGTATCGATTCCTTGCAGGTGAGCCTGAGATGTACCCAATCATCATCTCCACCGATCTGACTGGAGAGCAAGAATCCCGTCTGATGGGGATTCTTGAAAAGAACCGCAAGGCAATCGGATGGAGCTTAGCAGATCTCTAGGGGATTAGTCTGGCCATGTGCTCCCACCATATCTATCTCGAGGATGGGGCGAAGCCGTCGCGTGAGTTCCAGCGGCGGCTGAACCCAAATCTGAGAGAGGTTGTCATGAAGGAAAACTCGAAATGGTGGAGCGTCGATTTTATCTATCCCATCTCGGACTACAAGTGGGTCAGCCCCTTGCATGTGGTGCCCAAGAAGACGGGCATCACGACTGTGATCAGTGAGTCTGGAGAGGAGATTGCTACACGAGTACCCACTTCTTGGCGGGACTGTGTTGACTACAGGAGACTCAACCAGGCCACCAAGAAGGATCATTTCCCCCTACCCTTTATAGACCAGGTCATTGAGAGACTGGCAGGGAAGAGCCATTATTGTTTTCTGGATGGGTACTCGGGCTACAACGAGGTTGCCATCGCTCCTGAGGACCAGGAGAAGACCACCTTTACCTGTCCCTTCGGCACATACGCCTTCCGGCGCATGCCATTTGGGCTATGCAATGCCCCTGCGACCTTTCAGAGATGCATGCAGTCGATCTTTTCGGACATGGTAGGGGAGTGCTTGGAGGTCTTTATGGATGATTTCTCGGTTTACGGCGACGGATTCAACTCCTATCTTGACTGCATAGACCGAGTACTTCAGCGATGTATAGAGGTCCACCTTGTGCTATCTTGGGAGAAGAGTCACTTCATGGTGACTCAAGGGACGGTGCTTGGCCATATCATCTCCAATAGGGGCATGGAGGTTGATCCGGCCAAGGTTGATGTCATTAGAAAACTCACACCACCGTCCAATATGAGGCAGTTACGGTCATTCCTGGGGCACGTCGGTTTCTACCGATGATTTATTCATGATTTCAGCAGGATTGCCCGGCCGTTGACTAACCTCCTGACGAAAGACACCGAGTTCCTTGTCGATGACAAGTGTCTTTCGTCGTTTGAGACTCTCAAGCAGAGTGTTGTTGAGGCTCCTGTTCTCCAGCCGCCTGATTGGTCTCTCCCATTCGAGATCATGACGGATGCCTCCGATTTTGCCGTGGGGGCCATGCTGGGACAGAGGAGGGATGGATTCCCCTTTGCTATCCGCTACGCTAGCCGCACATTGGATTCCGCGCAGCGGAATTATACAGTCACAGAGAAGGAGATGCTAGCCGTAGTGTTCACCCTAGATAAGTTCAGATCTTACATCATCGGATCTAGAGTGACCTTGTATACTGATCACACCACCATCTGATACCTCATGGCAAAGAAGGATGCCAAGGCTAGACTGGCTAGGTGGATCCTTCTACTCCAGGAGTTCGACATTGAAATCAAGGATAAGCCTGGAGTCAAGAATGTGGTGGCGGATCATCTCTCTTGTTTAGAGCACCTTGAGGATGCAGAGCCGATTGATCCTATTTGTGAGACCTTCCCAGATGAGGCGATCCTTGCTATCGCCTCACTCCCGTGGTATGCCGATATTGTGAACTTTCTCGTTGCTGGGAAAGTCCCACAAGATTGGCCCAGGCAGAGGCTTGAGACCTTCCTTGCGAATGCCAAGTCCTACCACTAGGAGGATCCCATCCTTTACCACGAAGGAGGGGATAGCGTCTGGCGTAGGTGCATTCCTCAGGAGGAGCACCATAGCGTCCTCACTTACTGCCACAAGCTTGAGGCAGGAGGACATTATTCTGGGAGGAGAACGGCGCAGAAAGTGCTCCAATCCGGCTTGTGGTGGCCTACCCTCTTCAAGGACTCTGATGAGTTCGTGAAGAGGTGTAATGACTGTCAGAGGATGGGCACTTGTGGATAGCGTGATATGATGCCGATGCAGCCCATTCACTTCTGTGAGGTTTTTGACGCATGGGGCATCGATTTCATGGGTCCATTCCCTAAGAGTCAGGGATTTGAGTACATTCTGCTAGCCGTCGATTATGTTAGTCATTGGGTTGAGGCTATCCCCGCCCGAGCCACTAATGCCAGGACAGTTTGCAGATTTTTGAAGAAGCACATCATCACGCGGTTCGGGGTACCTCGAGTATTGATTTCAGATGGGGGGTCTCATTTCATCAACGACCAGGTAAAGACCCTTGCTAGCGAGTTCGGTATAGACCATCGTGTTGCTGCACCTTACCATCCACAGACGAATGGTCTAGCCGAAGTGTCGAACAGGGAGATCAAGACTATTTTGCAGAAAGTCGTCCGCCCTGACCGAAAGGATTGGTCACAGCTTTTGGACTCGGTCTTGTGGGCATATAGGACGTCTTTCAAGACACCATTGGGCACATCTCCCTTTCGCCTCGTATATGGCAAGCCGTGCCATTTGCCTGTTGAGCTGAGACATAGGTCACTTTGGGCAGTCACTGAGATACTTATGGATCCAAATAGTGTAGGAGACCAGAGGAGGGTAGAATTAGCAGCCCTGGAGGAGCTTAGAGATACCGCCTTCTCAAACAGCCTACATTACAAGGAGAGAGTGAAGGAGTGGCATGATTCTCACATCAGCCACAAGCATTTTGAGCCTGGACAGAGAGTATGGTTGTTTGATGCTAGGCTTCGTCTATTTCCAGGGAAGCTACAGAGCAAATGGAAGGGACCTTTCCAGGAAAGGTACACAACAATGGTAGCATTGACATATCCGAGTTGTCTTCTGAGAGTACCTTTCGAGTGAACGGCCAGCGGCTCAAGCCATTTCTCGATCATGAGTCGCGGGTCGTTGATGTTGCCCCTATTCATTTTGCGTGAGATGTGGTCTTTGACTCATATCTATTGCATCTCACGCCTGATTTTCACTGTTCTTCCGACCTGTATAGATCCAGATGTCCATATCATCACATTCTTTAGTCTCACATCCCGTTTGTCATCTTTGATTATGCTATACTTAGGGTGTACTTTACCATAAGTATAGGGGGGATGTGGGACCTTTGGGTATTTCTTTTGTTTCTCTCTACCCCTGTTTTTGCTGCCTATACTTAGGGATATTTTACCCTAAGTATAGGGGGGTAGACCCTGTACATTCTCCACTCAGGTTTCCCTTTGTGTACAGCCTGCTATACTTAGGATTACTTGATCCTAAGTATAGGGGGAAGACCCGAGATCTTCTTGACTTTCTATTTCATTCATTATTCTTTGTATATAGCCTTTCTTTTCACTTCCCTATACAAAGCACGAGATATGTCTTCTTCATCACTCTTGACTCTGAGGACATCGTTCGAGCTAAGTATAGGGGGGGTGTATATATTTCATATATACTTTAGCCATAACTCATACTTTGTGTGAGTGTGTGAATAAATAAAATGGCTAAAAACCTAAAAATCACAAAAATTAAAAATTTTTCATGTACATAATCATTCTTTTATTTGCACATAAATAGCTAGTGTACAAACTATTTTTGTAAAAACGTTTTCAAAAATCTTTTGTGTAAAGCTTGTGTAAATATTTTCTTATCAAAATTATGTATATAGTACAAATTTTTTCCAAAATGTTTTGAAAACCAAAAGTTTGCAAAAATATTGTGTAAATGTGTGTAAATATTTTGCAAAACTTGCACTTCATGCATTCATCCATTCATGATTTCAAAACATTTTCAAAAATTTTGCATATTTGTAAAAATTTGTGTAAATAGCATCTGTGTACATATGTATATAGTTTTTCTGGATTATAGTTGACATTTAAACTAGCCTGGAATCAAATTGAGAAATGGAACTTGATTAAGATCTTAATCCACCTAATTTATAAGAGGAACCTTATAGGGCTTAGGTTTAAGGCTTTTCAGGTCCATGGTGACTTAATTCTTTGAGTCCACTAGGCTATGATCACATGTCATCTCAATGAGCCTATGCAGAGCACTTAACAACAATACATGACTCATAGGGACAATGGCTTTACTTGGACACCGCACTTAGCACCGAGCTCTCTACGGATGAGGTGGTGAGGAGGCAGTCTTCCTTGACTTGGGGTAGCATATGAGGGTATTACTTCTAGGCGGAACCTCTCTTCTTCTTTTAGTGAAGGAAGTGCGTCTCAACTTGGTCTGGTTGCAATGAGGTCTAACGACGGGAGTTGTGGGTTGCAATAATGCTTCAAAAGAGGGATAGTCTACTGGCTCAAGAGGAAAAACTCCTTGTATATATGATGCACATGTATATGTTATATAGATGCACTTGAAAAAAAATGCTAAAAGAAAATAACTCCAAAAAAAGTGGTGGGTCTGATAGAAAATGATAATCCCACCAGAGTATGTATATAGAGTGCAAATAAGCAAAGCTTGAGATTCATGTACCACCTTATGTAGCTTGAAGCAGGGAGACTTGGCTACACTGGTTGAGCTCCCAAGGATACATAGCTACATTGGCCATGGTCCATTCTCTTCTTCCCCCTCTTCTTGAGACGGTTGAACTTGAACTTAGAAGGGAATACCCCGCTCCTCGAGGAAAGAGTGGCCAGATTGAGGTCATAGAGTTACCTTGTTGGGGAGGGTTGTCAAGTTGCCATCTCTGAGGTGAAGAGCTTATACCTCACATTCACTGGACAAGGAAAGATCCATGGTCTTCAGGGTTTGTGTTTGGTGACTTGTTCTGATCTGGATTATTGTTGAGTCTTGATTATAGATTAGTGGAACTTAGAGGCTGTTGAGTTTTAGACTTAAGTCCAAATAAGGTTCCGACACATTAATAATCCAAAGATCTGATCGAGCTCCATACCTCAATTTAATGAAGGCAAGTTTAATAATCAACCTTGATCCATGTACATTCTCCTCTTTTTCTTTTTCTTTCTCTTTTTCACTTCTTTTTAAAATAAGTGTTTGCTAAGGGACTAGCAAAGTTAAGTATAGGGGAGTGATGAATACTCATTCATCACTCTTTATTCTTATATTTTAGCTAAAAAACCTTTGCAAATGCATGTATATGTTTGTAAATACAAATAATTACCAAAAGCATGCATGGTGTAAAAGTAATAATTAGCATGTTTTTGTGCAAAAATAAAAGAATAAAGAATAAAAAGAAAAAGAGGGAAATATTTAGAATAAATATTGAGAACCTAATCCCAAGGGAGGGCTCAGCATGGGCCTGACCGCATAAAAGTCAAAGTAGGGAGAGATAGGGATCTCATGTGTGTAAATATATCTGTAAATACAACAAATATATTTTCCTCTAAAAATAGAATAGAAGTAGCTTGTATATATTGTATATATTTGTAAATACAAAAATCAAAACAAAAATAGAAAAATTAAAAAAAAGAAAAATATTCCTTGTACATATTCCCCATGTATATACAACCACCTCTATATTTATTTCACCTTATAAATAAATAAATTAAATCCCTAAAAATTTGTATATATTTTATCTTTTATGCTGTAAATAAATAAAATAAAAACAACAAAAACAAAAATAAAATAAAAAGAACAAAATTAAAAACCAAAAATAACCTTGTATATATACCATGTATATATATGTATATAGCTATTTAATTCACCCCTGTGTATAACTAATAAAAATAAAATAAAAATATCTTTTTATTCCTAATTTTATGATATAAATAAATAAAATCTAAAATGGGAATAAAAATGTATAAAAATAACTAATTAAAAATCAAAAATCAAAAACCTATATTGTATATATACCTATATATAGCTCTACTATGTAAATACCATATTTTTATTTTAAAAAATTAATTAGAAATCACCAAAAAATAGAAAAAATTAAAACAAATATTTTTCATGTTTTAAGTTTTCTTTATTTCGGCCATTTTCTATTTTAAATGAATATTCAAATCTTTTCCAGGTGGCTGATTCCCATTGGTCCACGGGGACGTTGACCCCCCGGTCAACTCCCCCCTGTGGACCACTTCCCACGGGTCGTGACGCCCGACCCGACTTCCCCGATTTTTCGTGTCACGACCCGACCTCCAAATCCGCAACCCCCGGGCTCCGATCATCCCCCTTGCATCCGAGATCCTCGCCGACACATCCGCGTGGGGATCCGCACCTCGCGGAACCTGCCCGATCCATTCTTCTCGGACCTGCAACCATACATAAGCCGAGCTCCGCCTCCCATTTCCGCATCTTTGGATCATTTGCTTTCCACCCAGTGACCTCCATCGTCTTAGCGAGAGTGACAGCTCGCCCTAGAGGGTGTTGCAGTGAGGAGGGAGCAAGGAGACCATCGATTCGGCGAGCTTGCGCCGCCGTGCGCCGCCTGGAGGTAGCGCCAGAGCCTCGGACGTCGACGGTTCTTGAGGCCAAGACCAGGAGCATCACCAGCTCTTCCAGAGTCGACTACGCCCAGTAGGTAGCTCTCTTTCCCTCTCTATTTCTCGAATTTCCATTTAGCACCAAATCGACCCATCAACGTCCCGCTTTGATTCCGTCCATTCCAGTCATTGATTCGTTCATCGGAGCATCCCATCACCCTCGCCTTCGTCCCACGCACCTTCTCCGCCCATCCATTCAACCCATCTCGCACAGGAGTTGGGGTTTCGAGTTCCACCACCGACACCTCGCCGGAGCTCGCACGCCCCGCCGCACAGACCACTTCCACCCCCGCTTACAGGGTCGAGGCACTTTGCCCTCGATCCACGAGTCTACTGGTGTGTTTTGCAGGGACATTCGAGCCCATCTGAGGGCCTGGACCATTTGAAACAGCCGCTCGACCTCCGTTGGTCTCGCCTAAGCTCCCCAGAGCTCCGTCGAGCCATCGGAGGATACCTGTAGACGCGGAAGGCCTCCACGCTTCTTCTCCGATCATCTGTGGCCTTTGAGGAGGAGTCCAGCGCCTGCAGGAGCCCGGCGAAGTTCGTCGGAGCCCAGTTTGTCCTCTATCCTCCCCTGCAGTCCGATGCACCTCCAGCTCCAGTTCTGATCTCCACCGTCCAATCGAGGAGCCGCCAGCACCGTAGATCTGTGGAGGAGTGATCGTGACCGTTCGATCGTCGAGGTTGAGCCCCAACGCATCTGAGCCGATGGTTCTCCACGTGGCGTGCATCTGACGGTCGACGTAATAAAGTGTAAATATCACCTTAAGCCCTTAGTTTCAGAGTAGTTTAGCTGTAGTCCTGTAAAAATTTTTAGTATTTTATTTGTGTGTGGTAAATTGCATAGTGGATACTGTGTTATCTAGTATTTACATGTATACCCCTGCCTGTAGTGGATCACGTGCGTCGACACGTGTTTATTTGGGATATTTACAGGTATAGCCTTACTGTTCTAGGGTGTTACTGAATGCATTTATAGTTTTATTATTTGCAGAAATACCCCTGTGAGTGTTGAATTTATGCATGTGCGTTATATTTTGGGTATTTTACACCGAGGTCCCTGGACTTTTAATACGTGTTATTAAGTAGTCCAGAAACCTTGGTTTCTTTGCAAATAGGTCCCTAAGTGCCCAAGTCACGCGCCTTGCGCATGTTTTTTGGAAAAATTGCATCGGACTTCCTGGAACTTCTTGTATTTGCGTACAGGTCCCTATGCATTGTACCCTTCTTTTTATTTTTAATAAAATAGCAAATTAACTCCAACAATGATGAAAATTGGACACATGGCTCCTGCCATAGTGTAAAATTTTCTCCTATTTTTGGAGACTTTTTTATTTTATTTACTATTTTTAAAAATTCAAAAACACGCATTTTTCTTACTGTCTGAATTAAAAATTCACAAAAAAATATTAAAACGCCTCTCAAATATACAAAAAAAATTAGACAGTAGTTTAGTTGTTATACCTTGTTTGATTTTCTGACCAATTTTGGTCATTTTTGGATATATAAAACTTATAAAAATTAAAAAACACTAAAAAAACCATAAAAATTCTAAAAATTAATTGAAAAATCCAAAAACAATAATTCCAGTGCCTATGATTTCCTTATATCTTCTAGTTTCTAGGAAAATTACCTTCAGACTTTGATAGAGCCTTTATCTATTTTATATTGGCTCTCCAAGTCTGACTGGATAGCACATGCATTTTCCTGCCCTGTTTGATTTTTAGAAAATTAAATAAAAATCAGAAAAATACCAAAAATTAACCAAAAACAGTAAAAAATATAAAAACATAAATATATTTTTATTTTAATTTTTGGGTGATTTTTGAGCGTTTAAATAATTGGTTGTATTGGTTTGTTTCCTTGTTTTCTTTATTTTCTTTATTAAGTAAAAATCCAAAAAAAATAAAAACATTAAAAATCCACCAAAAAGAATTTTATTTTATTTTATTCCTTTTTTTTACTACTTCGTAGGCTGCAAGGTCATTACGTGCTACTTGTGTTCGACCCTGGTCGCTATACCAGGTTAATATAATAGCGAGACCGCTGTTTGAGTTTGAGTTGATTTTTATCCGATTTGGGGGTCTATTTTTCTTGATCGACTGTGCTTGGTGACTTGGGTCGCAACGACCCTTGATTACCTTTTACCCGAGCCATCAAGCGTGTCTTCACCTATCCCGATCTTGGCTCGGATAGCCAAGATCGAGGTGATCAGATCGTGGAAGGGGGGTGATGATGGGTCGGTACGCCTATCTATACGGACATGATAAGGTGATGGAGCTCCAACCACTAGGGCTGAGCCGGCGGAGCAAGAGATGAAAGATCGAAGATACACGATGATCTAGAAGTTAACAGAGGTACCTGATGGAGGGAATCGTCCGGGATGGTGGTTCTGGTCCTCCTGGGGTCTTCGCCTCGATGGAGTGGCGCCTCCAGAGGCTCGGCTTCGCCGGTGGCGGAGCTCGATGGCGATGGTCGCCGGACCTAAGGCAAACGCCTCCAAACACTCGCTGCAACACGTCGGATCACTCGTTGTCACTCGAGGATGAAGGTGGTCACTGGGGTCGAAGACGGGAGCCAAAGGTGCGAAGGAAGGCGGCGGGTGCTCGGTCTATATAGGGGTACAGGTCCGATAGGACTAGAGTGAAGTGTGTGGATCGATGCATGGAGCCCTAGCAAGAAGGTCGGGTGTGAATCTCCGATCATTGAGCAACAATCGGAGCCTTGGGTTTAGGCAGATGGAAGGCGGATCACGTCAGGAAAAATCAGAGAAATCAGGTCGGCGACGTGGATCTGCAAGGAGGTGGTCCTGGGGGTGGGAGTTGACCGGGGGTCAACATCCCCCGCGGACTAATGAGAAAATTCCAAGCCTAGAATTATTTAGAAGTTCATTTTAAAATAGTAAACGATTTTATTTAAAAATATTTACAACATGAAAAATGTTTCTTTTCAAAGTATTTTTTAGTGATTTTATTTTTTTTTGAAAAATATATTAATATTTATACATAGGATATTATTATATATTGGTATAAATACATGGGTATTTTTTATTTTTATTTATATTAGTTTATTTTTGCACAATCATCCCCTATTTTATATTTTATTTATTTACAACATAAAATGTGGGATATCAAATAATTTTTATTTGATTTTTATTATGTATTTACAATAGATAAATAAATAGATATATGTATATATATACATGGTATATACAAGAGTGAGAGAGAGAATTTGTTTTTGTTTTATTTTTATTTTTCTCATTTTTATTTTATTTTTATAAATATATACATATTATAAGGAACACATAATTATTTTATTTTATGAAAATTAAATATATATACATGAAAGGGGGAATATATGTAAGATGATGGATGGCCCTATCTCTCTACTTCTTTTATTTTGCGGTCATGCCGGTGATTGGCCCTCCCTTGTGTTCGGGTCATTCAATATTTATTCTAAATATTTCCCTCTTTTTTATTTATTTATTCCTTTATTTTTGCACAAGATCATGCTTAATTATTGTTATTTACACAATACATGCAAGTTGATAATTTATTATAACTACAAATAATTACATGGTGTTTTGAAAGGATTTTTAGCAAAAATAAAGAAATAAAGAGTGATGAATGGGGATTCATCATCTATATATTTTTCATTCGATTCCCCAGCGCATCATCTCGTGTCGCACCCCTTCTTGATACCCTAGACTCCTTTCTCTTAGTGAGAACCATCGAAGGATGCCTTTGGTGGTCGGATTGGTGTCGTGTAGCCGTAGCTCAACCTTCATGGCCGGAGACCCACCGCAAGAAGCCTCCTTCGCCAGCCGCAGCGTGGTTGAGGCCACAACCCCACCGTTCACTCCTCCTAGATCTAAGGATCGAACTCAGACCCTCAGGTACCCCTTTGATCTTCCCTAGCTCCGTCAGTTATCAATCCTTCGATTTATCATTGCCACCGCTCCACCAGCTCCGACCAGCCGATCGAAGCCTCATCACATACATCTACCCGCTTTGATTGATGACCCAGCTCATCCTCCATCCTCCCTCACCATCTGATCATCCTAATCTTGGCTTAGATAGCCAAGATTAGGTCCTAGGCATTCCCTATCACTTCGTCGCAGACCCCCCTTTCCATTCACCGTCGCTTCCCTTTACCTTAGGTTCAATAACCTCAACCGAAGCCTTTCTTTAAGTCTAAGTATCCTCTTGCAGGCTGTAGCGCGCGTGTACTAACTCGAATCACTCTTTGACCACCCTCGTCGGAGCTCGCCCAGGTTCCAGCCATAACCACGAAGATCTGACCGTCAGCGAGCCCATCCGACCTATTCCCCCGATGCGGAGGGGCTCCACAATCCATTTGCTGCTGCCCGATCATTCATCAGAGTCATCGATCTCCCTTCATGATCCAATGAACTTCACCTTGACGCAGTTCTTCCAGATCCTCTCTTCGTCGTTGGATTGACTCCTTCGCCAAGATGCCATCCTCATCGTCCCTTCACATCAGTTGTCAGACCGTTAGATGTCAGATCTAACGGCCCCCGTACAGTCCACGTCTCCGACACCTGGCGACTGTTGGATCTGACCGCTGACAGAGCCAGAGCTGCACGTTCACCTCCACTCAGTGTCCGCCACGCGCTGCTCACTGCTGCATGTGTAATTTGCTCCATCTACCTTGCATTTATTTTAGTTTTCATTTCAGTCTGTAAAATAAAAATAATACAGTGGACCTTGTTGCATATTAGCCCCTGTAGTTTTAAATATTTGTAATGTAGTCCTGCCTGTGTGAAACCACGTGCGTCGTCGCTTATTATTTGGGATATTTGAAGTATGTACCTCGTATTTCTTTACTATTATGGTTTGAAGTTTTAGTTGTCATTTTTGCAAGTATGCCACTGTGCGTGCCGATTTGTGACATGTACTGATATTCATGGGAAAATTGCAGTTTAAACCCTAGAATTTTCTTGCATGTTATTATTTGGTTCCAGGACTTGAGTACATTGCATTTTGGTCCCAATGTGCAATGTCATTTGTGTTTGATTGAATAAATAGCAAATATTGTCCAAAAATTCACGAAATTTTGAAACCTGGCTTCTGCCATAGTGTAGGAATTTTGGTGAATTTTTTGTTCTTTTTTGATCGCGTTGAATATTTTTAAAAATTCAAAAACCCTAAAAAGTGTTATTGTCTATTTTAGAAAATCAACTAAAATTATTAAAAATTCTTCAAACAAAATCTTAAAAAAAATCATGGTTGTGTGCTTTATTGTGTTTTAACTTTGATCCAAGTTTCGCCTCATTCTCATTTATAAAACTCAAAAAATTGAAAAGACTAAAAACCTTAGAAAAATCATTAAAAATTCATAAAATGTCAAAAAATGTGTTTCTTCTTTTGTAGTTAGGTTTTTTCTTGTAGTTTCACATAAAATTGTTGCTTGAATTTTATAGGCATTTTAAGTAATTTTAACTTGCCTTTAGATTCCAACTGTACACTGGCTGTCATTGTTGGCCTTGTTTGAATTTTAAAAAATTAATTAAATATTAGAAAAATCTAAGAAAACTCACAAAAACATATGAATATTTTTAAAACACAAAAACATTTTTATTCTGACTTTTTGAGTATTTTTTAGCATTTAAATATTTGCGTAAGTATTTATTTGTGTTTCCCTTTTAGCCTTTTTCTTATATTAAAAATCAAAAAAATGAAAAATTAAAAACCACCACTTCTTTTCCCTTTTTGGGAGTCTTGACTACTTCGTAGCTTTCATATTACGTGCTCCTTGTGTTCGATCCTGCTAGCTATACAAGGTAAAAATAAATAGGTAGACCGCTTGCCACATTTTGATTGTTTGATTTCCTTGTTTTGTGGTATGTTTTTCTTTATTAACTTAGCCTTGTTATTCAGGTCGCAATGACCTTAATTATTACTTAACCCGAGTACTCTTAGGCCCATCTATCAGCAAGCTCTACAAGAGATCACGGCTTAAAGCTCATTGGTGGAGATCTCAACCTAACGGTTCTTCTAGAAAATCGACCTATGCAGGGTGATGGTCGCGGCGTAGAGTCAGGAGCATTTAATAACCTCATTAATATGTCGGGCTTGACGTTCGTAGATGCGTCGAGTTGCGCATATACTTTGCCTATGCTAGATCCAGATCTCGGTTGGATAGATTCTTGCTATCACATGAAGGGCTAACTTTTTCACCCTCTCGCGTGTTTGGGCCTTGCCCCGGGCCCATTCGGATCATACATTGATTCTTTGGTCATCTGAAGAGCAAACGGGGAAAAGATTTTTTCCATTTTGAGCGATTTTGGCTGCTAGAATAAGGGTTCAAGGATGAGGTGTTTGCACGCTGGGTTGAATGGAAGTCGGATGGTTCATCGGTGGTCCGTCTGGCAAGCAAACTGGCATTGCTGAAGAGGTTCTTGTTAAATTATAATAAGGAGGTGAGAGCTGGCAGAAGGGCCCAGAGGGGAGCCGCCCAGGCGGGGGTCGTACGGATGGACAAGATGGACGACCAGAGAGGACTGGATTAGGATGAGGTAGCTGAGAGGGCAAGGCTTTTAGAAGAATTGATGCTTGAAGATAGGAAGTACGAGGTAGAGTGTAGACAGAGATCCAGACAAAAATGGTTGCGAGAGGGAGATGTAAATACAAAGTTTTTCCATTCAGTAGCTTCGGGGAGAAGGAGGACAAACTATATCCTTGAGATGGAGGTAGGCGGGGTTAGAGTGGTGGGAGATACATATCCGGGGCGTGCTCTCATGGGGCACTTTGATGAATCATCTAGAAAAAGGAGGGGGAGGGGTGGGGGTGGCTTCGGAGAGGGGTGGAGGAGCTACCGGGTGAGAAGTTGTTAGGGCTTGAGCCCCATTTGGGGAAGAGGAGGTTAAGAAAATAATCCGGGGGCTAAATGTGGATGTATGCCCCGGTCCTAATGGATTTCTGGTCTTCATCTACAGGGAATTCTGGTACTTGCTAAAGGGAGAGGTTTTGGTTAGTACATATTTTAAATACATATTTTAATTTAAGTATTTTAAATACAGATTTGAATCATATTTTACTTATTTACAAGGATTTTATAAGTAATAGATAAATAATTAGATGCATTTTAATCTAACCCTCACCCATTTTTTATGGATTTTATAAATATAGAAAATACATAAAAGTACGACTTATGAACAAAAGTATATATACAATATATACGCACCCCCCATACATAGCTTGTGTTATGTCCTTATAGCATCAAAAGAGAAAAAGGAGGGCATAACTCGTGCTAAGTAAAAGTAAGTGAAAAAGAATAAATGATGTGAAGTCAATCACCCCCTATACATGCGATCTGGTCATCGTAAGTATAATGGAAGAGTAAAAATGAGGTGACTGAGGTAAAAGAATATACAAAAGAGGAATAAGAGAAATAGAGAAAACGAGATCAACGAAATCACTAGGTCCCCCCATAATTAGAGTAAGGCATCCTATGTATGGAAAAGAACGTGACCAAAAATTGTGGACCAGTGATTCATGAAAAAGAAAGGATATACAAAAGAAAAGGAGCAAAATCAAAAACGCTAATCATCAGGAAATCAGTCCCCCCTATACTTAGATCTAGTATCCTAATCATAAAAGACGAGTAATAATGGGGACGATTATGGTGTACGAATAATGTGCAAGTGTTGTGTACTCCAGAAATCGAATGGCTCAAAAGTCTTTGCACAGGATGAGATAAAGTAGAAGAGTGGTCATGAATCCTATACAAAATAGATCACTTCAACACGGGCCAGATGATCAGTAGATTCTACAAAGTGCTTCAGCATTTGCCCATTCACCACGAACGGTTCTGCACCAGATGACATATCTGATATAGCTATGCTTCCATTGTCGTGCACCGTTCTCACAATGTAAGGTCCTTCCCACTTGCTCTTTAATTTGCCATGAATAATTCTCTATCGTGCATTGAACAACCATACTTTCTGCTCAGGAACAAAGCTCTAGTGCCGAATATGTTTATCGTGCAATTTCTTCACTTTGTCCTTATAAATCAGGGTGTTCTTGTATGCCTGATTTTGAATCTCTACTAGCTAATTCAGATCCATCTTCCTCTTGGTTCCTTCTTTTTGCATATCAAGTGAAATTTCTCAGATAGCCCATTCAGATTTGTGCATGATCTCTACATACAAATGGCATGGCTTCCCATAAACCAATCTGAAGGGTGAAGTACCTAAGGGAGTCTTATAAGCAGTACGATAGACCCAAAGAACCTGATCTAGAAGTTGTGACCAGTTCTTCCTATCTGGTCGTACTAATTTCCGAAGAATAGATTTCACCTCCCTATTTGAAATTTCAACCATGTCGTTCGTTTGTGGGTGGTAAGGAGAAACTACTCTGTGATCAATGTTGTATTTCTTCACTAGCTTTTTCACCTCCTTATTAATGAAATGGCTACCCCCATTTGAAATAAGAATACGTGGAATACCGAACCATGAAATAATATGTTCCCTTAGGAACTTGTACACTATTTTACTGTCTGTGGTTCATACGGGTATAGCCTCCACCCATCTACTAACATAATCTATAGCAAGAAGAGTGTACTCAAAGCCACTACTGGAAGGAAATAGTCTCATGAAATCTATGCCCCATACATCAAAGATCTCACAAATAATGACAGGTCACAAATAGGAAATAAGATCGCGTCTCTAGCACTGACTGTCCCTATTGCTTTCTGACAATCCGGGCAACTCTTCACAAATGTGCAAGCATCTCTAGTAAGAGTCGACCACCACAATCCACTCTGAAGTACCTTCTATGTTGTCCACTTCCCTGAGTGATGTCCCCCTACCTCTAAGGAATGGCACAGATTGAGGACACTATTATATTCCTCCTGGGGAGTACAACACCTGTAAACACAATCCATCCCTCATGAAAAAGAATCGAATCCTCCCAATAGTAGTATCGTGCCTCGAAAACTAGTTTATCGACTCGGTCATTCGGCCAACCCTGTGGACTATTCTTTGTAACCAGAAAGTTCACTATATCTGCATACCATGGGATCTCGATAACTTTAAAGATACTTTCGTCTGGAAATCTCTCTGCAATCTCTGGTGTATACTCGATCAATCTCTGGTGTATACTCATCGAAAGTCTGCTCTATCTATAATCGGGAGAGGTGATCAGCTACCACATTCTTTACCCCAGGTTTGTCTCTAATATCCTAATCGAATTCCTGAAGTAAGAGAATCCATCTAAGAAGGTGTGCCGTGGCATCCTTCTTCTCCATCAAAATCAGATAGCTGAATTATCTAAGAAGGCGTGCCTTGGCATCCTTCCTGAATACCACTGCCAACATCTTCTTTTCTATCACTGTGTAATTAAGCTGAGCATCATCTAAAGTTCGGCTGGCAAAGTGGATAGCAACAGGAAGTCCATTCCTCTGTTGTCCTAATGCAGCCATGATGAATCTCCATTTCATCACCTTTATTCTATTATTTTGGCCTTAAAAACCCCAGCAAATGCATGTAATAGCATCAATTTATACATAATAACATTCATTATTTATCGTATTAAGTGTACATAAAATAAGGTTTTTAATGCCAAAATTATATAATAAAGAGAAGAAAAGAAAATGGAATAAAATATTGCAAATATTTTATGACCGTAACCCCGAGACCAAGTCCAGAATGGAATTGGTCGACAAGGAATAAAGTAGGGGGAGCTAACGGCCAAGAATACAATAAATATCTCATTTATTCACTCTTGATTTATGCATTTTTGACACCTATTTTATTATCCAGTAATTATTTATCAAAAAAGAAATTTTTTATACAAAAGTTGTAGATAATAATGTAAATAAAAATACAAAATTGAGTTTGTACAAAAATAATATACAGTGTACATTATATACCCAGAATAAAAAGCCAAAAACCAAACTTCACAGACTCATATCTTTTAAATAAAAACTCAAAACATGGAAAAATCTCCTCTAATTGTATATAACTTTTCAATATCTATTTAATGAAGGTGGTTTCATATTTTTTGGATTTAATATACAGAAGATAGGTTTTGAGCCCCTATTGTACATAATACCGATTAAAATATTCAATTTATTCATTAACTATTATTTTTACAAATTCATATTTTTATAATTTTGTAAACATTATTTATAATATATGTGCACATTAAAATGATAACTAAACCTAAAATAAAAAGGAGAATAAAATAAAACTATGCCAAAACATAGATAAAATACCTATGTTTTATATATATAAATAAATGGGAAATACATTCTTTAATTCTTTCATAATATTGTAAATATTACATATATTATATTAAAAATACAAAACAAAAATAAAAACTCATTAAAACACATTAAAATAAAAAGAAATATACAAAACATAGACAAAAGACCTATAACTACAACTATACAATTCATCTACCTATTTATTTAAAGGTGCAAATTAACTCATAAAAATAAAGCAAAAATATATTTAGGTATATAAAAATGAGTTATAAATATATAAAATAACAGAATAAAATAATAAAATAAAATATAAAAAATAAAAATAAATTCTACAAAATACATGTAAATATACCTATAAATACACTATTACAATAAACTCATAATAAAATACATCTAAAAAATAAATAAAAATCATAAATAAATACTATATTATGTAATAAACTTTTTTATTTTATGAGAAAAAATTAATAAAATCATTTATCATGTTTAATTAATAAGTCAAATCAGCGCTGATGTGGACCAATCAGGACATTTCATTTGTTGATCACCCGGTCAATTCCTCTGCCATCAGCCGCCCTGTGTCAGAGCGTCTCTTCAGCCCATCTTCTTCGACTTTCCCCTTCTAGTTCATTGACTATCTAACCTCGATTCCTTCATGAAAAAGTTCTGTCGGTGATCCATCCTTCACGCCAACATCTCAGATCGATCATGAGACCGGGAGATTCTTTGTTGCACCCCGGTCAATAAGGGTGCATCGCCATGTCCATAAATAAGAACCTCGACCTCCTTCCCCATTTTGGTCTCCTTTTGATCTTTTTCCACCCTCGCTTCCACTCCAGAGTGAAACCTCGTGATAAGGGGTTGCTTCCGGAGGCGTCAGCAGGTCGGAGGAGTCGAGGCAGCACCCACGGCGGAGCTCCGATGTCGCCCTACTCCCTGGTGCTTCACCAGGTATAAGAGTTGTTTTACTGCTTAAGTAGTTAGATTTTCATTCCCATAATTTCATTATTCCATTAGGATAATGGTTAGAGTAGAGATTAGCTTAGGTTTAGTCAAATCGAACTTTGCCGGAGCTCCGCTCCGGCGACGACTTCCTTGCGATCTGTCGGTTCTCCGAACTCCTATTCACCCTCATTTCGATCCCCCATGCGTTCTCCATCTCACGATCATCCCCAATCAACCAGAGTGCTACTCTGCGAATCGAGGTCCCTCTCCTCCGCGTCGCCGGACCTCGCCACCCGCATCACTCCTTTTCGCTTGACAACTTCAAAATCGGTCGAGGTCAAATCCCTCGAGCCCCAGATACTTTCTATGCAAGTTTGGAGAGCAACGAAGCCCTCCTAGGCATTGTGGAACCAAGAACGAGGCTCTTGAAGGTCCCCCTCTTTGTCGACCTCGCCTAATCGCTATGGACCTCCAGGTGCTCCCATGAGGCCATCATTGGATGCAGCAGAGCCCCGGGAAGGATTAGAGACCCTCAGCGGAGGGAATGGAGGCCGGAGGAGCGCGCAATCTCCGATCGAAGCTCGCCAGCGTCAACCTTCTTCCCAGTCCATCCACCCCTCTCCTCCGTCGTTGGATGAATAACCCTGCGCCAGATTCACCCAATACCCTTCGATGGAGCAGCGCTCACACAATCGGATCATCTCGGATGATCTAATCTTCGCCGCCCATCATCGAACCGATACCAGCCGCTGGATGAAGGCCACGTGGATAAGTGAAAATATCATCGTCATTCATCAGCGCCTCTTCGGGGGTAAATTGCTAAATCCTCCCACATCCTTTTTGTATTTAGTATTTAGTTCTGTAAAATATTTGTAACGTTGTAAATAATTAGGTTATTTGCATAAAACCCCCTGTATTAAGTGTATATTGCATTTAAGTCCTTCCCAGCCGAGCCACGTGTAGCCCCACATGATGCGTTGTGAATTTTGCATTTAAGCACCTAACGGTTTTGTATACTGTGAAAAGGTTCCAAAATATTAAATAAATGTTCGTTTATTGGTACATTTGCAACAGAGCCCCTATCTTTATTGTTTATTGCAAAAATGCCCCTACGAGGTTGTTGTATTTTATGAGCTTCATCTAATTATTAAAAAGGGATTTTTACCCGGCAGACCCTGAAATCTTTTGCAATTACCGCTACGACCTTTGAAACATCGTAATTCCTCCCTCGACCCTGTAAACTTACTCCGCCTTACCTCACAGACCCTGCCGTTAATTTTAACTTTATTTGAGTCAACTGCTTGAGTTAGTCTTGAGTTAATCTAACCAATGGACATCCAATGGTGGAGAGGAGGCCTGGGCAGGGAGGTGGAGGGGAGAAGGGGAGGAGGCTTGGGCGGGGCGGAGGCCTGGGCGGAGGGCAGGTCGTGGGGCGCGTATCTCGGCTGCCCACTTGCCCCAAGGTCTCTGCCTCAAACCCACCACCACCACCTGCGATCCACCAGCCTCCCCTCCCATTCTCACCCCGCCCTCACCCACCTCTCCCTCTCCCTCCGCTCCCCCGCCCCCGTCTCCCTCTCCCACGTCCACCACCTCCTCTCCTCCCTCTCCCAAGTCCTCCTCCTCCCCCACGTCCACCACCTCCTCCGCTCCTCCCCCTCCCTCCCCTCCCTCCTCCACCGCTCCCTCCTCCTCGCTGACGCCTACGATTCCCTCCGCCACTCCCTCCTCTCCCTCCTCCAGCTCCTCGCCCACTCCCAAGCCGCCGTCCGCCGTCGCGACATCCGCGCGCTCTCCCTCATCGCCAGAGACCGCAGGAAGCTCGAGAAGGAAATCTCCAGGCTCGCCTCGCTCATGACCTCCAAGGCCAAGCGAGAACAGGGGACGGAGATTGTGGGTCTCATCAGTGATGCCCAAGATGCGATCTTGACGGCATCTGCGGCAGTGTTCGCTGATCTAGTGGCGTTCTCCGTTGAAAAGATTTGTGGATCCTCCGCGTCGGCGTGGTCGGCGCTGAGGAGGAGGATGAAGCAGGGGAAGGAGAAGGTGGAGGAGGGGGAGTGGGAGAGGAGCATGGAGGCGCTGAGGAGCGTGGAGGAGCGCGTGAAGGAGGCGGAGGCGGAGAGCGAGAAGGTGTTCAGGGAGCTCGTGAGGAGCAGAGTGTTGCTGCTGAACATCTTGACGCCATGACAAGGGGGTGGAGGAGCGTTGACGAAGTAAAGGACCGGTCAACATCGTCGTCTCTCGTATTTTTTCGGGTGATCTGTGTGTAAATTTTTTGTGAGATGTATTATAAGGAGTACCTGTTGGTTGATATGGAGATTCTGGAAATGGGTTTGTACAGGAAGAAGAAGACGGCAAATGGAGGTTTTGCCGATCCCTCTGTTATTACCGTCAAGTAATAATAATTTCTATCAAACGGGCAATATCTGAATTACTTTGGATTTGAGATGCCATTCCCACCTGGAGTGATCACCAAGAATTGTTCTTCCCATGTCCAAGAACGAACTCACTTTTTTTTACGGTAGTTTTCGAATACGTCGCAGCCGAGACAGCCCCCGATGCCGCAACCGAGAAATGGTCCATTCGGAGGGTGGATGAGGGGGAGGAGAAGGGGGCCGAGGAGGGGGGGAGGAGGCCTGGGCAGGTCGGGGGGGCGGGGTGGGGGAGCAGCATCGCCGGAGAGGGGGGTAGAGCGACCACGGGGGGTTCCATGACGGAGTGGCACTCCACGTAAATTTAATAAATAAAATGGGTATAATATAAATGAATATAACAGAATCTGGTTACTTTTAACGGGTCAATTAACGGCCCTTGACCGCATGGTCTGCATGGTAAGGGTTAGCAAGTTTACAGGGTCGAGGGAGGAATTACGATGTTTCAAAGGTCGTAGCGGTAATTGCAAAAGATTTCAGGGTCTGTCGGATAAAAATCCCTATTAAAAATACCTATCTTGCTCCTAAAAATCCACAAAAATTAGGATAAATGCTTTGTGCTTTGTAGATTCATGCTGCATATTTATCTAGTTATTTTGTGCACTTTATCCATTCATTAAAATTGAAATAGGAGCCATTTTTGCCCTATTTAAAGTATAAAATACCAATAAAATAAAAAATGTTTTTGAAAAATTACAAAAAATGATATATTTTGTATTTTGCTATTTATTGAGTCCAGGAACCAAAAACCCATAAAAAGAAGAAAATTAGAAAAATTTAGAAAACTCCAAAATTCAACTAAAAATATAAAAATTCAACAAAAACTCCAAAAATATATTTATCTATTATATAATTATCTATATATTATTATTATTTATGTATTAAAATTAGTTTGGGTAATTTTGGGATTTATTTACTTATTTTAAAACCCAAATTAGTTTCATATTTGTAATTAATCCCATCTCAAAGACATTTTTGACATTAAAAATGTATAAAAATTAGTAAGATTTCAGAAAAATAACAAAAAAAAATAGAAAATCTGAAAAACCTAAAAACATCATATTTATTATCTTTTGAGTCCTTATATATATACATACATATACATTTTATACATATCTGTCTCTCCTCTTATATGAATATATATATATATATATATATATCTATTTTCTATAATTAAAGATATAAAAAGAAAATCTAAAAAAAAGAAAGGGACATATGTAATATAAAAGCAAGTAAAAAAATCATAAAAACAAAAAATATAGAAATATAAAAAAATTAATTAAAAACCCACAAAAAGAGGATTCATTTAAGGATGACTTGGGTGTACATAAACACCTATGGGCTACCCATTTTTCTTGCTCTCTGTGGTTCGACCTCTACATGCTTATATACTACGCATTTTATGGTAGAGTTAATAAATTTTAATTCACATTTTTGGGACTTAATTGACTTATTCTTTATTGGGGGTTAATTTCTGCTTGATCGGGGTTTCTTGAGCGGTCGCCTCAGCGACTTCGTCTCCGCCTTGTGTGAGACGTATTTTGACCCTCACTGAAATACCTTTCATCACGGCACCGTTGCCGGGGAGCAATGAGCATAGCCTATCATCCCTTGTTATTCTTGTATGGAAATTCATTTATTCACCATTTATTCTGTGAATAGTTGTTTATTTGAAATTGTTTAACTATACATGATTCTTTTAAAGTGACATACAATTCATTTATTTTGATTGATTACTTGATTCTTTATTTCATTGATTAAGCTTATATATTAGTTCTATCTCTTTGTGGCCTTGTTGAGAGGGCCCACCATGCGAAGATGGTTTCTTAGGATGTCAAGGCAGTCGAGCTTGGAGGAGGTTGGTCTTCACTTCATGACCAGCTGGAGAGAGCACCAAGGATGCAAAGGGATGTGAATTAGTGAGGCCTTGAGTAATTAGGATCAATTTTGTAATTTATTGTGAGAGAGAGAGAGAGAGAATTTTGGCATGTAATATAACTTGGACTCTACTCTTCACAACGAGGTCCAGTGCCCGGGTGTCTGTTCACCTGGGGGCCTCGTCGCGGCTTTTCCACGTTTTTCCTCTTTCTTTCCTTTGTTTCCCGTTGTTTTGAGCTTAAACCTTTTCTTTATTTTGTTTTGTGTGCATGGAGCCCCTAGACATAGGTTGCTTGACTCAGTATCTAGGTCCACACATTAATAAGAATGCATGTACCTATAATCTCTTACGTGTGGATTTAGTCAAACTTAATTGGTTCTTCACGATTAATAGCAGCTAATGTTTAGGGTAATTTTGTCGCTTGCATACCGCCATGTAGTTAGGTTTAAAAATTCTGTTTTGCATACCGCATGGAGAGAGATGAGATGCACTGTAAGTCCTCTAACTCAGCATGCATCATTCAGTTCAATGGTGAGATTTCCATCATGGAATCAACTTGCACGGCTTTTCTGCTATCTCCCTCTGATTTTGAGCACCTAGGATATAAATGAGAATCTATAAAAACGTTAGGTGCTGGTATGAAACAGACTCAAAAAAAGTGAAAATCCAAAAAACTAAAATAAGGGGACTACTAAATAAACTTTGACCTTAATTAAAACTTGTAATGGACTATCATTGTACCAGGTTCATAAAGCCCTCCTTGTTTTCAGGTACATTTGGAGAGGGACCAAAACCCCACTCCCTTAAGCGAGGCACGTCCCATAAGGAATAGAGCCCAAATCCCAATCTGCAACCGCCTTGTGTATCGCCTGGATTTCTGAAGTATTGGCGCTTCTATCGTTCGTGGCCGAGTAGGGCCATGTCAGCGATGGTGTTCCTGCCTTGTGTGGAACATCAACATGGTCTGAAGTACTGAGCTTAGGCCAGGCCATCACGGGGGTATCTGTCTCATTGGTTTGCGTCCGAGTAGGTTCTTGCACGCTCACAGGTGATTCCGTTCCGAGCAAGAACTGAAGTATTGGTTTCGCCTATTGGCTTCCTCTCTCTATTTCTTTGGCCGAGTAGGGATCCAGGAAGGGTTACAAGGACCTCAAAAAGTACAGACTACATGTTACAAAGGGGGAGGACAAGTACGGGATTCTTTTCTGGCAGTACTCTCTCTCCTATAGGGGTAGCGTGCTAAGGACTTGCTAAAAGATATGCCTGAAATAACAACTATAAAATTGAAAAGATAATAAGTAGCCGAACCTTTACGACTCCACATGGCGTGAGTTGGTGAACACAATTATTCCGTTTGTATGGATCTAGATTAAGGTTCAAAAATCGAGCTCCGTGCCTTTGCGTAAAATTTTGTTGTATCATTCCCCTTTGACCCTCGCTCAGTTCGAGCCTTTCTATTGTTTTACACTCCTTTTTACTCCTCGTTGACCATCGTATCCTTCCTCCAACATACAATCATCTCTTGCTTCGCGAATTCGATCTATGGATGGTTTCTGTCGGGACTCAGCCGACACCCACATCGATTCCATGGACTCGACTTCGCCAATAAATTCGAGGTGATTCCCGAGAACCCGACCCGGACTTTGCGGATAGATCTCCAGACTCCTCGTCTTCTACCTTCCTTTTCCACCTAATAAACCGGGATCACTTTTGTCCCACCTTCGTTGTTGTGAATGGAAGTCGATCACAGTCCATATCCTTTTCTGTTCATAACATTCTGGGATTGACCTTGATTCCAGATCCATCATGACAGCTGAATGATATTGTGAAGTGGTCTGATTAGGATTCTCTCATTCTGTAGATAGAAGACAGACCAAGCCCTGAATCCTAATCCAGAATTTATTTCGTCAGGTTCAGACCCTAACATGGCTCCTCAAGGGAAGGGCAAGGGTCAACAGCCACCCCAGCCATAGCAAGGACAGATGCCTGATCAGAATTAGGTTAATGCACAATTGTTGGCATCCATCCAAGCTATCCAACAGTAGCTGACCGAGCAGGCCCTGGCACAGACTTCTTTTCAGGATATGATGAATGATGTAATGAATAGACACAAGGGAGGAGGAGGAGGCCGAGGAGGTGATATTCCTTCCGATGACGAGGGAGAGACAGGACATGGGAGGCTGAAACCTACACTAAAAGAAACATACAACCCTGGAGACAGCTAGATGACCAAGTGGATCCTCATTCCACCGGTGCATGCTCACTTCAAGCTAAAGCCCCAGTTCCTCGCTCTTCTTCCATCTTTCCATGGTAACACCAGTGAAGGGTCGTATATTCACCAGCAGCAATTCTCACGCATCTACCGAACTACCCATTATTCGAATGTCCCTCTGGACATTGTCAAAATGATGGCATTCCCCTTCAGCTTGCAAGACAAGGCCCTCTATTGGGTCAACCATTTGGGGACGGTTGTAACCACTTGGGGGAACTGAAGTCAGCTTTCTTGCACAAATTTTACCCTCTTGGTCGGCTGAACCAAATGCGTGCACGAATCAACAACTTCTCCCAAGGAGCCCACGAATCCATACATGAAGCATGGGAGAGGTTCACTGATCTACAAGAGAAATGCCCTCATCACGAGATCCCGAAGACCAGTTTGGTCCAACATTTCTTTGGTTGCCTGAACATTGAGAGCCAAAGGCACGTTGACGCAACATGTGGGGGTTCACACTTAAATAAGGATGAAGATGTAGTCTAGCAAATCTTTGAAGAAATGGCCGAAGGAGAGGCCACCCTCTCTTCATCAAAAGAATACCAAAAGTAGCCCCATATCCTTCAAAAACAAGTGCACATGGCAGCGTCCCACAAGGCAGAAAGATATGAGAGCTCCAACCTCAGTATCATCAGGGGCCATCTCTCGAAGGTTGATATTATTGAGAAGCGATCGCAAGACCTTGAAAAGCTTGCTGTGATCGAAAAGAGGACTCAAAACCTTGACAAGCTAGATCAGATCACCAAACACATAGAACGACCGGTAGGCACAATCAACTCTATACAGTCGGCAGTACCATCAGAAGCTCCCGCTGAGAAGAAGGACGATCTACCACCACCACATCAGTCTCAACAGAGCCATCAACCACTGGCAGTCCAGCACGTGTACTACGTGCAGGCACCCGACCAGGGCCAACCGCAGTAGCAGATGGTTGTGTACCAATCAGATTTTGCAACAGGATCTGATCCAGTCTTCCCACCACCACCCCTGATTCAAGAAGTCAACGGGGTTTGGAGCAATGAAGCACAGCCGACCCGTCCCATGGGACAACCTCAGGGTCAGCTACTGGACAACCGGCAGTACCACCAATGTCAGAGTGGTCGATTTGGGCAGTCCTCACAGCCGCCGCCACAGTACCATCATCCTTCCCCATATGTAAATCAATGGAGGCAGAATCAGCACTATCAGCAGCCGCAGTACCGCCAACCATAGCCTTTCCATCAGTATGCGGCCGCTCCACCTCAGCGGTACCAGCAGTATCCTCCTCACTCTTACCAGTAGTTTCAGCTTCCTACGCAACCCTAACACCACCAACAACAGCCTCAGCACCAGCACATGCAGCAACAGCGTGCTCTGCACGCTGAATCTTCAGAGGCAACTCCTGTGAACCCAACCATGGATTGCTTGGCCCAACTCGTCAAAGGGCTAGCAGATATAACCAAGAGGTCGACGATCTGACTGCCACCAAGACCACCATCCCAGCTCAGGTCGAAGCCAACCCCAATAGCTTTAAAAAGAAAGAGCAGGTAGTATGTGATGTCCTGGTTGCGTCTGTAGAGTCAGAAAATGATAATATTGTTTATTCTAATGATATCACTCTCAGGAGCGGTAGGGCCTTGCCTCTGTTTGCTATCAGGATTGGGGAGAATAAAGAACCAGGTGGATCATCATCTTCTACATCAGTCGTGCCAGCTACAGGGACGGGTGAGGAGGAAGAAGGAGAAGCCATTCCAGTCGTCGTGCAACACCAGCATGTCAGCAAAAACTGCAAAAAAATCAGCAAAATCAAAAAGAACAAAAAGAATTTTGCATCCGAAGTAAAGCCGCACAAACCTCGAAGGAGCCGCCAACAACAGCCGATCCCTCGCCAGCCGACGAAGCAGACGCCCTACTTTTTGTTCGCCCATCAGCACCAGTATATCAGGATCACGTTTGTACTCCTTTTTGTAGTCCAGATATACAACAATTTGTGGGTGATAGTTATGATGTAAATAAGAACTCTACTTTGCCTATCAGTGATGTAAATATTCTTTTTCCTAATGCAATTGAAAAATCCAAAAAATTTGCAAAAAGAAAAAGTGCATTGTCTGACCCTGGAGTTGTGGAAATAATAGATAACTTAAGTGTTGACTCCCTTACTGAAGGCCATGGAATACATGCCAGCTGTCAAGAAAGGATTGAAAGAAGCATGAACGAGCAAGCGTCGTCTCGCACAAAAGAACAGACGTCAATAAGTTGAGAAGCACATCCTCACCTTGGCCACAGTAGCAGCCATCAGCAACCTCCCACAGAAAAAGCAGGACAATGGAGTAACTCTTATCAGTTGTGAGATTTTCAGTCAAGTCTTCGAGCGCACTCTCCTTGACAGCAGGTCTTCCATCAACCTCTTGTCATCGTCAATAATGCAAGAATTTGGGCTGGGTCTGCTCAAGCAGACACGAATGATTCTTCAATTCATTGACAGATCCATCAAGCGAACCAGAGGTCTGTTGGAAGATGTTATAGTTAAGGTGCGGGAGATGCAATTCCCGGTTGATTTTGTAGTCCTTGATATGGACTCACCCACCCTTACTCCAGACCCCTATCATCCTTGGCCGACCATTCTTGCGTACCTCAGGCGTCGTGGTTGATTACGGGTCTGGCAAGAACACTTTTCGCTCAGACAACAAGCAGATCACTATAGACATGATTAGAGAGCCGAACGCCATGCCTGACGAGAGCCATGCAGTATCAGAAGCAGACAGTGATTATATTGCAGAAATTAGAGACTCATCACTTTCATTGAATGATTCATGGACCCAAGAAATCCTCGCTCTCGAGGAGGACTTGGAAGGCACAGTTGACCTATGCTCCGATGATTTTTGGGAGACAGACTCGCAGATGCCGGCGTAACTATGTAATTTTGAGAAGTCACCCCATCCCGAACACAATGAGCCTAGTACAAAACTGTTTGGCACATCATAAGGGTCTCAACACAATACTGAGGTTGGTAGCTCCATCAAAGAAGTACATCCCACCACCAGCATAGTGTCTGAAGTGAACAACAAGTTGGACAGATCAAAACCAGAACTCAAGCCACATCCTGCAAGCCTGAAGTATGCTTTCCTTGCGGGTGAAGAACACATGTATCCAGTCATCATCAGCAGCAGGCTGAATCCGGATCAGGAATCTCGACTTCTCGGGGTCCTAGAAAAGAACCGCAAGGTACTTGGTTGGTGCGTATCAGATCTCCATGGGATAAATCCAGCCTTGTGTTCACCCCACAGTTATCTGGAAGAAGATGCCAAGCCATCCTGTGAATTCCAAAAAAGGCTAAATCCAAACCCTCGGTACGTCGTCATGAAAGAGATCACAAAATGATGTGATGCATGCTTCATCTATCCTATCTCTGATTCAAAATGGGTAATCCCACTGCATGTAGTTCCACTGCATGTAGTTCAAGTTTTGGAAAGACTAGCAGGCAAGGAGTTCTTCTACTTTTTGGATGTGTATTCCGGGTACAACCAGGTGGGAATCACTTCCGAAGATCAAGAGAAGACTACCTTCACTTGCCCGTTCGGCACCTACACCTTCAGGAGAATGCCCTCTGGATTGTGCAACGCACCTACGACATTACAAAGATGCATGCTAGAAGTTTTCGCCAAGATGGTAGGCAGTTTTCTCGAGGTGTTCATGGACGACTTCTCAGTCTATGGTGACAGTTTTGATTCTTATCTTGGGCACCTAGACATAGTGCTTCAGAAATGTCATGAAGTCAATTTAGTGCTTTAATGGGAAAAGAGCTACTTCATGGTCACCGAAGGGGTTGTGCTGGGTCACGTCGTTTCCAAACGTGGCATGGAAGTCGACCCGACAAAGGTGGATGTTATTGCCAATCTAGAGCCACCTCAGTTAGTAAAAAATGTAAGGTCATTCATGGGGTATGTGGGATTTTACAGACGATTCATCAAGGATTTTAGTCGCATCGCCCGACCTTTAACAGAGCTTTTATGCAAGGAAACCAAGTTCAACGTCGATCATCAAGTTCTCCGTGCTTTCAATCAATTGAAGGATCTTATCACTCAAGCTCCAGTCCTACAGCCGCCGGATTGGTCTCTCCCTTTAAAGATCATGACTGATGCGTCAGACATTGCAGTCGGGGCTGTTCTAGGATAGAGAAAAGAAAAAGTGACCTATGCCATTCACTACACCAGCAAAACGTTAGATGAGCGCAAAGAAATTACACTATGATAGAGAAAGAATTGCTGGTTGTGGTTTTTACCCTTGAGAAGTTCAGATCCTATTTGCTTGGGTGAAAAGTTACCATTTTTATAGACCACTCTACTATCCGGTACCTACAGCAAAAGAAGGATGCCAAGCCGAGACTGATTAGATGGATCCTTCTCTTCCAGGAATTTGATTTGGAAATCATGGAAAAGCCTGGAGTTCATAATGTTGTAGTAGACCTTCTCTCCAGAATTGAGCAGCAAGAGTCTCACCTGAACAACACACCTATCACAGAAACCTTTCCAGACGAGTCAATTTTAGCAATGGATTCCCTCCCTTGGTATGCTGGTATAATCAATTACCTTGCCTCGGGGGTAACACTATCGGATTAGACAAAAAATCAGAAGAATAAATTCATGTCGACCATCCGTTTTTATCAATGGGAAGATCCTATCTTATTCATGGAAGGAGCGGAATGTATTTGGTGTAGGTGCATTCCTTACGAGGAGCATTATAGTGTCCTCGAGCATTGTCACTCGCTCGAATATGGTGGACATCACTCTGGAGACCGTACGGCAACTAAAGTACTTCAGTGTGGTTTCTGGTGGCCCACACTATTCAAGGATGCAACAATATTTGTCAAACGATGCATTTACTGTTAGAGATTGAAGGGTACACTCACTGCCAAAGATTCGATTCCTCTAAAGATCATCCAGATAGCAGATGTTTTTGATGCATGACGCATTGATTTCATGGGGCCTTTCCCTAACAGTCAAGGTTTTGAGCACATCCTTCTTGTCGTAGATTATGTAAGTCGTTGGGTTGAAGCCATTCCTGCTCGAGCCGCCGACAGTCGTACAGTGTGCCGATTCTTGAGAGATAACATCATTGCACGGTTCGGGATTCCGAAGATTCTCATCTCAAATGGGGGTAGTCATTTTATTAACAAAGAGGTCAAGAAATTAATGAAGGAGTACGGCATCGACCATCGTATCGCATCCCCATATCATCCTCAGACCAATGGCATGGCCGAATTATCGAACAAAGAAATCAAGACGATCCTTCAGAAACTTGTAAGTCCAGGTAGAAAGAATTGGTCTCAACTCTTGGACTCAGTCCTCTGGTCTTACAGAACAGCCTATAAGTCTCCCTTGGGCATGTCACCCTATCGTCTTGTATATGGGAAGCCGTGCCATCTGCCTGTCGAATTAATTCACAAGTCTTTATGGGCAATTAATATGTGCAATTTGGACTTTCAGAAAAGTGGTTAGAAAAGAAAAGATGATCTGAACAGACTCTTGGAGTTCTGAGACTATGCATGAGATAAGACATTGATGTACAAGCAAAAGGTGAAACGCTGGCATGACCGGCACATCAGACGAAAGACCTTTGAAGTTGGACAGAAGGTGTGGTTATTTGATGCAAAGTTACGGATCTTCCCGGGCAAATTAAAGAGTAAATGGACAGGGCCATTCCGAGTTAGTGAAGTGTGTGACAATGGAAGTATTGCCATATCAGAATTGTCCCCTGACGCACAACCATTCGTCGTCAATGGTCAACTCCTGAAGTCTTACCTCGAGCTTGATACATTCTTGGCCGTTGTCGACTCCATCCAGCTTCTGCACCTTGATGACATACCCACAACATTGTCAGCATTAGAAGATTCAGACGATGCACCTCAAAAACTATTCATCTGATTTCTTCTTTTCCTTTTCTATCCAAAAAAAAGGTGTCGTCCCATGTTGACAGTCTCCGATACTTAGGACACACTTTGTCCTAAGTATAGGGGGTGTGCACCCCGAATTTCTCTATTCTTTGATCCTCTTCATTGTCTCCTCTTCTTGTCTATACTTAGGAGTATCTTACCCTATGTATAGGGGGAGACAATCTGAGTACAATCTGTTTATTCCCACCCTTGACCCTCCCTACTTTGTGTACAGTATGCTATACTTAGGATTACTTGATCCAAAATATAGGGGGGACAGTCAATTTCTCATACGTTCATCTCTTATTCGTATATTCTTTAGACTTGTCTATACTCAGTCTGAGTTATGTCTTCTCTTTTCTCTTCGATCTATGAGGACATAGCTCAAGCTAAGTATAGGGGGTTCGTATATACTATGTATATACTATAAGCCATAACTCATACTGTAAATAAAATACTACCTCAAGCTAAAAGTAATGATAAAACTATTTCTATTACTATAATAAAAGATGATGGTGAGCTCCTTAGACTCTTTTTGCCCTTACTGATTAATAAATCAGAAAAAAATGCTTTGTGCAAAATGTTCTCCTTTTGAAGAAACCGTTTGAAAATTGTTTGAAAAACGTTGTGTACAAAGTATTCAACCTTTGTAAATAGTTTTGCTTGCAAAATTTATTTGAATGAAATAAAAATGTTCAAAAAGTGGTTTGAAAATGGTTGGAAAAATGGTTGTAAAATTATTTTGAAAAATCTATCTATACTGTTCGAAAAACCTTTGCAAAATCATTTTCAAATGCGTGTACATGTTTGTAAAAATATTTTGGACTATAGTCCTCAAAATCTTTTGAAAATGATTCTCAAATAAGTCTGAGGAGTATACACAAAAATTTGTCATGCAAAAAAATAAGCAATAATTCCAAGAGCCTAAACCATTTTGTACATAAAGTGTAGTTTTTCTTTGTATACACTAATTAATAAATCAGGTTAAATACCTTTAAAGAATGATTTGAAAAATGGTGTGAACTGTTTGGAAAACTTGCTGTGAATTGTTTTCAACATGTGTAAAATCACTTTGTTTGTAAAATTTTCTTCTTTGTGTGAAATAAAGGATTTGAAAACCCATGTGCAAATGGTTTGAAAAACGCTTGTGAAAATTATTGTGGAAAATATATATACATAGTGTGACAAATCTTTGCAAAATGGTTCTCAAATGTTTGTAAATGATTGTAAAAATTATCGTGTACTATAGTTTTGCAAATATTTTCAAATAAATAAAAATGGAGAGATCTGTAAAGCCGTAAATAAAAAGTCTTTATCAATTACCTAGAATAAACAGGATAACATTTATAAATTCTTTAAAATTCTTTAAGCTTGTGAAATAAAGCAGCACGCCGTGTAAATATTTGTACATACTTTTTTGTGTGCCAAGATTTTTAGTTGCAAAAATTCTTTGTGTAAAAAGATTCTTTGATTTTTTTTAACTCATTGTGAAAAAAAAACTGCATCATTCATTGTGCATAGCATATGCATATCATTCATATTCTTTTTGAGTGAACTTGATGATTGAACCAGTCCAATAAAGTCTGAAATTAGAGCTTGAGTGGACCTTACCGCACCTAACTGCACTGGAACCTTATGGGAACTAGGTTTAAGGTACTTCAGGTCTATTCAGACTTAATTCTTTGAGAAATCAGGGATGGGTTCAAGTCACCTCAACTGCCTAACTAGAACTTTTCGAGACACGCGCATGACTCTTGTCGGCTGTGACCTAACTTGGACAATTGCACCGTTCACTTGGCTCAACTCAGTTGGAGTGGTGAGGGGGTTGGATTTGCCAGTCTGAGACGCACACGGGTGGAAACATTTGTCCTCGTCTAGGGAGGGAAGTGCTCCCCAACCTGGCCAGTTTCAATGAAGTCGAATGACAGGAGAGTGTGGGTGGCAATAAAGCTTCAAAAGAGGGATAGTCTTCTGGCTCAAGAGGAAAAAGTCCTTATGTAAATGCTGTTGTGAATAGTATTTCAAAAAAATCTCCAAAAAAGTGGAAAGGCTTGAAAATAAAAGTAAAAGTGTCTGTCGGAGCATGTATATATGTTGTATAGAAAATAAGCAAGCTTGAGCATCAAAGTTATACCATGTGAGCCTGCAGCTGGATGACTTGACTACACTGGTCTTGCATCCCAGGATAGGTAGCTACACTAGCTACCGCCCATTCTCTTCTTCACCTCCTCTTCTTGAGTCGTATGCCACTTGAACTTAGAAGGGAATACCCTGCTCCTCGACGACAGAGGGTTGGATTGGGGAATCATTGGGTTTTCATTCTGGAGAAGTCAGTTCCTTTGTCATTTCAGTTGGGGAGAGCCACTATCACTTACAATGTACAAGTCAGCTTCACCGTCATAAGGGTTTGTGTAAGATGTAGGCCAGTTCTGATCAGGCTATTGAGGTGGGTTGAACCGAGTCCTGTGACTCTCAAAGGCTGTTGTGTCTTAAAGTTGGTTCCCGACCAGGTTCTACACACATCCACACTCAAGGTATAACAGATGCTCCAAATTCTGATTTTGTAAGGACAAGATATTACACTTAAAGCAATCCTATTCACTCTATCTTTTTCAATCTTCTTTTTTCTTTTCTTCTTATTCGTTATTCTTTTTGTACTTATTGCATAAGTATTTGCTAGGGACTAGCAAAAGCAAGTATAGGGGGGTGATGAATCACCATTTCATCACCTTTATTCTAATATTTTGGCCTTAAAAACCCCATCAAATGCATGTAAATAGCATCAATTTATACATAATAACATTCATTATTTATCGTATTAAGTGTACATAAAATAAGGTTTGTAATGCCAAAATTATAGAATAAAGAGAAGAAAAGAAAAAGGAATAAAATATTGCAAATATTTTATGGCCCTAACCCCGAGACCAAGTCCAGAATGGAATTGGTCGACAAGAAATAAAGTAGAGGGAGATAAGGGCCAAGAATACAATAAATATCTCATTTATTCATTCTTGATTTATGCATTTTTTACACCTATTTTATTATCCAGTAATTATTCATCAAACAAATAAATTTTATATACAAAAGTTATAGATAATAATGTAAATAAAAATACAAAGTTGAGTTTGTACAAAAATAATATACAGTGTACATTTTATACCCAGAATAAAGAGCCAAAAACCAAATTTCACAGACTCATATCTTTTAAATAAAAACTCAAAACATGGCAAAATCACCTCTAATTGTATATACCTTTTCAAGATCTATTTAAAGAAGGTGGTTTCATATTTTTTGGATTTAATATACACAAGATAGGTTTTGGGCCCCTACTGTACATAATACCGATTAAAATATTCAATTTATTCATTACCTTTTATTTTTACAAAATCATATTTTTATAATTTTGTAAACATTATTTATAACATATGTGTACATTAAAATGAGAATTAAACCTAAAATAAAAAGGAGAATAAAATAAAACTATGCCAAAACATAGACAAAATACCTATGTTCTATATATATATAAATAAATGGAAAATACATTCTTTAATTCTTTCATAGAATTTTAAATATTACATATATTATATTCAAAATACAAAACAAAAATAAAAACTTATTAAAACACATTAAAATAAAAAGAAAAATACAAAACATAGACAAAAGACTATAACTACACCTATACAATTCATTTACCTATTTATTTAAAGGTGCAAATTAACTCATAAAAATAAAGCAAAAATATATTTAGGTATAAAAAATAAGTTATAAATATATAAAATAATAGAATAAAATAAAAAAAATAAATTGTACAAAATACATGTAAATATACCTATAAACACACTATTAAAATAAACTCATAATAAAATACATCTAAAAATAAATAAAAATCATAAATAAATACTATATTACGTAATAAAAAATTTTATTTTATGAGCAAAAATTAATAAAAGCATTTATCATGTTTAATTAATAAGTCAAACCGGCGTTGATGTGGACCAATCAGGACATTTCATTTGTTGACCGCCCGGTCATCTCCTTTACCAGTAGCCGCCCTGTGTCGGAGCGTCTCTTCAGCCCGTCTTCTCTGACTTTCCCCTTCTAGTTCATTGACTATCTAACCTCCATTCCATCAGGAAAAGGTTCTGTCAGTGATCCATCCTTCACGCCAACATCTCAGATCGATCATCAGACCAGGAGATAAGATGTGGCACCCTGGTCAATAAGGGTGCATCGCCATGTCCATAAATAAAAGCCCCGAGCTCCTTCCACATTTTGGTCTCCTTTTGTTCTTCTTCCACCGTCGCTTCCACTCCAGAGTGAAACCTCGTGACAGGGGGTTGCTTCCGGAGGCGTCAGCAGGTCGGAGGAGTCGAGGCAGCACCCACGGTGGAGCTCCAGCGTCGCCCTGCTCCCTGGTGCTTCACCAGGTATAAGAGTTGTTTTACTGCTTAAGTAGTTAGATTTTCATTCCCGTAATTTAATTATTCCCTTAGGATAATGGTTAGAGTAGAGATTAGCTTAGGTTTAGTCAAATCGAAGTTCGTCGGAGCTCCGATCCGGCGTCGATTTCCTTGCGATCTGTCGGTTCTCTAAACTCCTGTTCACCCTCATTCCGATCCCCCATGCGTTCTCCATCTCACGATCATCCCCAATTAACCAGATCCCTACTGGCTCTGCGAATCAAGGTCCCTCTCCTCCGCGTCGTCGGACCTCGCTACCCGCATCACTCCTTTTTGCTTGACAGCTTCAAAATCGGTCGAGGTTGAACCCCTCGAGCCCCAGATACTTTCAATGCAGGTTTGGAGAGCAACGAAGCCCTCTTGGGCATTGTGGAACCACGAACGAGGCTCCTGGAGGTCCCCCTCTTCGTCGACCTCGCCTGATCGCTATGGACCTCCAGGTGCCCCTATGAGGCCCTCATTGGATGCGGCGGAGCCCCAGGAAGGATTAGAGACCCTCGGCAGAGGGAATGGAGGCCGAGGGAGCGCGCAATCTTCGATTGAAGCTCGCCAGCGTCAACCTTCTTTCCAGTTCATCCACCCCTCTCCTACGCCGTTGGATGAAGAACCCTGCGCCAGATTCGCCCAAGACCATCCAATGGAGAAGCGCTGAGACCGTCGGATCATCTCAGATGCTCTAATCTTCGCCGCCCATCATCGATCCGGTACCAACCGCTGGATGAAGGCCACGTGGATAAGTGAAAATATCATTGTCGTTCATCAGCGCCTCTTCGGAGGTAAATTGCTAAATCCTCCCCCATCCTTTTTGTATTTAGTATTTAGTTTTATAAAATAGTTGTAACGTTATAAATAATTAGGTTAGTTGCATAAAACCCCCTGTATTAAGTGTATATTGCATCTAAATCCTTCCCAACCGAGCCACGTGTAGTCCCACATGATCGAGGAAATTTCGTACAGAGACCCCTGGAGTTTATACAAATTGCATTTTGGTCCCTCCGAGTCTGGATCACGTGTAGCCACACGTGATGCATTGTGAATTTTGCATTTAAGCACCTGGCGGTTTTGTATAATGTGAAAAGGTTCCAAACTATTAAATAAATGTTTTGTTTAGTTGGTACATTTGCAACTGTGCCCCTATCTTTATTTTTTATTAAAAAAATGCCCCTACAAGGTTGTTGTATTTTATGAGCTTCATGTAATTATTAAAAATACCTATCTTGCTCCTAAAAATCCACAAAAATTAGGATAAATGCTTTGTGCCTTGTAGATTCACGCTGCATATTTATCTGGCCATTTTGTGCATTTTATCCATTTATTAAAATTGAAATAGGAGCCATTTTTGCCCTGTTTAAAGTATAAAATACCAAAAAAATAGAAAATGTTTTTGAAAAATTACAAAAAAATGGTATATGTTGTATTTTGCTATTTATTGAGTCCAAGAACTAAAAACCCATAAAAAGAGTAAAAGAAAAATAAAAAAATTAGAAAACTCCAAAATTCAACAAAAAAATATAAAAATTCAAAAAATCCAAATATATATATATTCTATAATTATCTATATATTATTATTTATGTATTAAAATTAGTTTGGTTAATTTTGGTATTTATTTACTTATTTCAAAACCCAAATTAGTTTCATATATGTAATTAATCTCATCTCAGGGACATTTTTGACATTAAAAATGTATAAAAATTAGTAAAATTCCAGAAAAATAACAAAAAAATTAGAAAAATATGAAAAACCTAAAAACATCATATTTATTATCTTTTGAGTACTTATATATATATATACCTATCCTTTGTATACATATCTCTCTCTCCTCTTATATGAATATCTCTCTCTCTATATATATATTTTCTATAATTAAAGATATAAAAAGAAAATCTAAAAAAAAGAAAGGGACATATGTAATATAAAAACAAGTAAAAAATCATAAAAACAAAAAATATAAAAAATATAAAAAAAAAATAATTAAAAACCCACAAATAGAGGATTCATTTAAGGATGATTGGGGTGTACATAAACACCTATGGGCTACCCATTTTTCTTGCTCTCTTTGGTTCGACCTCTACATGCTTATACACTATGCATTTTATGGTAGAGTTAATAAATTTTAATTCACATTTTTGGGACTTAATTGACTTATTCTTTATTGTGGGTTAATTTCTGCTTGATCGGGGTTTTGTGAGCGGTCGCTTCAGCGACTTCATCTCCGCCTTGTGTGAGATGCATTTTGACCCTCGCTGAAATACCTTTCATCAAGCCCCGACCGTAAAATCTGAAGCATCCGTTATGATCTCACAGGGAAGAGACCAATTAGGTGGTTGTAGGATAGGAGCACTGATAATCATATCCTTCAGTGTGAGGAAGGCAATAATACATTTGTCATCTAACAAAAACTCGATGTCTTTGCCTAATAATTCAGTTAACAGTCGGGCAATCTTGGAAAAATCTTGAATGAATCGTCTGTAAGAAAAGATCGTAGCTTCTTAATGTTTGATGGTGATTTGAGATGCTTGATGACATCCACCTTGGCAGGATCAACCTCCATGCCTCGCTAGGAGATGACATGCCCCAACACGATCCTGTGTGTAACCATAAAATGGCTCTTTTCCCATGACAGAACGAGAACTACCTCACAACATTTGTGAAGAACCTAGTCTAGGTGCACTAAAAATCGTCAAAGGACTCACCATAGACCGAAAAATCATCCATAAAGACCTCTAGAAAATCACCAACCATGTCTGCAAAAATTGCAAGCATACACCTCTGGAAAGTAGCAAGGGCATTGCACAATCCAAAGGGCATCTATCTAAAGGCATACGTGCCAAACGGACATGTGAAGGTGGTCTTCTCCTTGTCTTTAGGAGCAATAGTGACCTGAATGTATCCAGAGTAACCGTCAAGGAAAAAGAAGTATTCCTTCCATGCCAACCTTTCTATGACCTGGTCTATAAAAGGCAAAGGGAAGTGATCCTTCTTCGTCGCGGCGTTCAACTTTCTGTAATCGATGCACACCTACCATGACATGGTTACTCTCTTTAGAATCTCCTCTCCATTCTCATTCTTAATCGTCTAAATTCCTGACTTCTTCGAAACAACATGTAATGGGCTGACCCATTCAAAGTTGGAGATGGGATAGATAAATCATGAGTCACACCATTTTGTGATCTCTTTCTTGACAACATCTCGTAAAATCGAATTTAGACTGCACTGAAATTCTATGAAAGGCTTGCTATCATGATCGAGATATATATGATGAGAACACAAAGAAGGATTGATCCCACGGAGATCAGATACAGTCCACCCAATAGCCTTGCAGTTTCTTTCAAGAATCTCCATCAGACAAGATTCTTGTTCTTCAGTCAAAGATGAGCTGATAATGACCAGAAACTATATATGTGGACCTATAAGGAAAGGGTATTTCATGTTTGATGGCAATAACTTCAGCTCTGGTAAGGTAGACTCTGGATTTGTTATAACTTTATCTGTATGTATAATGGGATCGGTACCGGTGGTAGATGTATGTGTAATATGGTTATCCACCATCTCAATATGCTCTAGAGTCGGACTACAGAAGATGTCTAAAACATCATCCGACTCACTACTATGCTCATCCTCAGAATGACTAGAGGAAAATAACACAGCCAAATGAAACTCGATCTCCAGATCATCCTAAATGGAGGAATTATGTAAACACTCTGCATATGAAAATCTGTAATAAAATCCTCGGATATCTGATCCCTCTGCTTATCATCATCCATACTGAAATATAAAGTATCCTCAGAAGAATTGCTAACTGTAGTCTTTGACCCATCCTCTGCTAGGAAATCATGGGTCTCTACTTGATACCTCTCAAGTTCGTCAAAGCGAACCTCATCCATGTAATCACAAGTGGCTAAAGAACTCAAGGTATCTGTAGATGCGTCACTGGGTGTGTGTGTGTGTGTGTGTGATTTTCTTGACATCTCTATATGTACCTTCTCGTCCTGGGCACGAAAGAATACCTTCCCTATATCATAAACGAAGAGAGCCTTTGGGGTCTCTAAGAAAGGCCTCCCAAGAATGATCGGGGTAAGGTGCAACTATATAGGGCAATCCCTGTCTGGGACACTAAAGTTCACTGGAAACTGTAGGCCCTGCACGGTCACGATAACGTTCCTTAATACTCCCCTAGGTCTCTTTACAGATCTATCAGCAAACTAAAGGATATTACGGTATTTGTAAAGAGGACCTAACTCAAGATTGTCGAGTAGACAAGATGGTATCAAATTGATCGAGCAACCGTTATCGAATAGAGTGTGATCGAATGCTGCCTGGGCAATCTCGCATCTGACATAATGTTCTCTTGAATCCTTCTTCTTCTTAGGTAATTTGTTCTGTATGGCGCAGGATGTAGCCTTGGTCAAAACATGCTTTTCTATTCGTAATCTCTTTTTCCTACGTGTGGTACATCAATTCTCCAGTTGATTCTTGAGCGTAGGAAAATGATCCAAAGCATCGTGAAGTGGGATCTTCAAAAAGATGTGATCTTTTAATAATCGTCCAGTCTCTGGAGTCACAACATTCTTTTTGGTATTTTTCTTTCCTTTTCCAAACAAGGCATCAGGAAAAGGAACAATATCAGGATTGACAAAATCAAACTATTTTATTCAGCTCAGAATCAGCTTGCGCATCGAGAGTTTCAGAATTATGTACAAAATTCTCTAAAACAGGGAAAGAATATTTTTTTGTCGGGAGTATCTGCATGGTCTGGCATGATATCGTCGTCTGACTTGCCTGTATCTGCACTCCCTTTTCTCTGATCTTCTCATCTTCGTGATTGTTCTCCTTCTCAGCATCAGAATGTGTCTGCTCATGGATTGGCTCTTGCTCCTCATCAAGTGCCCTCTCCTCTACTCTATCAAGTGTGCGTGGTGATCTACCTCTCTTAAGACAATTGAAGTTAGATAAGAATTCAAGAAATGAGATCATGCCTGTAGTGGTGTCTACCTGATCTGGATGCCTCCTTTTGTTGTTTGGGTCCATCTGAGGCTAAGCTAGAAGAGTGATCTTTGGCATGGTGAACTCATCCAGACAATGATTAACCTGCTCCATCTCTGTTCTATGAGCAGTCTAGAGTGTGCTCAGTATATCCATGATTTGATTTAGTGCCAGGGCCTGTGAAGACATCTCAGACTCTGTGTGGTGTCCCTATCTTTCTTCTCTCCTACCTTGGCATGTATTGCTGCGGAGTGTATGGTTGAGAAGATCTCTGTGGTGTAAAGGAAGACTGTTGCTGCTGCTGGTAATGATATTTTTGTGAATGATTAGCAGGATATTGATAAGAATGTAGTCTCTGATATGCGTGCAGATGAGACTGCTGCGTGAAAGGTTGTTGGTGCTGAAAGTGTGGACGTCCATGTTGCGGCTGACTATACTATTGCTGCTGATGATGAGGTATACTCGGTTGCTGAATCAGAGTGTACCATATTCCATTGATCTCAAGAGGGGCTTGAGACTCAACGTCTGTGTCCACAGAACTGGTGATCTGGCTAGTATTGGCATGAGACTGGTCCTCATACCAATGAATCTGCGGAGTCTCTGGCTCGCTCTGGACGAAATGTATCTGGCGAGTGGGAGGAGTGAGTAAAGATCTTCGTACAGGTTGTGAAGTCGAAGAAGCTTGATCCTGCTGATACTGAAGTTGCAGTTCCTTCACCTTCTTTGTAAGATCACTCAGCTGCTGAGGCAGATATGAGAGTTTCTCTAACTCCCACAGCGGCTGTAAGTCCTGAACTTGCTTCTGAATAACATATACCAAAATTAACTTTTCGCTAATAAAACCCATGTTGGTATTGGATTCAGAATCTGAAATGTTTGTCATCCTATGATGCACTCGATGATGTGGTGGTTGAGGGGATTTCTACAATGTCTGCGTAGAGTCAACGACTCTCGAGTTCTCTACCATCCCTTCGAAGATGGACCAGACTGATTTGTCATCCTTATTTAGATAGTTGTTGCCACATGCGACACTTACCAGCACCTGAATGTCTGGCTGGAGTCCACCAAAGTAATTCTGTACCAGCAACTTCATTGGTATCTCATGATGAGGACATCTCTCCGTCAGATCTTTGAATCGATCCCATGCCTCATGGAAAGATTCATTCGGTAATTGCATGAAATTAGAGATCTGACTCCTCATCATATTCGTCCTTTCTAGAGGAAAATATTTACCCAGAAAAGTGGACTTTAGATCGTCCCATGTAGAAATTTCCCTTCATAAATGACTCAACTAGTAAAGTTCCTTATCTGCTAAGGCGAAGGGAAAGTCTTTGAGGTGAACACCCTCTTGCGTAATTCCTGAATGGCTTGACGTACCATAAATCATCTCGAATTGCTATAGAAAGGTAAACGGCTCCTCTGTAGCATTCCTGTAGAACTTAGGAAGCAAAGAGATGAAGGATGGTCTCAGCTCGTATGGCCCTTGATTCAGCGGTATCCGAATCCAATGATGTAGCGTTCGCGCTCCTGGGTCATACTCAGCTCATAACGTGGCAGGAACCAGTGCATCCGATAATGGGTTCCCGGATCCTGCTCTCAACGCGACTATCTCAGCTCGCAACTCATTTTAAGTTCGGAATTGTTCTTGAATCTGTATGTTCATCTTTTGTAATGTGTCAAGAATCCCGGTTGTGATGTCTGTGAATGGATCCGGTCTTCCATCAGTATGGTGCTCCTCAGCTGGCCTCTCCTCTGTTGGTCCTTTTCCACAAGCCTTGTGCTTCAAATCTTCTGTGAAAGAGAACTTCTCGTAAGAACTCAGCGAAAAATCAGCTAGAGAAAGTGATGATAAATTGAGGCAAGTGTTTGCCTCAAAAGACTGGCCTAAAGGCAAGGGAGTCTGGGTCTGACTCTCCTTGAGATCTGGGGACCAACTCGGGAAGAGGGTCATCCCGAGTTTGTGAAGATGTACGACGGACGGTGAAAGATCGAGAGCTCATGGAGTCTGAGCAAAATAGTCGTCGAGTTGTCATCTTCGATGTCAAGAGAGTGAATGGAAGAGCACGGTTATCGACTCAAGAGAGATGGAAAATGTGTAAAAGCTACGGTAACTCATGCCCCGCAAGCAAACACAAAGCAAACCCCATATTCACCAACACAACCCAATGATGACCGTAAGAGTTCGGTCGCTTATATTTTCGGTTATAGAATTATATTAGCATACAAGTGTATTCTCCGATTATCGTGAGCTGATAGGTGCCTGAAGTTTCCCCATAATACTGTCACGAGTCCTTACAGAAAACCACTTGTTCTAATCCAGTATGGGGGTAAGTACGGACCGTTTCCGGCTACTTGTGTTGCTTGAGGACAGAGCCTTATGTAGTGTCCTCTAAACCACCCACTCAGCTAAGTAAACTCAGACCAATTCCGTCTACTAGAGCGTACCCACTGAAAAACAGTGATTAGGTGTATGGACTAAGTAGTTTCTTGAAAGAAACACGGACTTTGGTTCTATCCTTAAGGGTTGTCTCTCACTTGCAAACTCTGAGAAATGTGGGGATTACTATCCCAAATCAAATGATCCTTACATTTATTTTAGGTCATATACTTAAGCAATTCCGATTTTATTTTTGGTATTATATTTTTTTGGATCTTTTTCAAACAAGCGTCTAACGAGTGTCTTTTTTTCTTTTCTTTTATATAAACCTAAAATCATGCACCTAAGTTGCGAGTCCTAAGACTAACTACGAGGGCGTATTCAGATAGAAAAAAATGAAAACTCCTAAGCATGCCCTAGCCTCGTAAAAAGCTACGGAAAACTAGCGATGTGAAAAAACATGGTGGGTGCCCTGATCCCCCGTATGCACGACACTCAGTGAATCAGACCCCGAAGAAAATGGGAGGGGAGGTACAAGTTTAGATGCCCTTATGGGGCCCCTTTCTAAAGAAAACAAAGACACGGGCAAGTGCCCTTTCTTTTTTTTCTTTTTTTTACAAAAATAAATGAATAAGATACAACACAGACCCTAACTAATCCTTCCCTCAACAATCGAAAATCTCAGTCTTTGCACTTTTAAATGCTTCGGCTTTCGAGGAAAATAACTTAACTTGTAGGCCCTGCTAAGATTAGTTAAGAAAGAACAAAAATACACAAAAAAACGTACACAAAAATTTCAAAGAAACACGAAAAATCGTAAAATAGAAGAAAAATGTAAATAAAAAGCCGAAAGAAAACAAAATTTGTTAAAACAAGAATATGAGATAAAATCGAGTCAAAAATCATTGTAGAAATAATGCCTCCCTGGCAACGACGCCATTTTGATAACGCAGTTTTGTCCTATGATTAATATGTTAGTGTAGAGACAAAGCCAGAGAGAGGTAACTGTGTTGAGTAAACAAAATACGATAAAATAAGAGGGAGATGAAGCGGCTCTTATTTTATTGTTCACTACTTATTTTATCAGGTGAGCACACATGGGTCGAACTCAAGGAGGCAGAATATTAAAGCGACGGTTTTCGAGACAAGGAAAAAATTCCAGAAAAGTACTCTTTTATTATTAACTTTACAAGGAAAGAAATTGAAAACAAATCCGACTCAAAACAAACTCAAGATGATGAAATTCAAAACAACAAAATGAAGCAACGAAAAATCTTGGGAAAATAGCATAAAAATGTCTTGAGTAGTAATTAGGCTACACTAAAAAAATCGTAGAAAAATGCGGAAAATTCGAGGTCCAAACAACCCCTACAAGCCAGGGGCATAACTACACAGAAAAGTTACTGTTTTTATTACAATATGGTCCCTGAGGGGACTGAAATGAAAAGAAACTAAAGAAGTTGCATTTAGGTCCCTGTACAATTTTTGGAAATTTTGGAGGCGGCTTTAAAATTCTGGAACTTGCTTGAGTAAGTACGCAATTTCTCCGCCGTTACGCAGTGGATGACTATGATTAGTAAGCTGCGTTCAATCAGAATCATCGATGGAGGACACGTATCGCACACCTGTGCGTCCGGTCTGTTCTTACTGTTCTTGAAGTCTGTTGCGCAGCTGACGACTCGGTCTTCTTCTCCAATTTTTCTCTGACGAACGACGCGATCTTTAGGCTTCCAGCATGGCCAGAGGGGTGACATCTTCACCCCTCGAGCTCGCTCGCGGCAATGCTCCTCCGAAAGTGGCTGAAGGCGGTGGTTCTCAGTCGACTAAGTTGGTGGTCCAGCGATCCTAGAACTGATGATAAGGCTGATACACCATCTTCGATTATGGAATGCGTGAATATTGAAAGCTCTAGATGTCTTGAATTTGCTCCAGATGAAAGCAAATCCTGCAAGGAATGATAGTATATGCTCGATTTGCAAAGAAATCGGCCAAATGATTAAGAATTGCAAGATCAAATATGGTGTTTCCAGACTTAATACAGAACGGTCTGAAATAATGGTGAAATAGCAAAGAATCGAGATGTGAAGTGGTTTATTCAAAATGGCGAAGGATGGACAAATAGATTTGTGAAGAGAGGTGTATATACCTCAATTAACTGCTCGATGCTCGATCTTCCTGGAGCTTGACGTGGTGCTGGGCGGCAATGCAAGGTGAGGATGCACCTTGGAGCTTCTCCTACGACGTCCCTCTTCCACGTGGGGCGGCTGAACTGCGCTATCACCACCGGAGTCAGCCATCACAAGGCTTGGAAGGAGAGGGATCGGTTCTGGAACTTGGAGTTTTAGGTAGTTGGAGAAGACCATCTAATGGCATCAACTTTATGAGCTTTTATAGGAGGATCGAAGAGTTTGTTGTATAGATCAAATGGTTGGCGTGAATGAAGGTTGTTAGGGGAAGAAGTTAGAAGGCTTAGATCGATCGAAGAGGTTAGAGATGAAGCGGAAGAAATTGTTGAAGATGGCTGGTTCGAATAGAAGAAACACCAGCTTCTTGCAGAAGAAGAGCCAAGTGCTGACACGTGTCAGCACCTGGTTGGCCAGATATGTAAAATTCAATCTAAATTAGATAATAAATAATAAATAGCATTATTTTAAATAGGTATAAAAACGAAAAATAAGAGAATTAAATTATCTAAATTATGGCATAATTATTTTTTCTAAATAATAAATATTATTCGAAATATAAATATTATACCAATAAGTAAGTATAAATAATACTTAATAAATAGGTATTGAATTTTTAATTAAATAATTAAATAATTATTAATTTTATATTTTATTATTTATAATAATAATAATAAATAATGCCTTTAGGATTTTTTATGGATCTTAATAAAATAATTTATATATATTAATAAATACAGGTATAAGTTAGATAGTTCAATTGCATCTATAAATTAGGGTTTTGGATTTTATTAAAATAATAAATAAGCTCCAAAATTTCTGAAATAAATCATAATGAAAATGCAAGATCATGAAAATAATTAAAAAAAATTTTTTGAGAGAAATAATTAAAAATTATAAAATCACTAAAACTATAAAATAGTGTGTTTTAAATAAGATAAATAGCCCAGAAACCTCGTTGTCATTAATTCCCAAAACTGATTTTTTGCAAATAGACTCTGATTTTAATGGAATCACCTCAATTAATCAGAGAATATTATTTTACGAACTTTAAAGGTGAGTAGATTGAAATTGGAGTTCGTATAAAGAAGTTATGATGTTTAGAATTTGAGAATTTGATAATTTAAAAGTCAGATTTCTTGGCATATTTACAAGATAATATTTTTAACTTATTTTTATATTTTATATACATTTTTAGAAATAATTAGGAAAAGAATTTGGTGAAAAATATATATGAATTAATTAAAAATCAATGAAAATTTGATGGATATTTGATAAATAGTGAATAATGTGTGGAGTGTGTTTTAATTATTTTTCGATTTTCCTTCCCTTATCTCCCCCTACTTGTTGATCTGTCAACCAATTCAAGCTGACTTGGTCTCGAGGGTTAAGTTATATAAATATATCTTTCTGCTATATTTATATTTTCCGAGTCATAGTAAAAATATATACATATTTACAATCTGCATTTTTTCTTTTTATTATTATTTTTTTATTTTTTATTTATTTACATGTTTTTGATGCATAAAAGAGCATTTCTATTCATGAATGGGATTTTGATAAAATATGGAAATTAATGAATATTTACATATATTTGTTAAGAGTTTTAAGACAAAATGCGACAGAAATGTTAATGAATCATGGATTGACCAATGTGATCAATGTGTTTAGGGAAGGTAATAGGGGTTTTGAGAAGGTCAATAGAGCATTGTTGTTCCTCCTTCCCATGAAGGACCATCCGTTGAGAGTTGAAGACTACAAGTCGATTCCTTTGTTCAATGCCATATTTTGATTATTGCGAAGGTCCTATCGAATAGCCTAAAGGTTGTCCTCGACTCAGTGGTTCGCAATGGTCAAACTACTTTCATACCAGGCCGACGGATGGTTGATGGGCTAATTCGCGCATCAGAAATTTCCTTCAGTGGAGACGTGAAAAAAAGAAGATATTGATTTGGAAAATAGATTATGTGAAGGCATACGACTACATGGACTAGAATTTTCTGTGGTTGTCTCTAAGGCATCGCGGCTTCTCAGAGTTGTGGATTTCATGGATGAAGATGTGTGTCACGACTTCCTCTTATTCGGTGCTGGTAAATGGAAGACCTGAAGGGGGCTTCTTCCAACCCAGAGGGGACTTCGGCAAGGTTGTCTTTTAGCACCGATGTTGTTTGTCTTGGTGGCAGGTGCTTTGGCAGTTCTATTCAGACGTGCATTAGACGGAGGTTGGTGTGAGGGGTTTCGTTGTGGCTCAATCTCGATCCCTCTATTGCAATATGTGAATGATACAATGCTCTTTCTGGGAGGTTCGGAGGATATAACTAGAAGAGCAATGCAGATTTTAGAGGTCTTTGGCAGTTTTTCAGGCCTTCAGATCAACAGAAATAAGTTAGTCGTGATTCCATTCAGATTGGAGGAGGAGTTGGTGGTATAATGGCAGATTTGTTGGAATGTCCTCTAAGGGAGTTGCCTATTTCTTACCTAGTCTTCCCTCTGATGGTTGGCAAACCCAAGAAGTCGAATTGGATCTTGGTTCTGCAGAGATTTGAGGAGAGGTTGGTAGGTTGGAAAGCGATCTTCCTTTCTAATGGGGGAAAATTTGTCCTCCTAAAGCATGTGCTTCCGGCTATCCCTATATTCTTTTTCTCCACTAGATAGATGCCAGTTGGTATCTGCAAAAAGATCGAAGCAATGATGAGGAGATTTTTCTGGTCTGACGGAAAGTAGCAAAGATAGGGCGTGCATTTGGTGGGTTGGGAGGAGATGACGCACTAGAAAAAGGAAGGAGGCGGTATTCAGGATGTGACATGCATGAACAAAGCACTATTGGCAAAATGGGTCACTTAGATTTGGGGCATTTCAAATAGATTGGTGGCCAGACTTCTGCGGAAGCTCTATGGAGTTCAAGGTTCACTTGAAGCTAGGAGAGTTCGGTTTCAATCACCTCTGTGGGATGGTGTGCATGATGAACCTCAGTTTCATCATCTTTATTTCCCATAATTAACCCCCTTGCTTAAAAGTTTGTCAATAAATCCCTGTTAATGTCCTATAATTAACAGAGTCCTAAATAAATTAAAAACCACAAAAAAATGACAAAACAAAATTCGTGGTATTTTTAGACTTAAAAATATCCTAAAAAATATTTCGGGCCCTTGTTTGATTTCATTTCCAGTTTTGGTCAACATGAAACTTGTAGATCTCGTCAAGATCTACAACTTTCATGTTTTGAGTTTTCTCAAATTCGGCCAATAGGGCCCTCAAAAATAAGAAAAACCCTCTGAATAACCTGATTGGGCCACGTGGCCCATTCTGGGGGCGCCACGTGGCCCGGCCTCTTTGTCTTATCCGCCACCGACCCTGGCCGTTGGATCTCGCTTCAGATCCAACGGCCCCGCTGCTTCCACGTATCTTCCTTCTCCCAGCCATTGATCATCTCCCGCTCTTCATCATCACCACCCGTTCGCGCTACAACCGCATGACGCCACGTGGCACCTTGGGCGCCCTTCGATCGCGCTCCAGACCACCAATCGCCACCGCTTAATCTTCCCCGTATTATCAACCGCCTGAGCAGATCCTTAGGCCCCATCGAGCCGTCTGTTTGCACTCGACCCTCAATCCGCCACGTGGCGCTTCCATCTGCCCTCCGATCATGCCGCCTCAGATCCAATCACATCCGCTCGCTCGCGCCCAAATACCAACCGTTGGATCACCAGATCCAACGGTTGACCACCGTCGTCAACCTCCAGAACCTCTCCTTCCACACGTTCTCCACCTCGCGCAACCCGTCCACCCCTCCCATTTTCGCCAACACCTCTGACCTCTTCGCACCTCGCCAACCACAGCCGGGTCTTCCCCAGTCATCACTCTACCCCGCGCACGCCTCCATTAACCGCCGACATACTCCCATTCATCCCATAATCACCTCGAAACCCACGACTCACATCATCAGCTCCGCCTTTTTCCACTTCAAATACGCCACCCCCTCGCATTTTCGCCGTTGTCCACCTGTATGCGGGGCACGGCCCAGCCCTCCTCCTCCTCCCTGTGACAGGGGGAGGAGAGAGGATAGAGCGATGACGACCGGAGCTCCCGGTGAGACCCTCCGCCGATCACGGCGGAGCTGCGGTGCCTCCAGGCCCGCTTGAGCTGCGTCGACCGGCTGGCGACGTACAGCGAAGACCCGGGGCTCCATTGGAGCTCCAGCCCAAGCCACCCGCTCCGCTCCGACCAGGTAAGTTACCCTTCCTCTTCCTCTGTGATTTTCTATTAATTTCCTTAATTTTCTAGGCCGCCTAGGTCATCCGCGACCTCCATTAAACCCCCTCTTAGCTTCACCATCACTCACCCTCTCACGCGCACGCTTCCGCTCACCCTCTCCTTCCTCCATACCTTAAATCCCCTCCGACCCATCTCCTCCGCCTTCGCGGCGGAGGAGCTTCGAGCTCTCCACTTTCTTCACCCCGACGAGCTCCCATTTCATTCACTCACGCAACCACTTCATGCGCTTCGGCTATAGTACTAACCTTGCAGGTCTTCTTCTCAATGATCGGAGCGTCGTCGGAGGGCACTTCTCCTTGGCCGTTCTCGACTCCAACAATCCGATGGACTTCACCAGAGGGACCATCGCATCGCCCGGGCTTTCAGCTTCATCGACGATCCTTCAGGAGCCTCGGGCGAGCTCCATCGGGCCCAGGAAGGAGCGGCGGAGCTAGAGCTCCGTCGCCGGAGTACAGCTCCCGCCGCCAGCAATAGAGGAGGGAAGAGAAGCAGCTGCCGTTGGATGGTCCTCTCCCAGCGACCATCCAACGATCCAGATGAAGCCACGTCAACGTCTTCCTTCGTCGTTGGATCTTGGCTATCCAATGGAGCCATATTCAGCCACGTGTCGTCATCCAGAGCTCCCCCGAGCCTAGCGACCGAGCCCCAGGCTTGGTCGCTCCCGAGCCTCCACCGAGCCTGCAGCGAGCCCGAGCCTACGTCCAAGCCTAGCCGAAGCAGCCGAGCCTCCCCCGAGCCTAGGATCAATCCGAGCCTGGAGGTAGCACATGCACAACACGTGCCTTCTGGACAAATTGCAGGGAGCCCCCGCCGTCTTCTTCAATTTACAGATAAGTCCCTGTATCACGTGCAGCGAGCGTGAGCAGAGGGTATTTTACAGGGGAGTCCAGTACTTTTACTTATTTCCATTTTAGTCCCTGCCAGGACCTATTTGTAGTTATTTTTTTATGTTTTCTTGCACTTATGCCCTTGCTTTCCCTTTTTGCATATCTTGAGCACCGTACCTCTGTTTTAGTTGATTTCAGTTTCGTTTGAGAGCTTGTTTAATGTACTTTTTGATGGCATGAATAATCTTTTATTTTAGAGACTTGAATTTTAATGAAATATTAAGTTATCTAAGTGGTTTTATTAAGTTCTCATGCCTTGTTCACTTTGACGATCAAGCTCTGACATTTCAAATAAATCTGGAATTAACTCATTGAATATTTTGCTCGTAAATTTGTGACTAGGGCATATTTGTGATGCTTTGCATGTGTATTCATTTGCATTATAAAAATTGATAAAAAAATGCATGATTATTTTAATTGCATTGTCTTTGCATATTTTGACCTATATGCCTTTAACTCAACGCCTAATTAAATACACTTAAATCCGATTAATACGAGAGAGGCTCGTGTCCCTGAGTTCGACCTTGGTATCTTGCCAAATAAAATAAATAACGATCACCTCATTTTGATTTATGGCATATCTTTAAATGAGGTGATCTCTTTGATGACCAAAATCGGCCCGACTACGATGACGATTCTGAGTGATAAAAACACTCTATTAAAGGGCCGATTTTGCGGCTCGTCAAATGGCGCCGTTGCCGGGGACACGGCTCATTTCTTTTCTTTTTTTTTGGATTTTTGTGTGTTTAATTTAGTGTTCCTTTTTATAGGTCAATTAACCACATATTTTGCATATAAATTTTTTTTCTTTCTTATTTGATCTCTAACAATTGTTTCTGTGGCAGGGCCCTTGATGGATCAAGGAGGAGAGGAGCAGGGCGTTCCTCGCTGCGAAGAGCCGAAGGAGCATGCTTGGAGCAAAGGAGGAAGAAAAGAAAAAAAAATGTGTCGCATTTTTTGTTGCATTTTATTTTTAATAATTCGTCTTTTACAGCGGTCTTCGATCGAAGACTCGCGTTTGTAATCGAACGATCGTGGTTGTGTGGGGATCGTCCCCACTTGAGTGTCGACCTAGGATAGGCACGCGGCTCTCCGAGCTCTTTTTAATTTTTCAATATTTTTACGTGCTTGATCGTAGGTAGGACACACTAATTTTTATAGACGCACTTAATCTTGCATCACTTAGCTAAAATTAATGAAGATCAATCACCGCTAATAGATGCATGATTAGGTGCGGCTTTTTCGACTTGCATACATGTTGGACTTGAGTTTTCAAAATGGCCTCAGTTTCTTCGCGGCTTTTATCGTCAAATCACTGCATGATTTCTCGCTTAGCCTAGATCGCGTTTTTATTCATCGAATACTTGTTTTTCACGGCTTTCATTTCCCAGATTGATCACCTAGGATTAATGGAAAATGGAATGAACGGTAGACGATGATTTTATGATTGATGTGCTAACCTTAAATTCAGTGACAATTTAAAATAAAATTGGGACTGTTAATTGCAAGTCAACCTAAAATGGAGTAAAATTCGGTTTTGGGAGAGCAACACCCGCGCATACGCCTTGATTCACATTTTCTTCGCGTAATTATTTAACGTTTTATCACCAATAAAACAGACAAGATAATTAACCAACCTTGGTTGGTTTCATGTGTGAGTTGGTGAAATTAAGGGTTTGTTTGCTTGATTGAGCCGTATATTTTACGACACACAACCCCAAAACCGTAGTCACTCCATTTCATCTACAAGATTCAAAACCACTCACTTGTATATCCATCCCCCTTCTTCGTTCACCTTGGGTAGCTCCCGACATCAAATTCCATCTTTATACTTAGGCTAATCTCAGCCTAAGTATAGGGGGGACCCAAGTCCCCGTGATTTTCTCTACTCTTCCTTTCTTGCCTTTATACTTAGGTTATTTCTAACCTAAGTATAGGGGGAGCCCCTCTTAGCTCCTGTATATTCTTCTATATTTAAATGGACCTATGTACTTGTAACATCTAGTGCTATGAGGACATAGCAAAGTTTAAGTATAGGGTGGTATACCGTATATACCGTATATTTACTTTAGCTATAATCTGAAAAATTTGAAAAATTAAAAACTTTTTGGCTAAGGTAAAATTCATTGGACTAAGAGAACTCAAAGGATTTCGCGGTTTTTCGATATTATGTTACGCTATTTTTATAAAAATATTTTCGAAAATGATTTTTGAAAATGTTTTGAAAATTTTTTATTTTGTGTGACTTGGTTTTGAAAAAAAATCGCCATCTCTTTTTCAAGGAAAGTGGAGTCTAACTTGTGTTTTAACTCTCTTATTAAAATCCATAAAAATCAGAAAACTCCTAAAAATCCTTTAAGAGTCATTGGTGACTACTAAGCCCAATTAAGTCAGCCGCGTTCAGTCCGGTGGGGTGCCTCACTTGTTTTGTGTCACTCGCCTTATATCTAATCCAGAGCTTTCCTAGGGTATATATAAGCAAGCTTGAGAAGAAGCCTTTGACCAGGAGCAAGATGGATTAGAAGCAAGGCGCGAGTCAGCTCTTAGTGAAGAGCGAATCCCGGCAAGTTTTTCATAATACATATACCCGTAAACAAGAGGGTTCGCCCTTAGCAGATTGGATGGTTTAGAGGACATCGCGCAAGGCCCCGTCCTCAAGCAACGGGTTCGGCCTGTACTTACATCCATACTGGCTGAATTGTGGATGCTCAATTGAGCTTAGGAAGTTCTAATATCTCTTGAAGTTTAAAAAAAAAAGTGTCTTGTTTTTGAATGAAGAAGTTGGATTAGTCCTCTACACTTTCACTTTCACCCAGGATCTGAATTGGTCAAGGAAACTTAGCTTTTTGAGGTCTTTGAGATTCTAGGTTAACCAGCCTTAGCCATCAGGGTCTTAGACTTAATCATCCACATTCCCCTAGGTTTCTAGATTTGCATGCTATATTCCATGCTTAGTCTCAGACATAAAGAATATGATCAGCACATCACATGCACGACTGCGGTTCTCGATGAGATGAGTTGATTTTTCACCTGAGGGATTGGGATGAGGAAGTCGAATTTGGATTTGATCTAATGATGCTCGAGGATGGGATAAAATCTTTGGAGGCTTCATGAAACCTGAGTGTCAGCAATATTAGCCAGTATGAGAACTTGATTCTTATACTAATCTCTTGACATTAACCTAAGTGCCTGGGTGTGAAAAATAAATAAAATGTTGATCAGTGTGCGCCAACTCTTGGTAAAAGCAGTGGAGCTAGCCACAAATTTTACAAGTCAATGATATTCAAAGAAAAAGCTCTCATTCCACCAAAGTCAAATATCAAAGAGCTTCCACCAAAGGCGAGCGCTCCCAAACTTTTCAAAGTGTCCACTTGGACCACCGCTATTAGGACCAGGAGTCGGGCTTGCACAAAAAAAAGGGCTCTGCATCGTAAATGCTACAAGTCTGGGTGTCGAAGGTACGATAGGTACACAAAAGAGACACACCCCGGTGTACTCCCAGGAAAACAAGTGCAGACGGCTCCAACTTCTCTTGACGGACGCACTGATCAACACCAAAAAAATGTGTTGTGTAAAAGGCACTAGAGAGAATCCTTGTTCCAATGAGAGGGAGAGAAGAATTGACACAATCCCATGCCATCCATTTTCTGGCCTGCCATCCACCTTTTCTAAGTCTGACAAACTAAAGAGACGGTGGACTGAATGAAAGATTTGATTTATTCCCTAGTGCTGAGGATTGGGTCCTTAGGAGATTTTCTCGGACCAAGATTTTGGGTGAAGACTTGACTCTACTCTCGAAATTGCAGTCAACACTAAACTCATATCCTTTAGTTTATATGTACATCAGAGAGAGTCTAGAAAAATAGAGGAATTGGAAGCCTCTTGATTAAGGCTGGGTTGAACTCTAGAATTTTGGATCTCTGAAGTCGAGTCGACTTGATCAGATTGGATCCGGTATTCACATGCACAAGGGGGTTAATCCAACTTAGTCATTCTTTTTGATGCTCGAGGACGAGCATAGTTTAAGTATAGGGGGGTGATGAACCTCAGTTTCATCATCTTTATTTATTATAATTATCCCCCTTGCTTAAGGTTTTGTCAATAAATCCCTGTTATTGTCTAATAATTAACAGAGTCCTTAATAAATTAAAAACCACAAAAAAATGACAAAACAAATTTCGTGGTATTTTTAGACTTAAAAATACCTCAAAAATATTTCGGGCCTTTGTTTGACTTCATCTCCAGTTTTGGTCAACATGAAACTTGTAGATTTTGTCAAGATCTACAACTTTCATGTTTTGAGTTTTCTCAAATTCGGCCAATAGGGCCCTCAAAAAAAATAAAAACCTTCTGAATAACCTGATTGGGCCACGTGGCCCATTCTGGGGGCGCCACGTGGCCTGGCCCCTTTGTCTTATCCGCCCCCTTCCTAGACCGTTGGATCTCCTTCTGATCCAACGGCCAGCAGACTTCCACGCGCGCCTCACATCTAAGCCCTCAGATCTCCCCCGCACTCCATCCTCACCGTACATTACCGCCTTCTTCTGTTCACGACACGTGGCGCTTCCATCCGCCACCGATCGCACCCCCCGATCTTCCATCTGAACCGTCTCTTCCTTGGACGCTTCTCAGCCTTCCGATCAGACTCAGGGATCATATGCTCCCTCCATTCGCGCCGCTCCCTCAGCCAGACACGTGGCGGCCACTTGGGCCCTCTGATCGTGCCGCCATCGATCCGATCCACACCGTCACTTAACGCTTAATTCTTAACCGTTGGATCTCCAGATCCAACGGTTGAGCTGCATCGTCAACCTCCCGTCCGCCTCTTTCCCCACGATCACCACCTCGCGCGGAAGTCTCCCCCTTCCAATTTTCGCCAACGCCTCCGACCATCTCGCACTTTCTCAACCACCTCCTGGTCTTCCCCAGTCGTCCACCTCCTCCGCGCATCACCCTACTAACCACAACTTCCCTCCAGTCGCTCCACGATCACGGTCGAACCTCACGTCCTCGCTAACAAACCGCCGAGCTTGACCTTCTAAATACGCCGCCATCTCCCACTTTCACCGTCGTCCACCTGTATGCGGGGCACGGCCCAGCCCTCCTCCTCCTCCCTGTGACATGGGGAGGAGAGAGGATAGAGCGACGACGACCGGAGCTCCCGGTGAGACCCTCCGCCACCCACGGCGGAGCTGCGGCGCCTCCAGGCCCGCTCGAGCTGCGTCGAGTGGCTGACGACGTCCAGCGAAGACCGGGGCTTCCACCGCGAAGCCCAGCCCAAGCTCCCACTTCGCCTCCGACCAGGTAAGCTCCTCTGAACTTCTTTTGACTTTTTATTTGATTTCATCGACTTAATTAGGCCTCTCCGGCCATTCCCTCGCTCCGACGACCACCCCATTAGCTCCGTCTTCGATCCCCCTTCCTCGCGACACTCTCCGACCATCTTCTTTCTTCTTCCATACCTCGAACACCGCCGACCCATCTCCTCCGCCATCCACGGCGGAGGAGCTCCGGTTCCCCATTTCCCCTCGCTCAAATGGAACCACATCTCACCCATGCACGCACATCGATTTGCTTCGACTATGTGCCTAACTTGCAGGTCCATCAAAATTGCAATGGCCGGAGCCTCGCCGGGGTCTTCTTCGTGACTGTCGTCTTCGACATTCGAGCTCAGGCGACCTGAACTGAGATGTCAGACATCTTCCCCGAGTTTCGAGCTTCTCCGACGATTCTTCCTTGAGCTCGGGGAAGGCCCACTGCACCCATGATGGAGCGGCGGAGGAAGAACTCCTTCACCGGAGCTCTGATTCCGCCGCCAGCTTGCGGTGAAGGAGACAGCCCTGGGATCGTTGGATGGTCCTCCCTCAGCGGCCATCCAATGGTCCAGATGGAGCCGCTTCATCGCCTCCAGATGCCGTTGGATGCGCCTGATCCAAAGGCCGTGAGCTCGCCACGCGTCATCACCAGGAGACAACCGAACCTCGACGCCCAAGCCCCAGGCTCTGTAGCTCCGAGCCTATCCGAACCTGCACCGAGCCTCGAAGCAACCCCGAGCCTGGCCGAAGCAGCACCGAGCCTCCTAGCTGTCCCGAGCCTAGGAAGCACGTGCCTGGCACGTGTTCTTCTGGGCTAATTGCAACGAGGCCCCGCCGACTTCTTCAATTTGCAAAAAGGTCCCCGCGCATATGGTTTATTTACAGGGAAGGACCCGTACTTTATCTTTATTGCATTTTAGTCCTTTCCAGGGACCTTTTTGTATTTATCTTTTTATGTTTTCTTTCATTTATGCCCTTATCTTTGAACTTGCATATCTTGAGCTACATAGCTCCAATCGAGTTGATTTCAGTTTCATTTCGAAGCTCGTTTGACGTACTTTCTCATGGCATGCTTATTTCATGTAATGGACACTTTAATGTTGACGTATTATTTTGATAGCTATGTGTCTCTTATTAGTTAATCCATGCTTTGTTCAAACTGAGTTTGTCATTTTAATTAAATCTGGAATTGACTTGTTGTTGACTTTTGCTCATCATTTCGTACTTAGGGCATAATTGTGATTCTTTGCATGTGTATTTATTTGCTTTATAAAAATTGATAAAAAAAATTCATGTTTATTTTAAATGCATTGTCTTATATTGTCATCTTATTTTGTCTTTGCATATTTTGACCTATAGGCTTTAATTCAACACTTAGTTAAACGCACTTAAATCCGATCAATACGAGAGAGGCTCGTGTCCCTGAGTTCGACCTTGGTTTCTTGCCAAGTAAAATAAATCCCGATCACCTCATTTTGATTCATCATCGCATATCTCTAAATGAGGTGATCGCTTTGACGACCGAAATCGGCCCAACTACGATGATTATTCTGAGTGATAAAAACACTCTATTAAAGGGCCGATTTTACGGCTCGTCAGTGCACGATGTTTTTCCCTTGTTGGCTCCGAAGATCGGTAATGGTCAGACATTCCAATTCTGGCAGGATGATTGGATGGGGGACGGGCCCCTGAGCAGCCGGTTTCCTAGACTTTTTGCTTTGGCGGCAACGAAGGAGTGCTCCGTGGCACAATAGGGGGTATTAGGTTCATGGGATCCACATTTTTTGTCAGTTCTCTTTTCATGTCGGATGGAGGAGTTGGTCAAGCTACAGTCAGAGCTGCCATCGACATATTGCTGGGGTGAGAGATCATTTTGAGTGGGTTGATGGCAGGTTCTCTACTAAGAAGGCATATAGAGAGTTCAAGGGAACCGCGACAGATATAGATACAGAACTCTCCCAAGATATGAAGATCATTTGGGCCGCTAAGATTCCATGCAGGGTTAAGATTTTCCTTTGGTGCCTAAGAAGGAGCAAACTGTGTGACAAAGCAAGGGGGGAAGGCTTTTTGACAACATCGATACTCAATATGACAGGTGTGGAGAGCAAACCGAAGATGTTGACCATATGTTCTTCAAGTGTGCGTCGTCGAAAAAGGTTTGGAAAGAGATAGGGATCTCTTGGTTGTCAACTGGAAGCGCTACCGATTTCTGGAGGTCAGTGAAGTCGGTATGGGGCAACTCAAGCGATGACTTCTCTTTGCCTTTTGCAGTCCTTTGGGTCATTTGGGGAGGAAGGAATGATCTCATTTTTAAAAATAAGAGGTTTTACCCAGAAAGTCTCTTTATCATTTCTAGGCCTCAAGATAATGTACTCCTTCTTTCTTCTAATCAATTTTTTTACTTGCGGTGAATCCCAGCTCAGGATGTCACCCTAGCTTTATTCAAAAAAAAATCTTAGAAAAAGTAGATGATTTTTAGAGGTTGCAACGACATGTTGCATATTTGCCAAATTTGTATTCCAAGATAATCGTATAAGTAAACTCTCACGTAAAATACAACTAGGATATATATCCGCACGCACTCCGTTGCGGATTTATTTTTTTTACTTTCTTTATTATTTACATCTCATGTCCAAAATTATCATAAAAATAAAAAATAAAGTATCATTAATTTTAATTTAGTTTTTAGAAGGAATATTTTGAATTTCATATTTTTCAAAGTATATAATGATTTTTATTTTTTAACATAAAGTTATGCTTAAATCCTAGATTTTGTTTTCAAGAGTAAATTATTAATTTTGATGTTGTCTATCAATTATAAAATAATAAGGATGCTAATATTACTCATTATTTACATTCGTTAAATGTAAAATTTTGGATACATAACATTCTTATTCATTTTATAATTAAATACATAAAATATATAGAGATAGAAACGTGTAAATTTCAACCATTTTAACATTCATTATAATTAGGATTTTTATCAGTTGTGCCCCTCTGAGATATTGCAATATCAGTTCTACCCCTTTTTCGGAATATCAGTTGTACCCCTACCTTCTTGCAAAATTTACAGCTCTGGCTTCTGCTAAGGTAAAGTAAGGGCATCACTGATATTACAAAAGGACAGAATTGTGAATTTTGCAAGAAGGTACGTGCACATCTGATATTCCAAAGAAGGGAGAGGCATAACTAATATTGCAATATCTCAAAGGGACACAATTGTAAAACCCTGATAATATTCTTAATTTTTTAGATTTTTAAAAAATATTTTAAAAACTTACTCCCTAAACATCGGCTGATTTTTTGTTCCATATATATATAATTGAACAAATAGCAACTTTCATGTATTAAACTATTGTACTCATCAATAACTATAAAAAATGATAATTTATATGATGAATATGTTATGTTCTTCTTGATACTAATCATTTTGAACAATTTCACGATAGTTGTTCGCAAAAGTAGTAAACTACAACAGCCCACACATGTTGCTTTCTGTACCAAAGCGTAGATCATGTGCATCCCGCGTGCAATCATCTCCCACATCCAGCAATCACGTGATGACCCTTTCCGTTGTTTTACCCCGTCGAAGATGCCGAGAAAGTCCATCTTCCCACGAACGACCGTCATCACATCACGTCACCCGATCGGGGTGATGTCACATGTCCAATGCTATAGAGCTAGCAATGTAAAAAATCGTCTGGGTATTCTTGTTATTATGGAGAATAGAGGAGGTGGTTTGGTCAGGACACGAGGTCTGGCATGTCGTGCGGAACACTTGTAACCGCTACCACATACGACGAGTTTGTCCAGGACCCTATTTCTAGAATAAAGTAAAAGAAATACCACATCAAACCACGTGGCAGCTAAAGGGGGGAGAAACCCACCTTTAAATAAGACTAGCATATTTGCCCGCACTTCGCGGCGGGTTGGAGGAAATAGATTTGTTTGTAATAGTTTTAAAATTATGAAAATTAAGTAAAATACTATATTGTAGCTTTTTTGAAAAATAGATAAATGAATGGAACATCTTTAGAACAACGCTATTAATATCGCGAAACATCAATTCACATAGAACAATTATTAACCATTGGGTATAAAACTAACCAATTTTATCATAGCATGCAACTATATTTTTTTAAAAAATAATGTGTATATGTTAGAATCACTAAATAAGAATTTTGATAATAAATTAAAATTATTCAACTGCATTATATGCACACGGTTTATTTCAATTATAAATCACAAGAACAACTATTGTGTATACATCGAACATTATAAAATTTAAATATTTTTTGAGAAAAAAAGATTACCAAAAATAGAATTTAAATTAAAAGGTTTAAAATATTCATTCATTGATTTTTATATTTTATATACATTCCAAGTTAGTTTTAGCTATGTTACTATTCGTAATACAATTATATCAATATATGATGATGGATTGTCAAAACATACTCTAGAAGTCCATAAAAATGCAAATAAGTGATAAATAATATAAAAAATATAGATATAAGATCCTATTCATTTAATGGAGATAAATAAATCAAATCTATCATCGATATGTCTCCTTGATTTCATAATATGATGAAAAATAAGTCAAAATATGTGTACATATATTATATTTTAAAATTAGTTTTTAATTGTAATATTATTTTAAGCTATGCTTAATATACATTATTATTATTCATTAAAGGATTTAAAATTATATTACTTATTTTAGTATTATTTTAAAAATCCATAGTTATTGAATTATTTTTATAAATATTAAATATCAAATTATTTGTATTATGCAATATGTATATACTAATTAAAATTTTGTTTCAAAATTTATATTATATCATTTTACTATAAGATTTGAATCTATAGTAAAATGATATAACTAGTTTGTTTTAAATTATTTGTTAATTACTATTGTATTGTAATATTTTAACATCACACTAAAGATGTTGTAAATGTTTAAATGATTGAAAATATTATATTTTTGAAAGATAGTATAGAGAGAGAAATCGAAGGAGTGGTAGGGCGATTTTTTATTTTTTTCCCAAAAATAGTCTAGAGAGAGATTTTTAATATTTTACGTTAAGAAGATTTAAAACATGATCTTTCTTACTCTAAATATAGAAAATGGAGAGAGAAGTGGGGGATAAAAAGAGAGTGATGGAGCACGTGGTATTGTGTGTGGGGGGGGGGGGGGGGGGGGGAGAATGAGATGGAGCAAGGGAGTTGGGGAGGTTAAAAATATGAGAAGGGGTAAGGCGCCGCAAAAGGCCACATGATTTGTAAATAGGAATTGTATACATAAAAAATATGTTATATGTAGATTAAAGATCATGTAAAATATGGATATACTAAATTCAAAATTGCATCATAAATGCGGGAAGATCTATGCGAGAGGGAATGGAAAATACTGGTTAAGTGGGAAGTATAAAATGAGACATGTTAAGAGCATCCATCGTACTGAAACAACTGGACTGCCTGAGCTTTGTCAACAGGATGTATTTGTTTTACATTGTCATGGTTCCCTCCGGACGTAATGAGCAATTTGGAGCCTTGATGAGCGAAAGAAACTGAAAACAATTATTAAAGAAGTAAGTAAATCTTCTCTCACTTGGTATGGTTATTTGTGTTTGCTTTCGTCATTTCTTGCCAATCCACATTTAACCAAACAGCTAGCAACTAAAGTCTATTTTAGAAACCGCAGTGACTCCAGTCATGATTCTTAGTCTATTGAATTGCTTGTCTGGTTTTATACGGTTTCCTCATCGTAGAGTATGCATTCAGAATCAAAATTTTGCAGCAAGTATTGTACACTTGCAGGAATTAAATCAGTACATCGAGCACATCCGATCTGAAGCCGCACACCACTGATCCGAAGACACGCGACAGATATCCAACCACCCAGACATTCTTGGCGTCCGATCAATTCCCAACCATCTCATTCTTCGTTTGAGACCTCTCGAGCACAAGCACATGCTGCCGAACCGCTGAAACAACATCTTCCACGCTGGAGACCCAAGTTCAGACCGTCATCTAGAAGCTAACACCTCTCCCTCAAACCCAAATTGGAGCACACACATCATTTGATAGCGGAAACGAAACCCGAGCCTTGAGTATTGCATCATTTGTAGGGCGGTTACCGGAGGAGCATCTAATTGTTGAAGTCACACCATCAACGGAATAGAATTCCCTCCGTCATGGTCCAACGAAGAAGAGGAAGAAGGTGAGTACCCTTGAGCATCCACCATAGATCTGGAGAATAGCCTTCTATCCGAGCCATAAAAAGAGCAAAGGGAGGTGGTAGGAGTGGCTGGAGGGCGTGGGGGCGGATGAAGGGGTTGATCGGTGAGGGGGCTACGGGGAAGGGTTGGAAGGGGTGAAGGCAGAGGAGTGGACGGAAGGGGTGGAGGGCGGCGAGGGGGAGGGGGCGGGGGAGGAGGGCGCTGAGGGAGGGAGAGATATTACGGGAGAGAGAAGGTCGGTTCTCGATTGGGGAGGAGAAAACGGTAGGAGAGGGGATGAGGGTGTGCGGGAGGGATACCGGGGAGAGCCACGTGTGGGACTGATAGCAAATGAGGGATAGTAAGGGAGAGAGCCATGTGTCCTCATGAAAGAAAAAGCTGGAAGAGCCCAGCTTTAGTATAGATATAGATATATAGATATAGATTTCGTTGTACAACTAACATTCTTTTCTTTTTCTAAATCACAGACTATGATTGTCTGTTGCATAGTTTGATATTTACATCTCATATGAAGTACTTATTCATGTGCAAAATTTTATAATGTAAGTTAGAAGCTTGTCTCAAAGTGATTTCATGCTGGGGTTAGTTACTGAACGACCAAAGTTATTGAATGGTCCAATATTTCGATTCGATCATTTCTTTGCAGATAGCATCACAACATTAGAAAGATGGAAATAAATAAAAAAATTACACATCAATATTATCAAGCAAATAAGATTTATAGAAACCAAACAATTGACCAAACCAACTTTACATGTTTGAAAATAACATCTACGAATAATTTCAAAAGATTTAATTCAAACCTATGCTGAAGAATGTAGGAATAGAGCAGAATTTATTAATTATTTTATATATTTACAAAACAAATATTCCCTCAACATATGTGATTGAAATGATCTGATGGCCCACATTTAGCTCATTAACGTGTAGAAAATAATGTGGTTGATGTTATTTAGTCCTCAATATCATTTAAACTCTTGTGTCCACACTTGCCTCTAAGGCAAATATACACCACAAACTTAAATATTGACATGTAGCTTAATAGTCCATGATCCAGGTTCAGTCTTACCGAGAATTTAATCATTAAAATAACTAAATAACTTGGATTTCTTGTTAGTAGTGATACTTTCTCATCATGAAAATATAAAGCCTTCAATTGTTCCACCATGATTACGATATATCCTTCGATCTTCGATATTAGCTTCAATAAAATCCATGATCTTATATTGGATATCCTTACAATTGGTAAATTTTTAAATCGTAAATCATATATGATTAGATATTATTATAATGTAGCTAAGATCATGGTTAACAATCCCATAACAATAACAATTTTATATGTTATATAGTATACAAAATTGGGATGCTAAAATCAGGGCATTTTGATATTAGAATATTGAAGGTTATAGGAAGAAAATCAGACCTCTCCTATGACGATACTGTAATCTGGACATTTGGGAATGACAGAAGATTCCGAACTCTTAGGGGGTGTTTGGATAGTGGTTTAGGTGGGTTAAACTGGTTGCAGGTAACCCATTTTTGGGTTTTGATGTTTGGATAGAGGGTTAAACTGGGGGTGGGTTAGAAGTGGGTTTGAGGTGATGTGATTGTATTGGAGTTTGAAAAAGTGAGAAGTTATTGTGATGTGATTGTATTGGAGTTTGAAAAAATGAGTAGAAGTGGAGTAGTTTATAATTTTTATATTATATGATGGTATATTATATTATTTTTTGATGGAATTGATGATAGAGAATTGATTTATTTAATTTTTTTAAAAAGATAAAAAGTGAGACCCACATGAAGGGAGAAAATATGGGGTAGAGGAGTTAACCCGATACAAGAATGCTAGGGTTAAAGGCTCAAAGACAAAACGAAAGGAGCGAAGAAGTGGAAGGGTGTAAAGTGCCCGTGGGTTCTTCTTTTCGAGAAAGAAGAAGGGGATCGGGCAAAATGTTCGGGAGAATGTGTAAAATCACGTCAGAGGCAAGTTGGGGAGATGGAGTAATGAATGGATAAGAAGAAGAGACAGAGATGATAATCAGAGGAGCTAAGGATGAAGAAACACAAAAAGGAATAATAAGGATACCTTGAGTTCGGATGCCACTGAAGAGTACACAGCTCTGAGAGATTCCACAGTCATGCCTGATATGGCAGTAGCGAGCACTGGAGAGGTTTAGAATCAACCTCAAAAGATCTAATCGTGGTCAGATTCCCTCCCAACTCCTTCATCTCTGCTGCAGGTGCAAGGGAGTCACTGCTCCTCCGACAATGGACCTCCTCCACCAATGAAACTCTAGTTATTCGGTGTAGCTTCCCGCAAGTCCTGCAAGGGCAGAGATGGTTTGAAAGATATCAACTCCGATCAAGGTTATTTACAGTTTCACCTTAATGGAACGGAAGTGGCAAGGGCATGGAGGATCCTGTGGAAGGGTGGAAAAGAGGACATGACCGACAGGGTTTGGTTGCATGGGGTAGAGATTAGAAGCGGGAGGAGTGAGAGCAGAGAGAGGTAGGGAGGGGGAAGGGAAGGAACCGGAGAGGAGGTTAAAGTAGAGAGAGTGTGCGGAGGGAGCAGAGGTTGGCGAGGGAGGGTGCCATGGGTCGCCGCTCTAACCTCAATAATAACACCTCTGACTCATCGTGTTCGTAACATGGTGTCACATGCACTGCCGGCTCCCTCTCTATCTCCCTCTCCGACCTCAACAAACTCGTCCGATATCATACGGATGATCCACGATGAAATTGTGATCCTGAAGGAGTTTAAATAGCTGCAGATAAATGATCTAGAAGCGTATGAAGATTTTTGCGCAAGTTATTGTTTCTCGGATATGGAAAACTGAGAGGTTGATCGAAGCCTCCTCGTTAACCACCCTCTACACTCTACAACCCCCACATTTGCCATGGCCATCGGAACCAACTTGTACTTCCTCCCCTTCGTCGTCATTCTCACCGCAACCTCCTCTTGCATCGTGATAGATACAGACCTAATCGATGCACCCACCTCACTGCTAACCTCGGCCTCCTGACAACCACCCTTCAAAGCCACTCTCGTTGAAAGGTCCTCCGTCGCATCTACTGCCTCAGGGAATAATGGAGGCTTCCTGCAGATAGGAACATGGAAGGTCGGAAAAAGAAATAGGGATATGGTCATGTAGTACTCTGCATGGGAAAAAATATTTGGCAAACAATACGAAAGACGCTGACAGAAACATCCACTTGTCACATTTCTGAGGTACAATAGCAATAGTTTGGGAGAAGGCCTAAGGGACGGGCCAAATGAAAGACGCACGAAGAGGACATCCACGTGTCACAATGCTGGAGCAAAACCCAGCTTTAAAGTTTGTATATAGATTATTCTCCATGTCAAAGAACATGCAAAAAAAATCAGTGTAGAATTTTAATCGGTATTTGAGCTTCATCAGAATTTCAATTTAAACGATGCCTAACTTCCATTCGGGCAACACATTTTAGCCGAAGGCGTACCGCCTCTTCCCCATTGCCCCCCTTCTCTTCCTCAACTATCACTCCCCACCCGTAGCTATTGGACGATCACTGCCTACAAGTCGCATGGAGATGGTGCCTCCCTCTTATTGTCTCCTCTGCTCCAAGCCCCTCCTGGATGGTGTCCTCCGTCATACGATATTGTATATCCTTCTACATCGCTGAGGTGTTAGGTGCTTGACGTATTATATGATCGAGGTCATCATCCACTCCCTGATTGAGAAAGGACTCACGGAAAAGATATAGTGTTCAACCAGTGCTGTGGATCCCATCGAGACCCATGGATCCAACAGGTTCTTGGTAGGAATGCAAACAGATACAGATATATCTGTATCCGATCCGTCACCATATCTATTTTATACAGATTTTGGTATCTGTATCTGTATCCATTTTAAAATGGATACGAATATGGATATCATTTTGTATCCGCAAGCATCTGTATCCGTATTTGTATATCCGTTTTTGTATATAAATATAGTCATATATTTATTTTTAATCTTATATAACATAATTCTCTACCTCCTTTTACCATATTTATATAACTTTTATGGTACAAACACATTTAGTAAATTAATATCCTATGTTTTTCATCCAATTCTTATATATTTAAACTGATTCTATAGATTATTTCTAATATTATTCGTGTGCGATCAGTATCCACTTTACATCCGTATCTACTTTTAAGGATATGTTAAGATAGTTTTAATATCCGTCAATATCCATATCCGCATCCGTATTCGTATTAAAAAACATATAGAGATACGTTAATACTTTTGTATTCGACCGTTTACATCCCTAGTTCTTGAAGTACTTGTTCATGTCCAGAAGGTGCACGTTGGTGGGGTTCTACCTCTTCAGTAACTCCCACCACATCTTTAGTCTCTCCATTCGTTCTGTCTCTGAATGTATTACTCCTGCCAAATTCTTCACTACAACTACTACTTGGTGTTTGTAATTTTTCTCTTCTACAAACTATATGTATATACGTGGTTGCATTACAATTATCCCACAAGTAACATAGAGAATAGAATTCTTATATCTTAATACATCCAATCTCTACTCATATATATAGGGAGCACTTGAATTGAGGTGGCACCTTTCCTTGATTATGGAAATGTGTCATCTTTAGGCCGTTGGGTGACAAATGTACGAGGGAGATTGAAACCACTAGGTGGTTTTCGTGCCAACTGATATTCTTAAAATGGAGGATGGATTAAATTAGTGCAAATTTAGTAAAATACATATCAGCGAACATTCTATATTTAGGTGGGCGTAGAGTGATGTTCAGAATTTTTCAGAAATATATGGTAGAATAAAGTATCACATTTTGAAATAATTGTTGAATTTACAAATAATTGAGATATTTTACAATTACATGTTATAAATTACAAAAGCATAACTACTGATGTTTGAAAAAATGCTTAAATTCGGCGAAAATTTGAGTTTTTTGTGCAGTTATATTTTATGGGCAGTTATGTTTCCTTATGTATATGATGCATACTTAATAAGCTAATTAATTGATTTACACGTGGGAAACTTTCTTATAATGAGGGGATTTTTTATTACAATTAAATTTCCTAATAAATCGAATAAAATTAATCGCGAACAAACTAAATATGGTAGACATCATATGCATGCTATTTTTAGTAGGTATTAAATTTGTGGTGTGTTTCTTAAATTTTCAAATTAGAAAAATACATGTCATGGTACATGTTATATCCAAAAAATATTGGTCTAATCTTAGTATTTTTCGTAATATCATATTTAATTATATTTAGTTTCATTTTCAGCTGATATTTCGTGGGAGAAATATTTGTACAGTGAGTGTTTATGTAAAATCCATGGTCTATTTTATAAAGTGCATGTGAATTTTGCAAAATGAAATACTCATGTCTCAATTCATTTTCAGCTAACATTTTTTGGAAGTAATGTTTGTAAGCTGTATTTTTTTGTAAATTCCGTGGTCTCTTTCGTTAACTGCATACAATTTTTGTATAATAAAATACGTGCTAATAATGTATAAATTATTTTTATATTTTCAACCAACTTATTTGTCTATTCGTATGTCCATCAAAATTTATTATACATTTGTAAAGTTTTTGCGGTTGTAAAATCCACACCTTCATTGTAAAACTTGTATCTTGATCTGCAAAATAAAAAGGTCAGTTAGCAATTTATCATATTTTCTTTAAAAAAAGTAAGATAGTTGATAAGATTATAAAATATAGCAACTGAATGTAAAATGTATGGAGGAAATGTAACTACAATGCATTCAAAAAGAAAAGATGAATTTTTAACAAAAAATTGAGACTACGACAGAGATACATACATTGAACATTAAATTAGATCCGAAAAATAGATAAAATTAGTGTAAACCAATAATGATGAATATAAATTAAATGTTTTTATTTAATATAGGATGCACGTAAATTATGTAGATAATTGTTATATTATTAAGAAAATATCACATGTAAAAAAATACGTGAGTTATGGAATCTTAAAAAAAATCATGAATCGAATCTTACCAGAAACATGGAATTTGAGGTTGGATAATTCAAAAACACATTCACCGTCATGTGATAAATCTTACCAGAAAAATAGAGGCGTATTTTAAAAAATGAAGAATAGAGACAGATTGAAAAACAAAATATATGAGAAACAAATGGTCACCGAACGAGGATAATCGAATATTGTATCAATATAGAATCAAAATAGAATATAAAAATTAGACCAAATGAAATAAAAGTAACCTTGAACATTTTCTAATGGATGAATACAAAGAAAATGAAAAAATGATTAAGAATACGCATCCTCCAAGCGCAACCATCTTCAGTCGTTCCATGCACTGTTGTCGTCATCGTCACGCACCATCATCAGCATTGTCGTGCACCATCATCGTCTCCACACAAAACCACTGCCTCCCATCGAGTGATATGTGTTGAATGATTAATTTGGTAATTAATGGAGCATGATAATTACGCATAAAACATGGGATTCAAATGAAAGAGAAAGAACAGTTGCTAAAAATAGCAATCATATGTGGACGGGATGAGTGATTTTGCTGTCATATATAGGTTTTAATGAGAGTCATTGATCTTTATCGAAAGGCTGAGATGAGGTGCTGCACCGCAAATGTGGAAAGGTGACACCTCTATTCAAGTTTTTCCTATATATATAGAGTTAAATGAGGCTACTCCCTAGGAGTATCTAACGGGCTACTCCCACCTCTATTTTTCCTGTATTTTTTTTATTGAAAAATAAAAATATGTATATTCATCATTATATCCCTCTAACATGTCATTCCAATTTCATCAGAAACGGAGACTCTTATACCCTCCATCTGGAGGGGGTCATTTTCAGCAATTCTGAGACCGTTAGAATTTGGCAGTATTGATGGTGGAGATAAAAGTCTCGAATTAAGTCGATTTTTTATGACACCATGGTGACATATTGTGATCTAAATTCCAATATGTTTCATTTCTGAAAAATAAAAAATACAGGGGAAAAGAGGTGGGAGCATGTAAGTTAGCTACAACCAGTGAGCAAACTCCTTTTTGCTCTTATATATATAGTGAGAGAGGGAGGGGGCTGATTATGTGAGTGTTAAAAATGTGAGAGCATGAGAGCAGTGAATCTGGATCACTGGATTTTGCTCTTCTCTCTCCTTTTACAATCAATGAGGGTAGGAGAGATGTGATAGAATTTATTAGTCCAAATTATTGCTCTCATTCTCTCACAGTTTTTGTTCTCACAGGATCATCCATATATATATCGACAGAGAGGGGGGTTGATCCTGTGAGAGTCAAAAACTGTGAAAGTATGAGAGCAGTGAATCTGGACCACTAGATTCTACTCTTTTCTCTCCTCTTAAAATCAATCAGGAGAGAGCTAACATAATCTAGTGGTCTAGAATCACTGCTCTCATGCTCTCACAGATTTTGGCTTTCATATGTGAGTGCTAAAAATGTGAGAGCATGATAGCAGTGAATCTGGATCACTGGATTCTGCTCTTCTCTCTCCTTCTACAATCAATGAGGGTAGGAGAGAGGTGATAGATTTTATTAGTCCAACATCATTGTTCTCATTCTTTCACAGTTTTTTGCTCTTACAGGATCATCAACACACACACACACACACACACACATATATATATATATAGAGAGAGAGAGAGAGAGGAGGTGGGATTGGTCATGTGAGAGTCAAAAATTGTGAGAGTATGAGAGCAATGAACCTAGACCACTAGATTCTACTCCTCTCTTTTCTCGAAATCAATCAGGAGAGAGATAACATGATCTAGCGGTCCAGAATCACCGCTCTCATGCTTTCACAAATTTTGGCTCTCACATGATCAATTAGATATATGTGTGTATGTGTGTGTAAAGTGATCATGTGAGAGCTAAAAACTGTGAGAGCATGAGAGCAGTGATTTTGGATCACTAGATTCTACTCATCTCTCTCCTCCCGTAAGAGAGAAAAAAGAATCTAGTGGTCGAGAATCACTGTTCTCATGCTTTTTATATGAGGAGTGATCCTGTGAGAGCAAAAAATGGTGAAAGCATGTGAGTAGAATCTAGTGGTCCAGAATTACTACTCTCATGCTCTCACATGTTTTGACTCTCAGAATCAACCCTTTACAGATACATACATACATACATTCATACATACATACATACATATATATAGAGAGAGAGAGAGAGAAAGAGAGACGCAATTCCATAAGGATTGTGTGTATGTTGACCTGACATCTTTTTAAAGTTGATTTATACTCCAATCATGAATGCTAAACAACGTTATTTTCCATGGTATCCTCACTCAATCTTAATTGATCAAGTTACAATTGATTCTCCTTGTAGGATATTGGATAATCTTCCGGCTGCTGATCATTTTCTAGGCAATGTAACATAAATATCTGGAATGGTTTGTTGACATAATGGATACATTCTCATTTTTCATATAATTCCAGCCACTACATATCTTTCTCCGTAGGAAAACTTCAACTCAAAAATATATCGACTCCAATCCATTTCTAAGTTCTTATTTTTCTATGCAATTTATGGCCTTTAACCTTAGGCCTTGAGAAAGAAAGAGAGAAGTTCGATGTCGTTGACTTCTGAAAAAAGTGCACCCCCGACGAGTTATTCTCAACGAGTCAACGATACATGGATGTATATTATCAATGAAACACCTTTAAACCAATATTTTGAAACTAAACCGAAAATCTTACTGAAATGGTCGGATCAGATTGAAGTATGTAATTAAACCGGTTCAATCGGATTATGACATCATCATAATTCAAAGCGGATTAAACAACACTGGTGACGAAAAAAAGTTATTGAACCAGATAATAAAATCAAAATAATATATAATACCTTTAAATATACTTGAAATATAAATAAAATACATAGAAAATAATAAATATTATTTTTGTATGCACCATCAAATGTCATACATATCACAAACACTCACACACATACATATATATATATATATTATGGGAAAAGGGAGTATGCTCCCTAGTTGTAGCCAACTTAGCTACTCCCACCCCTATTTTTTTCTCATTTTTTTATTTCTTTGGAAAATAAAAATTTGTAAATTCATCATTATATCCCTCTCACATTCTATTAAAATTTCATCAGAAAAAGAGACTTCTACGACCTCCATCCAAACAGGGTCGATTTAAAAAATCCTGCGATCGTTAAAAAAATGACGTTTGGATGGAGGGCTTAGGAGTCTCTGTTTCTGGCGAAATTTTAATAGAATGTTAGAGGGATATAGTGATGAATATACAAATTTTTATTTTCCAAAGAAATAAAAAACGAGGGAAAAATATGGGTGGGAGTAGCTGATGAGCGACCTGAAGGCTAGGGTATAGGTGCTAAATCGGTCGTTGCGACCCACGCGATCAAATGCGCTCAATCAAGAAAAATAGACCACTAATATAGGTAAAATCAATCAAAGACAAGCTAGCGGTCTCTCTATTTATTTAACCTGGTATAGCGACCAGGGTCGAACACAAGGAGCACGGATTGGCCTTGCAGCCTACAAAGTAGTAAAAAAGGAAATAAAATAAAAGAATAAAATAATTTTGGTGGTTTTTAATTATTTTATTTTTTTTGGATTTTTAATGTATTAAGGAAATAAGAAAAGCAAGGAAACTACACACTTCAACAAATTATTAAATACAACAAAAATCAACCAAAAATTCTAACAAAAATGTTTTATGTGTTTTATAATTTTTAATGTTTTTGGTGAATTTTTGGGATTTTTCTGATGTTTATTTAATTTTCTAAAAATCAAAAAGTGACTAAAACAGGAGGTATTGTCCAACCGAGCTAAAAGAGCCTACATAAAATATCTAAAGGCCACAAATTAGCTTGGAGGTAATTTTCCTGTAAAGAGAATAAAACAAGGAAAATTTAGGCACCTATTTTATTATTTTTGGATTTTTGGTTTAATTATTAGAATTTTTATAAGATTTTAGGTGTTTTTCAATTTTTAGTAGTTTTCAGTAATGAAAAATAGCCAAAATTGGCTAGAAAATCACACACAACAAAATAGACAGTAGACAATTTCTTTGGAATTTTTAAATGATATTTAATCATTTTTTGGGGTTTTTAAAGTTAGACAGTAGCAAAATTGAAGGTTTTTGAATTTCTAAAAATATCAAATGAAACCAAAAATGTCCCCAAAAATCCTCGAAAATTTTACACTATGGCAGGAGCCATGTATCTATTTTTCGTTGGATTTGGATGTAATTTGCTATTTTATTCAAAAATAAGGAGGGGGCAAAGTGCACAGGGACCAAAGTGCAAATACTCGGAAGTCTGAGGGGTCTGGTGCAATTAACCAAGCAAAACACGTGCTACGCGTGTGCCTGGGGCACTCAGGGACCCAAATGTAATGAAAATAAGTCCCGAGGGCTAATTGGTAACAGGTACCAAAAGCCTAGGGGCTTATCTGCAAATAACCCAAAAAATCACGCACATGCTCAAATATTTCACGCACAGGGGTATAAATGCAAATAAACACAAACTTTCATTCAATCAGTAACAGTCAGAACTACAGGGACATGGTATGCAAATAAGCCAAAAAGCACGTGTCGATGCACGTGTCATACAACGCACAGGGGCATATCAGCAAATGAAAGTAAGCACAAGGGTCTCTATGCAAATATCCCAAAAACTAAACAACTAGACTAACTAATTACAGGACTACAAACTAAATGAAATAAACAGAAGGGCCTAAGGGTAGTTTACCCTTTATTAATGCGGACCGATGGATGCGCGCCACGTGGTGTATCCAATGGCGTAGAAGCGTGGTAGCGCGCGGACCAACGGCTGGGATCAACTCTCCTCAGATCTGACGGTGAAGGCGGCTCCAGGAATGGACGGTCCAGATGACACCTGGAGCGGGAGGGCTGATCGAACGGCGTCTTAAGGTCGAGGAAGAACAGGTGGCCGGCGAAGTTCGCCGGCCTCGTGCGTGCGCTCCTGACCTCCCCTACTGCGCCTGAAGATCGGAGAAGCTCCGGCGTGTCGCTGCGCAGCTGATGGTGGTCTCCGATGACCCAGCCGAGCTTTAGGGAGCTCGGACGAGGTCGACGGAGGCGAAGCTCCTGGCTCGATGTCGAAGGACCTCAGACGTCCTTCTTTGAACCTGCAAAACAGTCCAAGAAGCTCGCGGGTCGAGGGCAAACTGCCTCGACCCGGTTAGGCGGGGTGACGGTGAACGATGGGGCGATATGGGCGAGCTCCGACGAAGGGGGGACGGTGGAGCTCGAATCCCAGCTCCTGTGCGAGCTGGGTTGGATGGGGATATGGAGAAGGTGCGCGGGAAGGAGGCGATGGTGAATATGGATTCCGATGATCGAATAGAGCTATGGAATGGTCGGAATCGGCGTAATACGGCGGAGCGGTGATTTGGGCGAAATGGAAAATCAAAGGAAAAGAAGGGTCTAAGGGACTACCTGGGTGGACGAGGAGACTGGGGATGAGCAAAGGGTGCTCTGGGTCTTCGCCTCGAGGAGCGTCTCCCTCCGAGGCTCGAGCTCCAGCTGGTGGCGAAGCAACGGCGGCGAAGCTCGCCGGATCAGTGGTCACGCTCCCTCTCCTCGCTTCAACAGCACCGAACGCGAGCTGTCACTCTCAAGAGCACGCTGGAGCTCACAGGGGGTGGAATCGAATGGCCAAAGATAAGCAATGAGGAGGCGAAGCTCGGCTATATATGCTGGAGGGGTCCGGGAAAGATGGCTCGGGTAGGGCGTGGAGGCGCGCGGATCCCGATATGGATACCCCAGCGAGGGTGTCGGATGTGGCAGGAGTGAAACAGACCCGGGGTTTAGGTGGGAATCAATCGGGTTTAGGCGGTAGAAATTAGGGAAATCGGGTCGGGCGCCTAAATCCGTGGGAGGTGGTCCTGGGGGGGGGGGTAGTTGACCAGGTGGTCAACAATCCCCAGGACCAATGAGAGAAGGCCACGCGGCTGGATTTTGAAAATGAATTTAAAGGTAGCAAATGGCCGAATTAGTGAAAACTTAAAACATGAAATATTTTTATTTTATTTTTTTCTATTTTTTAGTGATTTTTAATTAATTTTTAGAAGTAAAAATAGGGTATGTACATAGTAGGTTCAGATATAGGTATATATACAATATGTAAGATTTTAATTTTTGATTTTTAATTGTTATTTTTATACAATTTTATTCCCATTTTATATTTTATTTATTTTCATTATAAAATAAGGAATAAAAAAAGATATTTTTATTTCATTTGTATTATTTATATACATAGGTGAAATAAATACATATATACATTTATATACATGGTATATTTACAATATATTTTTATGTTTTTAATTTTGTTATTTTTATTTGGTTTTTGTTTTAATTGTTTTTATTTTATTTATTTATATTATATAAAGTAGAATATTTACACAAATTTTGGAAAATTATTTTATTTATAAGGCTTCAATAAATAGGTGGATGGTCTACACACAAGGTGAATATACAAGAGGTGTTTTTGTTTTCTTTTTAATTTTTAAATTTTTATTTTGATTTAATATTTATAAATATATACAAATATTTACAAGCCTATTTTTGTGAGGAAAATACTTTTATTTTATTTACATGAATATTTGCACACATGAGCCCCTATCTCCCTCTACTTTGGCTTTTATGCGGTCAGGCCCATGCTGAGCCCTCCCTTGGGTTAGGTTGCTCAATACTTATTCTAAATATTTCCCTCTTTTTCTTTTTAATCTTTATTCTTTTATTTTTGCACAAAAATATGCTAATTATAGGTTTTTACACAATGCATGCTTTTGGTAATTCTTTGTATTTACACATATCTACATGCATTTGCAAAGGTTTTTGTAGCTAAAATATAAGAATAAAGAGTGATGAATGAGTATTCATCACCCCCGTATACTTAACTTTGCTAGTCCCTTAGCAAACACTTATTTGAAAAAGAAGTGAAAAAGAAACAAAGAAAAAGAAAAAGAGAATGTACATGGATCAAGGTTGATTATTAAACTTGCCTTCATTAAATTAAGGTATGGAGCTTGATCAGATCTTTGGATTATTAATGTGTCGGAACCTTATTTGGACTTAAGTCTAAAACTCAACAGCCTTTAAGTTCCACTAATCTATACCAAGACTCCTCAATGCTCCAGATCAGAACAAGTCATCAATCACAAACCCTGAAGACCATGAATCTTTTCTTGTCCTGTGAAAGTGAGGTCTAAGCTCTCCACCTCAGAAATGGCAACTTGACAACCCTCCCCAACAAGGTAACTCTATGACCTCAATCTGGCCACTCTTTCCTCGAGGAGCGGGGTATTCCCTTCTAAGTTCAAGTTCAACCGGCTCAAGAAGAGGGGGAAGAAGAGAATGGGTCAAGGCCAATGTAGCCAAGTACCCATGGAAGCTTGACTAGTGTAGCCAAGTCTCCCTGCTGCAAGCTACATCAGGTGGATCATGAAACCAAGCTTTGCTTATTGCACTCTATATACATACTCCGGTGGGATTATCATTTTCTATCAGACCCACCACTTTTTTGGAGTTATTTTCTTTTTGCACATTTTTTTTCAAGTGCATCTGTACAACATATACATGTGCAGCATATATACAAGGAGTTTTTCCTCTTGAGCCAGTAGACTATCCCTCTTTTGAAGCTTTATTGCAACCCACACTCCCGTCGTTAGACCTCATGGCAACCAGAGCAAGTTGAGACGCACTTCCTTCACTAAAAGAAGAAGAGAGGTTCTGCCTAGAAGTACTACCCTCATATGCTACCCCAAGTCAAGGAAGACTGCCTCCTCACCACCTCATCCGTAGAGAGCTCGGTGCATAGTGCTGGTGTCCAAGTAAAGCCATAATCTATATGAGTCATGTGTTGTTGTTAAGTGCTCTACTTAGGCTCATTGAGATGACATGTGATCATAGCCTAGCAGACTCAAAGAATTAAGTCACCATGGACCTGAAAAGTCTTAAACCTAAGCCCTATAAGGTTCCTCTTAGAAGTTAGGTGGATTAAGATCTTAATCAAGCTCCATTTCTCAATTTGATTCCAGGCTAGTTTAAATGTCAACTATCATCCAGAAAAACTATATACATATGTACAAAAGATGCTATTTTACACAAATTTTTACAATCATGCAAAATTTTTGAAAAATGTTTTGAAATCATGAATGGATGATGCATGAAGTGCAAGTTTTGCAAAAAGATATTTACACACACTTACACAAAATTTTTGCAAACTTTTGATTTTCAAAACATTTTGAAAAATTTTGTACTATATACATAATTTTGATACAAAAATATTTACACAAGCTTTACACAAAAGATTTTTGAAATCATTTTTACAAAAATAGTTTGTACACTAGCTATTTATGTGTAAATAAAAGAATGTTTTTGTACATGAAAAAAAAATTAATTTTTGTGATTTTTAGGGTTTTATTTATTAACACACTCACACAAAGTACGAGTTATGGCTAAAGTATATATGAAATATATACACACCCCCTATACTTAATTCGAACGATGTCCTCAGAGTCAAGAGCGATGAAGAAGACATAACTCGTGCTAGGTATAGGGAAGTGAAAAGGAAGGCCATATACAAAGAAGAAGAATGAAATAGAAAAGTCAAGAGGGTCTCGGGTCTTCCCCCTATACTTAGGATCAAGTAATCCTAAGTATAGAAGTCTGTATACTAAGGGAAAAACCGAGTGGAGAGTGTACAGGGTCTACCCCCCCTATACTTAGGGTGAAATATTCCTAAGTATAGGTAGTAAAAACAGGGGTAGACAGAAACAAAAGAAATACCCGAAGGTCCTACATCCCCCCTATACTTAGGGTAAAGTGCACCCTAAGTATAGCACAATCAGAAGATGACGAAAGGGATGTGGGACTAAAGAATGTGATGATATAGACAGCCGGATCTATACAAGGCGGAGGATCAGTGAAACTTAGGCGTGAGATGCCTTAGATGTGAGTCAAAGACCACATCTCACGCAAAATGAATGGGGGCAAGATCAGCAACCCGCGGCTCATGATCTAGAAATGGCTTGAGCCGCTGGCCGTTCACACGAAAGGTACTCTCAGAAGACAACTCGGATATACCAATGCTACCGTTGTCGTGTACCTTTCTGACCAAGTAGGGTCCCTTCCATTTGCTCTGTAGCTTCCCTGGAAATAGACGAAGCCTCGCATCAAACAGCCATACTCTCTGTCCAATCTCAAAATGCTTGTGGCTGATATGAGAATTATGCCACTCCTTCACTCTCTCCTTATACTGTAGGCTGTTTGAGAATGTTGTATCTCTAAGCTCCTCCAGGGCTGCTAACTCTGCCCTCCTCTGGTCTCCCATACCATCTGGATCCATAAGAATATCTATAACTGCCCAAAGTGACTTGTGCCTCAGCTCAACAGGTAAATGGCACGGCTTGCCATATACGAGGCGAAAGGGAGATGTGCCCAATGGTGTCTTGAAAGACGTCCTATATGCCCACAAGACTGAGTCCAAAAGCTGTGACCAATCCTTTCGGTCAGGGCGGACGACTTTCTGCAATATCGTCTTGATCTCCCTATTCGACACCTCAGCTAGACCATTCGTCTGTGGATGGTATGGTGTAGCAACACGATGGTCTATACCGAACTCGCTCGCAAGGGCCTTCACCTGGTCGTTGATGAAATGAGACCCCCCATCAGAAATCAAAACTCGTGGAACCCCGAACCACGTGATGATGTGCTTCCTCAAAAATCTGCAAACTATCCTCGCATCAGCGGCTCGGGCGGGGATAGCCTCAACCCAACGACTAACATAATCCACGGCCAACAGAATGTACTCAAATCCCTGACTCTTAGGGAATGGACCCATGAAATCGATGCCCCATGCGTCAAAAACCTCACAGAAGTGAATGGGCTGCATCGGCATCATATCACGCTGTCCACAAGTGCCCATCCTCTGATAGTCAGTAGACCTCTTCACGAACTCATCGGAGTCCTTGAAGAGGGTAGGACACCACAATCCGGATTGGAGCACTTTCTGTGCCGTTCTCCTCCCAGAATGATGTCCTCCTGCCTCAAGCTTGTGGCAGTACGTGAGGACGCTATGGTGTTCCTCCTGAGGAATACACCGATGCCAGACGCTATCCCCTCCTTAGTGGTAAAGGATGGGATCCTCCCAGTGCTAGGACTTGGCCTTCGCAAGGAAGGTCTCAAGCCTTTTCCTGGGCCAATCTTGTGGGACTTTCCCAGCAACGAGAAAGTTCACAAAATTGGCATACCACGGGAGTGAGGCGATAGCAAGGATCGCCTCATCTGGGAAGGTATCTCGAATGGGGTCAATCTGCTCAGACTCCTTAGGCTGCTCTAAACGGGAGAGATGATCCGCCACCACATTCTTGACTCCATGCTTATCCTTGATCTCAATGTCGAACTCCTAGAGTAGAAGGATCCATCTAATCAATCTGGCCTTGGCACCCTTCTTTGCCATGAGGTACCAGATGGCGGTGTGATCTGTGTACAAAGTCACTCTAGATCCAATGATATAAGATCGAAACTTATCTAGGGAGAACACTACGGCTAGCATCTCCTTCTCTGTGACCGTGTAATTCCGCTGGGCGGAATCTAATGTGCGGCTAGCGTAGTGGATAGCAAATGGAACTCCATCCCTCCTCTATCCCAGCAGTGCCCCTACGGCAAAATCGGAGGCATCCGTCATGATCTCGAATGGGAGAGACCAATCAGGCGGCTGGAGGACAGGAGCCTCAATAACACACTGCTGGAGAGTCGCAAAGGACGAAAGACACTTGTCATCGACAAGGAACTCGGTGTCTTTCGTCAAGAGGTCAGTCAACGGCCGGGCAATCCTGCTGAAATCCTGAATAAATCTCCTATAAAATCCAACATTCCCCAGGAATGACCGTAGCTGCCTCAAGTTGGACGGCGGTGCGAGTTTTCTAATGAGATCAACCTTGGCCGGATCAACATCCATGCCCCTGTTGGAGATGATGTGGCCAAGCACCGTCCCTTGAGTCACCATGAAGTGACTCTTCTCCCAAGATAGAACCAAATGATACTCAATATATCGCTGGAGTACTCGGTCTAGGCAGTCAAGACAAGAGTCGAATCCGTCGCTGTAGACCGAGAAGTCGTCCATGAAGACCTCCAAACACTCCCCTACCATGTCCGAAAAGATCGACAGCATGCACCTCTGAAAAGTCGCAGGGGCATTGCATAGCCCAAATGGCATGCGTCGAAAGGCATATGTACCGAAGGGACAGGTAAATGTGGTTTTCTCCTGATCCTCAGGAGCGATGGACACCTGGTTGTAGCCTGAATACCCATCCAGGAAGCAATAATGGCTCTTCCCTGCCAGTCTCTCAATGATCTGGTCAATAAACGGCAGGGGAAATGGTCCTTCTTGGTGGCCTGGTTGAGTCTCCTGTAGTCAACACAGACCCTCCAAGAGGTGGGTACTCGTGTAGCAATCTCCTCTCCCGACTCACTGATCACAGTCGTGATGCCCTTCTTCTTGGGCACCACATGCAAGGGGCTAACCTACTTGGAGTCGGAAATGGGATAAATAAAATCTGCACTCCACCATTTTGATATTTCCTTCATCACGACCTCTCTTAGGTTGGGGTTCAACCGCCGCTGGAACTCACGCGACGGCTTCGCCCCCTCCTCAAGATAGATATGGTGGGAGCACGCTGATGGACTAATCCCATGGAGATCTGCTACGCTCCATCTGATTGCCTTGCGGTTCTTTTCCAAGAACCCCCATCAAATGGGATTCCTGCTCTCCAGTCAGATCGGCGGAGATGATGACTGGGTACATCTCAGGCTCGCCCACAAGGAACCGATACTTCAGCGAAGTAGGGAGCGGCTTCTGCTCTGGACAGCTGGGTGCTGGCAAATCTGGCCTCGGAAGAAGATGTGTGAGTGCTGCTAAGTCTGCCAAATCTGCCTGTGAGAAAGAAAGCGAACTCTCGCAAACTGGGTCTGGAGAAGGCTGCTCGACTGTGCTGTCTCTGATCTGCTTTGCATCAACCTCCTCCTCATCTGTAGGCTCAGGTGGACTCAAGTCTGGCATCTGATCATCGCAATCTGCCCAATCAGACTCTGAATCCGAGGGATCTGCATCAAACAAGGTGGCATCAGTACCACCGTAACACAAGGTGGCCTCAGCACCACCATCACTAGAAACTGTGTCGCGGTCAAGAACCAGCTCTGCTGCCTCTGTAGTATCCTGGACCAGGGCTGTGCTCTCCAGACTCTCCTCTGCTATCATCTCGGCATCAGCTGTGTCTGAAAATAAGAGGATGGCCTGTGCTGCAGGGTCTGCCCATGCTGCCTTGTCATCTGTGATCACAAAATCACAGTCCTGGTGGATGTCTGGCCCGGCATCTGTCAGCTGCTCTGAATCTGTGCTGGTCTCTGAGCATGCTCTCTCTCTGGCTCTGTAGTCCTCGACCGTCTATATTTGTACACTTTCGCCCTCGACGCGAAAGTATACCTTCCCGCTGTCATGATCAGTCACCGCCTTGGCTGTGGCCAAGAACGGACGACCGAGGATGATGGGGGTATCGGCCACTGATGAATACTCATTCATCACTCTTTATTCTTATATTTTAGCTACAAAAACCTTTGCAAATACATGTAGATATGTGTAAATAGAAATAATTACCAAAAGCATGCATTGTGTAAAAACCTATAATTAGCATGTTTTTGTGCAAAAATAAAAGAATAAAGATTAAAAAGAAAAAGAGGGAAATATTTAGAATAAATATTGAGCAACCTAACCCAAGAGAGGGCTCAGCATGGGCCTGACCGCATAAAAGCCAAAGTAGAGGGAGATAGGGCCTCATGAGTGTAGATATTTATGTAAATAAATAAAAGTATTTTCCTCACAAAAATAGGCTTGTAAATATTTGTATATATATATATATATATATATATTTATAAATATAAAATCAAAAGAAAAATTTAAAAATTAAAAAAGAAAACAAAAACACCTCTTGTATAGTCACCTTGTACATAGACTCACATACATATTTATTTAGCCTTGTAAATAAATAAAACTAACTTTTATAATTTTTTGTAAATATTCTATGTTATATAATGTAAATAACTAAAATAAGAACAATTAAAACAAAAACAAAATAAAAATAGCAAAATTAAAAATACAAAAATACATTATACATATACCATGTATATAAATGTACATACATATTTATTTTATCTATGTATATAAATAATAAAAATAAAATAAAATTATCTTTTTATTCCTTATTTTATAATAAAAATAAATAAAATATAAAATAGGAATAAAATTACATTAAAATAATAATTAAAAATCAAAAATTAAAAACCCTAATGTGTACATATACCTATATAGTACATATAGTGTACGTACCTTATTTTTATTTCCAAAAATTAATTAACAATCACTAAAAAATAGAAAAAATAAAAGAAAAATATTTTGTGTTTTGAGTTTTTGCTAAATCGGCCCCTAGCTACCCTTAATTTTCTCTTCAAGATCCAGCCACGTGGCCTGTTTCTATTGGGTCCTGGGGATGTTGACCGCCCGGTCAACTACCCCCCCCCCATGACCACTCCACTCGGGTCCTTAGCGGGTCCCCAACTTCTCGGATTTTTCCCCGCTAAACCCGAGTGCCTACCACCTAAACCCCAGGTCCGAATCCTTAATGACACATCCGAGGACCCTCGCCGGAGCTTCATCCTCGGGATCCGCGCGCTTCCACGCCCTACCCGACCTCATCTTCCCGAACCCTCGCCCATATTTAGCTCGAGCTCCGCCACCTCATTTCCCCATCTTTGGCTCATTCGTTCCACTCCCAGTGACCTCCATCACATCGGCAAGAGTGACAGCTCGTCCCCCGTGGTGTCGCAGCGAGGAAGGAGGGCGAGACCATCGATCCGGCGAGCTACGCCGCCGTCGCTCCGCCATCAGCTGGAGCTTGAGCCTCGGAGGGAGACGCTCCTCGAGGCAACGACCAGGAGCTTCCCCAGCTCCTCCCCAGTCTCTTCGACCACCCAGGTAACCTTGTAGGTCTTTATCTTTCTTCGATTTCCATTTACGCCCAATTCGTATCGTCGCCGTCTCTAGCTGTTTCCGACCATCCCCTCACTCTGTTCGATCATCGGAATTGTCCATCGCATCCGCCTCCCTTCGACGCACCTTCTTCACCCCTCCATCCAACCCAGCTCGCACAGGAGCTGGGAGCCGAGCTCCTCCGTCCACCCCCTTCGCCGGAGCTCGCCATTTTGACCCACGAGCCACCGTCACCTCGCCTAACCGGGTCGAGGCAGTTTGCCCTCGACCCGCGAGTCTTCTGGTTCGCTTTGCAGGTCAAACGAAGGCCATCTGAGGCCCTTCGTCATCCAGCCGGGAGGCTCATCTCCGCCGACCTCGCCCGAGCTCCTCGGAGCTCGGCTGGATCATCGGAGCCCACTACCAGACGCGGGAGCACTCCACGTCTCTTCTCCGACCTTCAGAGTGCTCCCAGGAGGAGCCTAGCGCACGCCCGAGGCCGGCGAGTCTCGCCGGCGACCTGTTCATCCAGCATCCTCCGTCGCCGTTCGATAGCCCCTCTCGCTCCAGTCTTCATCAGAGCCGTTCATCTCCGGAGCAACCACCACCGCTCGATCTGAGGAGGGAAGATCTGGAGCGCCCATCGTTCGCCACCATCAGATCCTCCACGTGGCGCGCATCCAGCGGTTCACCTTAATAAAGGGTAATTTACCCTTAAGCCCTGTCTTTTCTTTTATTTTGCTTTAGTCTTGTAAATATTTAGCGTAGTTGTTTAAGTTTTGGTACATTTGCATAGAGGACCCCGTACTCTATTTCCTTGCATTTATGCCCCTGTGCGTTGTATGACACGTGCTTTGTCACGTGTGTCTCTGGTTTATTTGCAACTCATGCCCCTGTAGTTCTGGTTGTTATCAATAGAATGAATGTTTTAGTTTATTTGCATTTATACCCCTGTACGTGATTTATTTCAACATGTGCGGAATATTTGTGGGTATTTTGCAGATAAGCCCCTGGACTTTTGGTACCTGTTACCAATAAGTCCTCGGGACTTATTTTTATTGCATTTGGGTCCCTGAGTGCCCCAGGCACGCGCGTGGCGCGTGTTTTGCTGGGAAAATTGCACCAGACTTCCCAGACTCTTGGGTATTTGCACTTTGGTCCCTATGCACAGTGCCCCTTCTTTATTTTTGAATAAAATAGCAAATTACCTCCAAATCCAACGAAAATTGGATACATGGCTCCTGGCATGGTGTAAAATTTTTGTGGATTTTTTAGGATAGTTTTGATTTCATTTGATATTTTTAAAAAATCAAAAACCTTTCATTTTGCTATTGTCTAACTTTAAAAATCACAAAAAAATACTAAATAGTGTCTATAAATTACAAGAAAATTGTCTACTGTCTATTTTGCTTAGTTTGATTTTCTAGCCGATTTTGGCTATTTTTCGTTACCGAAAACTACTAAAAACTTAAAAACACCTAAAACCTTATAAAAATTCCAATAAATAAATTAAAAATCCAAAAACAATAAATTTGGTGCCAAAATTTTCCTCATTTAGATTTCTTTACAGGAAAATTACCTCCCAGCCATTTTGGGGCTCTTACATATTTTATCTAGGCCTTTTTGGCTCGGCTGGACAGTACCATTTATTTCAGTCACTGTTTGATTTTTAGAAAATTAAATAAACATTAGAAAATTTCCAAAAATTCACCAAAAACACTAAAAATTATAAAACACACAAAAATATTTTTGTTTGAATTTTTGGTTGATTTTTAGTACTTTAAATAATTTGTTGAAGTGTGTGTTTCTTTGTTTTTCTTATTTTCGTAATACATTAAAAATCCAAAAAAAATATAAAACAAATTAAAAACCATTAAAAATATTTTTTTATTTTATTTTATTCTTTTTTTACTACTTCGTAGGCCGAGAGGCCAATCCGTGCTCCTTGAGTTCGACCCTAGTCGCTCTACCAGGTTAATCCAATTGCAGGACCGCTATTTTGTGTTTTATTTGTTTTTATCCCTATTAGTGGTTCATTTTTCTTGATTGAGCCGAGTCTGATCGCTTGGGTCGCAACGACCGATTTAGCACCTATACCCTAGCCTTCAGATCGCCCATCAGCCACTAAATCAGGGATCTCCATGTCCAACACTACGAAGTCCACGGAGAATTTCAGGCCCTGAATCGTGACGATAACGTCTCGCAACAACCCCTTCGGCCTCTTGACAGATCGATCAGCAAACTGAAGGACTGTCCTGCTCTGTCTAAGAGTGCCCAACTCGAAACGGTCGAGAAGGGCTGCCGGGAGAAGGTTGATAGATGATCCGCTATCCAATAGAGTCTGGTCGAACCTCTGCTCACTAATCTGGCATCTGACATACGGGGCTCCTGAATCTGTCCTCTTGGCCGGCAGACGGTTCTGGATCGCGAAACACGTGGCTTTTGTCAGCACATGAATCTCTGAAGTGTGGTTCCTCCTCCTCCTGACTGTGGTCCTGTCTCTCAAAGATCACTGAAGAAGGGGGATGTGCTGCAAAGCCTCTTGAAAGGGTCAGCTGTATGTGAAATCTGTCGATCATGCTCTGGCTGAACTCCTCCTGCTCTCTCTTTTTTGGGTCTTTTTCTTTTTTCTTCCCTTTCCCCATCTGAAGGGCTCTAGGGAAGTGGATCACAGGGTCCTTCTCAAGTGAAGGACTAGGAAAAGGCTTAGACGGCTCGACGGCCGGATCCGCACATACATCAATCACCAGAGTGGGACCAGAAGAAACTAAACCTTTTCCTTTATTCAAAATAGTGTTCTGAGATACATGAGGATGAGGAAAAACAACTGCTCTCTCTACAGAAACACCGGTGGTCTTAGTACCACCACGGGCTGGCTCGGCTGCTGAACGTCTCGCGGCCTCAGTACCGCGGGCTGGCTCGGCTACTCTGGTGGCATCAGCACCACCTCCTCGAACTGGTGAAGCGGCGGCCTCAGTACCGCCGGTGGAATCAGCATCCCTTGGTGGCATTAGTACCACCGTCATCATCGTGTGCGGCCTCAGTACCGCTCTCCTCCTCCTCATCTGGCGCCCTGGATGGATCCTCGTGTCGTCGCTCAGACGAGGCGCCGCCTGCTGGTGCTCTACCGCTCCTAAGTGTAACAAAATCAGCATCAAACAGATCTGAAGACATATCATCAAATGGATCACTAGGAGCGGCATGCTCAGCGTGAACTACCTGCTCAGACTTCCTCTTGAGGCTATTGGGTTCGGCTCTATCTATGCAGGAATAGCGGCCTTCCCTCTCACAAGGTCCCGCATCTCCTAGCGGAACTCGTCCATCTCCCGTCTAAAAGTAGCCTGCTGGTCTGTGAGGAGGCGGGTTATGTCGTCCAAGGCGGGGCTCTCATGGGAACCCGACATGTAGCCTCTCTGGTGCTGAGGCTGCTGGAAATGGTGCTGCTGGTAAGAGGGGTAGGAGGACGGATGCTGCTGCTGGTGTGCCTGGTGAGCCTGCTGCTCACGTCTCCAAGACTGTCCCTGCTGCTGATAGGGACGAGGAACGAAGGACGGCTGCTGGTATGGCTGGTGGGCTGGGGGCTGCTGCTGCTGGTGATCCCTCTGCTGGCTATACTGCCCTCCCTGACCGGATGACTGCTGCTGGGGCTGGGTACCTCCACCCCCCCACCTGAATCTGGGATGGTCTTGTCGGATCCCAGGCTGGGGATGGTCATATCAAATCCCGTTGACATCCATCAACAGCTCTGCATCGAACTGGGCTGGCGGGAGTATTGCCAGAGGCTGATCCGGCTGGTAGACCACCATCTGCATGTCTGGAGATGGTGGGGACTGGAAAGAGGGCTGCTGCTGCTGGTACGGCTCCGCCTGTACAAGGTGAACCTGTCTAAGCTGCTGAAAGGAGCTGGAGCGCTGGGACGAGCTGCTGCTGTCGCCGGTATCGCCTCGCGACTGAAGACGGTGCTGGGGAGCCGTCTGTGCCTCCTGGAGACACATGAGCTGGGTCTTCATGTCGTTCAGAGTCTATGCCATCTGCTCCATCTGCGTGATGCCCTGGCACTGCTTCTTCTCGATCAGCTCCATCCGGTCCAACTTCTCGCTGATGATACCCATATCCGCAGCGGAAAACTCTGCCTGTGCTTCTGCAACTGCGGATGAACTGGATGGACCGGCGTCGACTCGTGCTATCCTTTTGTACTACACGGGTCCTGGCTGCTGCTGGGGTCTCCCCTGAGTGTACAACCGGGTCTGGGACATCACCATATAATTCTCGGCCATCTCCTCGTAGATGGCCCAGACCTGGTCGTGATCCTTGGCGAAATAGGACCCGCCGCAAGAAGCATTCACCAAGCCCTGGAGCTCTGGCGTAGCCCGCTGAAGAAGCTCTGCACAAGGTTCGGCTTCGAGATGTCGTGGTGCGGGCATCGGTCAGTAAGCTCACGAAACCTCTCCCATGCCTCATGGAATTGCTCGTTGGGGAGCATGGAGAAGTTGCTGATCAGGGCCCTTGCTGCATTCGTCCGACCGAGTGGATAGTACTTGTTCAAGTACTCGGTGCGGAGCTACTCCCAGGTGTAAACAAACTTCCCCAAATGCTTCAGCCAGGTGGCTGCTCCATCTGCTAGGGAGAAGGGGAAGGTAATCATCCTAATCGTGTCCTGGTCCACCTGACGGTCGTGGACAGTGCTGCAAATCATCAAGAACTCCTGGAGGTGGAGATGGGGCTCCTCTGTCGCGAGTCCGTGGAACCGGGGGAGTAGCTGTAAAGTGTTCGGGGGGAACTTGAAGTCCCCCACGATGGCTGGAAGTACTACCCAGTGGTGCGTCAGTGTCGATCCGGGGTTGTGCAACTCCCGCATCGGTCTCGGTGGTCCTCCGGCCGCGGCTGCGGCGGCTGCCGCTGCTGCGGCGGCTGCTGCTGCGGCTGCTGCATCCGCATCATCTGGGATCCTCGGTCCCTCTCTCCTCTGCTCTCGCTCTACTCTCTCAGCTCGCATCTGCTCCATCTCTCTCCTCATGTCGAGCATAAATGCTCCCTGATCCCTCAGCTGCTGCTGGACGGTCTCTAACGAGGCGATCAGGGTGGAGTTGATCGCTCCCTGATGCAATACGAAGTGCTCAGGCTGACCGGAGCGATCCTCTGAACTGCCGGCCATAACATCTGCAAAATCAAATGAGCCCAACTCAGGTGCTGTCAAATCTGCTAATCTCTCCTCGGGTTCATGTCGCTCAGATCCAAAAGAAAGGGGGTCGAGGGGGAACAGGGCGGAATCGTACTCGGGCTCGGAGAGCTAGTCTCGGCTCTCGCGGGCCAACCTAGATGATCGGGTAGACGTGCCCGAAAGCGGTGCTGCCAGAGGCTGCCTAAGAGAGCGTCTACCCATCATCTTGATCTGGCGAGTAGTGCGGATGAGATCTGGAAAAACTATGATCAAAATGCAAACCCCCGTTCACCAACGCAACGCGAGATGAAGACCGTAAAAGCTCGGTCAAATTATCTTGTCAATTTTTATTAGGTGAACACACAAGATATCAGAGCGCTTACTGACCTGTTAGGATACCCGATGCTACCCCAACCGACTGGCCCGCACGGAAGAGTCGGTAATCAGTCAGGAGTAACACCGGAGGGCTCTACCTAGGGTGCGGGTCACTCTCTCGTGCAAGCAAACCAATCAATGAGGGGGTTGCTCTCCCCAAGACAAATTTTTAGGTGAAGTGTCTTTTAGGGTCAATAGTCTTAGCCAGTCTCAATTTTATGGTTTTTCTTTTTTAATATTTTTCAAATAAAAACAAAGGCCTAACGAATTTTTCGGTTCTCCTGGTTATTTAGTCCAAAACAGGGGGGAGAAGATGAAAAAGCCGATGCGCGATGAAATCAATGATGCATGCTGAGATAGATATGCGTACCTTGCCTCCAGCACTCTACATGCAAGTGATCCGCGCAGAATTTAAAGACAGGAAATAAACTACCCTAGATGATGCAGCGGTGAAAGCCGAGTCCTAGATGAGCAAGTTCTACTCGCAGAACCGTCTAACTGGTCACCGTCCTACAGGCCAAAGGTCTGGTCTTGGTCTACCCCTCCTCTGCCCGACAAATCGGGGGTAGGAGAAAGCGCTTTGTGGGGTAGACTACGGCACGTAAGCCGCGAAGGAAAATGAGTCAGTTATTTTTATTAATTGATTATTAGTAGGTCCAATTAAGCGCACTATAGGAGCAGGCAGATAATTAAGTGTGGGGGCCCTACTAGTTACGGCACAAGCAAGCAGAAAATCCTAAGTCTAGGGGCTCGATGAAAAACCGCGTAAACACCGGAAAAGGCAATAAAAAGAAAACAAAACAAAACCGTGAAAAAGCCACGAAAAACTCCTAAGGGTCCCCCGAGCACACCGGTGCTCGGCGAAACAGACCCGCTAGTTCAACCACAGTCCAAAAGAGTCCAGTCTCTGAGTACCTATATTATTACAATAATAATCAAAATAAAACCTAATCTACACCTCACCCACTCAACTCTCTCTCTCTCTCGCTCTATCCTGCGGCTCCGTACAGAAGGGAGCCACCTCCAAGTCCTGCGGTTGCGTCGGCTCCTCGAAAGTCGCCTCCGCGGTCCTCGGGCCCTCGCAAGAAACAGAGACAAGTGGTCAGACCAAAATAATCAAATAATGGTAAGAAAAATAAATAGAAATAAAATGAGGGTATATATATGCAAAAATGCAAAATAAAATAAACACTCAAAATAAAACAAAAACAAAAATAAAAGAAGAGAAAATAAAACAAAATAAAACAAAAATAAAAATATAGACAAAAGCCACGAAAAAGCCGCGAGCTCTGAAAGAGCCGCAAAAAGGCGCGAAAACAAAAATGAAAATAAAATAAAAACTACTAAGCTGTGCTCCCCGGCAACGGCGCCATTCTGATGAGCGACCTGAAGGCTAGGGTATAGGTGCTAAATCGGTTGTTGCGACCCACACAATCAAATACGCTCAATCAAGAAAAATAGACCACTAATATAGGTAAAATTAATCAAAGACAAGCTAGCGGTCTCGTTATTTATTTAACCTGGTATAGCGACCAGGGTCGAACACAAGGAGCACGGATTGGCCTTGCGGCCTACGAAGTAGTCAAAAAGGAAATAAAATAAAAGAATAAAATATTTTTGGTGGTTTTTAATTATTTTATATTTTTTTTGGATTTTTAATGTATTAAGGAAATAAGAAAAGCAAGGAAACTGCACACTTCAACAAATTATTAAATACACCAAAAATCAACCAAAAATTCTAACAAAAATGTTTTTATGTGTTTTATAATTTTTAATGTTTTTGATGAATTTTTGGGATTTTTCTGATGTTTATTTAATTTTCTAAAAATCAAAAAGTGACTAAAACAGGAGGTACTGTTCAGCCGAGCTAAAAGGGCCTAGATAAAATATCTAAAGGCCCCAAATTAGCTAGGAGGTAATTTTCCTGTAAAGAGAATAAACAAGGAAAATTTAGGCACCTAATTTTATTATTTTTGGATTTTTGGTTTAATTATTAGAATTTTATAAGATTTTAGGTGTTTTTCAATTTTTAGTGGTTTTCAGTAATGAAAAATAGCCAAAATTGGCTAGAAAATCACATACAAAAAATAGACAGTAGACAATTTTTTTGGAATTTTTAAATGATATTTAATATTTTTTTGGGGTTTTTAAAGTTAGATAGTAGCAAAATTGAAGGTTTTTGAATTTCTAAAATATCAAATGAAACCAAAAATGTCCCCAAAAATCCTCGAAAATTTTACACTATGGCAGGAGCTATGTATCCAATTTTCGTTGGATTTGAAGGTAATTTGCTATTTTATTCAAAAATAAGGAGGGGGCATAGTGCACAGGGACCAAAGTGCAAATACCCGGAAGTCTGGGGGGTCTGGTGCAATTAACCTAGCGAAACACGTGCTACGCGTGTGCCAGGGGCACTCAGGGACCCAAATGTAATGAAAATAAGTCCCAAGGGCTAATTGGTAACAGGTACCAAAAGCCTAGGGGCTTATCTGCAAATAACCCAAAAAATCACGCACATGCTCAAATGTTTCACGCACAGGGGTATAAATGCAGATAAACACAAACTTTCATTCAATCAGTAACAGTCAGAACTACAGAGGCATGGTATGCAAATAAGCCAAAAAGTATGTGTCGATGCACGTGTCATACAACGCACAGGGGCATATCAGCAAATGAAAGTAAGCACAAGGGTCTCTATGCAAATATCCCAAAAACTAAACAACTAGACTAACTAATTACAGGACTAAAAACTAAATGAAATAAACAGAAGGACCTAAGGGTAGTTTACCCTTTATTAATGCGGACCGATGGATGCGCGCCACGTGGTGTATCCAACGGCGTAGAAGCGTGGTAGCGCACGGACCAACGGCTGGGATCAACTCTCCTCAGATCTGACGGTGAAGGCGGCTCCAGGAATGGACGGTCCAGATGACACCTGGAGCGGGAGCGCTGATCGAATGGCGTCTGAAGGTCGAGGAAGAACAGGTGGCCGGCGAAGTTCGCCGGCCTCGTGCGTGCGCTCCTGACCTCCCCTGCTGCGCCTGAAGATCGAAGAAGCTCCGGCGTGTCACTGCGCAGCTGATGGTGGTCTCCGATGACCCAGCCGAGCTCTGGGGAGCTCGGACGAGGTCAGCGGAGGCGAAGCTCCTGGCTCGATGTCGAAGGACCTCATACGTCCTTCTTTGAACCTGCAAAACAGTCCAAGAAGCTCGCGGGTCGAGGGCAAACTGCCTCGACCCGGTTAGGCGGGGTGACGGTGAACGATGGGGCGATATGGGAGAGCTCCGGCGAAGGGGGGACGGTGGAGCTCGAATCCCAGCTCCTGTGCAAGCTGGGTTGGATGGGGATATGGAGATGGTGCGCGGGAAGGAGGCGATGGTGAATATGGATTCCGATGATCGAATAGAGCTATGGAATGGTCAGAATCGGCGTAATACGGCGGAGCGGCGATTTAGGCGAAATGGAAAATCAAAGGAAAAGAAGGGTCTAAGGGACTACCTGGGTGGACGAGGAGACTGGGGATGAGCAAAGGGTGCTCTGGGTCTTCGCCTGGAGGAGCGTCTCCCTCCGAGGCTCGAGCTCCAGCTGGTGGCGGAGCAACGGCGGCGAAGCTCGCCGGATCAGTGGTCACGCTCCCTCTCCTCGCTTCAACAGCACCGAACGCGAGCTGTCACTCTCACGAGCACGCTGGAGCTCACAGGGGGTGGAATCGAATGGCCAAAGATAAGCAATGAGGAGGCGGAGCTCGGCTATATATGCTGGAGGGGTCCGGAAAGATGGCTCGGGTAGGGCGTGGAGGCGCGCGGATCCCGATGTGGATACCCCGGCGAGGGTGTCGGATGTGGCAGGAGTGAAACGAACCCGAGGTTTAGGTGGGAATCAATCGGGTTTAGGCGCTAGAAATTAGGGGAAATCGGGTCGGGCGCCTAAATCCGTGGGAGGTGGTCCTGGGGGGGGGGGTAGTTGATCAGGCGGTCAACAATCCCCAGGACCAATGAGAGAAGGCCACGTGGCTGGATTTTGAAAATGAATTTAAAGGTAGCAAATGGCCGAATTAGTGAAAACTTAAAACATGAAATATTTTTATTTTATTTTTTTTTCTATTTTTAGTGATTTTTAATTAATTTTTAGAAGTAAAATTAGGGTATGTACATAGTAGGTTCATATATAGGTATATATACAATATGTAAGATTTTAATTTTTGATTTTTAATTGTTATTTTTATACAATTTTATTCCCATTTTATATTTTATTTACTTTCATTATAAAATAAGGAATAAAAAAAGATATTTTTATTTTATTTGTATTATTTATATATAGGTGAAATAAATACATATATACATATATATACATGGTATATTTACAATATATTTTTATGTTTTTAATTTTGTTATTTTTATTTGGTTTTTGTTTTAATTGCTTTTATTTTATTTATTTACATTATATAAAGTAGAATATTTACACAAATTTTGGAAAAATTAATTTTATTTATAAGGCTTCAATAAATAGGTGGATGGTCTACACACAGGTGAATATACAAGAGGTGTTTTTATTTTCTTTTTAATTTTTAAATTTTTATTTTGATTTAATATTTATAAATATATACAAATATTTACAAGCCTATTTTTGTGAGGAAAATACTTTTATTTTATTTACATGAATATTTACACACATGAGCCCCTATCTCCCTCTACTTTGGCTTTTATGCGGTCAGGCCCATGCTGAGCCCTCCCTTGGGTTAGGTTGCTCAATATTTATTCTAAATATTTCCCTCCTTTTCTTTTTAATCTTTATTCTTTTATTTTTTCACAAAAACATGCTAATTATAGGTTTTTACACAATGCATGCTTTTGGTAATTCTTTGTATTTACACATATCTACATGCATTTGCAAAGGTTTTTTGTAGCTAAAATATAAGAATAAAGAGTAATGAATGAGTATTCATCAGTAGCCAATTGGCTACAACCTGGGTGTAGCCTCATTTAACCCATATATTATTTGGACTACTTGCTTTATAATATAATAGTAATCTAATTATATTTTAAATCCACTACATGAAATAAGTTATGTTAGAGTAGTTAGGAAATTGAAATTGACAACCAAAGGGCATGGATTCAACTCTTACTACTATCATGTTTTAAATAAATTAAAAAATGTAATTCAACTTTGATTGAACCTTTTTAAACTGGGATAAAAATAATAGATTGAACCAGTCGAATTGTTTAAAATTTGAAATTCGAATCAAAACGACAAGAATCGGTTCACTGGACCCGGTCGAAACTTGATTCAATGTTCGAACCGGCTGGTCGGGTCCAGTTTCAAAAACATTGCTTCAAACCTAAAAAGAAAGTTGTTATTAAATGGGGAGAGAATGTTTCCATGATAGATGAAAAATACTGGCAACAAGGATTGGGATACAAAATTGAGATTATTATTTATGATATATCCGATCTTCAAGGTATGTTTCGTTACTTTCTACTTATGTTCTGCTATAATCTAGAAGTTGGTTGCACCTTTTTTATGCTAAGCTATCTTAAATTCCTTTGAAGATAATCAAAATAAAGTAAATTTGTTAACGTACTTACTTTGATCATTTGATTATTTTACATGTGCACAACATTCAAATTGATTCATAAATGTGTATGAATGATGCCTCCATTGATATAATTTTTCACAATGCAAATCTATAGTCTGATTCTATGTTACACAAAGAAGGAATATGTAAACTTGCATGTCATAGTTTCGCCTTCTCCTCTCGCAAAAGAAGCAAATAGCCACGCTAATGTTTATGTTTATGTACATCGTTGGTTGCTGATGAATCCACGTTTCATCATCTTTATTCTATCATTTTGGCCTTAAAAACCCTAGTAAATGCGTGTAAATAGGCGTAAGTCATGCATTTTAGCATCTATGTATATGTGTGTAAATATTGTATAAAATACTGTTTTAATGCCAAAATTATTGAATAAAGAAAAGAAAAGAAAAGAATAAAATATTGTAAATATTTTATGATCCGGAACCCCCGAGACCTAGGCATCTCGATGACTCGGTCGACAAGGAATAAAGTAGGGGTAGATAAGGGCCAAAAATACCAATAAAATCCCTTTTATTTTATTCATTCTTTATTCATTTTGGGACCTATTTTTGGTTCCACTTTTATACATCAAATAAAGAAACTTTGTACATGAAAATTGTAGATAATTTTATAAATAAAAATGCAAAATTAATATCACTCAAAAATAATGTACATATATAAATTATGGTCTGAATAAAATTCCAGAATGCCAACTTCCCAGACCCGTATCTCACAACTGAAAACTCCAAATGCAGCAAACTCGCCTTTAATTGTATATAGAAGAAAATAATCTATTTAATGGTGGTGGTTTCGTATTTGGCGGAGCTACGGTTTGAAAGTTGAGTTTTGGACCCCTATTGTATACTTGTACAGATTAAAATATTCAATTTATTATTTATTCATTATTTTTGTATTTTTATATTTTTATAATTTTGTAAATATTACTTATAATATATTTGTATATTAAAATCAGAAAAAAAACTCAAAGAAGACTCAAAATAAAATACTTGTATATAAAATACATAGGTATTATACTTGTAAATATACCTACATAAACTATACTTTTATTTTATTAAGTGTACAAATCACTTCATAAAAATAAAATAAAAATGTATTTAAGTGTATAAAAATACTTTATAAATTTATAAAATAATAAACATAAATGAATAAGTTAAATATACAAAATAAAAATAAAATACTTTAATGTATAGATAAAGATACCTATAAGGGGTATAAATGGTAACTTGTAATTATATACCCCATAAAAATAAATAAAAATCACTATAAAATAATTCATAAAATAATAAACATTTTTTATTTAATAACCAAAAAATAATAAATTGATTTACTATTTTTAATTGAATTTACAAATGTTTTTCCCAGGGATTTTTCTGGTTGGTCCACGTGGACCAACCAGGTGAAAGTTGACCCGCTGGTCAACTCCCTGGTCTGCACCTGCAGCCTGTCAGCTGTGTTTTAGCCATTTTCTCGAAATTTTAGAGCTCACCTCATTCACATTTTGACCTCGGGCCCTTCTTCACTTTTTCTCCCCATATAACCATGATACACGCCCAGTACTTGCTTTGGTCTTTGGATCGAAGATTTGCTCGATAAACCTCGATCTTCATGCCATCTCGGCCACTCTCTGCACAATGTTCTGAAGCTTGTCAGACTGCGTTTTTTTTGGCGTTTTCTCTGAATTTTGGAGAGCGCGTCTTTCACCATTTGGCATTGCTTCCTTCTTGACTTTTTTTCACCATATATTGAGGATACACGCCCATGGTTCTTTTCTGGGAGTGCATCACTGGTGTGCTCCAGAAGCACCGTTCTTTGTGCCCGTCGGCCATCTTCTTCAAAAACTGCCAACTTTTCCATTTCGAATTTGAACCCTCTTTATACCATTTTTTCCTTCTCTTTGGAGAGCTCAGGACTGGAGCTTGTTACAGGAGTTCCTCCAGCTTTCTAGAGGCAAGGTTTGGCGGTCGTGGGGCGGCTTCCACCCATCTCCGGTCGTCTTGGCCGTGAGGTACATCTCTGGCTTCTTCTGCCATCGAGGTTCGCATTTCATTTCATTTTCTTGCATTTTCTTTAGTTTTTCTTGTATTCTCTTAATCTCAGTAGTTGTAAGATCACGTTCCCACCTTCCACTTTGCATGAGATTCGTCCGCTCACTCTTCGCAATCCCTCGTCGGAGCTTGCTCCGACGAACAACCATCTGCCCCTCCCACCGTATTTCCACCACTGGAGGGTCGTGGCATTTTTCCCACGATTCTCTTAACTCATCTTGTAGGTCTTGGAGCTTCACGCATACTTGGGAGGAGATTTTGTTGTTGGTCGGAGAATCCTAGGGACGCCACCGTCTCCGACTTCGTGGTGGACTTACGGTGATCCTCCACCCTTTTGACGCCTCCAGAAGATAGAGAAAGACCGCAGGAGCGTAGGGCGCCATTTTGAAGCACGAAGGACCGCCGGAGAAGGAGGATCTTGCCGAAGGAACGTCGCAGCAGTGGAGTCCGTCCACGTTCATCCAACAACCATCTTCGCCGTCGAATCATCAAGGCGTCCCAGATTGAGCAGGAGCCGTCCGATCTGCCCGGGAGAGGGTATTTTGCCCCATTTTCCCCCGCCATTTTGTGTAATATTTATTTAGGACTCAAAGCATTCATCTGCAGTTGTTTACTTTTGTATAATTTGCATATTGGCCCTTGAACATCGCTCTATTTGCATTCATACCCTTGTTAGGCCTTGTATTTTTGTATGCTTTCCCTATTTATTTCGTGCATCTAGAAAATTCGAAAAAAATCTCAAAAAATAGGGTTAAGCTCCTGTTAACTTGCAATTGCACGCCATATTTTTATTTTTCATTTTTGTCGCATTTTCATATTTATTAAAAATCAAAAACATGCATTATAGCCACTGTCTAGCTTAGAAAATCCATAAAAAATATAAAAACACTACAGAAAAATCCCAAAAAAAATATTTTGTTTCCTTTAGTATGTTCTAACTCCAATCCAAAAATCACTAAAAAATATAAAAGAAAACTCCTAAAAATGATAAAACTCTAAAAACCTTCAGAAAAATATATAAAATTCATAAAAAAAATCTAAAAATTGTGTTTTCTTTTCCTGAATTTTCTTTATTCTGTTATCTTTAATTTAAAATTAATTTGGGAAATTTTTGATACTGTTTGCTATTTTTCATTTCTATTTTAGTCTCGGCCGGTAATTAATTCACTGTTTTCTTTTATTTCAGCATTTAAAAATACCAAAAACATCTTGAAAAATACCCAAAAATCACAAAAATAGTAAAAAATCCTTAAAATATCAAAAACATTTTATTTCTGAATTTTTGGTTATTTTTGCACATTTTTATAAATACTTTAGCTTGTCTTTTATTATATTGTCCTTATTTTCCAATATTGAAAAAGAAAAAGAAACATATAAAATATAAAATTTTAAAATTAGAAAATTAAAAATCAAAATACAAAATATAAAATCAAAAATTAAATAAAAAAATATAAAATTAAAAACCCATAAAAAATAGCGTAGTGGACATTTGATCACATTCACACATTCTGTGCCTTAATGCCTCGTTCTACCTGTCTGCTCCCTGTGTTCGACCTCTACACATACTTGCACTATACACATCTTGTTGTAGAGTTATAATAAATTTTAACTCCGCACATTTATTTTCATAGCTTGATTTATCTATTGTGGGTTAATTGTTGTTTTAATCCGGATTTCGCGTGGTCGATTCAGCGACTGAGTTCCCACCTTGTGTGGAACTTAAGATCACTGTTTTTTGGGTTAAACAAATGGCGCCGTTGCCGGGGAGCAACAGCGCGTAGATCAGTTTTTGCTTTGTACTTGTGATTGGTTGTCTACTCTGCGGCTTTTCTTTTCACTATTTCATTTTTATTTCTATTTGTATTATTTTTGATATATCTTTGGAGCTGTCTAATCCCTCTTCTTTGTTGACTCTGTGCAAGGTACCGTGGACCGAGGGAGGCACGTCACTCGAGGCGCCGAAGCACCCACGTGAAGCCGGCTTAGCCATCCTAGCACCAAGGAGACGAGAAGAGAATTTTTGAAGACATCGCTCTACTTGAGTTGCATTTTCTTTTATTGTATTTATTTTGTAATTCAAGTGAGTGAAAGACTCTTAATTTGTAATAATACAGGTACACCCGAATACTTGGACTTTCGAGCCTAATTTCCAAGTGATTGTTCACTTGGGGCTCACCGCGGTTTTGTCGGTTTTTCTTCGCAGTTTTTATTTTGTTTTCCGATTTTATTTTTCATTTATTTTGTGTGATTGAGCCCCTAGTTTTAGGAATTTCTTGCGATAGACTAAGGCCAAACACCTAATATTTTGCATGCACCTATAGTTTCATTTGGACTTAGTCAAATCTTAAACAGTTGATCATGAACTTCAATCCGTCGTGTCGCGAGCTCTCCCCGCAAAGCGCTTTCTCCTAAACTCAAGTGTGTTGAGCAGAGGAGGGGTGAGCCTAGACCGGACTCTAGGGTTGAGGATTGGTGGTTGACTTGTGGTGCTTCCCGCTAATAGCAATTTCTGAAACTTAAGGCGATTTCATTGGCTTTGCATTTGCATGTAGTTAAGTTTCAATTCTGCTGAGCATCCTTGCATGTAGAGTGCTGGAGGCAAGGTGAGCATTTCTCTTTAGCATCCATCATTTATTTAACGCTTGCATTGCTTTCCCGACTCTCCCTCTGATTTTGCCAACTTAGGAGCTCAAAGGAATTGAATCCCCGATAGGATCGTGCATTTTTATTAAAAATCCAAAAAAAGTGATAATCAATAAAATTGGGACTATGATGATAGGTCCGAACACTCGGGTATAAGGTACTAAAAATAGGTCGTTGCGACTCAAGCGATCAGACGACGTCAATCAAGAAAAATGAACCACTAGTAGAGATAAAATCAATAAAAATACGAAAGCGATCCTGCTATTGGATTAACCTGGTATAGCACCCAGGGTCGAACTCAAGGAGCACGGGTTGGCCTTTCGGCCTACGAAGTAGTAAAAAAGAATAAAACAAAAGAACAAAATATTTTTAGTGGTTTTGAAATATTTTTATATTTTTTTGGATTTTTAATGGATTGAGAAAATAAGAAAAACAAAGAAAAGCACACTTCAACAATTTATTTGAGGCACTAAAAATCAACCAAAAATTCAAACAAAAATATTTTTATGTATTTTATATTTTTTAGTGTTTTTGATGAATTTTTGAGAATTTTCTGGTGTTTATTTAATTTTCTAAAAATCAAAAAGTGAAACAAACAGTGGGTACTGTCCAGCCGAGCCAAAAAGCCCTAGATAAAATATCTAAGAGCCTCAAAATGGCCTGGAGGTAATTTTCCTGTAAAGAAGATAAAACAAGGAAAATTTAGGTACCAATTTTATTATTTTTGGATTTTTATTTATTTACTAGAATTTTTATAGGTTTTTGAGTGTTTTTAAGTTTTTAGTGGTTTTCAGTAATGAAAAATAGCCAAAATTGGCTAGAAAATCAAACTAAGCAAGACAAATAGTAAATAATTTTTGTAGAATTTTAGATGAATTTTAATATATTTTTATAATTTTTCAAGCTAGACAGTGACAAAAATAGAGGTTTTTGATTTTTTAAAAATATCAAACGAAATCAAAAATGTCCTCAAAAATCCACGAAAATTTTACACCATGGCAGGAGCCATGTATCCAATTTTCGTTGGATTTGGAGGTAATTTGCTATTTTATTTAAAAAGAAAGGAAGGGTACAGTGCACAGGGACCAAAGTGCAAATACCCGAAGTTCTGGGGGGTCTGGTGCAATTTTCCCAGCAAAACACACGCCACGCGCGTGCCTGGGGCACTCAGGGACCCAAATGTAATAAAAATAAGTCCCGAGGACTTATTGGTAACAGGTACCAAAAGTCCAGGGGCTCATCTACAAAATACCCAAAATATATCGCACATGTGGAAATAAATCACGCACTGGGGTATAAATGCAAATAAGTAAAAGATTTCATTCATTCAATAACATCCAGAACTACAGGGGGCTCTACTGCAAATAGACCAGACAAACACGTGACAAAGCACGTGGCATACAACACACAGGGGTATATAAGCAAATAAAGTAAAGTACGAGGTCCACTATGCAAATAACCCTAAAACTAAACAACTAACTTCAATATTTACAGGACTGAAACGAAATAAAATAAGCAAGGGGGCCTAAGGGTAAATTACCCTTTATTATGCGGAGCGGCTGGATGGCTGCCACGTGTATGATCGGATGGTCCAGGGTAGATGGCACTCCAGCGCTGGGGTTCTCGGGCTGATCCAACGGTCGGGGCCGAGCCACGTGTCGATCGAACGGCTGGGATCAGACTCCTCAGATCTGACGTCAAAGGGGGCTCCAGGAACGGACGGTCCAGATGGCGCCTGGAGTAGGAGGTTGATCCGACGGCAATGGAGGATGCTGGAAGAACAAGTGCCCAGCGAGACTCGTCGGCCTCTGGCGTGCGCTATGCTCCTCCTTGGATCACTCTGAAGATCGGAGAAGAAAGCTGGAGTGTTCCCGCGTCTGCTGGAATGCTCCGATGATCGAGCCGAGCTCCGAGGAGCTCGGGCGAGGTCGGTGGAGCTGGGTCTCCTGGCCTGAATGACCAAAGCCCTCAGATGGGCTTGGTAGCACCTGTAAAACAGCTCAAGAGACTCGCGGGTCGAGGGAAAATTGCCTCGACCCGGTTAGGCGTAGCGACGGTGGCTGGTGGGTCGGAACGGCGAGCTGCGGCGAAGGTGGTGGACGGAGGAGCTCGGTTCCCAGCTCCTGTGCGAGCTGGGTTGGGCGAAGGGGTGAAGAATGTGCGTCAGAGGAAGGCGAAGGCGATGGTCGACTCCGATGATCGAAAGGGGTAATGGAGTGGTCGGAATCGAAGATATACGACGGCGGCGCGATTTGGGCGTAAATGGAAATCGACGAAAAAGGAAAACCTAAGGGGCTACCTGGGTGGTCGGAGAGACTGGGGAGGAGCTGTTGAAGCTCTTGGTCGTCACCTCAAGGATCGTCTCGCTCCGAGGCTCGGAGCTCACGCTGGTGGCGGAGCTGCGGCGGCTGTGCTCGTCGGATCGATGGGTCCTCCTCCTCTCCTCGTTGCGACAGGTCGAGGCGCAAGCTGTCACTCTCGTGGTCTCTCTGGAGCTCACAGGTGAAGGATGCGAATGGCCAAAGATGGAGCAATCGAGTGGCGGAGCTGCAGCTATATACGGCTAGGGGTCCGAGAAAGATGGGTCTGGGCAAGCTCTGGAGGTGCGCGGATCCCAAGGTGTATGCCCGGCGAGGATGTCGGATGTGGGAGGATCAAAACGGAGCCGGGGTTTGGTGAATTGGTGATCGGGTCGAACGGGTAGAAATTTGAGAAGTCGGGTCCACGACCCAGATCCGCGAGAGGTGGTCCTGGGAGGGGTAGTTGACTGGGCGGTCAACATCCCCAGGACCCAATAGGAATGGGCCACGTGGCTGAGTTTTGAAATGAAAATTAAGGGTAGCTAGGGCCCGATTCAGCAAAAACTTAAAACATGAAATATTTTTCTTTTATTTTTTTCTATTTTTAGTGATTTTTAATAAATTTTTGGAAATCAAAATAAGGTATATACAATATAGTACTATACATAGGTATATATACAATATATAGGGTTTTGATTTTTGATTTTTTTAATTATTATATTTGTACATTTTATCCTTATTTTATATTTTATTTATTTATATTATAGAATAAGGAATAAAAAGGCATTTTTATTTTATTTTTATTATTTATTTACATAGGTAAAATAAATATATATGTACATCTATATACATGGTATATGTACAATGTATTTTTGTATTTTTAATTTTGCTATTTTTATTTTGTTTTGGTTTTAATTAATTTTATTTTATTTATTTACAATATATAACATAGAATAATTACAAAAAGTTTGGAAATTAATTTTATTTATTTATAAGGTTAAATAAATGTGGAAGAGTGGTTTATATACAAGATGAAAGGAGTGTTTTAATTCTTTTTGATTTTTAACTTTTTCTTTTGTTTTTATATTTATAAGTATTTACAAGCATATTTTTGGTGAGGAAAATATCTTTATTTTATTTACATAAATATTTACACTTATGAGCCCCTATCTCCCTCTACTTTGGCTTTTATGCGGTCAGGCCCATGCTGAGCCCTCCCTTGGGTTAGGTTGCTCAATATTTATTCTAAATATTTCCCTCTTTTTCTTTTTGATCTTTATTCTTTTATTTTTGCACAAAAACATGCTAATTATAGGTTTTTACACAATGCATGCTTTTGGTAATTATTCCTATTTACACATATCTACATGTATTTGCAAAGGTTTTTGTAGCTAAAATATAAGAATAAAGAGTGATGAATGAGTATTCATCACCCCCCTATACTTAACTTTGCTAGTCTTTTAGCAAACACTTATTTGAAAAAGAAGTGAAAAAGAAAGAAAGAAAAAGAAATAGAGGATGTACATAGATCAAGGTTGATTATTAAACTTGCCTCCATTAGATTGGGGTATGGAGCTCGATCAGATCTTTGGATTATTAATGTGTCAAAACCTCATTTGGACGCAAGTTTAAAACTCAACAGCCTCCAAGTTCCACTAATCTATAACCAAGATTCCTCAATGCTCCAGATCAGAACAAGTCATCAATCACAAACCCTGAAGACCATGAATCTTTTCTTGTCCTGTGAAAGTGAAGTCTAAGCTCTCCACCTCAGAAATGGCAACTTGACAACCCTCCCCAACAAGGTAACTCTATGACCTCAATCTGGCCACTCTTTCCTCGAGGAGCGGGGTATTCCCTTCTAAGTTCAAGTTCAACCGGCTCAAGAAGAGGGGGAAGAAGAGAATGGGTCGAGGCGAGTGTAGCCAAGTACCCTTGGGAGCTTGACCAGTGTAGCCAAGTCTCCCTGCTGCAAGCTACAACAGGTGGATCATGGAACCAAGCTTTGCTTATTGCACTCTATATACATACTCCGGTGAGATTATCATTTTCAATCAGACCCACCACTTTTTTGGAGTTATTTTCTTTTTGCACAATTTTTTTTTCAAGTGCATCTATACAACATATACATGTGCAGCATATATACAAGGAGTTTTTCCTCTTGAGCCAGTAGACTATCCCTCTTTTGAAGCTTTATTGCAACCCACAACTCCCGTCGTTAGACCTCATGGCAGCCAGACCAAGTTGAGATGCACTTCCTTCACTAAAAGACAAAGAGAGGTTCCGCCTAGAAGTACTGCCCTCATATGCTACCCCAAGTCAAGGAAGACTGCCTCCTCACCACCTCATCCGTAGAGAGCTCGGTGCATAGTGCTGGTGTCCAAGTAAAGCCATAATCTATATGAGTCTTGTGTTGTTGTTAAGTGCTCTACTTAGGCTCACTGAGATGACATGTGATCATAGCCTAGTGGACTCAAAGAATTAAGTCACCATGGACCTGAAAAGCCTTAAACCTAAGTCCTATAAGGTTCCTCTTAGAAGTTAGGTTGATTAAGATCTGAATCAAGCTCCATTTCTCAATTTGATTCCAGGCTAGTTTAAATGTCAACTATCATCCAAGAAAAACTTATATACATATGTACAAAAGATGCTTATTTACACAAATTTTACAATTATGCAAAATTTTTGAAAAATGTTTTGAAATCATGTATGGATGATGCATGAAGTGCAAATTTTTGCAAAAAGATATTTACACACATTTACACAAGATTTTTGCAAACTTTTGATTTTCAAAACATTTTGGAAAAATTTTGTACTATATACATAATTTTGATACAAAAATATTTACACAAGCTTTACACAAAAGATTTTTGAAATCATTTTTACAAAAATAATTTGTACACTAGCTATTTATGTGCAAATAAAAGAATGTTATGTACATGAAAAATTTTTTAATTTTTGTGATTTTTAGCCATTTTATTTATAAACACACTCACACAAAGTACGAGTTATGACTAAAGTATATATGAAATATATACACACCCCCCTATACTTAGCTCGAACGATGTCCTCAGAGTCAAGAGCGATGAAGAAGACATAACTCGTGCTAGGTGTAGGAAAGTGAAAAGAAAGTCTATATACAAAGAAGAAGAAATGAAAAAGTCAAGAGGGGCTCGGTTCTTCCCCCTATACTTAGGATTAAATAATCCTAAGTATAGCAGGATGTATACTACGGAAAAACCGAGTGGAGAATGTACAGGGTCTACCCCCCTATACTTAGGGTGAAATATCCCTAAGTATAGGCAGCAAAAACAGGGGTAGACAAAAACAGAAGAAATACCCAAAAGGTCTCACATCCCCCCTATACTTAGGGTAAAGTGCACCCTAAGTATAGCATAATCACAAGATGACGAAAGGGATGTGGGACTAAAGAATGTAGTGATATGGACATCTGGATCTATACAAGGCGGAGGATCACTAAAACTCAGGCGTGAGATGCATTAGATGTGAGTCAAAGACCACATCTCACGCAAAATGAATAGGGGCAAGATCAGCGACCCGCGGCTCATGATCTAGAAATGGCTTGAGCCGCTGGCCATTCACTCGAAAGGTACTCTCAGAAGACAACTCAGATATATCAATGCTACAGTTGTCGTGTACCTTTCTGACCAGGTAAGGTCCCTTCCATTTGCTCTGTAGCTTCCCTGGAAATAATCGTAGCCTCGCATCAAACAGCCATACTCTCTGTCCAATCTCAAAATGCTTGTGGCTGATGTGAGAATCATGCCACTCCTTCACTTTCTCTTTATAATGTAGGCTGTTTGAGAAAGCTGCATCTCGAAGCTCCTCCAGGGCAGCTAACTCTGCCCTCCTCTGGTCTGCCATACCATTTGGATCCATAAGAATATCTGTGACTGCCCAAAGTGACTTGTGCCTCAGCTCAATAGGTAAATGGCACGGCTTGCCATATACGAGGCGAAAGGGAGATGTGCACAAAGGTATCTTGAAAGACGTCCTATATGCCCACAAGACCGAGTCCAAAAGCTGTGACCAATCCTTTCGGTCAAGGCGGACGACTTTCTGCAATATAGTCTTGATCTCCCTGTTCGACACCTCGGCTAGACCATTCGTCTGTGGATGGTAAGGTGTAGCAACACGATGGTCTATACCGAACTCGCTAGCAAGGGCCTTCACCTGGTCGTTGATGAAGTGAGATCCCCCATCAGAGATCAAAACTCGTGGAACCCCGAACCGCGTGATGATATGCTTCCTCAAAAATCTGCAAACTGTCCTCGCATCAGTGGCTCGGGCGGGGATAGCCTCCACCCAATGACTAACATAATCCACGGCCAACAGAATGTACTCAAATCCCTGACTCTTAGGGAATGGACCCATGAAATCGATGCCCCATGCGTCAAAAACCTCACAGAATTGAATGGGCTGCATCGGCATCATATCACGCTGTCCACAAGTGCCCATCCTCTGATAGTCAGTACACCTCTTCACGAACTCATCTGAGTCCTTGAAGAGGGTAGGCCACCACAAGCCGGATTGGAGCACTTTCTGTGTCGTTCTCCTCCCAGAATGATGTCCTCCTGCCTCAAGCTTGTGGCAGTAAGTGAGGACGCTATGGTGTTCCTCCTGAGGAATACACCGACGCCAGACGCTATCCCCTCCTTCGTGGTAAAGGATGGGATCCTCCCAGTGGTAGGACTTGGCCTTCGCGAGGAAGGTCTCAAGCCTCTGCCTGGGCCAATCTTGTGGGACTTTCCCAGCAACGAGAAAGTTCACAATATCGGCGTACCACAGGAGTGAGGCGATAGCAAGGATCACCTCATCTGGGAAGGTATCTCTAATGGGATCAATCTGCTCAGACTCCTCAGGCTGCTCTAAACGGGAGAGATGATCCGCCACCACATTCTTGACTCCAGGCTTATCCTTAATCTCAATGTCGAACTCCTGGAGTAGAAGGATCCATCTAGTCAATCTGGCCTTGGCATCCTTCTTTGCCATGAGGTACCTGATGGCGGTGTGATCGGTGTACAAAGTCACTCTAGATCCAATGATATACGATCTGAACTTATCTAGGGCGAACACTACGGCTAGCATCTCCTTCTCTGTGACCGCGTAATTCCGCTGGGCGGAATCCAATGTGCGGCTAGCGTAGTGTATGGCAAATGGAACTCCATCCCTCCTCTGTCCAGGCACTGCCCCTACGGCAAAGTCGGAGGCATCCGTCATGATCTCGAATGGGAGAGACCAATCAGGCGGCTGGAGGACAGGAGCCTCAATCACACACTGCTGGAGAGTCGCGAAGGACGAAAGACACTTGTCATCGACAAGGAACTCGGTGTCTTTCGTCAAGAGGTCAGTCAACGGTCGGGCAATCCTGCTGAAATCCTGAATGAATCTCCTATAAAATCCAATGTGCCCCAGGAATGACCGTAGCTGCCTCAAATTGGACGGCGGTGCGAGTTTCCTAATGACATCAACCTTGGCCGGATCAACCTCCATGCCCCTGTTGGAGATGATATGGCCAAGCACCGTCCCTTGAGTCACCATGAAGTGACTCTTCTCCCAAGATAGAACCAAATGATACTCAATACATCACTGGAGTACTCAGTCTAGGCAGTCAAGACAGGAGTCGAATCCGTCGCCGTAGACCGAGAAATCGTCCATGAAGACCTCCAAACACTCCCCTACCATGTCCGAAAAGATCGACAGCATGCACCACTGAAAAGTCGCAGGGGCATTGCATAGCCCAAATGGCATGCGTCGAAAAGCATATGTGCCGAAGGGACAGGTAAAGGTGGTCTTCTCCTGATCCTCAGGAGCGATGGCCACCTGGTTGTAGCCTGAGTACCCATCCAGGAAGCAATAATGGCTCTTCCCTGCCAGTCTCTCAATGATCTAGTCAATAAAAGGCAGGGGGAAATGGTCCTTCTTGGTGGCCTGGTTGAGTCTCCTGTAGTCAACACAGACCCTCCAAGAGGTGGGTACTCGTGTAGCAATCTCCTCTCCCAACTCACTGATAACAGTTGTGATGCCCGTCTTCTTGGGCACCACATGCAAGGGGCTGACCCACTTGGAGTCGGAAATGGGATAAATAAAATCTGCACTCCACCATTTCGATGTTTCCTTCATCACGACCTCTCTCAGGTTGGGGTTCAATCGCCGCTGGAACTCACGCGACGGCTTCGCTCCCTCCTCGAGATAGATATGGTGGGAGCACACTGATGGACTAATCCCATGGAGATCTGCTACGCTCCATCCGATCGCCTTGCGGTTCTTTTCAAGAACCCCCATCAAACGGGATTCCTGCTCTCCAGTCAAATCGGCGGAGATGATGACTGGGTACATCTCTGGCTCGCCCGCAAGGAATCGATACTTCAACGAAGTAGGGAGCGGCTTCAGCTCTGGAAGGCTGGGTGCTGGCAAATCTGGCTGCGGAAGAAAGTGTGTGAATGCTGCTAAGTATGCCAAATCTGCCTGGGAGAAAGAAAGCGAGCTCTCGCAAACTGAATCGGGAGAAGGCTGCTCAACTGCGTTGTCTCTGATCTGCTCTGCATCTACCTCCTCCTCATCTGTAGGCTCAGGTGGACTCAGGTCTGGCATCTGATCATCACAATCTGCCCAATCAGACTCTGAATCCGAGGGATCTGTATCAACCGCGGTGGCATCAGTACCACCGTAAAGCAAGGTGGCCTCAGCACCACCATCACTGAAACTCGTGTCGCGATCAAGGACTGGCTCTGCTGCCTCAATGGTATCCTGAACCAGGGCTGTGCTCTCCAGACTCTCCTCTGCTATCATCTCGGCATCAGCTGTATCTGAAAATGAGAGGATGGTCTGTGTCACAGGATCTGCCCAAGCTGCCTCATCGTCTGTGATCACAAAATCACAGTCCTGGTGGATGTCTGGCTCTGTGTCTGTCAACTGCTCTGAATCGGTGTTGGCCTCTGAGCGTGCTCTCTCTCTAGCTCTGTAGTCCTCGACCGTCTCTATTTGTATACTTTCGCCCTCGACGCGAAAGTGTACCTTCCCGCTATCATGATCGATCACCGCCTTGGCTGTGGTCAAGAACGGACGACCAAGGATGATGGGGGTATCGGCCACTGAATCAGGGATCTCCATGTCCAACACTACGAAGTCCACGGGGAATTTCAGGCCCTGAATCGTGAAGATAACGTCTCGTAACAACCCCTTCGGCCTCTTGACAGATCGATCAGCGAACTGAAGGATTGTCCTGCTCTGTCGAAGAGTGCCCAACTCGAAGCGGTCGAGAAGGGCTGCCGGAAGAAGGTTGATCGACGACCCGCTATCTAATAGAGTACGGTCGAACCTCTGCTCACTGATCTGGCATCTGACATACGGGGCCCCTGAATCTGGCCTTTTGGCTGGCAGACGGTTCTGGATCGTAAAACACGTGGCTTTTGTCAACACATGTATCTCTGAAGTGTGGTTCCTCCTCCTCCTCCTGACTGTGGTCCTGTCTCTCAACGATCGCTGAAGAAGGGGGATGTGCTGCAAAGCCTCCTGGAGGGTCAGCTGGATGTGGAATCTATCGATCATGCTGTGGCTGAACTCCTCCTGCTCTCTCTTTTTTGGATCTTTTTCTTTTTTCTTCCCCTTCCCCATCTGAAGGGCTCTAGGGAAGGGGATCACAGGGTACTTCGCAGATGAATGACTAGGAAAAGGCCTAGACGGCTCGACGGCCGGATCCACACATACATCACTCACCACAGTGGGACCAGAAGAAACTAAACCTTTTCCTTTATTCAAAATAGAGTTCTGAGATACAGTAACATGAGGAAAGACAACATCTCTATCAAAACGAACACTGGTGGCCTCAGTACCACCTCTGGCTGGCTCTGCTGCTGCTGCTGGACGTCTCCGGCCTCAGTACTGCGGGCTGGCTCGGCTAAACTGGTGGCGTCAGTACCACCTCCTCGAACTGGTGAAGCGGCGGCCTCAGTACCGCCGACGGAATCAGCATCCTTGGTGGCATCAGTGCCACCGTCATCATCGTGTGCGACATCAGTACCGCTCTCCTCCTCCTCAGGTGGCGCCCCGGAAGTATCCTCGTGGTGTAGCTCAGACGAGGCGCCGCCGCCTGCTGGTGTCCTACCGCTCCTATGTGTAACAAAATCAGCATCAAATAGATCCGAAGATGTATCATCAAATGGGTCACTAGGAGTGGCAAGCTCAGTGTGTACTACCTGCTCAGACTTCCTCTTGAGGTTGTTCGGATTTGGCTCGATCTGTGCAGGGATGGCGGCCTTCCCTCTCACCAGGTCCCGCATCTCCTGGCGGAACTCATCCATCTCCCGTCTAAATGTAGCCTGCTGGTCCGTGAGGAGGCGGGCTATGTCATCCAAGGCGGGGCTCTCATGGGAGCCCGACGGGTAGCCTCTCTGGTGCTGAGGCTGCTGGAACTGCTGCTGGTGCTACTGAGAGGGGTAGGAGGAAGGACGCTGCTGGTATGCTGGGTGAGCATGCTGTTCACGTCTCCAAGACTGTCCCTGCTGCTGATAGGGACGAGGACCGAAGGACGAAGGCTGGTGTGGCTGGTATGCTGGGGGCTGCTGCTGCGGCTGGTGATCTCTCTGCTGGGCGTACTGCCCTCCCTGTCCGGATGGCTGCTGCTGGGGCTGGGCACCTCCACTCCCCCACCTGAATCCGGGATGGTCTCGTCGGATCCCAGGCTGGGGGCGGTCATACCAAATCCCGTTGACATCCATCAACGGCTCTGCATCGTAGGGGGCTGGTGGAAGTACTGCCAGAGGCTGATCCGGCTGATAGACCACCATCTGCAAGTCTGGAGATGGTGGTGTCTGGTAGGTGGGTTGCGGCTACTGGTACGGCTCCGCCTGTACAAGGTGAACCTGTCTAGGCTGCTGTAGGGAGCTGGAGCGCTGGGACAAGCTGCTGCTGCCGCCGGAGTCGCCTCGCGACTGAAGACGGGGCTGTGAAGCCGTCTGTGCCTCCTGGAGACACATGAGCTGGGTCTTCATGTCGCTCAGAGTCTGTGCCATCTGTTCCATCTGCATGATTCCCTGGCACTGCTTCTTCTCAATCAGCTCCATGCGGTCCAACTTCTCGCTGATGATGCCCATGTCCGCAGCGGACGACTCTGCCTGTGCTGCTGCGACTGCGGACGAACTGGATGGACCTGCATCGACCCGTGCTATCCGCTGGTACTGCACGGGTCCTGGCTACTGCTGGGGTCTCTTTGTGTACAACCGGGTCTGGGACATCACCATGTAATTCTCGGCCATCTCCTCGTAGATGGCCCAGACCTGGTCGTGGTCCTTGGCAAAGTAGGACCCGCCGCAAGAAGCGTTCACCAGACCCTGGAGCTCTGGTGTCAACCCGCTGAAGAAGCTCTGAACTAGGTTCGGCTTCGAGATGTCGTAGTGCGGGCATCTGTCGGTGAGCTCTCGGAACCTCTTCCATGCCTCGTGAAATTGCTCGTTGGGGAGCATGGAGAAGTTGCTGATCAGGGTCCTCGCTGCAATCGTCCGCCCGAGTGGATAGTACTCGTTCAAGTACTCGGTGCGGAGCTGCTCCCAGGTGTAGACAAACATCCCTAGATGCTTCAGCCAGGTGGTTGCTCTATCTGCCGGTGAAAAAGGGAAGGCCATCATCCGAATCGTGTCCTGGTCCACGTGGCGGTTGTGGACAGTGCTGCAGATCATCAGAAACTCCTGGAGGTGGAGGTGGGTCTCCTCAGTGGCAAGTCCGTGGAAACGAGGAAGTAACTGCAGAGTGTTCGGGGGGAACTTGAAGTCCCCCACGATCGCTGGCACCACTACCCAATGATGCATCAGTGTCGATCCGGGGTTGTGCAACTCCCGCATCGGTCGTGGTGGTCCTCCTGCCGCGGCGCCTGCCGCTGCGGCGGCTGCGGCTGCTACTGCGGCTCGTGCCTCTGCATCAGGTATGTCCTCAGGCTCGCTCTGCCGATCTCGCTCTGCTCGGAGTCTCTCCAACTCCCTCCTCATCTCTATCATGAACGCTCCCTGATCGCGTAACTGCTGCTGAACTGTCTCCAATGATGCGATCAGGGTGGAGTTGATCGCTCCCTGGTCTAGTACGAAGTGCTCTGGCTGACGGGAACGATCCTCTGAACTGCCGGCCATGACGTCTGCAAAATCAGACGAGCCCAACTCAGGTGCTGTCAAATCTATAAGTCTATCCTTGGGCTCGTGTCTCTCAGGTCTGAAAGAAAGGGGGGTCTGGGGGAACAGGGCGGAGTCGTACTCGGGCTCAGAGAGCTGGTCTCGGCTCTCGCGGGCCAACCTAGATGATTGGGTAGACGTGCCCGAAAGCGGTGCAGCCAGAGGCTGCCTAAGAGAGCGTCTACCCATCATCTTGATCTGGCGAGTAAGGCGGATGAGATCTGGAGAAACTATGATCACAATACAAACCCCCGGTTCACCAACGCGACGCGAGCTGAAGACCGTGAAAGTTCGGTCAAATTATCTTGTCAATTTTATTAGGTGAACACACAAAATATCAGAGCGCTTACGTGACCTGTTAGGATACCCGATGCTACCCCAACCGACTGGCCCGCACAGAAGAGTCGGTAATCAGTCGGGACTAGCACCGGAGGGCTCTACCTAGGGTAAGGGTCACTCTCTCGCGCATCCAAACCATACAATGAGGGGGTTGCTCTCCCCAAGACAAAATTTTTAGGGTGAGCGTCTTTTAAGATCAATAGTGTTAACCAATCCCAATTTTATGGTTTTTCTTTTTAATATTTTTCAAATAAAAACAAACGGCCTAACAATTTTTTCGGTTCTCCTGGTTATTTAATCCAAAACAGGGGGAGAAGACGAAAAAGCCGAGGCGTGATGAAATCAATGATGCATGCTGAGTAAGAAATGCGTACCTTGTCTCCAGCACTCTACATGCAAGTGATACGCGCAGAATTGAAAGACTGAAAATAAACTACCTATATGATGCAACGAGAAAGCCGAGTCCTAGACGAGCAATTTCTATCGCAGAACCGTCTAACCGGTCACCGACCTCCAAGCCAAAGAGTCCGGTCTTGGCCCGTCCCTCCTCTGTCCGACAAATCGGGGGTAGGAGAAAGCGCTTTACAGGACGGGCTGCGGCACGTAGGCTACGAAGGAGATGAGTCGGTTATTTTTATTAATTGATTATTAGTGAGTCCAATTAGCATTCTATAGGAACAGGCAAGCAGTTAGGTGTGGGGACCCTACTAATTACGGCACAAGCAATAGAAATTCCTAAGTCTAGGGGCTCGAGCAAAAACCGCGTAAACACCGGAAAAGGCAGTAAGAAAATAAAAGAAAACCAAAACCGCGTAAAAAGCCGCAAAAATCCTAAGGGTCCCCCGAGCACACCGGTGCTCGACGAAACAGACCCGCTAAGTCACAAGTCCACAAATGTCCAGTCTGAGAGTCACTGTATTCTTACAATAATAATGAAATAAAAATGAAAATCCTCTCCCACTCAACTCCCTCTCACTCTCTCCAGCGGCTCCGCAAAGAAAAGAGCCGCCTCCGAATCCCGCGGTTGCGTCGGCTTCTCGAGATCAGCCGCCTCGGTCCTCGGGCCCTCGCAAGAAAAAACAGAGTGGTCAGACCAATAATCAAATAATCAAATAAGAAAAATAAATGAAAATGGAAATAAGGGTATATGTGCAAAAATTCAAAATAAAATAAACACCCAAAATAAAACAAAAATAAAAACAAAGAAAAAGAAAATAAAAGAAAATAAAACAAAAATAAAATATGAACAAGAGCCGTGAAAAGCCGCGAGCTCTGAAAGAGCCGCAAAAAACCGCGAAAACAAAAACGAAAATAAAAATAAAACTACTAAGTCGTGCTCCCCGGCAACGGCGCCATTCTGATGACAGGTCCGAACACTCGGGTATAAGGTACTAAAAATAGGTCGTTGCGACTCAAGCGATCAGACGATGTCAATCAAGAAAAATGAACCACTAGTAGAGATAAAATCAATAAAAATACGAAAGCGGTCCTGCTATTGGATTAACCTGGTATAGCGCCCAGGGTCGAACTTTAGGAGCACGGGTTGGCCTTTCGGCCTACGAAGTAGTAAAAAAGAATAAAACAAAAGAACAAAATATTTTTAATGGTTTTTAAATATTTTTATATTTTTTTGGATTTTTAATGGATTGAGAAAATAAGAAAAACAAAGAAAAGCACACTTCAACAATTTATTTGAGGTACTAAAAATCAACCAAAAATTCAAACAAAAATATTTTTATGTATTTTATATTTTTTAGTGTTTTTGGTGAATTTTTGAGAATTTTCTGGTGTTTATTTCATTTTCTAAAAATCAAAAAGTGAAACAAACAGTGGGTACTGTCCAGCCGAGCCAAAAATCCCTAGATAAAATATCTAAGAGCCTCAAAATGGCCTGGACGTAATTTTCTTGTAAAGAAGATAAAATAAGGAAAATTTAGGTACCAATTTTATTATTTTTGGATTTTTAATTTATTTACTAGAATTTTTATAGGTTTTTGAGTGTTTTCAAGTTTTTAGTGGTTTTCAGTAATTAAAAATAGCCCAAATTGGCTAGAAAATCAAACTAAGCAAAATAATTTTTGTAGAATTTTTAAATGAATTTTAATATTTTTTTATGATTTTTCAAGCTAGACAGTGATAAAAATAGAGGTTTTTGATTTTTTTAAAATATCAAACGAAATCAAAAATGTCCTCAAAAATCAACGAAAATTTTAAACCATGGCAGGAGCCATGTGTCCAATTTTCGTTGGATTTGGAGGTAATTTGCTATTTTATTTAAAAAGAAAGGAAGGGTATAGTGCACAGGGACCAAAGTGCAAATACCCGAAGTTCTGGGGGTCTGGTGCAATTTTCCCAGCAAAACGCGTGCCACGCGTGTGCCTGGGGCACTCAGGGACCCAAATGTAATAAAAATAAGTCCCGAGGACTTATTGGTAACAGGTTTCAAAAGTCTAGGGGCTCATCTGCAAAATAACCAAAATATATCGCACATGTGGAAATAAATCACGCACAGGGGTATAAATGCAAATAAGTAAAAGATTTTATTCATTCAATAACATCCAGAACTACAGGGGGCTCTACTGCAAATAGACCAGACAAACACGTGACAAAGCACATGGCATACAACACAGGGGTATATAAGCAAATAAAGTAAAGTACGAGGTCCACTATGCAAATAACCCTAAAACTAAACAACTAACTTCAATATTTACAGGACTGAAACGAAATAAAATAAGCAAGGGGGCCTAAGGGTAAATTACCCTTTATTATGCGGAGCGGCTGGATGGCTGCCACGTGTATGATCGGATGGTCCAGGGCAGATGGCACTCCAGCGCTGGGGTTCTCGGGCTGATCCAACGGTCGGGGCCGAGCCACGTGTCGATCGAACGGCTGGGATCAGACTCCTCAGATCTGACGTTAAAGGGGGCTCCAGGAACGGACGGTCCAGATGGTGCCTGGAGCAGGAGGCTGATCCGACGGCGATGGAGGATGCTGGAAGAACAAGTGCCCGGCGAGACTCGACGGCCTCTGGCGTGCGCTATGCTCCTCCTTGGAGCACTCTGAAGATCGGAGAAGAAAGCTGGAGTGCTCCCGCGTCTGCTGGAATGCTCTGATGATCGAGCCGAGCTCCGAGGAGCTCGGGAGAGGTCGACGGAGGTGGGTCTCCTGTCCTGAATGACCAAAGCCCTCAGATGGGCTTGGTAGCACCTGCAAAACAGCTCAGGAGACTCGGGGTCGAGGGCAAATTGCCTCGACCCGGTTAGGCGTAGCGACGGTGGCTGGTGGGTCGGAACGGCGAGCTCCGGCGAAGGTGGTGGACGGAGGAGCTCGGTTCCCAGCTCCTGTGCGAGCTGGGTTGGGCGAAGGGGTGAAGAATGTGCGTCGGAGGAAGGCGAAGGCGATGGTCGACTCCGATGATCGAAAGGGGTAATGGAGAGGTCGGAATCGAAGATATACGACGGCGGCGCGATTTGGGCGTAAATGGAAATCGACGAAAAAGGAAAACCTAAGGGGCTACCTGGGTGGTCGGAGAGACTGGGGAGGAGCTGTTGAAGCTCTTGATCATCGCCTCAAGGATCGTCTCGCTCCGAGGCTCGGAGCTCATGCTGGTGGCGGAGCTGCGGCGGCTGTGCTCGCCGGATCGATGGGTCCTCCTCCTCTCCTCGCTACGACAGGTCGAGGCGCAAGCTGTCACTCTCGCGGTCTCTCTGGACTCACAGGTGAAGGAGGCGAATGGCCAAAGATGGAGCAATCGAGTGGCGGAGCTGCAGCTATATACGGCTAGGGGTCCGAGAAAGATGGGTCCGGGCAAGCTCTGGAGGCGCGCGGATCCCAAGGTGTATGCCCGACGAGGATGTCGGATGTGGGAGGATCAAAACGGAGCCGGGGTTTGGTGAAATGGTGATCGGGTCGAACGGGTAGAAATTTGAGAAGTCGGGTCCACGACCCAGATCCGCGGGAGGTGGTCCTGGGGGGGTAGTTGACTGGGCGGTCAACATCCCCAGGACCCAATAGGAATGGGCCACGTGGTTGAGTTTTGAAATGAAAATTAAGGGTAGCTAGGGCCCGATTCAGCAAAAACTTAAAACATGAAATATTTTTCTTTTATTTTTTTTCTATTTTTAGTGATTTTTAATAAATTTTTGGAAATCAAAATAAGGTATATACAATATAGTACTATACATAGGTATATATACAATATATAGGGTTTTGATTTTTGATTTTTTTTAATTATTTTTTTTGTATATTTTATCCTTATTTTATATTTTATTTATTTATATTATAGAATAAGGAATAAAAAGGCATTTTTATTTTATTTTTATTATTTATTTACATAAGTAAAATAAATATATATGTACATCTATATACATGGTATATGTACAATGTATTTTTGTATTTTTAATTTTGCTATTTTTATTTTGTTTTGGTTTTAATTAATTTTATTTTATTTATTTACAATATATAACATAGAATATTTACAAAAAGTTTGGAAATTAATTTTATTTATTTATAAGGTTAAATAAATGTGGAAGAGTGGTTTATATACAAGATGAAAGGAGTGTTTTAATTCTTTTTGATTTTTAACTTTTTCTTTTGTTTATATATTTATAAGTATTTACAAGCATATTTTTGGTGAGGAAAATATCTTTATTTTATTTACATAAATATTTACACTTATGAGCCCCTATCTCCCTCTACTTTGGCTTTTATGCGGTCAGGCCCATGCTGAGCCCTCCCTTGGGTTAGGTTGCTCAATATTTATTCTAAATGTTTCCCTCTTTTTCTTTTTGATCTTTATTCTTTTATTTTTACACAAAAACATGCTAATTATAGGTTTTTACACAATGCATGCTTTTGGTAATTATTCCTATTTACACATATCTACATGTATTTGCAAAGGTTTTTGTAGCTAAAATATAAGAATAAATAGTGATGAATGAGTATTCATCAGACTGCTAATATTACTTGACCCTAAAACCAATCAAAAAGAAAATCTTGTATTTGGGCGAATAATCCCCTGATTGTCTTCATTTTACATTGCTCGCGCACACACTAAGGTTAGTGCCCAAATCCCATTCAGCCCCCTAAGTGTTTGCGCAACTTCTTAACTTCTCACCTAACTCTAAAACAGACAAGATAAAAAGACCGAATTTTTCGGTCTCTACCGAGTTGAGTAGGTGAATTGAGGGGTTTGTGTTATTTTCATTTTTGTTTGTGAATGCTTTGTGTGTGTCCTAGATCGCTTCTGTGCACTTGCGCCTTTCTTCTCACTTCTCTTGACTTGACCATCGTGCTCTCCCGATCATTTTCTTTTGTTTCGAGATGGCCGACTGGAGCGTATTTTATCCGGACTTTGCGGATCATTCGTTCACTCCAGCCGGTCCACCTCCTTTTTTCCAGGAGGACTTTGCTCCTGACTTTTGTACATACCCGACCAACCCACTATTTCAGGATTCGGACCTTGACTTTCACCAATCATTTCCACCACCATCACCCTCACATTTCGACAACCCGCTCTTCCTTGGGTATCCTGATCCGGAATGTGATTTTTGTCCACCCCCACCGCCCACATTAGACTCACCCGATCCTGATATTTTGGAGTCACCTTTCATGGTATCCACACTTGAGACTTTGAATCAGATGATGGAGCATATGAATTCGAGGATTACTGATCTTACTACTTTAAATAAGAACCAGAATGTCGCTCCATTCTTTGAGGATATGGATTCATTTGAGGACGACCATGAGAGATTGCAATCGCCCAAAATACAAAAAAATGAGAAAAATTTAAAAACACAAAAAGATTTCGGGAGACACATGATTGAGTCAGACTGTGAGGAGAGTGCCCACTTGCCAGATCCTCTAACCACACAGCCTCTCACACCTAGTCCCTCCTTTGACCCCGAGGATGCCGCTGTACAGACTGCTCTTGGCATTCCTCGTGTATACGTTGATTCCGACTTCCTCCCTTGTATGGAGGAAGTCCAAAAATTTAAAAAAATATTGACTGAACCCGAAGTGGTGGCCACCATTCATGAGATCATCCGTGCCCCACTTCAGCAGGCTATGACCGATTTATCTGCTCCTTTTCCCAAGAAGAGAAAGCGGAGGAGCAGATCTCAGCGTCATATCTTGACCATGGCCACTGCCCATGCCATCACACACCGTCCCATTCCTAGGAAAAAGAACACTGCCACACCTTTCATTAGCTGCACCATCTCTGATTTTACATGTGATCACACTCTCCTAGACGGTGGTGCTTCGATTAGCATCATACCCTTCTTGCTGGTACAGTCTCTTCACTTAGGGCCTCTCAAGAAGACAAGGATGATCGTACAGTTTGCTGATGGATCAATAAAGAGGCCGAAGGGTATCCTTGAAAACGTCGTCATCTCGATTCAGGGCATGAGCTACACCGTTGATTTTGTCGTCTTGCCCATGGAGACCTCCACAGGGGAGCACTCTCCAATCATCCTGGGACGACCATTCCTCGCCTCTGCGAGGGTTGTTATTGATTACGGATCAGGAGAGATTTGCTTCCGTCCTACTGACGAGAGCAAAGCATTGATCATCGTGCCCATAGTTGACCAAAGATCTACCCCTGATGTGATTGCACCTATTCTGGCTAACCTCGAGGACCATGACCTTGATGATACTATCAGAGAATTTTGCTGCTTATTGGATTCCACTGAGACCCGAGAATTCCTCCCTGTTGAGGAACACTCGGAAAGCATGGACCTCGATGTTCCTTCTTCTGGGACTTGGCGTTGTGTTGATGACATCCGCGAGATTTACACGATTCACGCCATTGAGCGGAGGGCAGATTTAGAGACTATACAGGACGGACATGCTCTGACTACTTCCACTGATGAGTTCGCTCCTGTCCATGTAGATTCTGATGAGACTAAGGCCGAATTTGATTTAGTTGCTTTTCTTCAGAAATTCGGGCCTTTTGATGAGAAAGATGATCCGGTTGAGATTATAGAGGACGAACAGAGTTCGACTACTTCCACTGATGACTTCGTGCCTTTTGATTTTGACCTGGACGACACCTCGCAGGACGACTCCGAGTGCACTACTTCCGATGATGATGAGTTCGTCCCATTCCACTATGATATCAGCGAGACTCCCAAGGCCGGACCTAGTCACGCTTCTTTCATTGATCCGTCTGTGCCTTCACACCCTAGGGCCACTGAGGACCATCACCCCGTCGACCCTGATCGGTTCCCGTCTACTGTGGACCCCGATGTCGACCTGCATCACACCAGATCTATTCCTCAGCGGTCTCGCAAGAAGGTTCGCTTTCAACCTTCTTGATCATGTGTACATCCGTCTCTGTTGTACATCCGCTTCTGTTCATCTCCGTCCATCTCCCGTTTTGCTCGTCCACCCATTATCGTGTCTGCCTTGCTTAGGACGTACTTTCTCCTAAGTATAGGGGGGTGGACGAGCCGATTGTTCTTTCATCGTTCTGTGTCATCACTCCTGTCGTTGCCTATACTTAGGGCTTCTTTTACCCTAAGTATAGGGGGAGTGGTGTGTACATCCTCACGATCTCTTCATCCATCTTCTGATTTCTCTTCTTCTTTTCTTCTTTTCTTCTTTTCATTTTCTATCTTCATTTTGTATCAAAAAGGTGATGCCTTTGTAGACAGTTTTCCATACTTAGGACGTACTTTGTTCTAAGTATAGGGGGGTGTGCACCCCGAGTTTTTCTATTCTTTTCGATCCTCTCCATTGTCTCCTCTTCTTGTCTATACTTAGGGATATCTTACCCTAAGTATAGGGGGAGACAATCTGAGTACGATATGTTCATTCCCACCCTTGACCCTCCCTGCTTTGTGTACAGTGTGCTATACTTAGGATTATTTGATCCTAAGTATAGGGGGGACGGTCAACTTCTCATTCGTTCATTCAGTTCTTCATTTATTCCTTTATTATTTAGACTTGTCTATACTTAGTACGAGTTATGTCTTCTCTTTTCTCTCTGATCTATGAGGACATAGCTCAATCTAAGTATAGGGGGGTCGTATATACAATGTATATACTTTAGCCATAACTCGTACTTTCGTATTTTCATAATAATATGGCTAATAATTCTTTAAAATTCATTAAAAATCTTTGATAAAAAGATGTGGTTATTCCTTAAATTCTTTTTGTATTTACTGATTAATAAATCAGGTGAAAATGTTTTTTGCAAAATGTTTGAAAAATAGTTTGAAAATCCTTGTGAACATCTATTGAAAACTATTTTGAAAATGTTTTGTTACATGTTTTCAACCTTTGTAAAAATGTGTGGTTTGTAAAATTTATTTTCTTTGTGTGAAATAAAATGTTTGAAAAATGATTTGCAAATGGTTTGAAAAATGGTTGCAAAAATATTTGAAAAACCTATATATACTGTTTTGAAAGCCTTTGCAAAATGATTTCAAATGTGTGTACATGTTTGCAAAAATGTTTGTAAAAATTATTTTGGACTATAGTTTTCAAAAATTGCGTGTAAATTGTTTTCAAATAAGTTTGAGGAATACATACATCTCACCAAAATCCACTATATGTATATATGTATAAAATCGATCACCTACCCTTGTAAATTCTTAAAAACCACTTCTTGTAAGTATAAGAAGCATTCCCGTATACATATTTTAACCTAGTTTTTAGCCAAAACTTTTTCTTTTCAAAAATCCCAAAAACATTTGCAAAACTAAAATCCAAAAACATTTGAAAAATCTGTTTGAAAAAGACAAAAAATGCATATGCATCATCAGCATCTTTTCAAAAATCCATAAAAAGTTCAAAATCTTTGAAAATTGCATCACAAAAATATTTTCTGCATAGCATTCGTATTTTTCGGATTGAGTTTGATAGTTGAACAAGTCTAAGTAAAATCCGGAGATTGGAGCTTGATTGGACCTTAAAATCTACCTAATAACAGGAGCCTTATAGGAACTGGGTTTGAGGTACTTCAGGTCTAGTTGACTTAATTCTTTGAGGATCACGAGACTTGGTTCAATGGATTCTTGACTGCCTAAGTAGAGTATTTCGGAGCACACGGACGACTCTTGTTGATAATGACCTAACTTGGACACCTGCACCTTTCACATAGCTCAACTCAGTTGGAGTGGTGAGGGGATTGGATTTGCCGGTATGAGACGCACACAAGTGGAAACACTTGTCCTCCTCAAGGGAGGGAAGTGCATCCCAACCTGTCCAGTGATTAGGAAGTCTAGAGACAGGAGGTTGTGGGTTGCGATAAAGCTTCAAAAGAGAGATAGTCTACTGGCTCAAGAGGAAAAACTCCTTATGTAAATGCTGCTGTGAATAGTATTTCAAATAAAAGAAAAAAAGAGAAAAAAAGGTTCAGGCATGTACAAAAATAAAAAGGATGCAAAGTATGTACATATGTTGTAAAGTCAATAGGCAAGCTTGAGTTCCAAAGTCATATCATGTGAGCCTGCAGCTGGATGACTTTACTACACTGGTCTTGCATCCTCGGATAGGTAGCTACACTGGCTACCGTCCATTCTTCTCTTCACCCCCTCCTATTGAGCTGGTTGCCACTTAAATTAGAAGGGAATACCTCGCTCCTCGAGGATGGAGTTATTGGATTGGGGAATCATTGGGTTGTCATACTGGAGAAGTCAGTCTCTTTGTCATTCTAGCTGGGGAGAGCCACCATCACTTACACTGTACGAGTCAGACTCATAGTCGTAAGAGTTTGCGTATGAGTTGAGATATTTCTGACCTGGCTATTGAGGAGACTTGGACAGAGTTTTGGGATTCTCAGGGACTGTTGGATTTCAAATTCGGTTCTCAATAAGGTTCCACCCGCACTAAAATTCCAAAGGTCCGACTTAAGCTCCAAACTTTGATTTTGTGAAGACAAGTTTGATAATTACACTTAATCCACCTTCTTCTTTTTCTTTTCTTTATTTTTCTTTTCTGCACTTATTGCATAAGTGTTTGCTAGGGACTAGCAAAGGCAAGTATAGGGGGATGATGACTCCACGTTTCATCATCTTTATTCTATCATTTTGGCCTTAAAAACCCAAGTAAATGTGTGTAAATAGGCGTAAGTCATGCATTTTAGCATCTATGTATATGTGTGTAAATATTGTATAAAATACTGTTTTTAATGCCAAAATTATTGAATAAAGAAAAGAAAAGAAAAAGAATAAAATATTGTAAATATTTTATGACCCGGAACCCTGAGACCTAGGCATCTCGATGACTCGGTCAACAAGGAATAAAGTAGGGGGAGATAAGGGCCAAAAATACCAATAAAATCCCTTTTATTTTATTCATTCTTTATTCATTTTGGGACCTATTTTTTGTTCCACTTTTTATACATCAAATAAAGAAACTTCGTACATGAAAGTTGTAGATAATTTTATAAATAAAAATACAAAATTGATATCACTCAAAAATAATGTACAGATAAAAAGTTATGGTCTGAATAAAATTCCAGAATGCCAACTTCCCAGACTCGTATCTCACAACTGAAAACTCCAAATGCAGCAAACTCACCTTTAATTGTATATAGAAGAAAATAATATATTTAATGGTGGTGGTTTCGCATTTGGCGGAGCTCCGGTTTGAAAGTTGAGTTTTGGACCCCTATTGTATACTTGTACAGATTAAAATATTCAATTTATTATTTATTCATTATTTTTGTATTTTTATATTTTGATAATTTTGTAAATATTACTTATAATATATTTGTATATTAAAATCAGAACAAAAACTCAAAGAAGACTCAAAATAAAATACTTGTATATAAAATACATAGGTATTATACCTGTAAATATACCTTCATAAACTATACTTTTATTTTATTAAGTGTACAAATCACTTCATAAAAATAAAATAAAAATATATTTAAGTGTATAAAAATACTTTATAAATTTATAAAATAATAAACATAAATGAATAAGTTAAATATACAAAATAAAAATAAAATACTTTAATGTATAGATAAGGATACCTATAAGGGGTATAAATGGTAACTTGTAATTACACACCCCATAAAAATAAATAAAAATCACTATAAAATAATTCATAAAATAATAAACATTTTTTATTCAATAACCAAAAAATAATAAATTGATTTGCTATTTTTAATTGAATTTACAAATGTTTTCCCAGGGATTTTTCTTGTTGGTCTACGTTGACCAACCAGGTGGAAGTTGACCCGCTGGTCAACTCCCTGGTCTGCACCTGCAGCCTGTCAGCTGCGTTTTTAGCCATTTTCTCGAAATTTTAGAGCTCACCTCATTCACATTTTGACCTCGGGCCCTTCTTCACTTTTTCTCCCCATATAACCATGATACACGCCCAGTACTTGCTTTGGTCTTTGGATCGAAGATTTTCTCGATAAACCTCAGATCTTCATGCCATCTCGGCCACTCTCTGCCCAATGTTCTGAAGCTTGTCAGACTGCGTTTCTGTTGGCGTTTTCTCCGAATTTTGGAGAGCACGTCTTTCACCAATTGGCATTGCTTCCTTCTCGACTTTTGTTCACCATATATTGAGGATACACGCCCATGGTTGTATTCGGGGAGTGCATCACTGGTGTGCTCCAGAAGCACCGTTCTTTGTGCCCCGTCGGCCATCTTCTTCAAAAACTGCCAACTTTTCCATTTCAAATTTGAACCCTCTTTAGACCATTTTTTCCTTCTCTTTGGAGAGCTCAGGACTGGAGCTTGTTACAGGAGTTCCTCCAGCTCTCTAGAGGCAAGGTTAGGCAGTCGTGGGGCGGCTTCCACCCATCTCCGGTCGTCTTGGTCGTGAGGTACATCTATGGCTTCTTCTGCCATCGAGGTTCGCATTTCATTTCATTTTCTTTAGTTTTTCTTGTATTCTCTTAATCTCAGTAGTTGTAAGATCACGTTCCCACCTTCCACTTTGCATGAGATTCATCCGCTCACTCTTCGCAATCCCTCGTCGGAGCTTGCTCCGATGAACAACCATCTGCCACTCCCACCGTATTTCCACCGCTGGAGGGTCGTGGCATTTTGCCCACGATTCTCTTAACTCATCTTGTAGGTCTTGGAGCTTCACGCATACCTGGGAGGAGATTTTGTTGTTGGCCGGAGAATCCTAGGGCCGCCACCGTCTCCGACTTCGTGGTGGACTTACGGTGATCCTCCACCCTTTTGACGCCTCCAGAAGATAGAGAAAGACCGCAAGAGCGTAGGGCGCCATTTTGAAGCACGAAGGACCGCCGGAGAAGGAGGATCTTGCCGAAGGAACGTCGCAGTAGTGGAGTCCGTCCACATTCGTCCAACAACCATCTTCGCCGTCGAATCATCATGGCGTCCCAGATTGAGCAGGAGCCGTCCGATCTGCCCGGGCGAGGGTATTTTGCCCCATTTTCCCCCGCCATTTTGTGTAATATTTATTTAGGACTCAAAGCATTCATCTGCAGTTGTGTACTTTTGTATAATTTGCATATTGGCCCTTGAACATTGCTCTATTTGCATTCATACCCTTATTAGGCCTTGTATTTTTGTATGCTTTCCCTATTTATTTCGTGCATCTAGAAAATTCGAAAAAATCTCAAAAAATAGGGTTAATCTCCTGTTAACTTGTAATTGCACGCCATATTTTTATTTTTCATTTTTGTCGCATTTTCATATTTATTAAAAATCAAAAACATGCATTTTAGCCACTGTCTAGCTTAGAAAATCCAAAAAAAAACACTACAGAAAAATCCCAAAAAAATATATTTTGTTTCCTTTAGTATGTTCTAACTCCAGTCCAAAAATCACTAAAAATATAAAAGAAAACTCCTAAAAATGATAAAACTCTAAAAACCTTCAAAAAAATATATATAATTCATAAAAAATCTAAAAATTGTGTTTTCTTTTCTAGAATTTATTTATTCTGTTATCTTTAATTTAAAATTAATTTGGGAAATTTTTGATACTGTTTTCTATTTTTCATTTCTATTTTAGTCTCGGTCAGCAATTAATTCACTGTTTTCTTTTATTTCAGCATTTAAAAATACCAAAAACATCTTGAAAAATATCCAAAAATCACAAAAACATTAAAAAATCCTAAAAATATCAAAAACATTTTATTTCTGAATTTTTGGTTATTTTTGCACATTTTTATAAATACTTTAGCTTGTCTTTTATTACATTGTCCTTATTTTCCAATATTGAAAAAGAAAATAGAAAAATATAAAATATAAAATATAAAAATTAGAAAATTAAAAATCAAAATACAAAATATAAAATCAAAAATTAAATAAAAAAATATCAAATTAAAAACCCACAAAAAAATAGCGTAGTGGACATTTGATCACATTCACACATTCTGTGCCTTAGTGCCCCGTTCTACCTGTCTGCTCCCTGTGTTCGACCTCTACACATACTTGCACTATACACATCTTGTTGTAGAGTTATAATAAATTTTAACTCCGCACATTTATTTCCATAGCTTGATTTATCTGTTGTGGGTTAATTGTTGTTTTAATCCGGATTTCGCGTGGTCGATTCAGCGACTGAGTTCCCGCCTTGTGTGGAACTAAAGATCACCGTTTTTCGGGTTAAACAGTTGCATGTCATGCTCAATTGATAGATATCAATAATCTTACTTGATTGTTCTAATCAGACGCAACATCATTGTATCTCTTGTTATTGGATATTTATTTTTATTTATTTTAGATTTTTTTTCAAATCTTTAATTGTCTAATGTTGTACATTAGGAACTGTGAATAAGTTAAGCTAAACTACCAAAAGAGAGCCTCGTGATTTCAATATTTTTTCCTTATTTGTATAGATTTTTATAATCAATTCATTTTATTTTAAACAACTTAGGTATTACTAATTACATTTTTTTATATATACACTTCTAATTTTCCAATACATAACCAGATAGAGGGCTAGGGAAGGAAAGGTTATATAATCTAAAGAAGTGGATGCAATGAGATACTCTATTGGCCTGACAATGCTGACCTATTTGATTATTTTATTGGGATGCATGTCACCTCGTGGAAAGCACGGGGCTAATCCACTAGCTCTAATGAAAACAATATTTTTTCTATAATAATTTGAATTTACGTTAATGGACAAAAAAGAGAACTGAGCATTTATTTAATAAATCGAACAAAAATTCTAGGAAAACAAACAAAAATCTCTTGTTACAGATATGCTAGAAAAATGAATTGAATAATATAATGATGAAAATGAGAAAGATATTTTTCTAATAAATACAATCGTTTTTTAACCGGATCATATCACAGATAAATAAAAAAACCATTCACGTTAATGCGATAAATGATTTAATAATTTCCACTAGGTATGCCATTAGAATCGAGGTTCAGGACGATATCGGTAATGCGAATACCGTACTGTTGTTGTTGTCTCGGTGAGAGAACAACAACGGAGTCAGAAGGGTCAAGAGAGTAAAAGATAACACCCAGATAAACAGTCAGGCGGGTGTTTGCTACCGAATCAAGATATGGGTAGATGAAGTCGGGCTCCGGTAACACAAAAGAAATCGTCGGCTCAAGATCTATATGGAGTGAAAGAGCAGAGTCTAAGAAGTCGAACGTGGAGAAGGAAGGATCTATCAGTGAATCCTCCACGTTAATCACAGTCTTAAATAGATATGGAAGGTCATGATCAAGAGACTCATTATAAAGGCAGATATCCGATGCATATAATGTAGACAAATCAGTGAAATCATCGAATACCTCAAAGATCGGGTCATCCTCGTGAGGGTCGTCGAGGAGAGAAACATCAAACTCATTAGTACAAATATCAGAAGACTCGGTCTCGTGATCCGTCAGATCGGATACGCTCCCAAAAAGTGAAACCGAGTACATATGGTCCATGGCATCCTCTTGCAGATACCCCTCGAGGAGTAATGCTGAATCATCAAGAAACTTGGGATCAATGCTGTCGAAAATCAGGTCCTCCAAAAATATATCGACCTCATCAACTAGGAGGACACAAGGCTCAAATACAGGACTATCAAGGTCTGTAAAATCCAAAATCGGTCCCTCATCAAGCTATCTTTGCTGAGATGGATCAGAATGTATCTCTGAGTCTGAGAAGATCTCCTGAAGAATAGACACTAAATCAATTGTGTATGGACACTGGAATGATTCAAAGGATGGCTGAGATGTGGGTTCCTCCTCTATCTCTTGGGATCCTAGCAGATCTAGAATCAAAGAATCTTCTACGTGAAAGAGCGGGACTGTCTCAAAATCTGACTGTAAATCCAATGAAAACTCAACCAATGTCTGGCTCTTGGAACTCACAGTAGTAGGCAACACATCCATCAAATGAGAAGTAGTAGCATCCATATCCTCTGATTTGTGTGTGCTATCAAGATCGGCATGGTGTGTCACACACTCAACTGTTGTCATCTCTCCTTCATGTGTTGTCCTGAATAAATCATCTTGTGAATATGGAGGATCAGAAAGTGTTCCCAAGATGGTCTCAACTAAATCCAAGTCGGGCCAGTGGTGTGAACCACCACACGAGGTAATGACATATGCAATCTGCTCCGCGGTCATCCCCCTCATGGCGATATGGATAAGGTCAGTCATAGAAAATCCATGATTCGGAAATCGCCTCAAAAGTTCTCATAAACTCAACCATGAATCTATTAATGGCTTCTGGAGTTAACTGAAAAATCACGAATACACGACCGCATCATCTCTGCTCTACGTTGCGGGTAAAATTTCTGCAAAAATAATGATCGTAACTCTCCCCACGTAGTAATCTTCCTTCCCAATCATCTGTGCCAACTCTTGGCTCTACTCTAAAGTGTAAATGGGAAGGTGATCAACATCATGTACTCAGAATTTATATCAGAATATGATCATGATCTATAAATATCCTCAAATTCTTCGATATGTAAATACGGTTCCTCGTGCACATCCCCAAATAATTTCGGCAGTATATCAATTAACTCTAAATCCAGGACGAATGGTCTCAAAGTAGAAGTGGACTGTACTTCATGATCTATGTATTCATCCATCATCCTAGGATAAAAGTTATCTAAAGCTCGCAACTACCCCATTCGATCGCCTATGGGATGCACTCTCATCTCAGCAAGGTAAACGCCTGGGTTTCTTATTTGGTCAATCTGGTCTCCTCGGGAGTCACTCACAGCATGTCCCGAATGGGAGGATGGTAGGGAGAAGATGGGAAATCGGACGGAGTTCCGACCTCCCAAGAGAGTGGACGGGAGTGATGGGCATGAAATGAAGAAGCCATAAAAATTCGGCTGGAATGGAAAGTGTCCCATCGCGACGAGAGAGAAATGAAGGGAGGGAGGGTGGGATAGTAAAGACGGAGTGAAGGAGAGAGTGGGTGAGATAGAAGCGAGAGAGATAGAAGGCGGGGAGGATGGAATAGAAACAGAAGGTGACTGCTAATGATCTCGGAGGATGATCATAACCGACTCACACCAAAGACATACAAAACACAAAGCAAACCCCCAGTTCACCAACTCAACACAAATCTGACCCTCAGATTTGGCCTTTTATTTTTTCAATTTTAGAGTTAGGTGATCAACAAAAGTTGTACTCACACTTAGGAGGCTTGAATAGGATTTGGGCACTATTCCTTAGTGTGTACGCGAGCGAGTAAAAGCGCAGACAATGAGAGGATTGCTCTCCCAATACAATGAAGTGATCAATTACGTTTAATTTTAGAGTCAAGTTCAATTAGCAGTCCCAATTTTTAAATTTTTAATTTTCTTTTTTTTTTGATTTTTTTAAAAAATAATGCCTAATGAGCTTTTTGATTTCCTCTTTGATTATTTTGAGTCGAAAACAGGGGCAGGAAGTCGAAAAAGTCGATGCATGGTCAAAAACAATGATGCATGCTGATCGACCGAAAAATCACCAAGACTCGAGTGAAAGAAAATAGATCAAGGGTCGTTGCGACCCGGATCTCGGAGACAGTTCAATCAATCAAGAAAAGTAAGAGCAGACCACCAAAATAGAATAAAAATCAAAGAAACTCAATAGTGACCCTGGCTATTAGATTAGCCTGGTATAGCGACCAGGGTCGGACTCAGGGAGCACGTGATGGCCTCGCGACCTACGAAGTAGTCTAAACTAAAAATGAAATAAAAGGAAAGGCTTTTTGGTGGATTTTAATGTTTTTATATATATTTTTTGGATTTTTTAATTAATAAAGAAAATAAGAAAACAAAGAAATAAGCAACTTGGATGAATTATTTAACTACTCAAAATACATCCATTCAAACAAAAATGTTTTTATATTTTTTATATTTTTCTATATTTTTGGTTAATTTTTGGGGTTTTTCAGATTTTTAGGGAATTTTATAAAAATGAAACAAGACAGAAAAATGAAGGCACTGTCCAGTCAGACTTGAAGGGCTAAATTAAAATGCAAAATGGCCCTATCAAGGTCTGAAGGTAATTTTCCTGCAAAGATCAAAATACAAGGAAAAGTTAGGCATTGGTTTTATTAATTTTTTATTTTTCTTTTAATTATTAGAATTTTTATGGGTTTTTAGGGGTTTTGTAATTTTTATAGGTTTTATAAATCTAAAAATGACCAAAATTAGTCAAAAAATCAAACAACACAAAACAAACAATATCAATTTTTTTGGGAATTTTTAGAGGTTTTTTAATATTTTTTGTGATTTTTAAAGCTAGACAGTGAGAAAATTCCTTGTTTTTGGATTTTTAAAAATAATAAAAAGTGTCAAAAATGTCTCCAAAAATTAGAGAAAATTTTACACCATGGCAGGAGCCATGTATCCAATTTTCATCAAATTCGGAGTAGGTTTGCCATTTTAGTAAAATCAAAAACAAAGGTACAGTACATAGGGACCTGTACGCAATTACGAGAAGTTCCAGGAGGTCCGGTGCAATTTCTCCAAGAACTCGCGTGCCAAACGCGTGACCTAGGCACACAGGGACCTAATTGCAATAAACTTAAGTCCCTGGACTATTTAGTAACACGTACTAAAAGTCCAGGGGCAAAAGTATAAAAAGCACACGAAATAAAGCAAATGCACAAATAACACACTCACAGGGGCATTTCTGCAAAAAATAAAAACTTAATTTCATCCATTAACACCCTAGAACATAAAGCCCATACATGCAAATATCCCACAATAGCACGTGTCGAAGCACGTGTTCCACTACAAACAGGGGTATAAAAGCAAATACACTACAGTACGAGGTCCTAAGTGCAAATGTACCAAAATAAAAACAACTATATGTGATATTTACAGGACTAACTAATAAAAGAAACAAATAGAGGGGCCTACAAGAAATTTACCCCATATTATATCCGAAGGACGGATGATCGCCACGTGGAGATCCGACGGTGGAGAAGGCGTGGCTCTCAGCAAAGGAACCCTCGGTGCAGATCTAACGGTTGTGGACTCCCCACGTGGAAGATCGAGCGGTTGGGAAGCGACGTGGGTAGACCGCGCTGATCGGACGGTCGAGATCCTCCCTCTGATGATCAAACGGTCACTGCTACTCCTCAAATGAACGGTTCGATGAAGATCTGGAGCTGGGGGCTGGATCGGACGTCTCTGGAGGGTACACGAAGAACAAGCGGCCGGCGAACTTCGCCGGCCCGGTGGACGCACGGTGACCCTCCTCGTGGGCTGCTATGGATCGAAGAAGTTGCGCCTGGGCCTCCCGCGTCTAATGGGCTCCTCTGATGTCGCAACGGAGCTCCGGAGAGCTCAGGCGACACCGGCGGAGGTTGAGCTGCTACTCGAAAGGACGAAGCCCTCAGATGGGCTCGGATAACCTGCAAAGCAAAGCAACGAGCTCCTGGGTCGAGGGCAAAGTGCCTCGACCTGGTTAGCGGTGGTGTAGGTGGTCGGCGCGTCGGGATGAAGGGGCTCCGGCGAAGCGATGGCGGAGGAGCCCCCAATCCCAGCTCCTGTGCGAGCTGGGTTGGATGAATGGGTGCAGAAGGTGCGTGGGGGAAAGGCGGAGATGATGGGCGATTCCGATGGTCGAAGCAAGGGCGAGGATGGTCGGAATCAGCAATGAACGGCGACGGGTCGATTTGGGCAAAAATGAAAATTAGCTAAGGACGGGAAGAACTACGGGTACCTGATGGTGAGATCGACTGGGGAGGAGCTGGGGATGCTCCAGGTCCTAGCCTCAAGGGTCGTCGATGCCCGAGGCTCGAGCACCACCTCCGGGCGGCGCACGGCTGCGCAAAGATGCCGGATCAGTGGTCGACACGCTCCTTCCTCGCTGCGACACCACCAGCCGACTGCTGTCACTCAGGCGGAGATGATGGAGGTCCTGGGGTGGAGAATGAATGAGCCAAAGATGAGTGAAAATGGAGGTGGAGCTCGGACTATATACGAGTGAGGGTCCGGCAAGAACAGGTCGGGCAGGGCACGGCGAGGCACGGATCCCAATGCAATCAACCGGGCGAGGATCTCGGATGCACGAGGAAGAAGTAGCACCCGGGATTCACGAATTTGGTTGTCGGATCGAGCGGGGGTAATGTCGAGAAATCGGGCCGCGGGCTCGGATCCGGAGCTCTGTGGTCCAAGGGGGGAGTTGACCGGGGGGTCAACGTCCCCCATGGACCAATCAGAGTGGGCCAGGTCAGAAAGATTTAAAAATTCGATTTAAAATAGAAAATGGCCGAATTATTAAAAACTCAAAACATGAAAAATATTTATTTTATTTTTTTTTCTATTTTTTATGATTTTTAATTATTTTTTTGAAATAAAAATAAAGTATTTACACTATAGTGTTATATATAGGTATATACACAATATGGATTTTTTATTTTTGATTTTTAATTAGTTATTTTAATACATTTTTATTCCCATTTTATATTTTATTTATTTATATCATAAAACTAGGAATAAAAAGGTATTTTTATTTTATTTTTATTATTTATGTACAAGGGGTAAATAATTAGATATATACACTTATATATATGGTATATTTACAAAGTTCTTTTTGGTTTTTAATTTTGTTCTTTTTGTTTAATTTTTGTTTTTATGGTTTTTATTTTATTTATTTACACCATAAAATATAGAATATATATAATTTTTTAGGGATTTTAGTTTATTTATTTACAAGGCTAAATAAATAGGGATAGGTGTTCTATGTACAAGGTGAATATATACAAGTGAATATTTTTATTTTCTTTTTAATTTTTCTATTTTTATTTGGATTTTATATCTACATAAATTTACACATATATACAAGCCCATTTTATTCTATTTTTAGAGGAAAATATTTTTATTATATTTACAGGTCTATTTACACACATGAGCTCCCTATCTGTCTCTACTTTGACTTTTATGCGGTCAGGCCCATGTTGAGCCCTCCCTTGGGATTAGGTTGCTCAATATTTATTCTAAATATTTCCCTCTTTTTCTTTTAATTCTTTATTCTTTTATTTTTGCACAAAAACATGCTAATTATTAGTTTTTACACTATGTATGTTTTTTGGTAATTATTTGTATTTACACATATCTACATGTATTTGCAAAGGTTTTTGTAGCAAAAATATAAGAATAAAGAGTGATGAATGAGTATTCATCACATGCAGAGATAGAAAATGCGTATCTTACTCCAGCACTCTACATGCAATATGATCCACGCAGAAATTAAATACAGAAATTAAACTACCTATATGATGCACGAAGAAAACGGCCTTAGGTGAAAGATTTCTACACGTGAAGCATGGTAGCTAATAAGTCAACAAGAGAGGTCGGAGTCCGGTCTATGATGCCGATCGGTGTCTGATTTAGCCGAAAATAGGTGGTCTTAAGTTCAGCACAAAGCGTGAACTCAGTCGTGTGTTGACCACGCTAAATCCTGCTAAGATCAACAATTAACCCACACTAAAAATCAACAATTAGAAATAAATGTGGAGTTAAAATTTATTTTTAACTCTGCACAAATGGTGTATAGTGTCAAGTATGCAGAGAGTTCGAACACAGGGAGCAAACAGTGTAGTCCTAGCAAAAGCTAAGTGTGTGAGTGTGTGATGTGTCTACACTAAGCAAGCAAGCAAATGAATTTGTGTGGGTTTTTAATTTTTAATTTTTTTTTTGTATTTTGATTTTTGATTTTCTGATTTTTATATTTTATATTTTATATTTTTGTTTTTCTTTTTTTTTTCAATATTGGAAAATAACAACTATGTAATAAAAGACAAGGTAGAATATTTATAAAAATGCACAAAAATACTCAAAAATTCAGAAATAAAATGTTTTTGGTATTTTTAAGGTTTTTTACTGTTTTTGTGATTTTTGGGGCTTTTTCAAGGTGTTTTTGATATTTTTAAATATTGAGATAAAGGAAAACAGTGGAAATAAGGCTGGTTGTGAATAAAATGTAATTTAAAAATAGCAAACAGCACTCAAAATTTTTCACACTATTTTTCTAATAAAGAGAACAAAATAAAAGACAAACAAAAACTGAGTTTGTATTTTTTGGATTTTTCTATGATTTTATATATTTTTTTGAAGTTTTTGAGTGTTTTTAAATTTTTAGTGTTTTTCTTTTGAAATTTTTAATGATTTTTGGACTGACTCTAAAATAGGATAAAATAGACACTAGGTGAATTTTTGGGCATTTTTGGAGGTGTTTTGGTATTTTTTTGGTATTTTCTAAGGTAGACAGTACACAAAAAGGCTGTTTTTGATTTTTTATAAATAGGAAAATAAAATAAAATCAAAAACTAAATATATGGCGTTAAAGTACACCTATCCAGGAACTTGAGTCTATTTTTGTGGAATTTTTGGGCTTGAAATGATCAATCAAATAAATACAACAAGCATCCAAACATTAAACAGGCCTGGCAGGGGTAGAAATGCAATATTCAAAACTTCCAGGGGCATACATGCAATTTTCCATAAAAATTTATACTAAATAAAATTGTTCCTGGAGTGAATGATAAAACCACAAGCCGCAGGGGCTTCTTTGCAAAAACTCCCAGGCCCACGTGAGTTACACGCGCGCCTGGGGGGGGGCACGGATGTAATACTACGAAAGCTGGAGGGCTCGACAGTAAATTTTTACAAAACTATTACACTGGAGCAAACATTCCTTGGACCAAGTACAAATAACAAAACGCCCGAGGGCCTTGATGCAAAATGGCCACGCACCTCACGCGCACTGGCACGTGAGATGACGTGGCCGGGACCCTGTTAGGAAATACGTGGGAATGCGGGGGCTGACTTGTAAATATCCCAAAAACATATTAAGTGCAGATGAAAGTTTAGGTACGGAATAACAAATACACAAAAAATGCTGGGAGAGTATGCAAGATACCCAGCAGAGACGATCCGAGGGCTCTCCTTCTCCCACTTGCCACGTGGCGTGCGGACGAAGGCCGATACCCCTTCAAAATCCACGGCTCAGATTAGATGGCGAGACTCGATCGAACGGCTGGTCGTGGGATAGATCCAAGGGCTGCTGTAGCTCGCGAAGAACACGAGGGATCCGACGGTTCTGAGTGTCGAGGATGAACGCGCGAAGAACAACCTCCGGGGTGGCTTTGATCCTCAAAATCTCGAGCTCCAGAGCGTCGTCTTCCCCTCCGGTGGCACCAATGACCCCCTGGGAGTCTTCCCGATTCGACGACGCCCCCAAAATGGCCAAGACGTGGCCGGAGCGTCGTTGCGTGCCCAGCGGAGGAAGGTGGCTTCCCAGGTGGTGATGCCTGCTTCAAAACGAACCCAGGAGGGGTTCTGAGGGTCCTGGACCTGCACAAAAAAGGGTGATATGGTCGGGGGTAAAGTGCCCCGACCACGTAGCGGAGCGGAACGGAGGCGTGGCTAGGCGGAGAACGTGGAACTGGAGGTGGCCGGAGTTACTCCGGCGACCAATCGATTGAACGAATCGATGGCCAAAACGAAGAATGAAAGGATCGTGATGAAGCTTCGAGTGAACAGGAGTGAAATGCGACTAAACTATAAGAAATCTAAGCTGCCTCAAGCCCCTGGAAGGCGAGGGAGAAGTTACCTCGACGGCGATACCACCGGAGGTAGGAGGGACGCCCGGACCTTCCCCCGATCGGCTCCGAGGGTGCGAGCAAGGCACTGTCACCACCAGCTCGCCGAAGGCCCAGAGAAACGGCGGGTTTAGGTCAAAAATGGGGTCCAAGTCTTTGAATCAGGTCAAGGGTAGGCTTTAAAGGGTTGACGAACAGGGCCTCTTGATCGAGGAAGAACAGACGAATCGCTCGCTCTTGGCTCGAGATAATCACTAGGCGTGATAGCTGGATCATGGAGGAGCAATGTTGCAGAAGGGTGCGTGCCCAAACGGTGAAAGATTCGTCCGCGAAAAATCCAAGAACAAGGGCGCTCGCAACAGCCCATCAGACAAAGGCTTGGGGTCAAGGAGTTGACCCCCGGTCAACGGATGGCGTGGCCTGATTGGGCCACGTCATCCGCAAAAAGACAAAAGTTAAATGCACATATTGTAAATTAAATTAAAAATAGTAGATGATTTAATTAATTTTAGGTTATTTAATAAAAAATGTTCAAAATTTTATGTAGTATTTTATTCTGATTTTTATTTATTTTTATGATGTAAATTTTTACAAATTACCTTTTTAACCCTATATAGGTATAATACCTATGTGTTTTGATATTTTATTTTATTTTATGTATTTTTAATCTTATTATTTTTGTTTATGATTTTGTAAAATTATAACATACCTTTATATACATAAGTATATTTTTATTTTATTTTTTTTTTGAGATGTTTTGTATATTTAATAAAATACAAGTGTATTTTATATAGGTATAAGTGTATACAGTATACCTATGTAGTCTCTGTACAAGTATTTTTATTTTTATTTTTCTTTACATTTTATTTTAATTTTAGTGCACATATATACTGTAAGCAATATTTACAAAATTATAAATGAATAAATAATGAATAAAGAATAAATTGAATATTTTATTCAGTACAAGTGCACAATGAGGGTCCAAAACTCAACTTTCAAACCGTAGCTCTGCCAAATGCGAAACCACCACCATTGGATAGATTATTTTATTCTATATACAATTAAAGGTGAGTACACTGCATTTGGAGTTGTCGTTTGTGAGATACGGGTCTGGAAAGTTGGGATTTTGGATTCTTATTCAGACCAGAACTTTTTGTCTGTACATTCTTTTTCTGTGAAATCAATTTTGTCTTTTTCTTTATGAAATTATCTACAACTTTCATGTACAAAGTTTCTTTATTTGATGAATAAAAAGTGAAACCAAAAATAGGTCCCAAAATGAATAAAGGATAGATAAAATGTATAGGTATTTTTCTGTGTTTCTGACCTTATCTCCCCCTACTTGATTCCTTGTCGACCTATTCATCAAGATGCCTAGGTCTCGGGGGTTTTTGGTCATAAAATATTTACAATATTTTATTCTTTTTCTTTTCTTTATTTATTCTATTATTTTGGCCTTAATTACAGTGTTTTATACACTATTGAAATGCACATGCATGAATGCTAAGATGCTTGATTTAAGGCTATTTACAGGCATTTGCTAGGGTTTTTGGTGCCAAAATGATAGAATAAAAATGATGAAATGTGGATTCATCATCCCCCTATACTTTACCTTTGCTAGTCCCTAGCGAACACTTATGCAATAAGTGCAAAAAGAAAAGAAAGAAAAGAAAAAGAAGAACTTGGATTTTATTTGATTATCAAGCTTGCCACCGCAAAATCAAAGTTTGGAGCTTAAGTCGGACCTTTGGAATTTTAGTGCTGGCGGAACCTTAGTGAGAACCGTGTTTGAAATCCAACAGTCCTTGCGAATCCCAAAACTCTGTCCAAGTCTCCTCAATAGCCAGGTCAGAAATACTTCAACTCATACGCAAACTCTTACGACTATGAATCTGACTTGTACAGTGTAAGTGATGGTGGCTCTCCCCAACTAGAATGACAAAGAAACTGACTTCTCCAGTATGACAACCCAATGATTCCCCAATCCAGCAACTCCATCCTCGAGGAGCGGGGTATTCCCTTCTAAGTTCAAGTGGCAACCAGCTCAAGAGGAGGGGGTGAAGAGAAGAATGGACGGTAGCCAGTGTAGCTACCTATCCTTGGATGCAAGACCAGTGTAGTCAAGTCATCCTGCTGCAGGCTTACATATTTGACTTTGGAACTCAAGCTTGCTTATTGACTTTGTACATACTTTGCAGGCTTTTTATTTTTATTTTTTTTTTTTGTACATGCCTGAACTTTTTTTTTTTTGAATACTATTTACAGCAGCATTTACATAAGGAGTTTTTCCTCTTGAGCCAGTAGACTATCCCTCTTTTGAAGCTTTATCGCAACCCACAGCCTCCTGTCTTTAGACTTCCTAATCACTGGACGGGTTGGGATGCACTTCCCTCCCTAGAGGAGGACAAATGTTTCCACTTGTGTGCGTCTCATACCGGCAAATCCAATCCCCTCACCACTCCAGCTGAGTTGAGCCATGTGAAAGGTGCAGGTGTCCAAGTTAGGTCATTATCAACAAGAATCGTGCGTGTGCTCCGAAATACTCTACTTAGGCAGTCAAGAATCCATTGAACCAAGTCCCGTGATCCTCAAAGAATTAAGTCAACTAGACCTGAAGTACCTCAAACCCTAGTTCCTATAAGGTTCCTGTTATTAGGTAGATTATAAGGTCCAATCAAGCTCCAATCTTCGGATTTTACTTAGACTTGTTCAACTCTCAAACTCAATCCGAAAAATGCTCATGCTATGCAATGCTATGCAGAAAATATTTTTGTGATGCAATTTTCAAGATTTTGAACTTTTTATGGATTTTTGAAAATATGGTGATGACGATGCATATGCAGATGCATTTTTTTTTGTATTTTTCGAAAAGATTTTTCAAATGTTTTTGGATTTTAATTTTTGCAAATGTTTTTGGAAATTTTGAAAACAAAAAGATTTTGGCTGAAAAATAGGTTAAAATATGTACACGGGAGTGCTTCTTATTTTTACAAGAAGTAGATTTTAAGAATTTACAGGGTAAGTGGTCAATTTTATACATATATCCATAAGATGGATTTTTGTGTGATGTGTATATTCCTCAAACTTATTTGAAAACAATTTACACACATTTTTGAAAACTATAGTCCAAAATAATTTTTACAAACATTTTACACACATTTGAAAATCATTTTGCAAAGGCTTTCAAAACAGTATATATAGGTTTTTCAAATCATTTTTGCAACCATTTTTCAAACCATTTTGCAAATCATTTTTCAAACATTTTTATTTCACACAAAGAAAAGAAGTTTTACAAACCACACATTTTTACACAGGTTGAAAACACGAAACAAAATATTTTCAGAATAGTTTTCAATAGATGTTCACAAAGATTTTCAAACTATTTTTCAAACATTTTGCAAAAAACATTTTCACCTGATTTATTAATCAGTAAATACAAAAAGAATTTGAGGAATAATCACATCTTTTTATTTAAGAATTTTTAATGAATTTTAAAGAATTGTTAGCCATATTATTAAGAAAAATACGAAAGTACGAGTTATGGATAAAGTATATACGTAGTATATACGACCCCCCTATACTTAGCTTGAGCTATGTCCTCATAGATCGGAGAGAAAAGAGAAGACATAACTCGTACTAAGTATAGGCAAGCCTAAAGAATAAAGGAATAAATGAATGAATCAATGAAGCAGAAGTTGACCGTCCCCCCTATACTTAGGATCAAATAATCCTAAGTATAGCAGACGGTACACAACGCAGGGAGGGTCAAGGGTGGGAATGAACAGATCGTACTCAGATTGTCTCCCCCTATACTTAGGGTAAAATATCCCTAAGTATAGACAAGAAGAGGAGACAATGGAGAGGATCGAAAAGAATAGAAAAACTCGGGGTGCACGCCCCCCTATACTTAGGACAAAGTACGTCCTAAGTATGGAAAACTGTCTACAAGGGCGGCACCTTTTTGATAGATAAAGAGGATAGAAAAGGAAAAGAAGAAAAGAAGAAAAGAAGAAAATAAATCAACAGACAACAGAGTGATATAAACAGATGGATCTGTACAGCGGAAGGTAGCATTTGATCACCATGTATGAGATGTAGATGATTAGAATCAAAGGACACATCTCATACCAGAAGAATGGGGGCTACGTCAATGGTCGGCAGATCATGATCAAGATAGAGTTTCAAGCGTTGACCATTGACGCGGAAGGTAGAGGAAGATGATGGTTCAGATATGTCGATGCTGCCATTGTCATGTACCTTCCTGACCACATACGGTCCTTTCCACTTGCTCTGTAACTTCCCTGGAAATAACTTTAGCCTTGAATCAAACAACCATACTCTCTGATCTGGCTCAAACTGTTTATGGCTGATATGCGAATCGTGCCATGTCTTCACTTTTTCCTTGTACTGTAGGCTGTTGGAAAAGGCTGTGTCTCTCAATTCCTCCAGGGCTGCCAATTCTGCTCTTCTTTGTTCTCCTATACTCTCGGGATCTAGAAGCAACTCAGTAACTGCCCAAAAAGATTTGTGCTTGATCTCCACTGGCAAATGGCACGGCTTGCCATAGACGAGACGAAAGGGAGATGTTCCCAATGGATTCTTGAAAGATGTCCGATAAGCCCACAAGACCGAGTCCAAAAGCTGTGACCAATCCTTTCGGTCTGGGCGAACAACTTTCTGCAAGATAGTCTTTATCTCCCTATTCGATACTTCAGCTAGACCATTAGTCTGAGGGTGATAAGGAGTGGCAACCCGATGGTCAATGCCGAACTCGTCTGCAAGGGCCCTGACTTTGTCATTGATGAAGTGAGACCCCCCGTCTGAAATCAAGACTCTAGGTACTCCGAACCGTGAAATGATATTTTTCCTCAAAAATTTGCATACGGTTTTAGCATCTGCGGCTCGGGCGGGGATGGCCTCAACCCATCGGCTGACATAATCCACAGCAAGCAAGATGTGCTCGAATCCCTGACTTTTAGGAAATGGGCCCATGAAATCAATCCCCCATGCATCAAAAACCTCACAGAAGTGAATGGGTTGCATGGGCATCATGTCTCTCTGTCCGCAGGTTCCCATTTTCTGACAGTCAGTACATCTCTTCACGAACTCATCAGAATCCTTGAAGAGAGTAGGCCACCATAGGCCGGATTGAAGCACCTTTTGTGCTGTCCTTTTTCCAGAATGATGTCCTCCTGCCTCAAGCTTGTGGCAGTATGTGAGGACGCTATGCTGCTCTTCTTGAGGAATGCACCTCCTCCAGATACTATCCCCTCCTTCATGATAAAGGACGGGATCCTCCCAATGGTAAAACTTGGCCTTAGCTAGGAAGGTCTCAAGTTTCTGCCTGGGCCAACCCTGAGGGACTGTCTTGGCAACAAGATAGTTTACAAAGTCAGCATACCATGGGAGTGAGGTGACAGTCAAGATCGCCTCATCTGGAAATGTCTCTGTGATAGGTGCGCTGGGCTCAGATTCCTCAAGATTCTCCAATCTGGAGAGATGATCCGCCACCACATTCTTGACTCCAGGTTTATCCTTAATTTCAATATCAAATTCCTGGAGTAGAAGGATCCATCTGGTGAGACGTGCTTTGGCATCCTTCTTTGCCATTAAGTACCGGATGGCGGTATGATCAGTGTATATTGTCACTCTAGATCCAAGAATATATGATCGATACTTATCAAGAGCAAAGACTACAGCCAGCATCTCTTTCTCAGTCACAGTGTAGTTCCGCTGCGCGGTATCCAAAGTCCGGCTGGCGTAGTGAATGGCAAATGGTAAACCATCCCTCCTCTGTCCAAGCACAGCCCCAACGGCAAAATCTGAAGCATCTGTCATGATCTCGAATGGGAGAGACCAATCGGGTGGCTGAAGGACAGGAGCTGAAACAACCATGTTTTTGAGAGTCTCAAATGCTTCAAGACACTTATCATTAACAATAAACTCGGTGTCTTTGGTCAGCAAGTCAGTTAGCGGTCGGGCAATTCGACTGAAGTCCTGAATAAACCGTCGGTAGAAACCGACATGCCCCAGAAAAGACCGTAACTGACGCAGGTTGGACGGCGGATTGAGTTTTCTGATGATGTCCACCTTAGCCGGGTCGACCTCCATGCCCCTGTTGGAGACGATATGACCAAGGACCGTCCCTTGAGTCATCATGAAATGACTCTTCTCCCAGGATAAGACCAGATTGACCTCTATGCAGCGCTTCAGCACACGGTCTAGGCAGTCAAGACAAGCGTCGAACCCGTCGCCATAGACCGAGAAGTCATCCATGAAGACCTCTAAACAGTCACCCACCATGTCCGAGAAGATGGACAACATGCACCTTTGGAATGTCGCAGGAGCGTTACATAGACCAAAGGGCATCCGTCTGAAAGCATAGGTCCCAAACGGACAGGTGAATGTCGTTTTCTCCTGGTCTTCGGGCGCAATGGCCACTTGATTATATCCAGAGTACCCATCAAGAAAACAGTAATGGCTCTTCCCAGCTAACCGCTCGATAATCTGATCAATAAATGGTAGCGGGAAGTGATCCTTCTTGGTGGCCTCATTCAATCGTCTGTAGTCCACACAGACCCTCCAAGAAGTTGGTACTCTAGTAGCGATCTCCTCTCCAGACTCATTGACAACTGTAGTGATACCCGTCTTCTTGGGTACCACATGGAGTGGACTAACCCATTTGGAGTCGGAGATGGGATAGATAAAATCGGCGCTCCACCACTTGGAAATTTCTTTCATGACTACGTCTCGAAGATTCGGGTTCAGCCGTCGTTGGAACTCACGCGACGGCTTAGCGTTATCCTCGAGATAAATGTGGTGAGAGCAAAGATTAGGGCTCAGCCCGTGGAGATCAGCTATACTCCAACCGATTGCCTTGCGGTTTCTTTCAAGAACCTCCATCAGACAAGATTCTTGCTCTCCAGTCAAATCTGCTGAGATAATGACTGGGTGCATTTCTGGCTCTCCAGCAAGGAATCTGTACTTCATTGACTGCGGCAGAGGTTTCCTTTCAGGACAACTGGGAGGTGGCAGATCTGGCTTCTGATATGACTGTGTAAAGGCTACCAGGTCTGCATGGGAGAACTCTCGCTCTGCATGAAATTCTGACGAAGGGCGGCCTGATGGATCATCAATAAACTGCACTGGCTCGCACTCTGTCATGGCTGTCGGCTCTGAAGGAATCAGACAAGGCAAATAATCATCAAAATCATCCCAGTCAATGTCTGAATCCGAGGGATCAGAAGATGATGAGCAAGATTGAAATTCCTCAGCACCACTCATCACAACATTGTCAGCCTCAGAGATATCCTCATCCAGGAATGTGCTCTCCCGGCTCTCGACTGCCATGAGCTTGAGATACAGTGAATCTGTAGGCAAGGCGAGGGTCGGTGCTACAGGATCTTTCCAGTTGGATTCATCATCAGTCATTTCAAAATCACAAACCTGGTGGATGTCTAGCTCTTCCTCTGTCATCTGCTCGGCTTCGCTGAACTGCTCGGAGCATTCTGCCTCTTTGGCTCTGATCTCTTCGATCGTCTCTATTTGTATGGTTTCGCCCTCTACACGAAAGCATACCTTCCCACTATCATGGTCGGTCACCGCCTTGGCTGTGGCCAAGAGTGGACGTCCGAGAATGATGGGGGCATCAGTTACCGCTTTAGGGATCTCCATGTCCAACACAACGAAGTCCACGGGGAATTTCAGGCCCTGAATGGTAACGACCACGTCTTTCAATAACCCCTTCGGCCTCTTAATCGACCTGTCAGCAAACTGAAGGACGGTTCTGCTTCGAAGAAGAGGGCCAAACTCGAACTGCTTGAGTAAGGCTGCCGGAAGGAGGTTAATTGAAGAGCCGCTGTCTAATAGAGTACGATTAAACTGCTGCTCCTGAATCTCGCATCTGACATAAGGAGCTCCTGCGTCTGGTCGCTTGGCTGGCAATGTGTTCTTAATGGCGCAGCAAGTGTTATGCGTGAGCATATGGATTTGATCTCTGTGCCTCTTCCTTCTTCGGATAGTAGTTGTTTCTTTTAAGTTCTTCTTGAAGAAGGGGATATGCTCAAATGCTTCTCGTAGAGTCAGCTGAATATGAAATCTGTCAATCATCTCGTTGCCAAACTCTACCTGTTGGCTCTTTTTAGGATTTTCTTTTTTATTCCCCTTCGCTCGGCGGAGTGCCTCAGGGAAGGGGATGGTAGGGGCCTCCTCAGATGGAGGACTAGGAGTCGGTCCCTGTGCCTGTGAAGACGGAGAATCCATACAAAAATCATCATTCACCACATATGGATCCGCAATTTGAACAGAAACCTTTCCTTTATTCATATTTTTGTTTTTGATTTTCTTCCCATAGTCACTAGATACAAAAAGTGGTGGCATCACAGAAGATGGCTCAACAAAAGTAGATGTGGTGGCCTCAGCACCACCGCTAGCACCGGTCTTCGCGGCATCAGCACCGCGCTCTGGTTCATCTCCCAAAATGGTGGCATCAGCACCACCGTCTGCATCGGGTATCACCACGGCATCAGCACCGTTGTCCTGGACTCCATCGTTGGTGGCATCAGCACCACTGTCTTCAATATCATCTGTAGCGGCATCAGTACCGCTCCTCTGCTCCTCTGGCGCTTTTGGTTCGGCTTCGGGTTGTCGCTCAGAAGAGGCGCCGCCGGCTGGTATCCTACCGCTCCTAGTAGTCACAAAATCAGCATCATTCACAAAAGAAGACATATCATTCAAATTGTCACTAGGAGAGGCACCCTCTATGAACTCTACCTGCTCAGATTTTCTTTTGAAATTATTAGGGTTTGGTTCGATCTGAGCGGGTATGGCGGCCTTGCCTTTGATGATATCCCGCATCTCCTGCCGGAACTCATCCATTTCTTGCCTGAAAGATGCTCGCTGTTCAGATAGCAAGCGGGCAAGATCGTCAAGGGCTGGGTTCTCATAGGCTGGACCCTGAGAACCGGATGTCTGTCCCTGCTGGACATGGGGCTGCTGCTGCTGGTATTGCTGCTGGAATTGAGGGGGAGGCTGGTGATAAGATTGCTGAGGCTGCTGGCGCGGCCTCCACTGCTGTCCCTGATAGGCGGGACGAGGACCACTCTGATAATGCTGGGGTTGGGCAAACTGGGGGTGCTGGTGTTGTTGCTGTGGCTGGCTGCTCTGCTGTCCTTGAGCAGGAGGATGTTGTTGGGATGAGGATCCACCATTACCCCAACGGAATCCGGGGTGATCCCTACGGATTGCGGGCTGCGGGTATCGGTCATACCATATCCCGTTGACTTCCATCAACGGTTCCTGCTCGAAGGAGGGTGGAGGAAGAACTGCCAGCGGTTGCTCCGGCTGATACACCACCATCTGCATCTCCTGAGATGGCGGTTGCTCTGGATGGTACTGCAACAATGGAACCGGCTCCGCCTGGATATGGTTCACCTGGCGGTATGAGGTGGAGGCCTGGTTGGGATTGCTGCTGCTGGAAGCAACCTGTGACCTGGGAGGCTGTTGGGAATGGGCTTGTGCCTCCTGAATACAGAGAATTTGAGTCTTCAGGTCACTCATTGTTTTTGTGAGAAGGTCCATCTGGGCTAGACCTTGATTCTGCTTCTTTTCGAGGATCTCCATGCGGTCCAGCTTTTCGCTGATAATGCCCATGTCGGCTGCTGCTGATTCGGCTTGTGCTGCGGCTACCGACGTTGTGCTGGGACCGGCATCGATGCGGGCGATCCTCTGAAATGTTCCCGCACCCTGCGGGGGCTTCTGCTGAGTGTAGACTCTAGCCTGGGTCATCACTGTTGAGTTCTCTGCCATGCCTTCGTAGATGGCCCAGACGTCGTCTTCTCCCTTGGAGAAATAGGACCCACCGCAAGAGGCGTTCACAAGCCCCTGCAGCTCCGGTGTCAGCCCACAGAAGAAACTCTGCACCAGGTGGGGCTTGGAGATGTCGTGATGTGGACACCGGTCTATGAGCTCTCTGAAACGATCCCATGCTTCATGGAACTGTTCATTTGGGATCATGGTAAATTGCTGATCATGGCTCGAGCTGCGTTTGTCCGGCCGAGAGGATAGTATTTCTTCAAATATACGGACCGGAGATCTGCCCAAGTGTCGACAAATCGCCCTAGATGCTTGAGCCAATATGCGGCTCGATCAACCAATGAGAATGGAAAGGCGATCATCTTGATGGTGTCCTCGGTCAACAACCGATCGTGGATGGTGCTGCAAATCATTTCGAACTCTTGGAGATGGAGGTGCGGCTCTTCTGTCGGCAACCCATGGAACTTGGGTAGCATCTGAATCGTGTTGTGCCGAAGCTCGAAGTCTCCATGGATTGGCGGAAGTCTGATCCACCGGTGAGTGAGGGACGAAGCTGGGTTGTGAAGCTCCCTCATGATAGTCTGTGGCGGTCGCTCGCCGTCTGGGTCGCCTCCTGCATCGGGTCCTCCTCCTTCTCCACCGCCACCGCCCCCAGGTCGGTTTTCTCTCAGCTGTGCTATCTCTCTCATCAGATCACCCATAAATGTCCCCTGGTCACGGATCTGTCTCTGCATATTCTCCAGGGACGCTAGCAGGGAATTGTTGATGGCCGCTTGATCAATAATAAACGGCGGGTGATCGTGATCATCTTGGTGCTCGCCTCTGTCTGCCATTGCTTGATGTTCTGAAAATGCAAAAGAGGCCATTTCAGGTGCTGTGGAATGAGCTGAACTCTGTGATGCACTGAACTCTGAAATGATTGGACTGAGGGAAGGAGAATGGGAAGGGTGGTCGAGGGGGAACAGGGTGGATGTAAACTCAGGCTCGGAGAGCGGGCTCTCCGAGTTATTCCTAGATGAGTAGGGAGGAGTGCTGGATAGCGGTGCCGACAAGGTCGGCCTAAGAGACCTCCATCCCATCATCTTGATTGTTCGGAAAGAGCGGGGAAGATGCAAGAAAACGGAGAAAATGAGATGCAACAAAATTTTGCACAATTGTGCGGTGTTTTTGATCTTGACCTTAATAAATCTAGAAATCAAACACAAAGCAAGGGTAGGTTCACCAACTCAACTCGTGAAGCCGTGAAGGTTCGGCTTTTATCTTGTCAATTTTAACTTGTTTTTCAGGCAATTATCTTTTCACGAGTCCTTAGAGCGCTACGCCTATAGGAGAGAGAGTACTGCCAGGAGAGTGTCCCCGTACTTGTCCTCCTCCTGTGTAACCTGTAACTTGCGCTTTTTGAGGTCCTTGTAACCCTTCCTGGATCCCTACTCAGGCAAAGAAAAGAGGGAGGAAGCCGATAGGCGAAACCGATACTTCGGACCTCGCTCGCAACGGAATCACCCGTGAGCGTACAAGGTCCTACTCGGACGCAGCCGGTGAGACAGACACACCCGTGAAGGCGTGGCCTAAGCTCTGTACTTCGGACAAGGTCGGTGCTCTCACAATAGAGAGTCACCAATGGCGACCAAGTCCTACTCGACTACGTACGATAGTAGCGCCAATACTTCGGAAATCCAGGCGATACACAAGGCAGCCACAAGTTGGGTTTTGGGCTCTAATCCTTACGAAGCGCTCACCTCACTGGGAAGGAAACCTTCCTATGCAACCTGAAAACAAGTGAGGGTGTTACTCTCCCCAAGCAATGAGTCCAATTACCGTTTTTATTTTGGTCAAGTTTTCTTTAGCAGTCCCTTTTTTAATTTTTTTGGTGTTATCGCTTCTTTTGAGTCAATTCAAGCAAGCGCCTAACGTTTTTGTATTTTTCCTTTATCCTACTTTGTCCAAAAACAGAGGGAGAATAGAGTCGGAAAAGCCGTGCAAGTCGACACCAAGGTGGAAATCTCACCTTTGTGCCTAGATGATGCGTGCAAAGTAAGAAGACTTACAGCGAATCCCAGCTCTCTCCATGCGGGATGCAAAGCAGAATATTTTAAACCTAAGCTATATGGTGAAATGCAACGGAAATCGTCCTAGAACAGGCAACTGCTAGCGATAGAACCACAAGCTAGCTAATAACTTCTAATCCGAGTGTCCGGTCTTGGCTCACCCCTCCTCTGCCCAACACATTTGGAGTAGGAGAAAGCGCTTGTTCGGGTGTGAGCTCGCGGCGCGTGGATTTGGAAGCTACTCGCTAACTGTTTAATTAGTCTAAGTCCAAAACGTATCTATAGGAGCATGCAAAGATTATTAGGTGTTTGGACCTATTCTAATCGAGTCAAGCAGACCTAGAACTAGGAGCTCAAGCCACAAAAGAAAGTGAAAAATAAACACAAAACCGGAAAATGACAGCGATGAAAACGCGGCAAACTGCGGTGAGCCCCCGGGTGAACAAACACCCGGAAGTTAGGCCCGAATGTCTAAGTCCAAGTCCAAGTCCTAGTGTACCTGTATTATTACAAATTAAATAGAATCACTCTCTCACAAAATAAAATAAAAGCTAACTAATCTCTCTCTCTCTCACTCCTTGCTCTCTCCTGCCGGCTTGGCTAAAGAAAAGCCGGCTCCACGTCCCAAGGTTGCGTCGGTCGCCTAGGCGATCCGCCTCGCTCCGCGGTCCCTCGCAAGAAGACAAAGAAGAGATAGTCAGATAACTCAATCAAGATATATCAAAAATGTGAGAAATGGAAAACAATGCTATGGTAAACAATTCACACAAACAATCAAAATATGGACTACAAGCTGTTGCTCCCCGGCAACGGCGCCATTTGATTTAGCCGAAAATAGGTGGTCTTAAGTTCAGCACAAAGCGTGAACTCAGTCGTGTGTTGACCACGCTAAATCCTGCTAAGATCAACAATTAACCCACACTAAAAATCAACAATTAGAAATAAATGTGGAGTTAAAATTTATTTTTAACTCTGCACAAATGGTGTATAGTGTCAAGTATGCAGAGAGTTCGAACACAGGGAGCAAACAGTGTAGTCCTAGCAAAAGCTAAGTGTGTGAGTGTGTGATGTGTCTACACTAAGCAAGCAAGCAAATGAATTTGTGTGGGTTTTTCATTTTTAATTTTTTTTTTTGTATTTTGATTTTTGATTTTCTGATTTTTATATTTTATATTTTATATTTTTGTTTTTCTTTTTTTTTTCAATATTGGAAAATAACAACTATGTAATAAAAGACAAGGTAGAATATTTATAAAAATGCACAAAAATACTCAAAAATTCAGAAATAAAATGTTTTTGGTATTTTTAAGGTTTTTTACTGTTTTTGTGATTTTTGGAGCTTTTTCAAGGTGTTTTTGATATTTTTAAATATTGAGATAAAGGAAAACAGTGGAAATAAGGCTGGTTGTGAATAAAATGTAATTTAAAAATAGCAAACAGCACTCAAAATTTTTCACACTATTTTTCTAATAAAGAGAACAAAATAAAAGACAAACAGAAACTGAGTTTGTATTTTTTGGATTTTTCTATGATTTTATATATTTTTTTGAAGTTTTTGAGTGTTTTTAAATTTTTAGTGTTTTTCTTTTGAAATTTTTAATGATTTTTGGACTGACTCTAAAATAGGATAAAATAGACACTAGGTGAATTTTTGGGCATTTTTGGAGGTGTTTTGATATTTTTTTGGTATTTTCTAAGGTAGACAGTACACAAAAAGGCTGTTTTTGATTTTTTATAAATAGGAAAATAAAATAAAATCAAAAACTAAATATATGGCGTTAAAGTACACCTATCCAGGAACTTGAGTCTATTTTTGTGGAATTTTTGGGCTTGAAATGATCAATCAAATAAATACAACAAGCATCCAAACATTAAACAGGCCTGGCAGGGGTAGAAATGCAATATTCAAAACTTCCAGGGGCATACATGCAATTTTCCATAAAAATTTATACTAAATAAAATTGTTCCTGGAGTGAATGATAAAACCACAAGCCGCAGGGGCTTCTTTGCAAAAACTCCCAGGCCCACGTGAGTTACACGCGCGCCTGGGGGGGGCACGGATGTAATACTACGAAAGCTGGAGGGTTCGACAGTAAATTTTTACAAAACTATTACACTGGAGCAAACATTCCTTGGACCAAGTACAAATAACAAAACGCCCGAGGGCCTTGATGCAAAATGGCCACGCACCTCACGCGCACTGGCACGTGAGATGACGTGGCCGGGACCCTGTTAGGAAATACGTGGGAATGCGGGGGCTGACTTGTAAATATCCCAAAAACATATTAAGTGCAGATGAAAGTTTAGGTACGGAATAACAAATACACAAAAAATGCTGGGAGAGTATGCAAGATACCCAGCAGAGACGATCCGAGGGCTCTCCTTCTCCCACTTGCCACGTGGCGTGCGGACGAAGGCCGATACCCCTTCAAAATCCACGGCTCAGATTAGATGGCGAGACTCGATCGAACGGCTGGTCGTGGGATAGATCCAAGGGCTGTTGTAGCTCGCGAAGAACACGAGGGATCCGACGGTTCTGAGTGTCGAGGACGAACGCGCGAAGAACAGCCTCCGGGGTGGCTTTGATCCTCAAAATCTCGAGCTCCAGAGCGTCGTCTTCACCTCCGGTGGCACCAATGACCCCCTGGGAGTCTTCCCGATTCGACGACGCCCCCAAAATGGCCAAGACGTGGCCGGAGCGTCGTTGCGTGCCCAGCGGAGGAAGGTGGCTTCCCAGGTGGTGATGCCTGCTTCAAAACGAACCCAGAAGGGGTTCTGAGGGTCCTGGACCTGCACAAAAAAGGGTGATATGGTCGGGGGTAAAGTGCCCCGACCACGTAGCGGAGCGGAACGGAGGCGTGGCTAGGCGGAGAACGTGGAACTGGAGGTGGCCGGAGTTACTCCGGCGACCAATCGATTGAACGAATCGATGGCCAAAACGAAGAATGAAAGGATCGTGATGAAGCTTCGAGTGAACAGGAGTGAAATGCGACTAAACTATAAGAAATCTAAGCTGCCTCAAGCCCCTGGAAGGCGAGGGAGAAGTTACCTCGACGGCGATACCACCGGAGGTAGGAGGGACGCCCGGACCTTCCCCCGATCGGCTCCGAGGGTGCGAGCAAGGCACTGTCACCACCAGCTCGCCGAAGGCCCAGATAAACGGCGGGTTTAGGTCAAAAATGGGGTCCAAGTCTTTGAATCAGGTCAAGGGTAGGCTTTAAAGGGTTGACGAACAGGGCCTCTTGATCGAGGAAGAACAGACGAATCGCTCGCTCTTGGCTCGAGATAATCACTAGGCGTGATAGCTGGATCATGGAGGAGCAATGTTGCAGAAGGGTGCGTGCCCAAACGGTGAAAGATTCGTCCGCGAAAAATCCAAGAACAAGGGCGCTCGCAACAGCCCATCAGACAAAGGCCTGGGGTCAAGGAGTTGACCCCCGGTCAACGGATGGCGTGGCCTGATTGGGCCACGTCATCCGCAAAAAGACAAAAGTTAAATGCACATATTGTAAATTAAATTAAAAATAGTAGATGATTTAATTAATTTTAGGTTATTTAATAAAAAATGTTCAAAATTTTATGTAGTATTTTATTCTGATTTTTATTTATTTTTATGATGTAAATTTTTACAAATTACCTTTTTAACCCTATATAGGTATAATACCTATGTGTTTTGATATTTTATTTTATTTTATGTATTTTTAATCTTATTATTTTTGTTTATGATTTTGTAAAATTATAACATACCTTTATATACATAAGTATATTTTTATTTTATTTTTTTGAGATGTTTTGTATATTTAATAAAATACAAGTGTATTTTATATAGGTATAAGTGTATACAGTATACCTATGTAGTCTCTGTACAAGTATTTTTATTTTTATTTTTCTTTACATTTTATTTTAATTTTAGTGCACATATATACTGTAAGCAATATTTACAAAATTATAAATGAATAAATAATGAATAAAGAATAAATTGAATATTTTATTCAGTACAAGTGCACAATGAGGGTCCAAAACTCAACTTTCAAACCGTAGCTCCGCCAAATGCGAAACCACCACCATTGGATAGATTATTTTATTCTATATACAATTAAAGGTGAGTACACTGCATTTGGAGTTGTCGTTTGTGAGATACGGGTCTGGAAAGTTGGGATTTTGGATTCTTATTCAGACCAGAACTTTTTGTCTGTACATTCTTTTTCTGTGAAATCAATTTTGTCTTTTTCTTTATGAAATTATCTACAACTTTCATGTACAAAGTTTCTTTATTTGATGAATAAAAAGTGAAACCAAAAATAGGTCCCAAAATGAATAAAGGATAGATAAAATGTATAGGTATTTTTCTGTGTTTCTGACCTTATCTCCCCCTACTTGATTCCTTGTCGACCTATTCATCAAGATGCCTAGGTCTCGGGGGTTTTTGGTCATAAAATATTTACAATATTTTATTCTTTTTCTTTTCTTTATTTATTCTATTATTTTGGCCTTAATTACAGTGTTTTATACACTATTGAAATGCACATGCATGAATGCTAAGATGCTTGATTTAAGGCTATTTACAGGCATTTGCTAGGGTTTTTGGTGCCAAAATGATAGAATAAAAATGATGAAATGTGGATTCATCAGTGTCCGCCACAACGGATCCTGCCAGCGTTGTATACAGCCTCTAGCGGCACATGACCTCTCAAGTAACTTAGATTAGCTTTTTCTTTGTGATTTAATTATTTAAGTCCAGTTATCGATCTATAGGTACAGGCAAATAATTAGTCTAGGGGCCAAATTCTGTGTGAATCAAAAATAAAATAAAAATACGAAAGACAAAACCGGCGAAAAACAACGGTGAGATCCCCCAAGTGCACTGGCACTTGGCTAAACAGACCCCCAATAAAGTCCAAGTGTCTACAGTTCAAAATCCTAAATTATTACAAGAATAATTGTTCTCTCTCAAAAAAATTTAAACTTCTTGTCCTCTCTGCTCTTCCTCCTGTGTGGGTCCTCTAAAAAGAAATTCCAAGTCGTTCAAGTAGTACCTGATGAGTCGGAAAATCGACCCTTTAAGAGAGTGGTTTTAGCACTCGGAATTGTCATAGTAGTCGGGCCAATTCGGGTCATCAAAAAGATCATCTCATCTAAAAATGTATATGATAGATCAAAATGAGATGATCAAAAATTTATTTTTTTTAACTTAGTAAGGTACCAAGGTCGAACTCAGGGACACGAGCCTCTCTCTAATTATCCGGATTTTTATCTATTTAATTAAATGTTGAATTGAAGCATGTATAGGTCAAATTCATGCAAAGACACAATAATGCATTAAAAATAAAATGCATTTTTTAAAAGTTTTTATCATGCAAATAAATGCTATGTAATGCAATGAAAATATGCCCTAGGTAAAAATGATGAGCAAATTTAAACAAGGGTTAATTTAAAGTTTAATTAAAGTGTCAAGCTTGATTGATAATGTGAACGAGGCATAAGTTAATAAAGGACACCTGGCGAATAAAAAAATATATAAATATTTCAAATGTCCAAAATGCGAATTTTAATATGTCATTAAGAAGTACATCAAACCAGCTTTGAAATGAAACTGAAATCAACTCATTTGGACATATGATGCTCAAGATATGCACTAACAAAGATAAGGGCATAAATGAAAAGAAACATGAAATGATAACCACAAACAGGTCCCTGGGAGGGGCCAAAATGTAATAAAAATAAATTGCGGGGCCTTCCCTGTAATTAAACCATACGCGCGGGGGCATATTTGCAATTATTTAAACCTGCAAGGGTATGAATGCAAATATCCCCAGGCGCGCAGGTGCTGCACGTGCGTCAGGACATGTTTGCAATATTGAAGAATTCCGTGGGCTCCTCTGCAAATTACCCACACGGCACGTGCTCGGCACGCGCCATCCAGGCTCGGACGTTGGTTCGGACTCGGCAAAGGCTCGGTGACGCTTCGGCTTGGCTTGGACTTAGGCTCGGGCTCGATGCAGGTTCGGAGTAGACTCAGAAGATCCAAGCCTATGGCTCGGACACTCAGGCTCGGAGCAGCTATGGATCCGACACATGGCTAGCTAGAAGCCATCGGATCACAAAGATCCAAGGGCTACTGATGCAGGCGCTCCTGGGCAACATGGCGGCAGAGGAACTGTTGGATCTTGAAGATCCAACGGTACCTGGAAGGTGCTCTGATCGGTGACGTGGGCTCATCTGGGCCGTCAGATGAAGACCATCCGACGGCAGCTGTTCCTTCGTCATCCTCCGCAGCTGGTGGCGCTTCTGGAGCTCCGGCGAAGGAGCTCCTCCTCCGCCTCTCACTCTCGGCCACGGTGGACCTCCCCAAAGCTCCCTTAGTGATCGTCGAGGAAGCCCGGAGCTCGGGGGAGGCACAGAACAGCTTAGCTCAATTCAGTGGAGCTTTGAAGCCGGAGATGAATGTGGCGAAGTTGGCTCCGGCGAACATCCGGCCATTGAAGGCTCTTGAAGACCTGCAGTGTTAGGCACATAGCCGAAGCGCGCTAATTGTGGTGTGTGCGTAGTGGAGGTGAAGTGGGAGCTCAGAGGGCGGAGAAGGCGGGAGCTCGGAGCTCCTCCGGCGTGAATGGCGGAGGAGATGGGTCAATGGTGCTTCAAGGTCTGGAGGAAGAAGGATATGGTCGGATGCGAGCGCGTGAAGGGGGGGTGTGAGTCGAAGCTTGGGAAGTCCTCGATGGAGGTCAAGAACAATCGTAGAGACCTAGATAATTACGAAAAATAAAAAATCAGAGAAAAGGTCGGAGGGCTTACCTAAGAGATGGCGGAGGAATTGGCCTTTGCTTGAGCTCCGAGAGGAGCTCGGGGTCTTCGCACGTGCTGGGCAGCCGTCCCAGCGAGCTCGGCAGGGCCTTAGCCACCGCAGCTCCGCCATGAATAGCGGAGGGTCGCACCGGGGGCAGTGGTCGTCTTCGCTCGATCCTCTGCCTCCCCCTATCACAGGGAGACGGAGGAGGGCTGGGCCATGCCCCTACATAAAGGCGGACCAGGGCGAACAGTGGGGGAGGCAGTGTATTTATAGTTTGAAGGTGGTTGTTCCGGTGGTGGAGACGTGGTTTTCAAGGAGAGAATGGAGCGAGTGGTAGGACGATGGTGGTTAATGGAGGCATCGACGAAGATCGTGGATGATAGGGCTTGGTCATGGGGCAGTTGGCGATGGGAGATGGTGGCTGGTGAGGGCGAGAAAATGGAAAGGGCGAACGGGTGACGTGAGGTGGAGAACGTGGGGAAGAGGAAGTCGCGAGGTTGACGACGACCATCAGACCGTTGGATCTGGAGATCCAACAGTGGGAAACGGCGCGCAACAGAGTGGTGTGGATTAGATCGAGGATGGAGCGATCGGAAGGCTGCAGAGCAGCCACGTGTCATAATGAGGGAGCGGCGCGAACGGAGGGTGGTGATGGGAAGCTGAGGTCGATCGAATGGATGAGGAGCGCCAAAGGAAGAGGCGGCTGTGATGGAAGATCAGGGATGCGATCCAGCGGTGTACATGTCGCCACGTGGCGCTCTCTGCGCGAGGCGCTAACGTGCGGCGATGATTCAAGGTAGGGAGAGATCAAACGGCTGAGGATTGAGGCACACATGGAGAAGGTGGAACCGTTGGATCTGAAGGAGATCCAACGGTTAGGACTGTGGGCGGAAAAGACAAAGAAGGGCGGGGCCACGTGGCGCACCCAGAATGGGCCACGTGGCGCAATCAGATTATTCAGAAAGAAAAGATGAGATATGAAGGTCAAGATGGCCGATTTTGAGAAAACTCAAAACATGAAAGTTGTATATCTCAATGAGATCTACAAGTTTCATGTTGACCAAAACTGGAGATGAGACCAAACAAAGATCCGAAATATTTTTTAGGGTATTTTTAAGGCTAAAAATACCATAGATTTTAGTTTTGTCATTTTTTTGTGGTTTTTAATTTATTTTAGACTCTGTTAATTACAGGACATTACCTGGGTTTTATTGACACAATTTTAAGCAAGGGGGTTAATAATGGGAAATTATGATGATGAAATCGAGTTTCATCACCCCCTATACTTAAACTATGCTCGTCCTCGAGCATCAAAAAGAAAGACTAAGTTGGATTAACCCCCTTGTGCATGTGAATACAGGATCCAATCCGATCAAGTTGACTCGACTTTAGAGATCCAAAATTCTAGAGTTCAACCCAGCCTTAATCAAGAGGCATCCAATTCCTCTACTTCTCCATACTCTCTCTGATGTACATATAATCTAAAGGATATGAAAGTTTAGTGTTGACTGCGATTCTGAGAGTAGAGTCAAATCGTCACTCAAAGTCTTGTTCTAAGAAAATCTCCTAAGGACCCAATCTTCAACACTAGGGAATAAATCAAATCTTGCATTCAGTCCACCGTCTCTTTAGTTGTCAGACTTAGAAAATATATATGGCAAGCCAGTAATGGAGGATATGGGTTTGTGTCATTTCTTCTCTCCCTCTCATTGGAACAAGGATTCTCTCTAGTGTCTTTTACGCAACACCAATTTTTTGGGTGTTGATCAGTGCGTCCGTCAAGAGAAGTTAGAGCCGTCTGCACTTGTTTTCCTGGGAGTACACCGGGGTGTGTCTCTTTTGAGTACCTATCGTACCTTCGACACCCAGACTTGTAGCATTTACGATGCAGAGCCCTTTTTTGGTGCAAGCCCGACTCCTGGTCCTAATAGCGATGGTCCAAGTGGACACTTAAAAAGTTTGGGAGCGCTCGCCTTTGGTGGAAGCTCTTTGATATGTAACTTTGTGGAATGAGAGCTTTTCTTTGAAATTTCATTGACTTGTATAATTTTTGGCTAGCTCCACTGCTTTTACCAAGAGTTGGCGCACACTGATCAACATTTTTTTTATTTATTTCACACCCTGGCACATAGGTCAATATCAAGAGATTAGTATAAGAACCAAGTTCTCATACTGGCTAATATTGCTAACACTCAGGCTTCATGAAGCCTCCAAAGATTTTATCCAATCCTCGAGCATCATAAGATTAAATCCAAACTCGATTTCCTCATCCCAATCCCTCGAGTGAAAAATCAACTCATCTCATCAAAAACCGCAGTCGTGCATGTGATGTGCTGATCATATTCTTTTTGTCTGAGACTAAGCATGGAATATAGCATGCAAATCTAGAAACCTAGGGGAATGTGGACGATTAAGTCTATGACCCTGATGACTAAGGCCGGTTAACCTAAATCTCAAAGACCTCAAAAAGCTAAGTCTCCTTGATCATTTCAGATCCTGGGTGGAAGTGTAAGTCACTACAAAAAAAGGCGGGATTAGCGTGCACATCTCGGCGTGCACCTAGCGTGCACATGTGCTCGCCCCGCAATGGGCGAGCACACTAAGAGCACATGTGCTCGCCCATGGGGGTCGCTGGTTTGAATTTTGCGGAGAGGCGCAGTTACCAGTATTGAGGAGCACATGTGCTCGCCCATGTGCTCGCTCAATGTGCTCGCCCACTTGAATTTCCTTGCGCGGAAAATTTTAGCGGCTGGAAATATATGGGCGAGCACCGGGCGACGGCCTGGCGAGCACTTAAGTGTGCTCGCCCAAGCCCGTAAACAGAGACTGCGACGCCCCTCTTCCTCATTTCTCACGCAAACCTCTCCCATTTCCTCCCCTCCGGCGACCCGCAAGCCCTCCGCCCCGACCCCGACGCCCGTGGTTTTCGTGTTTTGAGTAGATCTACATCTACTACTCGGTATAATCTTTAATCCTTTCTCTTTTTATTTGATTTCATTATGTAGTTGTATTGTTTGGATAGATTAGGGTTTAAAATTTTTGTTGAATGTAGTGTAGTATTTTGTTAGTTTATATGTGTTTTACATATTAAGGATAATAGTAGATCACTATAGTATTGTTATTTCGAATTTGGTTGTCTAAATAATATGTAGAATTGTATGCCCTATAGGTGTTCGATAAAATGCCTCAACGAACATAATGTTTAAATTTTGTAAATTTTAAATGACAAAATGCTTGTATGATTAGTTAAGATTAGTTATGCTCAGAAAAGATTAGTTACTCAACTTTTATAATGCCTCGGAATAATGTAGATAAAATGCCTCAACAAACATTTTGTTCGAAAATGATTAGTTATGAAATTTGTGAATAACTTTAGTTACTCAACTTCAATAATGTAGATACCTGATATTATCAACATCATTAATAATAGTTTTAAAATTTCATATCGTTTTGATATGAGATATGATATACACCATTGTTTATTTTGTGATAATTTATTATCACATTAAATTTTAGTTAATGTGACCAATTATATCACATTAACTTATACATAGGTTTATAATAAGTCTAAAATATGATTTAGTAATTATTAGAAAATCGCACAAAATTCTTCACACACAGTGCGTCCTTCCACACCGGGTGGTGTGTGGCCCTGCACAACGGGTGGCGTGTGCAACACGTTAGAGGATTTGATCACCTCTAACTGTGTTATATTTTTGTATTTTTTCACAGCACTATTGGACTCACTTTGGGATGTTTATCCCAGACCAATGTATTCAGATGAAGAAGTTTTGAGCACTTATAGAAATCAATTTCCAGACCAATGTATCCCGGACATCGATGGGTTCTGACTCTCCTTCTTCTGGACGGCCGAGCACATCCGTGCCTTTACCCACTATAGTTGGACAGACGTCGGCGTCCCACCCTTTGTTGGAGGTTACGGCTGATGGGAGGTAAAAATTTTATTGATTTTATCTTTAAATATTTTCCAAATTTTTTTAAATTGTATGGAAGTTAATTTTTTTAGTAAATGCAGGGATTTTTTGAACAGCAACAGGGTGGCAAAGGAGATAACCAATATAATAAAGACACACTTGACTTCCATGCAATTTAGGTGGTGTCGCATCCCTGCTGCAGAGCAGGAGAGACTTTTTGACATGTTTCTGGTAAGAAATGTTTCTTATAAGTGATACAGAATTTTTTGATCAAGTTTTTTGTATCTTATAAATTGTTATTATTTTTCAGAGTAGGTTTCGCCTTGGCACTGGTATGGGGAAGGAGGTTTATCGTAGAGCCTTCATTCGTTTGGCAGAAAAGAGAATGAGCGATACATTTTTCAAGGCAAGGAGAGACTCGCATGCGAAGACGGGATGCGAGGAGATGAATTTTGAGGAGATGAAGAGGTTCCCGCCGTCATGGTGTACGGAGGATAGGTATTATACTTGTCAAATAATTTTTATTACACTTTTTAAAATAATCAATTATCATAACGTAATCCTTGCAGATGGGCCGATTTCTGTGATGCATTCATTGCGGATGATGAGTTCGGACGAAGATCTTCGGCGGGGAAGACAAACCGCCAAAAACAAAGGATCAAGTCTACCAGTGGCTCTAAAAGCCACAATCAGATTAGAGCGGAGATGGTATTATGATTTAAAATTATTTTTTGGAGATCTACTTTAATATAATGCAATGTTTTAATAGATCTTAAAAAAATTTTCAGGCTGCTAGGTTGGAAAGGGAACCCTCTTTTTAGGAGTGGTGGTCGAGGTCCCACATGAGTGGGAGAGAAGGAGAGTCGCAATGGTCCACTCCTGAAGCCGGACAATTGTTGGTAAGTCTATCAATTTATTTAAAATTAATTGATATATTATAACATATTTATATATATGGTAAACTTTGTATTTCAGGATCGTTATCTGGCACTATCTGCAGATAAATGGGGTGTCTATCCAACTGGAGAGCAACCACCATTTGATAAAACGATCTGGAAGCAGGTATATATGGATAAATATTAACTTACTATATTTATTTCTAATATATACTTTTATATTAAAAATTGAAAAACTTATAAGGTGTTGGAGGAGAGGGACGTTGTGGCGAATAGGAAGCAGACGCTTGGTGGTCTTCCTCCATATTATGTGGAGGAACATCGTCACTCCTATTCTGCATACTCTCAGCCGTCGTATACGCAACCACATCCGTCCCAATCAACAGTTCCAATGGAGTCGCAGATGGCGATGATGGTGGAGCAGGTGACGAAGCTCCGAGAGGAGTTCACGGCGTACATGTAAGTATTCTTCTTATAGAATGAGTAATACAATTAAATTTCTATATCTACAAAATGCATTTAATAGATAAATATCTTCCATATATAATATAGGTCGCAAGGGCGTGCATCTCAACCTGAAGAGATTGAATCTGATCACGAAGAGGAGGAGGAGAACGACCCTGAAGAAGAGGCACGCATGTATGCGAGGTTCAAAGAAAAGGAGAAAGAAAAAAAGAAATCAAAGCAAGGTTTAGTCTCCAAATTTTTTAGATCAAAGAAGAAGTAAATTTTTGGTGGTTTGTACCTGTATTTTCTTTTAAACTTTTAGAACATCTTTTAATTTATATGAACTTTGTTGGCGTTGACTTGTTTTTAATATGTAGATCTTATATTAGATTGTTTATTTATGAATTCATGTATATTGCGTTCCTTTAAATTTTTAGTGCTAGTTATCTTAATCTACGATCTGCTATAATACATATATCCTTAGGAAGATACCTGCAATGGTTTATTGGCAGGGTATACAGGTTCGATGGGGCGTCAAAACCCTGTCGAACCTGTATATTTTTTTCCTGGAAATCACTTTGGGCGAGCACATGTGCTCGCCCGGTGCTCCGTGTGTAATCGCAGATTATAGAGAAGGCGATCACACGGGCGAGCACATAGCGTCCCATGGTGCTCGCCCACCACCCGTGGCGACTCTCAGATCAGCGAGCACGACTGTAACGAGCACATGTGCTTGCCCACTCGTCAGGCGTGCACTAGGCGTGCACATAACGAGCTCTTATGTGCACGCCAATCCCGCCTTTTTTTGTAGTGAGTGTAGAGAATTAATCCAACTTCTTCATTCAAAAACAAGACATTTTTTTTAATTTCATTCATTCATTTTTTGTTTTTTTTTGTTTTTATTATTTATTATTATTTATTATTTATTTTTTTTAAGGACTTCAAGAGATATTAGAACTGCCTAAACTCAATTAAGCATCTACGTTCAGCCAGTATGGATGTAAGTACAGGCCGAAGCTCGTTGCTTGAGGACAGGGCCTTACGCGATGTCCTCTAAACCATCCAATCTGCTAAGGGCGAACCCTCACTGAACGCAGCTTACTTAATTGGGTTTAGTAGTCACCAATGACTCAAAGGATTTTAAGGTTTTTCTCATTTTTCTGGATTTTAATAAAGGTTAAAACACAGGTTAGACTCAACTTTCCTTGAAAAGAGATGGAGATTTTTTCAAAACCATGTCACACAAATAAAAAGTTTTTCAAAACATTTTCAAAAAGATTTTTTTTCAAAACAAGGAAAAATCATTTTCGAAAATATTTTTATAAAAATAGTGTAACATAATATCGAAAAGCCGTGAAAATCATTTGAGTTCTCTTAGTCCAAAGAGTTTTACTGTAGCCAAACAGTTTTAAATTTTTCAAATTTTTTCAGATTATAGCTAAAGTAAATATACAGTATATACGGTATACCCCTCTATACTTAAACTTTGCTATGTCCTCATAACACTAGATGCTACAAGTACATAGGTCCATTCAAATATAGAGAGATATACGGGAGCTAAGAGGGGCTCCCCCTATACTTAGGTTAAGTATAAAGGCAAGGAAAGATGAGTAGAGAATGGGGACTCGGGTCCCCCCATACTTAGGCTGAGATTAGCCTAAGTACAAAGATGGAAATTGGTGTTGGGAGGGACCCAAGGTGAACGAAGAAGATGAATGGATTTACAAGTGAGCGGTTTGAATCTGCGGAGATGAATGGAGTGACTAAGGTTTTAGGGTGTGTATCGAAGCAAACATGGCTCAATCAATCAAGCAAAACCCTTAGTTTCACCAACTCACACATGAAACCAACCGAGGTTGGTTTATTATCTTGTCGGTTTTATTGGTGATAAAACATTAGATTTTTACGCAAAGAAAAGATGTGAAGTGAAAATCAAGGCGTATGCGCGGGTGTTGCTCTCTCAAAACCAAAGTTTTACTCCATTTCATGTTGACTTGCAATTAACAGTCCCAATTTTATTTAAGGTTATCATTGAATTATGGTTAGCTCAAAATCAAGAAATCATCGTCTATCGTTCATTCCCATTTTCCGTTTATCCTAGGTGATCAAGCTAGGAAGAGAAAGCCGAGAAAAACATGTATTCGATAAAAACCACGATCTAGGCTAAGCGAGAAATCATGCAGTGATTTGGCGATAAATCTGTGAAAAACTCGGGCCGTTTTAAAAATCAAAATCAATGTATGCAAGTCGATAAAAGCCGCACCTAATCATGCATCTATTAGTGGGGAATGATATCCATTAAATTTGGCTAAGTGATGCGAGATTATGTGCGTCTAAATTTAAAGTGTGTCCTACCTACGAGCAAGCACGTAAAAGATAAAAAATAAAAGACCGCTCAAAGAGCCGCGTGCCTGGTCCTAGGTCGACACTCAAGTGGGGACGATCCCCACACAACCACGATCGTTCGATTACAATTACGAGCCTTCGATCGAAGACTGCTGTAAAAGACGAATTATTACATGGAAAAAAATGCAAGACACATTTTTTTCTTTCTTCTCGACGTACTCCAAGTGTGCTTCTGCGGCTCCTCACAGCGGGTCGCATCTTGCTCCTCGCCTCCTTGAACCATCAAGGGCCTTGCCACAGAAACAATGATTAGAGATCAATCGAAAAGAAAATTTTATAATGTGCAATAAATGAACAAAAATAACTTATAAAAAAGATACACTTAATTAAATAAACAAAAAAATACAAAAAATAAAAGAAATGAACCATGTCCCCGGCAACAGCGCCATTTGATGAGTCGCAAAATGGGCCCTTTAAGAGAGTGTTTTTAGCACTCGGAATTGTCGTAGTAGTCGGGCCCATTCGGGTCATCAAAAAGATCATCTCATTTAAAAATGTATATGATAGATCAAAATGAGATGATCAAAAATTTATTTTTTTTAACTTGGTAAGGTACCAAGGTCGAACTCAGGGACACGAGCCTCTCTCTAATTATCCGGATTTTTATCTATTTAATTAAGTGTTGAACTGAAGCATGTATAGGTCAAATTCATGCAAAGACACAATAATGCATTAAAAATAAACATGCATTTTTTTATCAATTTTTATCATGCAAGCAAATGCTATGTAATGCAATGAAAATATGCCCTAGGTAAAAATGATGAGCAAATTTAAACAAGGGTTAATTTCAAGTTTAATTAAAGTGCCAAGCTTGATTGATAATGTGAACAAGGCATAAGTTAATAAAGGACACCTAGCGAATAAAATAATATATAAAAATTTCAAGTGTCTAAAATGTGAATTTTAATATGCCATTAAGAAGTACATCAAACCAGCTTTGAAATGAAACTGAAATCAACTCATTTGGACATATGATGCTCAAGATATGCACTAACAAAGATAAGGGAATAAATGAAAAGAAACATGAAATGATAACCACAAACAGGTCCCTGGGAGGGGCCAAAATGTAATAAAAATAAATTGCGGGGCCTTCCCTATAATTAAACCATACGCGCGGGGGCATATTTGCCATTATTTAAACTCGCAAGGGTATGAATGCAAATATCCTCAGATGCGCAGGTGTTGCACGTGCGTCAGGACCTATTTGCAATATTGAAGAATTCCGTGGGGTCCTCTGCAAATTACCCACACGGCACGTGCTCGGCACGCGCCATCCAGGCTCGGACGTTGGTTCGGACTCGGCAGAGGCTCGGTGACGCTTCGGCTTGGCTTGGACTTAGGCTCGGGCTCGATGCAGGTTCGGAGTAGACTCGGAAGATCCAAGCCTATGGCTCGGACACTCAGGCTCGGAGCTGCTATAGATCCGACACGTGGCTAGCTGGAAGCCATCGGATCACAAAGATCCAAGGGCAACTGATGCAGGCGCTCTCGGGCGACGTGGCGACAGAGGAACCTTTGGATCTTGAAGATCCAACGGTACCTAGAAGGGGCTCTGATCGGTGACGTGGGCTCATCTGGGCCGTCAGATGAAGACCATCCGACGACAGCTGTTCCTTCGTCATCCTCCGCAGCTGGCGGCGCTTCTGGAGCTCCGACGAAGGAGCTCCTCCTCCGCCTCTCACTCTCGGCCACGGTGGACCTCCCCAAAGCTCCCTTAGTGATCGTCGAGGAAGCCCGGAGCTCGGGGGAGGCGCAGAACAACTTAGCTCAATCCAGCGGAGCTTTGAAGCCGGAGATGAATGTGGCAAAGTTGGCTCCGGCGAACATCCGGCCATTGAAGGCTCTTGAAGACCTGCAGTGTTAGGCACATAGCCGTAGCGCGCTAATTGTGGTGTGTGCGTAGTGGAGGTGAAGTGGGAGCTCAGAGGGCGGAGAAGGCGGGAGCTCGGAGCTCCTCCGCCGTGAACGGCGGAGGAGATGGCTCGATGGTGCTTCAAGGTCTGGAGGAAGAAGGATATGGTCGGATGCGAGCGCGTGAAGGGGGAGTGTGAGTCGAAGCTTGGGAAGTCCTCGATGGAGGTCGAGAACAATCGTAGAGACCTAGATAATTACGAAAAATAAAAGATCAGAGAAAAGGTCGGAGGGCTTACCTGAGAGATGGCGGAGGAATTGGCCTTTGCTTGAGCTCCGAGAGGAGCTCGGGGTCTTCGCACGTGCAGGGCGACCGTCCCAGCGAGCTCGGCGGGGCCTTAGCCACCGCAGCTCCGCCATGAACGGCGGAGGGTCGCACCGGGGGCAGTGGTTGTCTTCGCTCGATCCTCCGTCTCCCCCTGTCACAGGGAGACGGAGGAGGGCTGGGCCATGCCCCTACGTAAAGGCAGACCAGGGCGAACAGTGGGGGAGGCGGTGTATTTATAGTTTGAAGGTGGTTGTTCCGGTGGTGTAGATGTGGTTTTGAGGAGAGAATGGAGCGAGTGGTAGGACGATGGTGGTTAATGGAGGCATCGACGAAGATCGTGGATGATAGGGCTCGGTCATGGGGCAGTTGGCGATGGGAGATGGTGGCTGGTGAGGGCGAGAAAATGGAAAGGGTGAACGGGTGACGCGAGGTGGAGAACGTGGGGAAGAGGAAGTCGCGAGGTTTACGACAACCATCGGACCGTTGGATCTGGAGATCCAACGGTGGGAAACGGCGCGCAACAGAGCGGTGTGGATTAGATCGAGGATGGAGCGATCGAAAGGCTACAGAGCAGCCACGTGTTATAATGAGGGAGCGGCGCGAACGGAGGGCGGTGATGGGAAGCTGAGGTCGATCGAATGGATGAGGAGCGCCAAAGGAAGAGGCGGCTGTGATGGAAGATCAGGGATGCGATCTAGCGGTGTACACGTCGCCACGTGGCGCTCTCTACGCGAGGCGCTAACGTACGGCGATGATTCAAGGCAGGGAGAGATCAAACGGCTGAGGATTGAGGCGCACGTGGAGAAGGTGGAACCGTTGGATCTGAAGGAGATCCAACTGTTAGGACCACGGGCGGAAAAGACAAAGAAGGGCGGGGCCACGTGGCGCACCCAGAATGGGCCGCATGGCGCAATCAGATTATTCAGAAAGAAAAGATGAGATATAAAGGTCAAGATGGCCGATTTTGAGAAAACTCAAAACATGAAAGTTGTAGATCTCGATGAGATCTACAAGTTTCATGTTGACCAAAACTGGAGATGAGACTAAACAAAGACCCGAAATATTTTTGAGGGTATTTCTAAGGCTAAAAATACCACAGATTTTAGTTATGTCATTTTTTGTGGTTTTTAATTTATTTGAGACTCTGTTAATTACAGGATATTACCTGGGTTTTATTGACGCAATTTTAAGCAAGGGGGTTAATAATGGGAAATTATGATGATGAAATCGAGTTTCATCAGTACCTCGCACAGAAATCAGAGAGAGAATGTCAGAAAACAATTATAATATAGAAAGAGACAAAAATAGAAAAATGACTACAAAGCCGTGCTCCCCGGCAACGACGCCAGGGGGTCTACTGAAAACTCTGTGATCAAGGACCGCAACATCTCTGCTCTGCGCTGGGGAAAGTATCTCTGTAGAAACTCTCGGCGTAGCTCTCACTAAGTAGAGAATCTCCTTCCCAATCGTTGGTGCCATCTCGTGGCTCTATCCTGAAGTGTAAACGGGAAGGTCTTCAACATCATCTCCTCTGCAGTGATATCTGAATAGATCTATGTCCTGCAAAACTCCTCGAAGTCGGACAGGTGAAGATAGGGCTCCTCGTGCACCTCTCCCGAGAATGTCAGCAGTCTCTGAATAAGCTCCAAATCCAGAATGAATGGACCTAGTGTAGAAGCTGACTGAGCTCCCTGTCCTATCTGCTCATCCACCATACTGGCATAGGAGACCTCTGATACTCACATCTACTCTCCATAATCGCGTGCGAAGTGCACTCTCAACTCAGTAATGACATCGTCCGGGCCTCGCATCTACTCAATCTGATCTCCACGGACGTCTAGCACAGCATGCCCAGAAGAATGATGGGAGGGAGGGAACAGGAGGTTGGTCGGGGATCCGACCTCTCTCAAAGATGGACTAGACTAATGATCAGAAGATGGAGAAGAAGCCGCAAGAGTCGGCCAGAAGTAAGGGGGATCCATCATTCAGGGATACAGAAGAGGAAGAGAAAAGTGAAGGGAGGGTGGGAGGGAGAAAGATAGATGAATAGATAAAAGAGAAGATAGATGGAGAGAAGACAGAAGGGATTTGGAAACACACAAGATGAGAAAGCAAACCCCCGATTCACCTACTCAACACTGAGCTGAAGACCGTAAGGATCGGTCGATTATCTTGTCAATTTTATTTAGATGATCAAGTCAGTCTTTCAGAGTGATTACATGAGCTGATAGGAATCCAATATTCTCAACAGACTGTCCCGAATAAAAGGCCGATAGTCTGTCAAGAAATTGGATATGGCTCTAGCCTAGGATGCGAGTCACTCTCTCGCTCATCCAAACCAAACAAGGAGGGGGTTACTCTCCCCAAGACAGATTTTTAAATGATGTGTCTTTTAGGTCAAGTGTAATTAGCAGTCCCGATTTGTTGTTTTTCTTTTTAGGTATTTTTCAAAAATCGTCTAACGAATTTTCCAATTTCCTTATTATTCCTAAGTCTAAAAAAATAGGGGGAGGAAAACGGAAAAGCCGATGCGCAGCAAAATCAATGATGCATGCACGAGATAGAAGGCGTACCTGACTCCAGCAGTCTACATGCAATTATGATCCACGCATAAATGTAAACTAAGCTATATGGATGCAATACGAGAATCGTCCTAAACAGAAGCTCCTATTATCGTGAAGCACAGGTTTATTTGTCTAGATCCAAACGCAATCTATAGGAATAGATATTCTTATTAAGGCTGTGGACCCAATGCTACCTGGATCAACGAAAATAAAACCTAAGTCTAGGGGCTCAAGCACACAAATCCACGTGAAATCAAAGAAAAGAAAAGCGGCACAAACAAAACCACGGTGGAGTCCTCGGAGCACACTGGTGCTCGACAAAATAGACCCTGCAATCACAAGTCTCTGAGAGTCATGGTACCTGTATTATTACAATAATAATGATCTGCAGAGAAAAGAAAGCTAAACTAAGCTACACTACAACTCCTACACTCCTACTCGCCTCCTTGCGCTCTCCTGCGGCTCCGTATAGAAGGGAGCCGCCTCCGAATTCCGCAGTTGCTTTAGCTTTCCGAGAATGGCCACTTCGGTCCTCGAGCCCTCGCAAGAAAACAAACCGAGGTGTTAGACACAGATTATTATAAAAATAACCAAGATAAAATAAAATAAAATGGCACTATATACAAAAATAAAAATAAACACAAAATAAAAACAAACAAAAACAAAATAAAATAAAATCAAAAGGTCGCGGGAAAAGCCGCGAAAGAAAACAAAAAGCCACGAAGAAAACCGCGAATGAAAAACAAAATAAAAAACAACTACTAAGTTGTGCTCCCCGACAACGACGTTATTCTGATGAGCTGAAAATTGACCAAGACCTGGGTGAAGGTATAAAATCACTCAAGGGTTGTTGTGACCCGGATCTCACAGCTCAGCTCAACAAGAAAAAATATCAAAAACCATCAAAATAAGTAAATAAGTCAATAAATGCAACAGCGGTCTTCGTTATTTATTTAACCTGGTATAGCGATCAGGGTCGGACACAAGGAGCACGAACTGGCCGAGATGGCCTATGAAGTAGTTTGAAATGAAATAAAATAAAATGAAATTTTTTTGGTGGATTTTAAAATATTTTTAAATTTTTAAATATTTTTAATAAGAAAGAAAATATAAAAACAAAGGAAAAACACACATCCAACTATTTATCAAACACCACTAATAAAGCTAGAAAAATCAAAGAAAAATATTTTTTGTGTTTTTTTATATTTTTAGGTGTTTTTGGTGATTTTATGAGAATTTCATTATTTTTAGTTGATTTTATAAAAATCAAAAAGGACAAACAGTGAAGTAATGTGCAATCAGATTTGAAAGGCTAATTAAAAATAACTAATTAGCTATAAAAATCTGAAGGCAATTTTTATGAAAAGTAAAAATAAAAACTAAACTAAGAAACTGAAATTGCATTTTCTTTAATTTTTATATAATTTCTAATAATTTTTATAAGGTTTTTTAGGTTTTTAATTTTTATGGGTTTTATAAATCCAAATGACACGAAAATTGGAAAGAAACTCAAAAACCACAAAACAAACAATTCCTAATTATTTTAGAATTTTAGATGAATTTTTTATATTTTTATTTGATTTTCTATTTCAACCAATAGCAAAAATGAAGGTTTTGAATTTTTAAAAAATAATAAAAAGAAACAAAAATGTCCCAAAAATTTGGTGAAATTGTTACACAATGGTAGGGAGCCACGTATCCAAATTTCATTGGATTTGGGTTTAATTTGATATTTTATTTAATAAAAATAAAAACTATAGCATACAAGGACCTCAGTGCAAAGAAAATTAATTCCAGGGCCAAATAGATAACAGCTATGAAAAACCACAGGGCCAATAATGCAAAAAGTCCAAAATACACAAGCTCAACACGTGACTTGCACTCACAGGGGTATTTATGTCATTCCCATTTATAAAATACCAAACAATAACACCCCACAACCATAGGATAAAATATGCAAAGTTCCACTAACTCACGTATCGAGGCACGTGTTCAATACACACAGGGACTAAATAGCAATATCCAAAAATTCTAAGGTCCTATATGCAAATTACCCAAACTAAAAGCAACTAAATAAAATATTTACAGGACTAAATTGAAATATAAAAAGACAGGGGCCTACAGGAAATTTTCCCTTAATCAATGTCCACGGCTAAGTCGATGCCACATGGTAGATATGATGGTTGTGAGCTGATGACGTCCCTTCAATGATGAATGGCGTGGATGTGATCCTCAGATGGATCAACGGTCAGACTATCCCTCGAATGGACGGACGGGATCAAATCTGGAGCAAAGGGTCGATCTGACGGTGTCTAGAGGTCCTCCCAAGAACGGGTCACCGGTGAACTTTACCGGCCCAATGCGCACGCTATGAACCTCTTCCGGTGCTGCTGAAATAGGGAAAAGGAGGGTCTCGGTCGTCCGTAGCTGGTGAATGGCTCCGATAAGGCCGGGAGGCGTGGAGGGGCCCGGCGGCGATGAAGGACTGGAGCACCTGTGCTTCAGCTGTTGGGCCCCCAGATGGGGTCCTTCCTCGATGAGACCTGCACATAATGAAAGCTGGGTCGAGGGTAAAGTGCCTCGACCCGGTTAAGGGTGGGATGGGTGCGTGTAGGAGGCGGGGCGGCACTCTCTGGCGAGGCGACGGCGGAGGAGGGCGAAGGTCCTGCTCCGGGGCGAGTCAGGGAATGAAGGGGTGGAGAAGGTGGAGAGGGGTATGGTGAAGGTGCTGGTCTAGTCGGAGAGGCAGATGGATGATCGGAGATGGTTGATGAGCGATCCGAGCGATCAAGGTAAAGGTACTAAATAGGTCGTTGCGACCTCGGTCACTCAGATGCACTCGATCAAGAAAAATGAACCACTTAGAATAGATAAAATCGATAAAAATATGAAAGCGGTCCTGCTATTGGATTAACCTGGTATAGCGACCAGGGTCGAACTCAAGGAGCACGGATTGGCCTCTCGGCCTACGAAGTAGTAAAAAGAAATAAAATAAAGCAAGAAAATATTTTTAGTGGTTTTTAATTTATTTTATATTTTTTTTGGATTTTTAATGTATAAAGAAAATAAGAAAAACAAGTAAACACTCACTTCAACAAATTATTTAAAGCACTAAAAATCAACCAAAAATTCAAACAAAAATATTTTTATGTGTTTTATACTTTTTAGTATTTTTTGATGAATTTTTGAGAATTTTCTGATGTTTATTTAATTTTCTAAAAATCAAACAGTAGCTGGAATAAATGGTACTGTCCAGCCGAGCCAAAAAGCCCTAGATAAAATATCTAAGAGCCCAAAATGGCCGGGAGGTATTTTCCTGTAAAGAAAACACAAATGAGGAAAATTTAGGCAACAATTTTATTATTTTTGGGTTTTTGATTTATTTTCTAGAATTTTTATAAGGTTTTAGGGTTTTTAAGTTTTTAGTGATTTTCAGTAATGAAAAATAGCCAAATTGGCTAGAAAATCAAACACCATAAAACAAAACACCAGACAATTTTTTTGTAATTTTTAGAAACTATTTAATATTTTTTTGTGATTTTTAAAGTTAGACAGTAACAAAAATAAAGGTTTTGATTTTTGAAAATATCAAACGAAATCAAAAATTTCCTCAAAAATCCACTAAATTTTTACACCATGGCAGGAGCCATGTGTCCAATTTTCGTTGGATTTGGAGGTAATTTGCTATTTTATTCAAAAATAAAGAGAGGGTACAGTGCACAGTGAAAAAAGTGCAAATACCCAGGAGTCTGGGGGGTCTGGTGCAATTTTCCCAGCAAAACACACGCCACGCGCGTGCCTGGGGCACTCAGGGACCCAACTGTAATAAAAATAAAGTCCCGAGGACTTATTGGTAAGAGGTACCAAAAGTCCAGGGACTTATCTGCAAAATACCCAACATAACACGCACATGTTGAAGTAAATCACGCACAGGGGTATAAGTGCAAATAGATGAAAACTTTCATTCATTCAAGAACAACCAGAACTACAGTGGCCTCTATTGCAAATAAACCAGACAAACACGTGACGAAGCACGTGGCATACAACGCACAGGGGTATATAAGCAAATAAAATAAAGTACGGGGTCCACTATGCAAATAACCCTAAAACTAAACAACTGAATTCAATATTTACAGGACTAAAATGAAATAAAAAGGAAAGACAGGGCCTAAGGGTAAATTACCCTTTATTAAGCGGACTGCTGGATGCGCGCCACGTGGGGGATCGGAGGGTCTGGATCAGGTGGCACTCCAGCGCTGAGGTTCTCGGGCTAATCCAACGGTCGGGGCCGAGCCACGTGTCGATCTGACGGCTGGGATCAGACCTCCTCTGATCGGACGCTATCTGCAGCTCCACAAACGAACGGTCACGATGCAGTCTGGAGCAGAAGGCTGCTAACGGCGACGGAGGGTCCTAGAAGAACAGGTCACCGGCGAGACTCGCCGGCCTCGGGCGTGCGCTAGGCTCCTCCTGGGAGCACTCTGAAGGTCGGAGAAGAAACGTGGAGTGCTCCCGCGTCTGTCGGTAGGCTCCCATGGTCCAGCCGAGCTCCGAGGAGCTCGGGCGAGGTTGGCGGAGCTGGGTCTCCTGGCCTGAATGACCAAAGCCCTCAGATGGGCTTGGTAGCACCTGCAAAGCGAACCAAGAGACTCTCGGGTCGAGGGCAAATTGCCTCGACCCGGTTAGGCGTAGCGACGGTGAACTGTGGGTCGGAATGGCGAGCTCCGACGAAGGGGGTAAACGGAGGAGCTCGACTCCCAGCTCCTGTGCGAGCTGGGTTGAGTGGATGGGTGAAGAAGGTGCGTCGGAGCGAGGCGGATGCGATGGTCGATTCCGATGATCGAAAGGGGTGATGGAGTGGTCGAAGTCAAAGATAGACGGCGGCGGCGTGATTTGGGCGTAAATGGAAATCAGCGAAAAGGGAAAGCCTAAGATGATACCTGGGTGGTCGGAGAGACTGGGGAAGAGCTAAGGTAGCTCCTGGTCGTTGCCTCGAGGAGCGTCTCCCTCCGAGGCTCGGAGCTCACGCTGGTGGCGGAGCTACGACGGCTGTGCTCGCCGGATCGATGGCCAAGCTCCCTCTCCTCGCTTCGACAGGCTCGGACGCAAGCTGTCACTCTCGCGCACTCACTGGAGCTCACTGGGGTTGGAGACAAGTGACCAAAGATGGAGAAATGAGGTGGCGGAGCTTGAGCTAAATATGGGCGAGGGTCCGGGAAGATGAGGTCGGGTAGGGCGTGGAAGCGCGCGGATCCCGAGGGTGCAGCTCCGGCGAGGGTGTCGGGTGAATCGCGAAGAAGTCGGACCCGGGGGTTTGGGTGAATGGGATCCGGGTTTAATTGCTAAAAATCCGAGAAGCGGGCTTACCCGCTAAGAACCGTGCAAAGTGGTCCTGGGGGGGGTAGTTGACCGGGCGGTCAACATCCCCAGGACCCAATAGAAATCGGCCACGTGGCTGGATCTTCAAGTGCAAATTAAGGGCAGCTAGGGCTGAATTTGCAAAAAGTTAAAACATGAAAGATTTTTATTTTATTTTTTTCTATTTTTTAGTGATTTTTAATTAATTTTTAGAAATAAAAATAAGGTATATACATAATATGTACTACATAGGTATATGTACACTATTAGGATTTTTGATTTTTAAATTATTATTTTTGTATAATTTTATCCCTATTTTATATTTTATTTATTTTATCATAAAATAAGGAATAAAAAGGTATTTTTATTTTATTTTTATTTTTTATGTACATAGGTAAAATAAATATATATGTACATCTATATACATGATATATGTACAATGTATTTTTGTATTTTTAATTTTTCTATTTTTATTTTGCTTTTGTTTTAATTGTTTTAATTTTATTTATTTATAATATATAATATAGACTATTCACAAAAATTATGAAAATTGGTTTTATTTATTTACAAGGTTAGATAAATATGGAAGAGTGGTTCATATACAAGATGAAAAGGGGTGTTTTTGTTCTTTTTGATTTTTAACTTTTTCTTTTGTTTTTATATTTATAAATATATACAAGTATTTACAAGCATATTTTTGGTGAGGAAAATATCTTTATTTTATTTACATAAATATTTACACTCATGAGCCCCTATCTCCCTCTACTTTGGCTTTTATGCGGTCAAGCCCATGCTGAGCCCTCCCTTGGGTTAGGTTGCTCAATATTTCTTCTAAATATTTCCCGCTTTTTCTTTTTAATCTTTATTCTTTTATTTTTGCACAAAAACATGCTAATTATAGGTTTTTACACAATGCATGCTTTTGGTAATTATTTGTATTTACATATATCTACATGCATTTGCAAAGGTTTTTGTAGCTAAAATATAAGAATAAAGAGTGATGAATGAGTATTCATCAATGGTGGACGGCGGCGGCGGAGCTAAATGAACGGAAATCGAAAATTGCAATCTAACCTAAACTACTGACTATCTACGCTACCTGGTGGAGGAGGTTGTCTGTGCTGTAGGTTAGGGACCTCCGGGGGTCGTCGCCTCAATGGATCGACGGTCCAGAGGCTCGGTCTCACCTTGCGGCGGAGCTCGACAGTGAAAGTCGTCGGATCAGTGGCTCCCGACACTCGCATCCTCCCTGCAACTCTTCTTCACGCTGCTGTCACTCAAGAGAAGATGAGGAGCTCATCGGCGGCGAGGGGGATGGCCAAAGATGGAGTGAAATGTGCGGCGGAGCTGAGCTAAATAGTGACAAGGGTTCGACAATGATGGAGTAGGGCAGCATATCTTGGAGCTCGGATCCCTAGGAAAGACGCGGGGCGTGAATCTCATATGTATGCTGGTCAATCGGAGCCTAGGGTTCGAGGGACTGGGTGGCGGACTGATCCGAAAAAAGTCGACGAAATCAGGTCGGTGACCGGGTCCGCGAAGAAGAGGTCCACGGGGGAGAGTTGACCGGGGGTCAACAATCCCCCGTGGACCAATCAGATTATTCCTTTTATTAATTCCTTATAGATTCATTTTAAAATAGAAAATGATTTTTTTGGAAAATATTTTCAAAATAAAAATTGTTTATTTATTTTCAACGAATTTTTTAGTGATATTTATTTTTTTTGAAAAAATAAATTATGTATTTACAATATATTATTATATACATGTATGTATACCTATGTATTTTTTAATTTTATTTTTATTATTTTATTTATGTATATTTATTCCTATTTTATAATTTATTCCATAAAATTTGGAATATAAAATGATTTTTATTGGATTTTTATTATTTATTTACAGGGGAAAATAAATACATCTTTTTCTGTATGTACATGGTGTATTTGCACCGATGAGAGAGAAAGCATTTGTTTTTATTTTTCTTTTATTTTTCCCCATTTTTATTTTATTTTTATAAGTATATACAAAATCGTAGAAACTCACTTTTATTTTTGTTTTATTTTAATAAAATAAAATATGTACATGAAGGAGCATTTTTATGGTGAATGGCCCTATCTCTCTCTACTTGGGTTCTTTTGCGGTCAGGCCAATGTTTGGCCCTCCCTTGGGTTAGGGTCACTCGATATTTATTCTAAATATCTCCTTCTTTTTCTTTGTCTCTTTATTCTTTTATTTTTGCACAAAAACATGCTAATTATTAATATTTACACAATGCATGCATTTTGCTAAATTATACTATTTACAGGTATCTACATGGTGTTTTGCAAAGATTTTGTAGCTAAAATAAAAGAATAAAGAGTGATGGATGGGGATTCATCAGCAGACGATCTGAATCCAACTAAGAAAGGGTCGTCATAATCTAGCAGGGTCGTAAAGAGGGCATAATCGAGGGAAGCAGATCCTCTGTAGTAATGCAGAGGTCTGTTGTAGAATCACGGCCAACACGAGCCGCTCGATCTTGAACGAGCGGTCCGTACAAAATCCCATGATATAAACCCACAAAAATGGCATTTCATGCGAACCGCTCGATCAAGATCGAGCGGGTCGCGCTGACCGTGATTCTACAATAGACCTCTGCATTACTGCAGAGGATCCACTCTACATTATCGAGTGGGTCTGCTAGAAAGGTTAGGTGGTTGTATAGGGAGGAGGCAGAGAGATGAGGGACGGACCATTATTCTTGTGGTTTCAAAGTGGGGAGGCACCACATGCAAAAAGAAAGAGAGGAGGGAAGAAGGTCATGACATGCCACTCTACGTTCCCGCATGGTCAGGCTAGAGCTCCCGGCTCGCGAGATTGATAATTGGAAAATTTGGACCTTTAACCTAGCCCACATGAGAATTAGGTCGGGATCAAGATTTTATGGATCCGGTTAAGATCAGGTTCGAGTTAAAGAAACCTAATGCTCCACATTACTCATAATGATTTAAATCGCAAATGATAAGATTAACCTATTTTCATTGATATTTTTTAGTTTAAATAAAATAATAATAAATAAATAATAGTAAATATTTAATATTTCAAAAAATATGTAATGATTATCACCTAAGTTGGTTTGCTAGTCGAACACAACAGCGATGCAACGACGACATCGACCTTCTCTCTAAGGTTAGAGTGGACGGCCACTAAAGGGAGGGAGAGAGGTGGTGTGAGAATAAGGGAGAGAGAGAGATTGATGACGTAACTTGAAGAGCAAGGGGTGGCTCTTCTTATATAGTATTGTGGGAGTCCATGGATCTCAATCCATGGACAACACAATATTAATGTATGAGATTGATTTGTGTTTCTTTCAATGGCCATGATCTTGTTGTAAAAACACAACAACAATTAATTTAATCTTATTAAATATATATTGAACAATCAATATAAATTAATTTCAATTAAATCAATTATCCTCGGACATAATTGAGAAGGAGATAATCATCCAACCACGATAAGGGGGGACGACCACCCACTTCAATTAGGAGTTGGTGGTTGTCCACCACCTTTTTTGGTGGATGGTAATCTCCTTCCAATGAGATCACATTATCTCATTCCAACATTATCTCACAATAATAATTCATAATTATCTTCTGAAGATTGCAATCATGCCATTGGAAATTTATGAATCACATTCACAATCCGATATAAAATGTAAATTATATTTTCAATAAATTATCTAATGTGAATCCAATCACATCAATAATTAATCAACAAATATAAATCACAATAGGCTCTCTCTCTCTCTAGTATATTATAAATCACATTTAGAATATATAAACAATTGGATAGTGCTATCCACATTATTCTTATCCAAAATAATGAAATCACATTTAGTTAAATATTGGATCATCATTCTCATGCATCTAAATAATATGAATCAAATTGATATAATTCATGATAATTAAATCACATTTAGTTATCCATTTATCCATGCTTAGATATAATTCAATAACGAAATTATTATTGAATTCTTTCAAGAATAATGCGCTTTCTCCGCAAATACTTGGAGATAAGGACAGGGCGATTGTACATTCTACATATAGTGACTTGGATATTGAGATCACATCTCATATCCATATCTCATGGACCTCTCATAGATGCTTGATTTAATCAAGACTGCAAATCTAATCTTCTCATTGCATCTGAATCTCATTCAGATCAATGTCCAATACTTGGACCAAGATAAGATTACTTCTATATTGAAAGGAGTCACTAAAATCCAGACACGTTTCATCACTCCCTCTGAATGGAAGCGTCATGGTTATATAATCGTCTATGATCACATCACCCTCAGGTATTCCTAATACATGTACATTCTGCATACCGGAATATCTACGATAAACCCGGAGATATAGATCAAGTTTACATTGTCATCTTTAGGGTTTCATCATCAAATTTCTCATTCATTATCATTGGGAGTTGGTATCGATCATATGCTTTCCAAAAGCATATATCATACCTTTGAATTCTTGTCATGCTTCCGAAGCACGACGACCGTGTATGAAATTTGATTGGTCCCAATACCTCATGAGTGAGCTCATGTCTTTCGGTTCACAAGTGAACCTGTATGATCCCTTTGAGAGGTCGTATTACTCATATGCCCTCACATATACACCAGCTCATCGCTATATAGACCTTGGTTAGGTCGTCAACTTAATGATCTGTCAAGTGTACATATTTAGACATATAGTAACACATCTGTCTCCGGTCAGAGGATGTGTGTCTATAACGTGATAGTATATGAAATAGGACTTTAGTTATCTTGATCTCGCTAAGTCAACTCTTTGACCTAACTAATATGACACCTTCGAATATCTATTCCCATGCAGAGGACATGCATCAAAAGGTCGATCAGATATCAGCCTAATGAGAAAGGATTATCATCTCCTACTCAGGTTGGAGATCACCTCTTAATAATCATTTGATTGTGCTTGATGAGTCCTCAATCTAACTCTGTAGATATTCATCCAAGCATTAGCCTCTATAATTCAATTATTGAATCAACAGTCGTATGATTATTAAGATGGCCATGGTACATAACTCTAATTGACCTTATAGTGCATTCATTCATTTAATCCCAGAAAGGGAATGAAAGAATCAAATACTTTTATTGATAAATCAAATATTACATTAACATTTATTGTAAGAATGGTTCACCTCGGGCTCACACGGCTAACAACCTCTTACTAGCCCTCAAAAACATTCAGATAAAATCCTTAAACCCATACTCATTACATGCTGGCCGGATATCTTCTCTATCAAAGGTTTAGTAAGAGGATCAACAACGTTGTCGGCACATGCCACCTTGGTCATGATAATATCGTCACGCTTTTGAATCTCCCTGATGTGGTATTTCCTTTCCACGTGCTTGCTCTTTTGATTCCATCTAGGTTCCTTCGCTTGGGCAATGGCTCTCGTGTTATCACAGAGTAACGGGATGGGATTATCGAAGGAAATTACGCCAAGTTCCAGGATGAATTTTTACAACCACACCGCCTCCTTTGCAGCATCTGATGCGGTAATGTATTCAGCTTCTATTATTGAATCTGCTGTAATGTCCTACTTCTTGGTTCTCCAACTCACAGCTCCACCTTTCAATAAGAATACAAACCCTGATGTCGACTTTCGATCATCTATATCCGATTGGAAGTCTGAATCTGTGTATCCCAAGACTTGGAGATCACCACCGCCGTAGACCAAGATATAATTTTGCGTAAGTCTTAAATACTTGAAAATGTTCTTCACTGCATTCCAATGTTGTTCTCCATAGCAGGACCGGTAATAATTTACTACTCACACTGCATGGCAGATATCTATCCTAGTACACATCATCGCGTACATTCAGCTTCCTACAGCTAATGCATAAAAACGTCCTGCCATGGCTTTATTTTCCTCAACACTTTGAGGAGCCATCCTTTAGACAGGTGGATACCATGTCTCAAGGGGGGAAACCTTTCTTTGAACTTTACATAAGGAAACGTTCAAGAATTTTCATAACATACCCATGTTGTGATAATCCCAATATCATTTTTTCTCGATTTCTGAACAGCTTCAGACCCAAGATATAGAGGCTTCTCCAAAATCTTTCATTTCGAATGTATGGGACAATCAAATCTTAACACTGGTCATCATCCATGTATCATTCCCAATGACAAGGATGCCATCTACGTAAGGCACGATGAACACAATGACGCTCCCACTAAGCTTCTTGTACACACAATGTTTATCCGGATTTTGCACAAAATCATAACTCTTTATGGTTTCATCAAATCTGATGTTCCAGCTATGAGAAGCTTGTTTGAGCCCATAGATGGATTTCTTCAGCTTGCATATTTTACCTTCCTTGGTCATGAAGCTGTAGAGCTGCTCTGTATAGATATCCTCCTTAAGGTATCTGTTGAGGAAAGCTATGTTGGCGCCCATCTGCTAGATGTCGTAGTCAAGAGATGCAGCTATAGCTAGCAGTGTTCTGATGGACTTAAGCATAGTCACAGGAGAGAACGTCTCATCGTACTCAATACCTTCTCTCTGTGTGTAGCCTTTGGCTACGATCTATGCCTAGGAAGTCTTCACTTTCCCATTAGATCCTCTCTTTCTCTTGAAGATCCATTTACACTATATAGTTTTTACCCCTTTTGGTGGATCCTCTAGGGTTCACACATCATTCTTATGCATGGAGTCAATCTCTGACTTCATTGCTAGCATCCATCTATCCATGTCATGATCTGCGAGTGTTTTAATTAATAGGATCATTGTCAGTTTCTCCTAACACATGGAATTCATACATTTCAGGTTCTGCAACCACCCTCGAACTCCTTCGAAGAGGCATGGGTGTTTCATCTTTATTTATCTCTTTAATTTCTGGTTCAAGAAGCTCATAATCCTCATTGGTCTCAATGAGTTGCTCTACTTCATTTTTATCTTGACCTTTAAGGAAGTCATCCTCCAGAAATCTCACATCTTTAGAAATGAAAACTTTTAGGTTTAAGGGTTATAAAGCTGGTCTCCAATACCATCCTTAACATACCCAATGAAGTAGCACTCTCGAGTACGAGATTCTAACTTACTTGCATCCACGTTCTTCACTTGGACCAAGAAACCCCCAACCCTTAAGTAATTAATACTAGGTTTGGTTCTATATCAGAGCTCATGAGGAATCTTAGGTATGGACTTGCTAGGAATCTTATTCAGGATATATATTGCAGTCTCTACTGCATATCCCTAAAAACTAATTGGTAAATATGCTTTTCTCATCATTGAACGGACCATATTCATGATGATCATGTTGCGTCTTTCAGCAATACCATTAAGTTTGGGGGTTTCAAGGGGAGTGAGATTGGAGACAATTCCATTATCTTTAAAGTATTCCTTGAATTCATGTGAGAGGTGCTCGCCACCTCGGTTAGATCAAATCTGTTTAGTCTTCCTGTCGGTTTGGTTCTCAATCAAAGACTTGAACTCTTTGAACTTTTCAAAGGTTTCAGATTTATGACATAGTAGGCAGATAAATCCATATCGTAAATGGTCATCAATAAACGTCAAATAATATCGATATCCATTTTGAGTTGTGCTACTGAAGGGAACACATACATCAGTATGTATTAGGTCAAGAATCCCTTCGCATCGTGTAACCTTGATACGAAGAGACACTCTAGTCATTTTACCTCTAATAAAATATCCGTAGGTAGGTAAAGATTGAACCTTTAGAAAATCTAAGGGTTCATCCTTTATCAATCTCTTTATCCTATCAATAGATAAATGACTAAGCCTTTGATGCCAAATCATGTTTGAATGATTTCCCTTCTCCCTTGATCTGTTAGGATTTTTATTAGTGGTAGTAACGTTCATGACATGTTAATCAATGCACAATTCATTGAATCCACCAGAAGTCAAAACACCATTCGCAATATGTTTATCATAACGACTTATGACTAGTTTATTACAAAAAAGAATGAATATCCACTTCTAACAAGATTAGATACAAATATTAAATTCCTTCTGACTTCAGGTACATAAAGATACTTTTTAAGTATTAGGAATCTTCCACCAGATAACAATAGTCGACAGGTCCCGACGACGACTGCTGCAACACTTGCATCAGATCCCATCTGGATGACTATCTCCCTTTCATCAAGACTCTTAGTTTCCTGAAATAGACACAACAAATTGCATACATGAACAGAAGCACCAGAATGTATAACTCAACTTCCTTCCCGTCCAATGAGAAAGCTAGTTTTAATTTTTCATACATGCTGGGACTATATTACTGCATACTGAAAGACCTATGATAAACCCGAAAATATAGATCAATTTTACACACTCATCTTTAGGGTTTCATCATCAAGTTTCTCATTCATGATCATTGGGAGTTGGTATCGATCATATGCTTTCCAAAAGCATATCACACCTTTAAATTCTTATAATGCTTCCAAAGCACGAGGACCATGGGATGGAATTTGATCGATCTTAATACCTCATGAGTGACCTCATGTCTTCTGGTTCATAAGTGAACCTGTATGATCCCTTTAAGAGATCGTATTACGCATATGCCCTCTTATGCACATCAGTTTGCTGCTATATAGACCTTGGTTAGGTCATCAACCTAATAGTCTGCCAAATGTACAAACTTAGACATATAGTAACACATCTTTCTCCAGTCAGAGGATGTGTGCCTATATCGTGACATTATACGAAATAGGACTTTAGTTATCTCGATCTCATTAAGCCAACTCTTTAACCTAACTAATCGGATACCTCTGAATCTCTATTCCCATGCAAAGGACCTACATCAAGAGGTTGGTAAGATATCAACCTAATGAGAAAGGATTGTCATCTCCTACTCAGGCTGGAGATTACCTCTTAACAATCATTTGACGGTGCTTGATGGGTCGTTGATGAGCCGAAAATCCCGAATGACTAAGGTAAATCAGATAACTAGGGTCGTTGCGACCTCAATCACTCGAGACTTAGCTCAATCAAGAAAACAAAATTCAGACCACCAAATCAAGATATAAAATCAATGAAAACCAAAATAGCGGTCCTGGCTATGAGATTAGCCTGGCATAGCACTCAGGGTCAGTCTCAAGTAGCACGAATTGGCCTCGTGACCTACGAAGTAGTCTAAAAATAAAATAAAATAAAAACAAGTATTTTTGGTGGATTTTTAATTATTTTTAACTTATTTTGGATTTTTTAATAATAAAGAAAAATAAGAAAAGATAAAATCAAGCACACTCAACAAATTATTTAAATACTCAAAAAGGCTCCAAAAATTCAAACAAAAATATTTTTATGTTTTTAGGTTTTTTAATGTTTTTGGTGAATTTTTTAAATTTTTTTAAATTTTATACAATTTTCTAAAAATCAAAAAGGGCAAAAACAGTGTATCATTGTCTAGCCAAATTTAAAAGGTCCATTAAAAATACAAAATGGACTATAATAGTCCGGAGGTAATTTTTATGGAAACTATAAACAGCAACTGAATCCATAAAAAGAGTTTTTATTTTTTTGATTTTTATACAATTTTTTAGAATTTTTATAAGCTTTTTAGGGTTTTTTAATTTTTAAGGATTTTAAATATACAAAAATAACCAAACTCATATAGAAAATCAAATCCTATTTTTTTAGAATTTTTAAAGTAGTTTTTATATTTTTAATGATTTTCTAATTCAGACAGAAGCAATACAGCAGTTTTTGAATTTTTAAAAATATGAAAAAGCCTAAAAAATGTACCCAAGTTTTAGGGAAATTTTTACACAGTGACAGGAGCCACGTATCCAAATTTCACATGATTTGGGTTTAATTTGATATTTTATTTAAATAGAATAAAGGCTCACAGCTGTTAGGGACCTAAATGCAAACAAAACATATTCCAAGACTAAACAATAACAAAACAAGAAACTATAGGTCCTAGTTTGCAAAAATCCCAAAAAAACATGCGCGATGCATGTTTATCAGACACGGAGGGGTATATATGCAAATTCTATTTATAAAAGATCAAACAATAAAGCACAGGAAGCACAGGGTATATATCGCAAAATATCCATGTCCTCAAGTGTCGAAGCACGTGGCCCACATATAGAAGGACTAAAATGCAAATAGAAAAAGCATAGAGGTCTGATGTGTAATTTTTACAAAATAAAAACAACTGACTTAAATATTTACAAGACTAGATTGCAAAAACAAAAGAGGAGGGGCCTAAGGGAAAATTACCCTTTATTAAAGCGGACGGATGAGGGGTGCCACGTGGAAGATCAACGATTGAGAAGCAAGGCACCCCTTCGTTGAAGCAAACGGTCCTGATCACCCTAGAGAGATCTGACGGTGGGCTGGCGCTCCTCAAATGGACGGCTTAGATAGGATCTGGGAGCGTCGGGGATGATCGGACGGTGGAGGAGGGTCCTCCAAGAACAGCTCGCCGGCGAGCTTCGCTGACTCTGCTGAGATATGGAAAAGCTCCGCCTCGATGCTCCGCAGCTGCTGGAGTCCTCCGATGACGTCGGGGACCACCGGAGCGGCCCAGCGACGGTGGAGGAGGGAAGCTCCTGGGCTCGAACGAGAAGACCCTCAGATGGGTCGCATTGACCTGCAAATAAGCACCAGAGGCTTCCTGGGTCGAGGGCAAACTGCCTCGACCCGTCAGTGGGCGAAATGTGTGACTGGATGGGTCGCGGCGAGGACCTCCGGCAAGGCGACGGCGAGGGAGGTTGATTCTTGGCTCCGGGGCGAGCCAAGTTGAGTGCGTGGGTGCAGAAGGTGGAGAGGAGTCTCACGAAGGTGATGGTCCGGTCCGATGATCGAGTGGATGAGCGGAGTGAGCGGAATCGACCGGCGACGGCGGAGGAGCGAATTGGGCGTAATGGGAAATTAAGGAAAACTAGATGGAATCGGGTCTACCTGATGGCTGGAGTCGACTGGGAACGAGCTTGCGGAGCTCTGGGTCGTAGCCTCGAAGGGTCGTCGGGTCCCGAGGCTCAGGCGCACCTCGCGGCGGCGCACGGCGACGAGGGTCACCGGATCAGTGGCAGGAGGCTTCCTCTCCTCTCTTCGACACTCTCCTCACTCAGCTGTCACTCTGGGGAGAATAGTGGAGGTCCTGGGACGAAGGAGCAGCGCCAAAGATGGCGTGAAAAGTTGGCTGGAGGCAAGGCTTTATACGGCTAGGGGTCCGAGAAGAAGGGGTCGGGCATGGTTGTCGGAGCTCGGATCCCTAGGAAAAACCACCGGGCGTGGATTAGGGACGGATCTAGTATGATTAGGACCCGATGTTTGGGTATTTGGGGCTCAGATCAAGCGGGGAAAATTTGGAGAAAAGCGGGTCGGGCGCACAGATCCGAGTTGACTGGTCCAGGGGGAGTTTACCGGGGGTCAACATACATTCCCCCGTGGACCAATCAAATTCAGCTTTTATTAATTATTTGAAAATTCGATAAAAAATAATAAATGACTTAATTTCGAAAACGTTAAAACATGAAAATGTTTATTTATTTACAATTAATTTTTAGTGATTTTTATTTTTTTTTTGAAAAATAATTTATGTATTTACATTATATTCCTATTATATATAGGTATATACATATATGGATTTTTTATTTTAATTTTTAATTATTTATTTTTACAAATTTATTCCAATTTTATATTTTATTTTTTTATAGAATAAACTTTGGAATAAAAGGTTATTTTAATTTATTTTTATTATTTATTTACATAGGTTAAATAAATACTTTTATTTACATATTTACATGGTATATATACAAGGTGGGAATTTGATTTTATTTATTTCTTTTTATTTTATTTTTCTGTTTTTTAATTTATTTTTTTACACCATGAAATGTGGAATGTGAAAATATTTTTATTAGATTTTATTAATTATTTACAAGGAGGAAATAAATAATTATATTATTATATATACATGGTCTATGTACACTGGTGAGAGAATTTTATTTCTTTTTATTTTTCTTTAGTTTTTCTCATTTTTGTTTTAGTTTTATTTTTAGAAATATGTATACATAAATAAGCACATATTTTTATTTTTAATTAGAGGAAAATAATTTTTATTTATATACATAGGTATATGTACACACATGAGGTTGACCCTATCTCTCTCTATTTGGATTCTTTTGCGGTCAGGCCCATGTTGAGCCCCTCACTTGGGATTAGGTCACTCAATATTTATTCTAAATATTTCCCTCTTTTTCTTTTATTTCTTTATTCTTTTATTTATGCACAAAAACATGCTAATTATTGTAATTTACACAATGCATACTTATTGATAATTTATATTATTTACATGAATATACAATGTGTTTTGCATAGGTTTTTAGCTAAAATAAAAGAATAAAGAGTGATGAATGGGTATTCATCAGTCGTCAATCTAACTCCTTAGATATTCATCCAAGCACCAGCCTCTATGATTCAATTATTGAATCAACAACTGCATGATTATTAAGATGGCCATGGTACATAACCTTATTTGTACAGAGGGACCTTATAGTCCATTTATTCATTTAATCTCAGAAAAGGAGTGAAAGAACTAATAACTTTTATTGATAAATCAAATATTACAATAACATTTATTGTAAGAATTGTTCGCCTCAGACTCACATGGCTAACAGTTCTCGGGACCATGGTCACTCAGTGTCTTTGACACCCCATTCTTTTCTTTTTCTTTTCTTTTTTATTCTTTTATTTTTGCGACAATACACTATATTGTATAGCCTTTATACAATATTAATTATGAATTATTGAGTGATTATTTTAACAAATTAATGCTATATGCATGCATTTAGTTAGGGATTTAAGGCCAAAATGAAAGAATAAAGTTGATGAATGGAGATTCATCAAAGGATGTGTTTGACCCACTTACTATCCCTTGTGCTATTCTTGTTATTTATTTCATGAAACCTTTCTCACGGAAGGATTTATTGCTTAACCCTTGACCTCCCTGATTTCCCGTAACCATGCAACCGTCTCTCGCTAATTTACAAACATTATCAATCCTTGTGTTTCCTAACTTACAAACCTTATCCATCCTTATTCCTCATATACCAACCGAACAGAGAATATCAAATAACTACCTCTTGTCCACCCTAATTCACTCGTATCCTTTCCATCCAAAGGAACATCAACAGTGCCTTGTCCATCCTCATCCCTCCACCCTTATTCACCCTTATACCTCAACCGAACAACCACTTAGTTTTTTCATTAATTTCCCTTTCTTCTTGCTTATTGTGGATGGGGGTTTGCAGTCATTAAGAAATTATTATTAAATAGTTTTTCCTAATTCTGTGGTTTCACAAAATATGGAGAATGAGGACTTGGATGTGATGATCCTTGAGGATATGAATCAAGCATTTCTTGAGAAGTTGATCATGCACATTTAGGAGTTAATCTGAGCTTTTATTATTTATGTCGAAGGATCTATGGGAGGGTCTCTTTTTCATGCTTTCCCGAGCTATTTTTAGTAAGATAGTAAAACGATGCACCTGCATGTGATTATTTCCCTCTTTTCTTTGCAATGCCGTCTGTTAGAGATGAAACGAATGTGAATATATTCGTATTTGATCAGTTACCGTATTCGTTTTATACATATTTTGACATTCATATTCGTATTAGTTTTAAAATGGATGTGGATATGAATATCACTTTGACATTCATTAGTATTCGCATTCGTATTTTTATATTCGTTTTCAAACGTAAATATAATGATAAATTTATTGAAAATAACTACGTGTAACAATATTTTATGATTGCATTTACATTGTTGATATATTTGTTATGAAATTACTACGTATGTTATATCTATTTTATATGTAAACCATCCTAAACATGTATATTTTAGTTAATCTAATAAAAAATTATGTTATTATTCGTATCCGATTTATATTTATTTTACATTTGTATTCGTTTTTAAGAATATGATAACACATTTTTGACATATGTTAATATTCGTATCCGCATTCGTATTCATATTTTAAAATGGATAAGGATATGATTATACATATATTCGTATCCGTATCCGACCGTTTTCATCCCTACCATCTACTCAGTGCAAGATAGATTGTTACTACTTCAATAGCATGATCTTGATAAGGATTGATTAAGCTACTTCATCCTTTCTATTCATTTGAAGGGATAAAATTCTAAGGGGATAACAAGTGATAATTGGTAGTTATTTGTTATTATTCTTCGGGTGGATAAAAAAGATAAGGGATAAAAGTTAGTTATGGTAGATAAAAATGATAACTAAATTATTGTCATTTTTATTTTTAAAATGGAAGAGTTTAATGATGGAGGAATAGAGGATGAAAACCTATCCCCATGGTGACTCCAAGCCCCAGAAAAATCGACCATCTTAGGGACAGACATTTTGAGGCAAATATCCGTTCTTTTGGTCTTCTTGTTAAAATACTGCACGCCGATTATTTGCATAATCTCCTGCTTGCTTTTGACCTGTTGTTGGCAGATATTTCGAGTTCAGTGAGCGGATCATGCTCATTTATATCATCACCAGCTGTCTCTTGCAAAATCCATTGCATCGTCTGTTATTTTCAATGTAGTTGCAAAAACTTGACTCGTGCATGATGAGCCACTACTAAGTTGCTTCATTGTTTTGACGGGACAGGAGGCCCAAGACTGCCTTTGCCTCAATCGTAATAATCTCCTTGAGGCACGCGTGTTCTGAGCAGAAAAAGACACCTATCTTATCGTGCCAGGATCTCATCGTATCCATTCGGAATTCAGATCGAAGCCTTGCCTGATCAACGGCGATGTAACTGGTCTCAAACACCAACTTCTTTTGTCATGCATCGGTCGATCTTTCCAGTAGGTTTTTGACCCTCCTTCACGATCACACACGCGACCCTTTATTGAGCCATCACATCATTCACCAATCAATAGCGACTATAATACGAAAACACTAGTCCCCAATCCACCTAGCCTATTTAATAGAGGGCATACAAAGTAACCGACCACCAACCAAAGAGAGCCAACATGGCCGCCGCCTCAACCACCTCCACAGCCAGTAAACTCTCCCTGAAGCTGCTCGTCAACAAGAACGCGTGCAAGGTTCTCTTTGCGGAAGCTGGGAAGGACTTCGTGGATTTCCTTCTCAGCCTTCTGGCTCTCCCCATCGGTACCATCATTCAGCTTCTGGGCGCAAGACGTATGGTGGGTTCCCTGGGTAATCTCCACCAAAGCCTCTCGACCCTCGGCAGCAACTATATGCAAATGGGATTCGACAAGGACGTCCTTCTCAACCCGCGAGTTGCTCTTCCACGTCCAAGCAACTACCTGCTTCCAGACATCTCCGCTGTTTTCTTACCCACTGTGTCTGTGGTGGCTAAGAAGTACTACTATTGCAGCAGCTGCACCAGCAACGTACGCCTGACCGAGACTTATGGACGGACGTGTCACTCTGGGTATCACCAAATGACTGCTTCTCCTACTATCCTTTCAGACAACAAAGCAGAGAACGCGTTAGCTGTGGCTTCCGTCGCAACTGCCACGGAAGGAGGCTATGTAAAGGGTGTCGTCACATACATGGTGATGGACGACCTGACCGTGTCGCCCATGTCCACCATCTCCAGCATCACCCTCCTAAACAAGTTCCACGTCAAGGACGTGGGTGCGCTCGAAGAGAGGATGGTGGAGATGGACATGGATAAGGCAAGTTCCCCGAACTAATGAATAATGTAGCATCATGTAGGACTATAACATTTGTGTTTAAAATAGATTACGCTTTCCTTTGTCAACACTAATACTAACCTATATTATATTGCTGTCTGCATAGGGACTGAAACTTCTCGAGGTTTCTCTGTACTCCACTACTGTCCTGACTGACGTGCTGCTGATGAAAGAAGGCGGACAGTGAAGTCCTGTGCAAGTATGCCATCATGGTGGGAGACTGCCAGTTTTTGACATTTTGGATGGCTAAGGTGCAAGTGTTTTGCGATGTTGTGGCCGTGGATTTCGACGGGGATGCGTAGTGCTTCGTATTTTGGAATGTATACAAGACCCCCATCAACCATATCTGTAATGTTTATCATTTTATCAGGGTCGGATCTTACCCCTATCACTACTTTTGTCTAAGAAGCAGGCTTCATTTTTGCTTTAAAGCCGTTCTTGTAATATCCACAATGTGGTACTGAAGCTACAATGGTTGCCTAATATGATATACAACTTTCTTGGTTTTATGATACATGTGCAGGATCACTAATGCTACATGATCACCTTAATACATATACGGATTACCAGATAATGAAAAAATAATTTGTAATTGTTTAGGGGGACTTTTTTTTAAATAATTATCAAAATATTCGTAATTAATTAAATATGCATCAAGTTTTATTATTTAAAAAAATAGCTATCAATCGGCACCTGAGGTGCCGATTTGGGACGTAAAGTCCAAATCGGCACCTCAGGTGCCGATTTGGATTTTTCCCTTCGAATATTTTATGTTCATACCCTCCTTTTTGTTCCTTATTCAAAACACTCACGACTCATTTTGTCTCTCAAAAGGGGGATATGGATGTAAATTGCCCAAAAGGGAGCAACCCAAATCGGCACCTCATGTGCCGATTTGGGTTGCTCCCTTTTGGGCCATTTACATCCATATCCCTCCGTTTTAAGAGCATGCTTTTGCTACATGCATCGCATAATTTGTTAAAATCATTTCATCTATCTCTTCCACTCCTCGATTTATTTTATTTAGATCAACAAACTAACCACCAATCATTGAGAGAACAACATGAGCACAAGTGAGGTCACTATCGACGTACACTGCCGAATGGGAAGACGTATACCGCCGTGAATATCGATGACGTCCACAAGATGCATATGTAGAACATCAATCCAACCTATAACAACAATTGATCAATGCCAATTTTTTCAACTAATTAATCATATGAATACTTATGATCTTGATTAATTACTTGATCTCTCAATGATTGGTGGTTAGTTTGTTGATCTAAATAAAATAAATCGAGGAGTGGAAGAGATAGATGAAATGATTTTAACAAATTATGCGATGCATGTAGCAAAAGCATGCTCCTAAAAAGGAGGGATATGGATGTAAATGGCCCAAAAGGGAGCAACCCAAATCGGCACCTCATGTGCCGATTTGGGTTGCTCCCCCTTTGGGTCATTTACATCCATATCCCCCTTTTGAGAGAAAAAATGAGTCGTGAGTGTTTTGAATAGGGAACAAAAAGGAGGGTATGCACATAAAATATTCGAAGGGAAAAATCCAAATCGGCACTTGAGGTGCCGATTTGGACTTTACGTCCCAAATCGACACCTCAGGTGCCGATTGATAGCTATTTTTTTAAATAATAAAACTTGATACATATTTAATTAATTACGAATATTTTGATAATTATTTAAAAAAAAAGTCCTTGGTTAGGATTTAATCTCAATGCAGCAGCCATTGCTGGTTAATTTATTGATGTGCACACTTCTATGCAGATATCATCCAATTTTCTGTTAGCGGTATTCTCTTTTGATCTCAATGCAGCAGCCATTACAGGTTAATTTATTGTTAGCGATATTCTCTTTTGAATTTCTGTTAACCCGTTATCGTATCCGTTTCAGGGTAACTGTGGTTCGTTGGCCGATTCGATAGCAGCCAATTTCATGTGTAGCACAAGTGGAGTTGATGGCATGTTCATTAAAATATTTTCGTTAATCAAGATCAATTTATTCAAAATCTTCCTTCCATACGCGTCGGAAAAGTAGGCTTGAATCAAATATACACATAAACAAGCATGAAACAAATACAACCCAAAAAATACATGGTTCGTCAATATTACACGAAAATATACTCCGATGGTTCTGTCTAAGTGTGGTGGAAGAATTGAAGTACAAAGGATGATCAAAACATTAATATTATGAGAATATATAATATTCGCATGTATTCGTGTCAATTAATTAAAACCCAATTAGAGAGACGCTTAAAGAAATAGCATTACGGGGGTTCCTTAGTCACAAATCAACCACAAGGCGCAGTGGATCTTTTTGACCAATTAGTAACTACAACAAAATTGGATTATAATGATGCTTTTCTCAAATTCTGTCAGTTAATCAGTCGTTGATAAATATATATAACGATGATATTATTCATTACGAAGTGATTTTTATACTTGAAATTAACGATAAATATAATATCCATCACTATATCATTAGTGACGATCCAGATAAGGATTATCTGTTGTTATTTTTTAAAATGTAACTAATTGTCGTTAAATTTTTAATAAAAAATTAGCAATGATTAGTAAAATTATTGAAAATAGTGACAAATACATGTCGCTATATGGACCGTCATTAATGATATAGTAACAGATATTATATTCGTTGCTATTTAAGTACAAAAAAATATTTCGCAACGAATAATATTGTCATTATATTTTTTTGACCAGAAAAGGTGGGAAACACGCATAGGTGTCTGCCCCAATAATATTAAAAAATATAATCACAACAACCAAGACTCGAGTAGAGTCCGAGCATGGTGTACAACATTCTCAATATAAAATCTCTCCGAGCGGAAAATTACACCATTCCTGGCAAGCCATAATGCCCATAAACATGCAACTGGTAACAACTTCTCCATATTTGGACGGAAACGCAAGTTGAGGAGGGATTCCCAGAAAGCTGGCATGCTGTTATGATCCAACCAAGCCACATCCAATGCCCGCCAGAGATCCTTCGCCTTCGTCATTATATATTTAACAAAGGTTTATTAAGATGGAAATTTTCTATTAAGGTAGTCACAAAATATGATAACCTGATTTTGAGGCAGGTCGAGATCTCGAATTAAGCTTTCAATCGGATATTTTTCCTTGCAGCTCCTATCAACATTATATACTCTACCTCTGTAGTAAACAAAAACTTAAGAGTATAAGGCAGCCTTCCAATAAATGGAAAAATCCCCAAAGAAAAGAGATAACGAATCGATGATCTTTTTCCATCAACATTAGCAAAATAGTTTGAATCAGAATATCCAAACACGAAATATTGTGAGTTATTCTGAATCATTAAATAAAATGTTATGTCCAAAATATAAATATCACATGTAATACTCATCAAAAATATAGGTAATTAATCCATAAAACAAGACCAACCGTAAAATACAAGTATTTTAACGTGGAAACCCCACAGGGAAAATATCACGATTTGAGTCACCAGACTCAGGATTTCCCGATTGACCAAGCCAGTCAATTATTCCATTATGGCGTGTTATTTTTTACGGATAACTCAACCATTTATAAGTTCTTTAATCACACAGCAAAGTCTTTCCCACAAGTTAGATATATTGTATTTAAAATTACAAGTCCTCAAATACCACCATTACTACCTCTCCTTTACAACCATCACTTAAAATGATCAAACTCACCTCCATTGTATTTGAAACTAAACTATCTATCTAATGAAGGTAATTTCATTAAAATTAGAGTTATGATGTAAAAACTGCCTTTCTTAGGTCCCATTGTACTGTGTATTTTATTTATATATTTTATTCTTTGCATTTTACCTTTCTATATTTTTAAATATATCTAAATATTATTTAAAATATATTAAAATTATATAAATATGAAATAAAATCATAAAATATATATAACTGAATAATACATTAAAATATATAGGTATGCCATACCTATAATGTATGGACATATATTTATTTTTGTATGTGATGAATCTCCATTTCATCACATTTATTCTTTCATTTTGACCTTAAATCCCTAGTTAAATGCATGTATATAGCATTTATTTGTACAAAATAACACTTAATAATTGGCATATAAATACTTTAAAATTATATGTATTTAATTCTAAAATAAAAGAATAAATGAAAGAAAAAATGAAGTGTCAAAGACATAGAACGACCCTAGACTCCGAGACACATTCATCATGATGACTTGATAGACAAGGAATAAAATAGGAGATATGGAAGAGAAACTGTATAGAGAACACTCAGAAATCCTAATTTTTATTCATCAATGAATAGCATTTGGTGCTTATTTTATTTTTCAAGTTTTATACCTCAAATAATAAAACCCTCAACAAAAGCTTGTACATAAAAATACAATGAAAATACAAAATTTATTTGACATAGAAATATTACATGGTGCATCCGGGACACATAAAAAATCGCAAAGAAAATTTCCCAGACATGTGTTTCCTCTATATTAACTCAGAATTGTATGAACTCACTTTATTATTCATAAAATTTAATTATCTATTTTGTGAAGGCGATTTCATTAAATATGGAGTAAATACAAAAGTAAGCTTTTGAGTCACTATTTTAATATATATATATAGGGATGCAAACAAACAGATACGAATATAGGTATTACCATATCAATATCCATTTTTTCATACGGATGCAAATATGGATACTAATAGATATTAAAACTATCTTACCATATCTTTTAAAAATAGATACGAATGTAAAACGGATACTTATCGCATATGAGTGGTGTTAGAAATACTTTATAGAATGGACTTAAATATTTATAAATTAGATTGCAAACGTATGATATAAATTTACTAAATGTGTTTGTGGCATAAAAATTATACAAATATAGTAAAAGAAGATATAGAATTACTTTATATAGGGTTAAAAATAAATCTATGACTATATTTATATTCCAAAACGGATATACCGATATGAGTGTTTGCGGATATCAAAATGATATCCATACCCGTATCTATTTTAAAAGAGTTGCGATACATATATCAAAAATATGTATAAAATGGATACGGTAACGAATCAGATACAGATATATTTGTAACTGTTTGCATTAAACAAATAAAATAAAAAAAAGATATAATAAAAATATGTAAATATGTAATTAAATAAGTTATAAATATATAAAATACTTATATATAATAATAAAATCTAAAAAATAAAATAAAAACAAAAATACCCCAAATACAGGTAAATATACCTATGTATGTACATGTAAATATGAGCACCAATAAAATTAACTTGTAAAAATAAATAAAAATCGTAATAATATGGTACATAAAATAATATTTTTTTATATTTGATTAAAAATTTATAAAATCATTTATTAAATTCAATCCATTTAATAAGGAGTTTTAGCCCCTGATTTTTGTGGTTGGTCCACATAGACCAACCAGCATCCATCGTGCGTTGACCCCCGATCAACTGCATGGTCTTCACCTTCACCTGTGTTAGAACCTCTGATGCTCCTTCTCCATTTTTTCTGCCATGATCTGTTGCTTGAGGAACTTTGGTTCCTTCACCAAAGTTGTTCGTAGCATGATCACCCATCTCTCCCATGCCTTGGATCATCTGTACATCCACGCAATCTCTAGCAATCTTGTGATCCTCACCTACCCATCTCATGTCTATAAATAATCCACAATTTCCTTTTTACTTCTTTTGATCCACGTTCTCACTTGTAACCCTATAGGAACCCACGGATTGATTCACCTAGTGAAATCAAGCCAATCTCTGTCCTTGTTGGTGTGGATAAGGCTGAGAATTGGTGTGATCCACCCTCGTCAGAGCTTCGTCGATGAAGGCCTCTGTTCCTTGGCTCCGGTCAGGTAGAGCTGCTAAGTAGGTTTTCGTTTAACATTTTAATTCTGCATTGTATATTAGTTTTTATTTGTGCATTTAGCAAGTAACTTAGTGTAATTTCTATATCTAAGCTCTGTTGGAGCATTGTGCTCCAGCTCAAATCCATCATGTTTTCGACTGTAGTTTGACCCATCTCTACCTTCATTCTGATCCTCTTCACCTTCTCTGCCAAAATCTCCATCTTATCACCTTAGATTCTGCATAAATCCAAACCATGAGCTTCCTCCTCCACCATTCATCTGAGATCTTCGCCCCCTTTCACCCATGTGCACAATATCTTCATCTTCTGGGTCGAGGAGAAAGCCATCGAATCCATGGATGATTTTTTGCAGGACTTGGATGTTTACAAATAATTTGTAGACGAATCAAAACCCAACTCAGAGCTCCGGGTACCTCAGAGCTCTAGGACCCCTTCACCAGGTTCTGGACCATTCTACAACATCCTACATATGCAAGGGACCTCCAGGAATCTACTAAGCTCGTCGTCAAAGCGACTGACAGTCGGAGATGTGCGGGTTCAACAATCCAAGCAGTGCGGATTCAACAATCCAAGCATGCCCAGGAGATTGTTCTTTAGTGTTCTTCCCGGCTACCTAAAAACCTTCATATTGAGCCTAAACACCACGATTTATCTCTGCCGTGATTAAAGACGAATTGACACCTTCCACATCCGTTGTATCGTGTGCAAAGCAGCCATGTGGATTACGGAGGACTGCCCGATGAAGTGTTCTTTGGTAAATTTATAAGTAACCCACGTATCTTTTGTATTTATAGTTTGGTCCATAAAATATTTAAGAAAGTTTAAATATTTGTGTAAATATTGTAGTGGACCCCCAACCTCTTAAATATTATAGAAAGGTCCTCGCACCTCACGTGTTGCGCCACATGAGGCATTGTATTATTTGCACTCATATCCTTACAGGTTTTATTTATTTAAGTTTATTCTTTGAATTGTAAAATAGGTGTAAACTTTTGTGGATATTTTCATGTAAGCCCTTGTATTTACATTTAATTGCAAAATACCATTTCCATGATTTTTTATGCATGTTTCTCCTTTTTTTTAATTAGCTCATGCGCTTGTTAAATCTTGTGGGAAATGATCCTTTACATAATTTAGATGTACAACCATGTTTTTACTTAGCATTTTATTGAATTTTTTACATTTATTAAAAAATCATTTAGGAGCATTTTATTCCACATTTACTTATAAAAATACAAAATATAAAAACTAACTTTAAAAATTCCAAAAAATTAGAGTATATCTATTATTATATATTATCACTTTAGACTAAATATAAAAAATATAAAAAATTATAAAATCCCAAAAATACTACAAAAGTCAATACGAAATCTATTAAATTTTAAAAAATAGTTATATATTGTACAATTTTATTTATATTATATAATATATACGAAAAATAGTTTTTGAGATTTTTAAATTTATTATTTATTTTTAAAACCCCAAATAATTCAGCCTCTAATATCATCCTCACTAGTGTTTATATTTAATACCTTAAAAACATAAAAATTAGCAAAAAAATGTCTAAAAATCCAAAAAATAGAGATAAATATTAAAAAATCAAAAAAATTTATTTTGTGAATTTTAAGTATATCTAAGTATAATGAAATTTATAATCCTGTATATATACTACATATACTTATTATTATTATTACCTTAAATATAATCTAAAACCTTTAAAAAATAAAAGAACTATTCCTATATAAATTTACATATATTTATTTGTTTTATATCTTATATCTTATATATAATATTTATATTATCATTATTATATATAGATATACATTATATCTTTAAAAACAAAAGCAAACTACAAATTTGCAAAATTAAAAAAATGAAAATTTTAAAATTTAAAAGTTAAAAACAAAAAACAATTAAAAATCCATATAAATTATATATAATTAAAAACCCACAAAATTTAAAAATAGCTAAAAAGTACAAAAATAATTATTACTGAATTTTATTAATTAATATTAACTAACCTATCAAGTCAGCTCTCAATAGTTTGACCCCTACACTAGCTTGCTACACATTTATTTGTTAGGTATAATAAAGTTCACCCCGCATTTGTTTATTCATATTGTGGGTTGATTGTTGTCTTACGTGACTGATTTGCAATCAGAATATCGTGAGAGTTGCCACTACAGAGATTATTGGATCCGACTTGTCAAACACCGCATGCCCTCCAAGATCAGGCGTTAGGATCCACATCTCTCTCATGTAAACAAATGGTGTCGTTGTCAAGGAGCAACATAGGTATGGATTTTTGCACATATTAGCCATTGTATTTTTCTGTCTTCTTTTCTAAATAATTATTTATCTATTTATGAGTGATTTCTTTTTTGAATGCTTTGTGGTGTCCTGCCAATTGAGGAGGAATTCTTAGGAAAAACTGTGCAGCCTCTTGAGACAGAGACCAGCTTTCTACACTAAGCTGGTAGGAGAGAGCAAAAAGAGATAAGGAGAGAATTCAGAGCAACATAATGACAAACCACTAAATGCCCTTTTAATTTTGTCAAATTAACAATTAAAAGATGTTCTCGTTCGTTGTAGGCGAGCAATTAAGGGTTAATCCAAAATCGTAAATTTTAATTATTATGTCAATTAAAACGAGCGTTAATTTTTATTTTTACTTGGTAAGTTCCAAGGTAGAACTCAGGGAGACAATTGTCTCCTTAGGTTGGTTTAAAGTCTATCTAGAAATTAGGTTTTCAAAGAGGTATTTTTATATTTTTAAATGCAATAAATAACATAAATTTTGGAAAAGTTATGGGCAAAATTACAAATTTCGATCAAAAAATTTCAAAATTCCTAAACTTGGCTAAAATATGAAATATATTGATTTTCAATAATTAATTATAATAAATATTTAATCTACTTATTTTCAGGAGATCAAACATCTAGATATATCACTAGATAATATATCTCAGAAAAATCTTAAATATTAAAAATGTTTAATTTAATACCTTTTAGATATTAATTAGTAAAATACATAAATTAATTTTTATAGAGAAAAATATGCGTGCAAATGCAATTCTTTTTTGGCACAATGTTCTTAAAAATTAATTCTACTATCTTTGAATTTTTGGAAATTTTTGGATTTATGGTTGATTAATTATAAATTTCTAAATACGAATTGGATAAAATATGTAATTTTCTGCAATAATAGTAATAATAAACTACAAAGAATAAAAATAGAACAAATATGCCACAAAGAAAAGAATCAATTGTAGAACAAAGTGCAGTTTTTTAAATAATAAAATAATGGTGAATGCTTGTTCAAATAACCAAGCTACATATGGTGGAAGACATAGGTTAGTCGTATTTTATTTTATGTTAATCATTTCTTTAAATTTTCTTTCTTTATCAGTCTTTAAATTTTCTTTTTTTTATTCTTTAAAAGGTTTATGAAATATGTGGGAAATGTTGGATTTCCTTTGGATTTCAAAACCTATCTACCAATTTAGTACGTGTGATTGAGCGTGAGAGTTTAATTTTTATACAACTATTATTTTTCCACGATTTATTTTAAGTCTATGCAATTTCCAATTTATACACAAGTACCTAACCCAATAATGATCTCGGAAATGAGACTCATTATATTTATTTGAACAAGCACTTTCCCTCCTTTTGTATCCAGGTTGATATAGCTATTTTGGCATTAAATGAGTCTCCTCGGTAATGTTGGTTGCAACCAACGAGACCATAAGAACTTGTTGTCATTTAATGTCTTGATGGGAGAAAAATGACTCTCTCTCTCTCTCTCTTAGCTCTTTGTTAATGGATGATCTGTTTAAATAAAGGATTGTACTCTTAGCCTTTCAGACACACAAAATACACAACAAGAAGAATCAACACTCCTTTTGTTCTCAACTTCCATTTGCTATCCACCACTTGTGTGCTCATTGCGAATTTCACGTTGGCAGATTTTGTGCTTTGTTTTTCTATGACGACGAGGGCCAACAATTGTTCAACGCTGCTCTCTTGTTAGTATCGAGAGGCAGCATCTAGCTGGGAGGTGATTGAATATGGTATCCAGGTCGTCATGCATAGGAGTGGCGGAATCTATCTCCACGACAGCGTCTTTCGACATGCCTCCATTTCCCAGACTGGATCTTTTAAACTAAGATTTTTTTTGTTCTTGTTTTGATCATATTTGCTTGCCAATGTAAAAACAAAATATTCATACAAACAATGCTAGAAAATCATATTTTTTCTAACACTCTTTATGCAGTTGAAGGTTAGGTTTCTAAAAAGAATTTGTAAGTTCTTTTTCTAGTATTTTCTAATTTGAGTTTTAAACATGTTTTGCTTCTCTTATATCTGGCATATCTTATTGATTTGAAGTCTGATAATAATGGACGAGATTCAAGATAATTGAATTTTTTGAGATCACACAAAAGACAGAAAGACAAGGAAGGATTAGCAGTATACATCAATGAAATCTCTCGGGAAGAAGTGGTAATCATTTAAAGTCAATCGTATATAATCTTCTATGATTATACTTGAGACGAGTATTTATTGCCATTGTAGAGTTGATGTCACACATGAATGATATGCAAAAGATAATTAAAAATCTCAACAATGAAAATCAAAGTTATCGAAAAGGATGCCTGCACCTGCACTTGCTTAAGTACTATAACTTATATGTCAACCTAGACTGATTGCGAAACACGTAACTTTTTGATATATTAATACACATGCACTGAACTCTCATTTGAAATTGTCCATTCAACTAACTAAACATACGTAGCATGTATCATGTCATATCTCCCAGGTGAACAAGTCCACAAAGAGTCCATCCAAAGGAGGATCCGTCAAAAAAACCACCACCGAACAACTAGATGAACTCATGATACATAGAAGGTGTGGGTTCTTGGATGGGATGGTCTGGAGCCTTCAGACTTCTTCGGTTTTTAATGATCCTCCTATAACTTTTTTTTGCTGGTTAAGACTTTCCTTTGTATTTAAGGCCCTGTTCGTTTGGGTCATAAGGAGGAATGGAATAAGGGGAATAATCCCCCAACACGCTTCCCAGTGGTACGACTAATCCTCATTATTTCATCTTATTTCACTCTTATTCCTATCTTTATCCCACCTTACCTACCTTTATTTCACCTTATTCTTCTTATTCTTATCCTCCAGCCGAACGGAGAATAGACCCTTATTCCCCTTATTCCCCATCCTTATTCCTGCTTATTCTCCTACCGAACGAGCCCTAAGTGTGTAAAACGAGTATACAAGACACCAAAAAGGAGAAAGTTTACAAAAAAAAATGGAGAGTAACAGACAGGTTCCCAACAAGGAGAAGTTCCTGCAACTAAGTTCAGGATCCGGGGAAGGCAAAAATCGGCTTTAGACTTTTCACCAGAGATTGAGCAGCGGTCAGTATACAGCAGGTCACCTTTTGTGGCGTGGAGAAGAAGCCGGCGACCCATCTTTGATTTCGTTCTCTCCAAATTTCCAATGAAGTAAAAGCTATGGCGGCGCACCAAAGTTGGTGTAAGTCTCCATCTGCTACGGAGAAGCAGCCCGCGGCCCATCCTTGAACTCTATTGTTTTACTTTTCCATACTACTCCATCCTTGTCTCCACTTGGGGCCGTTCCATCATCTTTTCTACACGGTTGGATATTTATATGAATATAGATGTTATCATAAACTTATTTTTTTAAAATCTGGATATAAATACGAATGCGAATATCATCGAATATAGAAAATACGTGATCATATCCTTAAAATATGAATACAAATGCAATAGGGTATAGACAATTCAAATACGAGGATATTTGACAATTGAATATGAATAATTTATAAACAGTAACATGTTGAAGTTTATTTAAAAGTTATAAGCAATTTAGATTCACAACAATTTCCAATATATATATATATATAGGAGAAACTTCAAATGAGACAGGGTCTCATTGTGATTTTGATGAGCCGCAATTTATAGCCGTTTGATTTGAATTGATGGACATGATTAAATCCGGTTTTGCAATAGAAAACCACCATCAAAACCGCCGTCCTTCCTTTTTTTATGGAAATTCTTAACCGATTAACTACATATCCGACTATTTTTTTGATTTGGAAATATTTATTATCATCAATTTTATTATGTCGATTTAATGAGGCGGGAATGTTGGAGGTGAACGTGGTCTCCCTTTTCGGAAGTAATTTACACTACAACAACATATATCTATTGCGACGATTAGATAACAACAATTATTTAAATCTGTCATAGTTTTTATAACGACGACGATAATATCCATTCGTTGTTAATTATAATAGTAATAGCGACGAATAAATGTAATCATCACTAATTATATTAGTAATAGCGACAATTTTTTGCATTCGTCACTGTTTTTAATATAGCAACGAATAAATCGTTGGTAAGACTTCAATTACAAATAAATACACTAAATTTTTATACTAATTAATGGGATATATGATAGGGATGTCACACGACATATTATACATAAATATTTGGTTTATTGAGTTCATATCCATAGAAAATTCCCAAAATATAAAAAAATAATACAAGGTTTCTATTAGTATCATATATATTTACCCAGACATACGCTCAAAAGACCATATGCCATACTCGCACTCACCCCCTAAAAAAGCCCTAACCATATAAAACCTTATTCTTAGCCGTCGTTCCCCTTTCCTCTAACCCCCACCCCCACCTAAAAAAACCCAACCCTATAAAACCTAATCACCCCCTTTCCTCTCAGATATTTAGACTCTCTCTCGCACTCTCCATCTACGATCGTAGTGTTTACGGCAATGGCTCTAGCGGAGGCCGAAGGCAATGGTGGGGGAAGAGGGTGGGGGATAGCGCTGGTGCTAGTGGGGGGATAGTGTTGCCGGTGGTGGTGGCTCTAGCGCCTGCAATGTTGGTGGCTTTGGTTGCGGCGGTGGCTTCGACACAGACACCGGTGGAGGGCGAGGACAATGGCCTAGGGAGAGGTTAAGAGATGGTGGTGATGGTTGCAGCTCTGCCACTGGCGGAGGCCGAAGATAATGATGGAGGGAGACGGTGGAGGATGACAGTGGCAATGGTGGAGGTTGAGTACAATGGCTGAGAACGAGTGCCGGGGATGCGCTGGACGTGAAGATGGCGGAAACAAAGGTAATATACTTTTTAAGATTTTTTTGGAAGTGACAATTCAATTTGGTTGATGGAAAGGCTATTCCAGAGGATGTTGTGCCAAAACCCGTCCCTAAAGTATATCATATGACCTAAATTCTAATTTAATTTTATTTGAGATTTCAATCCTTTTTTGTTTGACTCATTCTTCATGTAAGTACACAATTAATCTATAATTATCTGTTTGCTATTCGTTATAGCTTCACTTCAGTTACTTCATAAGTTTGTATTGTCTTTTGTTGTATTGAAGCTTACTTGCATCACAATGCCCATAAGATTTTTTTGGAAGTGACAATTCAATTTGGTTGATGCAAAGGCTATTCCAGAGGATGTTGTGCCAAAACCCGTCCCTAAAGTATATCATATGACCTAAATTCTAATTTAATTTTATTTGAGATTTCAATCCTTTTTTGTTTGACTCATTCTTCATGTAAGTACACAATTAATCTATAATTATCCGTTTGCTATTCGTTATAGCTTCACTTCAGTTACTTCATAAGTTTGTATTGTCTTTTGTTGTATTGAAGTTTACTTGCATCACAATGCCCATCTGGACTAATGCACGAAGGTATAATTTTATACTTGCTTTATATTAGATATGTTGTGATGTATGCTAATAAAATTTCATTTGGGGATTAGCTTTTTCTTATATCAGAGCTATAATATTGCAGAGAATCATGAAGAGGACCTAGAACGTTTGAAGGAGGAACTTTTAAAAGACATTTGCATTGATGTGATTCAATTTTCAAATGCCATTAGATTATGTGCTACACACAAATATAAGGTATGGATTTATCTTGGAACATCAGGACAGATCTTATTGTTTCATAAATCTAAGGTATTGTTTCATATGCTCAAATACATTATGATCAATCACGATGCAACAAAATAATGTTGTAGGGTTGATAAACCTTTGTATGAAATAATAATTTGCATTTTAGATACTAGTTCACGAATGATGATAAAAAAAATATGCATTAGTTCATTAGTTTTACATAACTCCATTCATTATACTCTAGAAAGGCCTAAGTATGAATGTCGCTTCTGCACGAGTCTTAATAAATTCAGTTTTCAGACACTAACCTTAAAATGTAGGGATTTTATCACTTGTGCCCCTCCGAGATATCGCAATATCAATTATACCCCTATCTTTTTGGTAATATCAGTTGTGACCCTCAAAACTTGCTAATTTATCACTTGTGCCCTGATGAATACCCATTCATCACTCTTTATTCTTCTATTTTAGCTACAAAAACCTTTGCAAATACATGTAGATATATGTAAATACAAATAATTACCAAAAGCATGCATTGTGTAAAAACCTATAATTAGCATGTTTTTGTGCACAAAATAAAAGAATAAAGAGAAAAAAAGAAAAAGAGGGAAATATTTAGAATAAATATTGAGCAACCTAACCCAAGGGAGGGCTCAGCATGGGCCTGACCGCATAAAAGCCAAAGTAGAGGGAGATAGGAGCTCATGTGTATATACTTCTGTAAATACACAAAATTATATTTTCCTCACCCAAAAATATGCTTGTACATATTGTGTGTATATTTAGAAACTATTAAAAACAAAATAAAAAGATGAAAAGCAAAAAGATCAAAAATACCCTTCCTTCACCATGTACATAAACCACACCAATGTATTTATTTAACCCTATAGATAAATAAAAGTATTTTCTAAACTTTTTGTAAATATTCTATGTTACATATTGTAAATACATCAAATAACAAGAAACAAAACAAAAATCAAATAAAAATTACAAAATTAAAAATACAAAAATACATTGTATAAATACCATGTATATAAATATATACAACTATTTATTTCACCCTTGTGTATAAATAATTAAAATAAAATAAAAATACCATTTTATTCCATATTTTAGGATGTAAATAAATAAAATACAAAATGAGCATAAAAATACATAAAAATAACAAATAAAAAAATCAAAAATAAAAATCCATATAGTGTACATATACCTATATATATAGCTACCCTATTTTTATTTCCAAAAATTAATTAAAAATCACCAAAAAATAGAAAAAAATAAAAGAAAAATATTTCATGTTTTGAGTTTTCTTTAATTCGGCCTATTTCTACCCTAAAATAAATAAACAAAAATCGAGTAAACGTGGCAGCTCCTGATTGGTCCACGGGGGATTGTTGACCCCGGTCAACTCCCCCGCGGACTCCTTCCTTTTCTGGAAGATGCGTGCCGCCCCGCCTTCGCCGATTTTTCCACGCATCTCCAGGCTGTCTCCCACGCGAACCCCATGCCCGGATTCTTCGCCGATCATCCCTCATCCTCGCCCGATCTTTCGCCACAAAATCCACGCCTTCCATCGCTGTCTCCACCCAACCCTAATCGCACCTGTCACCATATATATCCCGACCTCCGCCGCCTCCGCGCCTCATCTTTGGATCGCCATCCTTATTCCCGTGACCTCCAGAGTAAAGCCCGAGGTGACAGCTCGCGTTTGACCCTGTTGCAGTGAGGTGAGGGTGTCCCGACCATCGATCCGGCGTTCTTCGCCGCCGCTGCTCCGCCACCAGCGTCGAGCATCGAGCCTCAGGCCTTGACGCCCTTCGAGGCTACGACCAGGAGTTAGCCATACTCCAGCACAGTCTTCCGCTCCACCCAGGTAGCCGATTAGACCTTCCATTTAGCGTAATTTTTGATTTCGCCCAAATCGTAGCTCCGACGTATATCCCTGATTCCGGCCATCTCGCGTAATATCTCGACCATCCGACCCGACCATCACCTTCGCCATTCCCTCACGCACCTTCTACGCCCGCTCATTCACCCCAGCTCGCCCCGGAGCTGGGAGTCGAGCTCCACCGTCTCCGCCTCGCCGGAGCTCGTTCGCCCCACAGCACAGACCATCTTCACCCCGCTTTCTTGGGTCGAGGCATTTTGCCCTCGACCCGCGAAGCTTCTTGTCTACTTTGCAGGTCCAATGGGGGTGTCTGAGCCTCCTTTACAGTTCAGACCGGAGCTTCGCGCCGCTAGGCCTCGCCGGAGCCCCTCCAGGGCTCGGTTGGGCCATCGGCCATCGTCATCAGCTGCGGGGCTGCACCAGGAGCGTGTTCGGATCATTTGCAGCAGCTGAGGAGGACCGGAGCGCACGCAGGACGTCGGCGAAGTTCGCCGGCGTCGAGTTCTTCCTCCATCTTCCAGAGCCGTCCGATGCACCCTCTGCTCCAGTTCTAATCCTAGCCGTTCATCTGTGGAGGAGCAGCGTCCATTCGATCATCCGGAGGAGCCATCTGGACCGTCAGAGCCGAGAGAGAGGGACTCTATTCACAAGAGCCACTCGATCGTCCACGTGTCCCTCTCTCGACCGTCGATCGAGCCGAAGGGACGAAGAGAGGAGTCGCGCCGCCATCCCAGCCGTTCGATCACCACGTGGCGCCTATCCGACCGTCGGCTAATAAAGGGGTAAATATCGTAGGGCCCCCTCGTAGTTTGTTATTTTCTTTTCAGTCCTGTAAATAGTTTTAAAACTTTATTAGCGTAGGGTAAATTGCAGTTAGAACCTTGTGCTTTATTTTAATTGCATGTATGCCCCTGTGTGTGAGTGACCACGTGCTTCGTCACGTGTGTATCTGGGCATTTTACACATCTTGTCCTTTAGATCTGGATGGTTAATGAATGAATGAATATTTTTAAGTAATTGCAATTATACCCCTGTGAGCATTGTTTATGCGCATGTGCGTTATTTAGTGGGCTTTTTGCAACTTCGTCCCTGGGCTTTTGATACGAGTTATCAAAAGGCCCTTGGACTTAGTTTTTCTTGCAATTTGGTCCCTGTGTGCCCCAGCCACGCGCGACGCGCGTGACTTGCTGGGCATTTTGCACCAGTGACCCCAGGTCTTCGGGTATTTGCACATTGGTCCTTGTGCATAGTGTCCTCTTCTTCATTTTTGAATAAATATCAACCCACCTCCAAATCTAATGAAATTTCGACACATGGCTCCTGCCATGGTGTAGTAATTTCTGTAATTTTTTAGGACATTTTTATTTTCATTTAGTATTTTTAAAAATTCAAAAACACTCTTTTTAGTCACTGTCTAACTTTAAAAATACCAAAAAATTATAAAAACTCCACCAAAAATTCTAAAAAAATTAGGTATTGTAGTTTGCTTGCTGTTTGACTTTCCAGCCGATTTTGGTGATTTTTCATCACTTAAAAACCCTAAAAATCATAAAACCCTCAAAAACTCATGAAAATTATAAAAATTAAATTAAAAATCCAAAAATAATAATTAGGGTGCCTAAATTTTCCTTATTCTTTCTAGATTATAGGAAAATTACCTTTAGGGCTTTTTGAGATCCAAGAATATTTTATTTTTGGGTCTTAAGCCTTGCTGGACAGTACCCTCTGTTTTTCGCATTGTTTGATTTTTAGAAAATAAAATAAACATCAGAAAAATCTCAAAAATTCACCAAAAACATAAAAAATTATAAAACACATAAAAACATTTTTCTTTGAATTTTTGCTTGATTTTTAATGCTTTAAATAAATTGTTGAAGTTCATTATCTGTGTGCCTTCTTTAATTTTCTCATCATTTAAAAAATCAAAAAAATATAATAACAAATAAAAACCACTAAAAAAGGTATTCTCTTGGATTTCTGACTACATCGTAGGCCGCAAGGCCAATCTGTGCTCCTTGTGTTCGACCCTGGGAGCTATACCAGGTTAATCCTATAGCTAGATCGCTCTATTTTGTGCTTGCTTGTTTTTATCTGATTTGAGTGATTGATTTCTTCTTGATTGACTTAGTCTACTTGATCGAGGTCGCAACGACCAGTTTTAGACCTTTTACCCCGATCGCTTAGGCTGGCCGTCAGAATGGCGCCGTTGCCGGGGAGCACGGCTTTGTAGTCATTTTTCCATATTGTCTCTCTAAATTATAACTGTTTTCTGACACTCTCTCTTTCTAATTTTTGTGCGAGGTACTGCGTGGAGAACTTGGAGTACACTTTTTGAGGACCCGCACGGGAAGAAGAGCAGGGAGAAGAAGAAGAATGTCATTTATTTGAGAGAACAATATTTTTGTAATAATTTAGGACTTGGACATTTGTGGACACTTGTAACTTAGCGGGTCTGTTTCGCCGAGCACCGGTGTGCTCGGGGGACCCATTTGGATTTTCGTGGCTTTTATCGTGGTTTTGATAGTTAGCTGCCTTTTCCGGTGTTTACGCGGTTTTTCTCGAGCCCCTAGATTTAGGAATTTCTCTTGCTTGTGACGTAAATTTCTAAGGCCCAACACCTAATAGAATATCTGTTCCTATAGAACGTAATTGGACCTTAATAAAATTCATTGAAAAAGTTAGTTTAATTGGATTTGAGACCACGTGCCGTGAGGAGTCACATACAGCGCTGGCAGGACCCGTTGTGGCGGGCACCGAGTGACTCCCAAGATCGGACTCCGGACTCGATTCGGTTAGCTAACTATTGTTCTTCACGATCAATAGAAGTTGCACATCTAGGACTCGGTTTTTCCCGTTACACCATTTAGGTAGTTTTATTCTGTCTTTAAATTCTGCGCGGATCACTTGCATGTAGAGTGCTGGAGACAAGGTACGCATTTCTTTCTCTGCATGCATCATTGATTTCTTCGCGCATCGGCTTTTTCGTCTTCTCCCTCTGTTTTTGGCTTAATCATCAGGAGAATCGGAAAAACCGTTAGGCCGCTTGTATTTATTTTGAAAAAAAATTAATTAAAAAGAAAAACAAAAAAAATTGGGACTGGATAACATTATTGACCCTAAAAGACACTCACATTAAAAATTTGTCTTGGGGAGAGCAACCCCCTCCTTGTATGGTTTGGATGCGCGATAGAGTGACCCGCACCCTAGGTAGAGCCCTCCGGTGCTATTTCTAGCTGACTACCGACTCTTCCGTGCGGGCCAGTCGGTTGGAGTAGCATCGGGTATCCTAACAGGTCACGTAAGCGCTCTGATATTTTGTGTGTTCACCAAATAAAATTGACAAGATAAATTGACCGAGCTTTCACGGTCTTCAGATTGTGTTGCGTTGGTGAACCAGGGGTTTGCTTTGCGATCATATTTTCTCCAGATCCCATCCGCCCAACTCGCCAAGATCAAGATGATGGGTAGACGATCTCTTAGGCAGCCTCTGGCTGCACCGCTTTCAGGCGCGTCTACTTCATCATCTAGGTTGGCCCGTGAGAGTCAAGACCAGCTCTCCGGGCCCGAGTACGTTTCCACCCTGTTCCCCCTCGACCCCCTTTCTTTTGCTACTGAGAGACATGAGCCCGAGGAAAGACGAATTGATTTGACAGAACCTGAGTTGGGCTCATCTGATTTTGCAGACGTCGGTATGGCTGCCAGATCAGAAGATTACCCCGGAGGTCAGCAGGGAGAGCAGCATGTTGTATTTGACCAAGGGGCGATCAACTCCACCCTGATCGCATCATTAGAGACGGTTCAGCAGCAGTTACGCGATCAAGGGGCTTTTATGATCGAGATGAGAAGGGAGTTGGAGCGACTCAGAGAGCGAGACGAGCCGAGCGAGCCTGAGGACATTCCTGATGCTGATGCAGAGGCAGCAGCTGCAGCAGCAGCTGCCGCAGCGGCAGCCGCCGCCGGAGCAGGACCACCGAGACCGATGCGGGAGTTACACAACCCCGGATCTACGCTGATGCACCATTGGGTGGTGGTACCTGCCATCGTGGGGGATTTCAAGTTCCCTCCGAACACCCTGCAGATGCTTCCTCATTTTCACGGACTTGCCACTGAGGAACCCCATCTCCATCTCCAGGAGTTTTTGATGATCTGCAGCACCGTCCACGACCGTCATTTGGACCAAGATACGATTCGGATGATGGCCTTCCCTTTTTCACTGGCAGATAGAGCAGCCGCCTGGCTGAAACATTTAGGGAAGTTTGTCTACACCTGGGAGCAACTCCGCACCGAGTACTTGAACAAGTACTATCCACTCGGGCGGACGAATGCAGCGAGGGCCCTGATCAACAACTTCTCCATGCTCCCTAACGAGCAGTTTCACGAGGCATGGGAGAGGTTCAGAGAGCTTCTGGATAGATGCCCACACCACGACATTTCGAAGCCGAACCTAGTTCAAAGCTTCTTTAGTGGGATGACGCCAGAGCTTCAGGGTCTGGTGAATGCTTCTTGCGGCGGGTCCTACTTTGCCAAGGACCACAACCAAGTCTGGGCCATCTACGAGGAGATGGCAGAAAATTACATGGTGATGTCCCAGACTCGGTTGTACACACAGAGATCTCAGCAGCCGCCAGGACCCGTGCAGTATCAGCGGATAGCACGGGTTGATGCAGGTCCATCCAGTTCGTCCACAGTTACAGCCGCACAGGCAGAGTCGGCCGCTGCGGACATGGGGATTATCAGCGAGAAGTTGGACCGCATGGAAATAATAGAGAAGAAGCAGTGCCAGGGCATAACTCAGATGGAGCAAATGGCACAAACTCTGAGCGACATGAAGACCCATCTCTTGTGTCTTCAGGAGGCACAGACGGCTCCTCAGCCCCGTCTTCTGTCGCGAGGCGATTCCGGCGGCAGCCGCAGCTCGTCCCAGCGCTCCAGCTCCTTGCAGCAGCCTAGACAAGTTCACCTTGTACAGGCGGAGCCGTACCAGCAGCAGCAGCCCTCTTACCAGTCACCACCATCTCCAGACTTACAGATGATGGTATATCAGCCGGATCAACCTCTGGCAGCACTACCGCCAGACTCCTTCGATGCTGAGCCGTTGATGGATGTCAACGGGATTTGGTATGACCGTCCTCAACCTGGAATCCGACGAGACCATCCCGGATTCAGGTGGGGGAATGGGGGTAACCAGTCCCAACAACAGCCAGCCGGTCAGGGAGGGCAGTACTCCCAGTAGAGAGATCACCAGCAGCCCCCAGCATATCAATCACACCAGCCATCATCCTTCGTACCTCGTCCCTACCAGCAGCAGGGACAGAATTGGAGGCGTGAGCAGCAGGCTCACAAGCAGCAGCATCCTTCCTCTTACCCCTCTCAGCCGCAGCAGCACCAGGTCCAGCAGCCTCATTACCAGAGAGGCAACCCGTCGGGTTCCCATGAGAGCCCCGCCATGGATGATCTAACCCGCCTCTTCACAGAGCAGCAGGCTACATTTAGACGGGAGATGGACGAGTTCCACCAGGAGATGCGGGACCTGATGAGAGGGAAGGCCACCATCCCTGCACAGATCGAGCCGAATCCGAATAGCTTGAAGAGGAAATCTGAGCAGGTAGTTCACACTGAGCCTACCACTCCTAGTAACTCATTTGATGATATGTCATCGGATCTATTTGATGCTGATTTTGTTACACTTAGGAGCGGTAGAAGACCAGCAGGCGGCGCCTCATCTGAGCGACAACACGAGGACTCATCTAGAGCGCCAGATGAGGAAGAGGAGAGCGGTACTGAAGCCGCACATCATAATGACGGTGGTACTGATGCCACCCGAGATGCTGATTCCACCGGCGGTACTGAGGCCGCCGTTTCACCACATAGAGGAGGTGGTACTGACGCCACCAGTAGAGCCGAGCCAGCCTGCGGTACTGAGGCCGCAAGACGTCTAGTTGTAGAGCCAGCTAGAGGTGGTACTGAGGCCACCCATATTTATTCTGATAGAAATGTTGTCTTTCCTCGCATGAATGTATCTCAGAACTCTAATTTGAATAAAGGAAAAGGTTTAGTTTCTTCTGATCCCACTGTGGTGAATGACGTTTGTGAGGATCCGGTCATCGAACTGTCTAGGCCTATTCCTAGTCCTTCATCTGAGAAGGACCCTGTGATCCCCTTTCCTAGAGCCCTTGAATTGGGGAAAGGGAAGAAAAAAGAAAAAGATCCAAAAAAGAGAGAGCAGGAGGAGTTCAGCCAGGGCATGATAGACCGATTTCACATCCAGCTGACCCTCAATGAGGCTTTGCAGCACATTCCTCTTCTTCAGCGATCCCTAAGAGATAGGACCACAGTCAGGAGGAAGAAGAGGAACAAGACAGCAGAAATACATGTGCTAACAAAAGCCACGTGTTACGCGATCCAGAACCATCTGCCGACTAAGAGGCCAGATTTAGGGGCCCCGTATGTCAGATGTCAGATTAGTGAGCAAAGGTTCGACCGTACTCTCTTAGATAGCGGATCGTCGATCAACCTTCTTCCGGCAGCCCTTCTCGACCACTTAGAGTTGGGCACTCTTAGACAGAGCAGGACATACCTTCAGTTTGCTGATCGGTCTGTCAAGAGGCCAAAGGGGTTGTTGCGAGACGTTGTCGTCACGATTCAGGGTTTACAATTCCCCGTGGACTTCGTAGTGCTGGACATGGAGACCCCTTACTCGTTGACCGATTCCCCCATCATCCTCGGTCGCCCGTTCTTGGCCACAGCCAAGGCAGTGACTGACCATGACAATGGGAAGGTATTCTTTCGCGTCCAGGGTGAGAGTATACAAATAGAGACGGTTAAGGACCACAGAGCCAGAGATAGATCCCGCTCACATGGCAGTACAGATTTAGAGCAGCTGACAGACGCAGAGCCAGACATCCACCAGGACTGTGATTTTGTGATCACAGATGATGAGGCAATTTGGGCAGATCCTGCAGCACAGACCATCCTCTCATATTCAGATACAGCTGATGCAGAGATGATAGCAGAGGATAGTCTGGAGAGCACAACCCTGGTTCAGGATACTATTGAGTCAGCAGAGTCGGACCTTGATCGTGACACGATTTTCAGTGATGGTGGTACTGAAGCCACCCTGCTCTACGGTGGTACTGATGCCACCGCAGATGATACAGATCCCTCGGATTCAGAATCTGATTGGGCAGATTGTGATGATCAGATGCCAGATCTGGATCCACCTGAGCCTATAGATGAGGAGGAGGTAGAGGCAGAACAGATCAGAGACAATGCAGAGGACCCGCCTTCTCCAGATCCAGTTTGTGAGAGTTCTTTATCATTTTCCCAGGTAGATTTGGCAGAATTGTCCGCATACACACATCTCCTTCAGAAGCCAGATTTGCCAGCACCCAGCTGTCCAGAGCTAAAGCCGCTCCCTACTTCGTTGAAGTATAGATTCCTTGCGGGAGAGTCTGAGATGTACCCAGTCATCATCTCTGCCGATCTGACTGGAGAACAAGAATCCCGTCTAATGGAGGTTCTTGAAAAGAACCGCAAGGCAATTGGATGGAGCGTAGCAGATCTCCATGGGATTAGTCCCTCGTTGTGCTCCCACCATATCTATCTCGAGGAAGGGGCAAAGCCGTCGCGTGAGTTCCAGCGGCGACTGAACCCCAACCTAAGAGAGGTTGTTATGAAGGAAATATCAAAATGGTGGAGTGCAGATTTTATTTATCCCATTTCCGACTCCAAGTGGGTTAGCCCCTTGCATGTGGTGCCAAAGAAGACGGGCATCACGACTGTGATCAGTGAGTCGGGAGAGGAGATTGCTACACGGGTACCCACCTCTTGGAGGGTTTGTGTTGACTACAGGAGACTCAACCAGGCCACCAAGAAGGACCATTTCCCCCTGCCTTTTATTGATCAGATCATAGAGAGACTGGCAGGGAAGAGCCATTATTGCTTCCTAGATGGGTACTCGGGCTACAACCAGGTGGCCATCGCTCCTGAGGATCAGGAGAAGACCACCTTTACCTGTCCCTTCGGTACATACGCTTTTCGACGCATGCCATTTGGGCTATGTAACGCCCCTGCGACTTTTCAGAGATGCATGCTGTCGATATTTTCGGACATGGTAGGGGAGTGTTTGGAGGTCTTCATGTACGACTTCTCGGTTTACGGCGACGGATTCGATTCCTGTCTTGACTGCCTAGACCGAGTGCTCCAGCGATGTATTGCTACCCGCTTGGTTCTATCTTGGGAGAAGAGTCACTTCATGGTGACTCAAGGGACGGTGCTTGGCCACATCATCTCCAACAGAGGTATGGAGGTTGATCCGGCCAAGGTTGATGTCATTAAAAAACTCACCCCGCCGTCTAATTTAAAGCAGCTACGGTCATTTCTGGGGCACGTTGGTTTTTATAGGAGATTCATTCATGATTTCAGCAAGATTGCCCGACCGTTGACTGACCTCTTGACGAAAGACACCGAGTTCCTTGTCGATGACAAGTGTCTTTCGTCCTTTGAAACTCTCCAGCAATGTGTTATTGAGGCTCCTGTCCTTCAGCCACCCGATTGGTCTCTCCCGTTCGAGATCATGACGGACGCCTCCGATTTTGCCGTAGGGGCAGTGCTGGGACAGAGGAGGGATGGAGTACCATTTGCGATACACTATGCTAGCCGCACATTGGATTCCGCCCAGCGGAATTATACAGTCACAGAGAAGGAGATGCTAGCAGTAGTGTTTGCCCTCGATAAATTCAGATCATATATCATTGGATCCCGAGTGACCTTGTACACAGATCACACCGCCATCAGGTACCTCATGGCAAAGAAGGATGCCAAGGCTAGACTGACTAGATGGATCCTTCTACTCCAGGAGTTCGACATTGAGATCAAGGATAAGCCTGGAGTCAAGAATGTGGTGGCGGATCATCTCTCCCGACTAGAGCAGCCTGAGGGTTCTGAGCAGATTGATCCCATTTGTGATACCTTCCCAGACGAGGCGATCCTTTCTATCGCCTCACTCCCGTGGTATGCCGATATTGTGAACTTTCTCGTTGCTGGGAAAGTCCCACAAGATTGGCCCAGGCAGAGGCTTGAGACCTTCCTTGCGAAGGCCAAGTCCTACCACTGGGAGGATCCCATCCTTTACCACGAATGAGGGGATAGCATCTGGCGTCGGTGTATTCCTCAGGAGGAGCATCATAGTGTCCTCACTTACTGCCACAAGCTTGAGGCAGGAGGACATCATTCTGGGAGGAGAACGGCACAGAAAGTGCTCCAATCCGGCTTGTGGTGGCCTACACTCTTCAAGGACTCTGATGAGTACGTGAAGAGGTGTACTGACTGTCAGAGGATGGGCACTTGTGGACAACGTGATATGATGCCGATGCAGCCCATTCACTTCTGTGAGGTTTTTGACGCATGGGGCATCGATTTCATGGGTCCATTCCCTAAGAGTCAGGGATTTGAGTACATTCTGTTGGCCGTAGATTATGTTAGTCGTTGGGTTGAGGCTATCCCCGCCCGATCCGCAGATGCGAAGACAGTTTGCAGATTTTTGAAGAAGCACATCATCATGCGGTTCGGGGTTCCACGAGTTCTGATTTCTGATGGGGGATCTCATTTCATCAACGACCAGGTGAAGGCCCTTGCTAGCGAGTTCAGTATAGACCATCGTGTTGCCACACCTTACCACTCACAGACGAATGGTCTAGCTGAGGTGTCGAATAGGGAGATCAAGAATATTTTGCAGAAAGTCGTCCGCCCTGACCGAAAGAATTGGTCACAGCTTTTGGACTCGGTCTTGTGGGCATATCGAACGTCTTTCAAGACTCCATTGGGTACATCTCCCTTTCGTCTCGTTTATGGCAAGCCATGCCATCTACCTGTCGAGCTGAGGCACAAGTCACTTTGGGCAGTCACAGATATTCTTATGGATCCAGATGGTATAGGAGACCAGAGGAGGGCAGAGTTAGCCGCCTTGGAAGAGCTTAGAGATGCAGCTTTCTCAAACAGCCTACATTATAAGGAGAAAGTCAAAGAGTGGCATGATTCTCATATCAGCCACAAGCATTTTGAGATTGGACAGAAAGTATGGCTGTTTGATGCGAGGCTTAGATTATTTCCAGGGAAGCTACAGAGCAAATGGAAAGGACCCTATTTGGTCAGAAAGGTACACGATAACGGTAGCATTGATATATCTGAGTTATCTTCTGAGAGTACCTTCCGAGTGAACGGCCAGCGGCTCAAACCATTTCTAGATCATGAGCCGCGGGACGTTATTATTGCCGCTATTCATTTTGCGTGAGATGTGGTCTTTTGACTCACATCTTTTACATCTCACGCCTGATTTTCACTGTTCCTCCGCCTGTATAGATCCAGTTGTCCATATCATTCTATTCTTTAGTCCCACATCCCGTCTCTCATCTTATGATTATGCTATACTTAGGGTGTACTTTACCCTAAGTATAGGGGGGATGTCGGACCTGTGAGTATTCTTTTCATTCTTTCTGCTCTTGTTTTTGCTGCCTATACTTAGGGATATTTTACCCTAAGTATAGGGGGGGCAGATTCTGTATATTCTTCACTCGGCTTTCCCTTCATGTACAGCTTTCTATACTTAGGATTAGTTAATCCTAAGTATAGGGGGAGACCACCGAGTTCCTCTTATTTTATTCATTTATTCGTTCCTGTACTTAGACATTCCTTTTCACTTCCCTTTTACTAAGCACGAGTTATGTCTTCTTCATCGCTCTTGATCACTCTGAGGACATCGTTCGAGCTAAGTATAGGGGGGGTGTATATATATTTCATATATACTTTAGCCATAACTCGTACTTTGTGTGAGTGAGTTAATAAATAAAACACATAAAAACACAAAATTTAAAAATTTTTCATGTACATAAACCTCTTTTATTCTTGCACATACATAGCTAGTGTATAAAGTATTTTTGTAAAAATGATTTCAAAAATCTTTTGTGTAAAGCTTGTGTAAATATTTTGTATCAAAATTATGTATATAGTACAAAATTTTTCCAAAATGTTTTGAAAATCAAAAGTTTGCAAAAATCTTGTGTAAAAGATTGTGAATATCAGTTTGCAAAACTTGCACCTCATGCATCATTCATGATTACAAAACATTTTTCAAAAAATTTTGCATGATTGTAAAATATTTGTAAATAGCATCTTGTGTACATATATGTATATAGTTTTTCCTGGATGAGAGTTGACATTTAAACTAAGCCTGGAATTAAATTGAGAAATGGAGCTTGAATAAGATCTTAATCCACTTAACTTCAAGAGGAACCTTGTAGGACTTAGGGTTAAGGCTTTTCAGGTCCATAAGGACTTAATTCTTTGAGTCCACTAGGCTATGAGCATATGTCATCTTGATGAGCCTAAGTAGAGCACTTAAAAACACACGCATGACTCTCAGAGACAATGGCTTCACTTGCACCTGCACTTTACACATGGCTCTCCACGGATGAGGTGGTGAGGAGGCAGTTTCCTTTGGCTTGGGGTAGCATATGAGGGTAGTACTTCTAGGCGGAACCTCTCTTCTTCTTATAGTGAAGGAAGTGCACCTCAACTTGGTCTAGTGGTGTTGAAAGCTAAAGACAGAAGCTGTGGGTTGCAATAAAGCTTCAAAAGAGGGATAGTCTACTGGCCCAAGGGGAAATTTCTTATATGCTGCACCATGTAGATATGTTGTACAGAAGTTCTTGAAAAAAAAAATGCAAAAATGCAAAAAGAACTCCAAAAAAGTGGTGGGTCGGATTGAAAATTTAATAACCCCACCGGAGTATAAAGCAAAAGCTTATGGTATCCATGTTACATCTCATGAAGCTTGCAGCGGGAGACTTAGCTACACTGGCTAAGCTTCCAAAACTCTATACTTCTACCCCCTCTCCTTGAGCCGGTTGCACTTGAACTTAGAAGGGAATACCCCGCTTCTCGAGGAAAGAGTTGCTAGACTGAGGCATTAGAGTTACCAGGTTGAGGGAGGTTGTTTCTTTGTTACTTCTGAGGTGGGGAGCCACATATCACCTACACCGCAAGGAAAGATTCATGGTCATCAGAGTTTGTGTATGTAGACTTGTTCTGATCTGGTTTATTGAGGAGTCTTGCCCATAGATTGGTGGAACTTGGAGGCTGTTGAGTTTTAAGCTTAAGTCCAAATAAGGTTCCGACACATTAATAATCCAAAGATCTGATCGAGCTCCATATTTCAATTTAATGAAGGAAAATTTAATAAGTTAACCTTGATCCATGTACATCCTCTTTCTCTTTTTCTTTTTCTTTTTCTTTTTCACTTCTTTTTCAAATAAGTGTTTGCTAAGGGACTAGCAAAGTTAAGCATAGGGGGGTGATGAATACCCATTCATCACTCTTTATTCTTCTATTTTAGCTACAAAAACCTTTGCAAATACATGTAGATATATGTAAATACAAATAATTACCAAAAGCATGCATTGTGTAAAAACCTATAATTAGCATGTTTTTGTGCACAAAATAAAAGAATAAAGAGAAAAAAAGAAAAAGAGGGAAATATTTAGAATAAATATTGAGCAACCTAACCCAAGGGAGGGCTCAGCATGGGCCTGACCGCATAAAAGCCAAAGTAGAGGGAGATAGGAGCTCATGTGTATATACTTCTGTAAATACACAAAATTATATTTTCCTCACCCAAAAATATGCTTGTACATATTGTGTGTATATTTAGAAACTATTAAAAACAAAATAAAAAGATGAAAAGCAAAAAGATCAAAAATACCCTTCCTTCACCATGTACATAAACCACACCAATGTATTTATTTAACCCTATAGATAAATAAAAGTATTTTCTAAACTTTTTGTAAATATTCTATGTTACATATTGTAAATACATCAAATAACAAGAAACAAAACAAAAATCAAATAAAAATTACAAAATTAAAAATACAAAAATACATTGTATAAATACCATGTATATAAATATATACAACTATTTATTTCACCCTTGTGTATAAATAATTAAAATAAAATAAAAATACCATTTTATTCCATATTTTAGGATGTAAATAAATAAAATACAAAATGAGCATAAAAATACATAAAAAATAACAAATAAAAAAATCAAAAATAAAAATCCATATAGTGTACATATACCTATATATATAGCTACCCTATTTTTATTTCCAAAAATTAATTAAAAATCACCAAAAAATAGAAAAAAATAAAAGAAAAATATTTCATGTTTTGAGTTTTCTTTAATTCGGCCTATTTCTACCCTAAAATAAATAAACAAAAATCGAGTAAACGTGGCAGCTCCTGATTGGTCCACGGGGGATTGTTGACCCCGGTCAACTCCCCCGCGGACTCCTTCCTTTTCTGGAAGATGCGTGCCGCCCCGCCTTCGCCGATTTTTCCACGCATCTCCAGGCTGTCTCCCACGCGAACCCCATGCCCGGATTCTTCGCCGATCATCCCTCATCCTCGCCCGATCTTTCGCCACAAAATCCACGCCTTCCATCGCTGTCTCCACCCAACCCTAATCGCACCTGTCACCATATATATCCCGACCTCCGCCGCCTCCGCGCCTCATCTTTGGATCGCCATCCTTATTCCCGTGACCTCCAGAGTAAAGCCCGAGGTGACAGCTCGCGTTTGACCCTGTTGCAGTGAGGTGAGGGTGTCCCGACCATCGATCCGGCGTTCTTCGCCGCCGCTGCTCCGCCACCAGCGTCGAGCATCGAGCCTCAGGCCTTGACGCCCTTCGAGGCTACGACCAGGAGTTAGCCATACTCCAGCACAGTCTTCCGCTCCACCCAGGTAGCCGATTAGACCTTCCATTTAGCGTAATTTTTGATTTCGCCCAAATCGTAGCTCCGACGTATATCCCTGATTCCGGCCATCTCGCGTAATATCTCGACCATCCGACCCGACCATCACCTTCGCCATTCCCTCACGCACCTTCTACGCCCGCTCATTCACCCCAGCTCGCCCCGGAGCTGGGAGTCGAGCTCCACCGTCTCCGCCTCGCCGGAGCTCGTTCGCCCCACAGCACAGACCATCTTCACCCCGCTTTCTTGGGTCGAGGCATTTTGCCCTCGACCCGCGAAGCTTCTTGTCTACTTTGCAGGTCCAAAGGGGGTGTCTGAGCCTCCTTTACAGTTCAGACCGGAGCTTCGCGCCGCTAGGCCTCGCCGGAGCCCCTCCAGGGCTCGGTTGGGCCATCGGCCATCGTCATCAGCTGCGGGGCTGCACCAGGAGCGTGTTCGGATCATTTGCAGCAGCTGAGGAGGACCGGAGCGCACGCAGGACGTCGGCGAAGTTCGCCGGCATCGAGTTCTTCCTCCATCTTCCAGAGCCGTCCGATGCACCCTCTGCTCCAGTTCTAATCCTAGCCGTTCATCTGTGGAGGAGCAGCGTCCATTCGATCATCCGGAGGAGCCATCTGGACCGTCAGAGCCGAGAGAGAGGGACTCTATTCACAAGAGCCACTCGATCGTCCACGTGTCCCTCTCTCGACCGTCGATCGAGCCGAAGGGACGAAGAGAGGAGTCGCGCCGCCATCCCAGCCGTTCGATCACCACGTGGCGCCTATCCGACCGTCGGCTAATAAAGGGGTAAATATCGTAGGGCCCCCTCGTAGTTTGTTATTTTCTTTTCAGTCCTGTAAATAGTTTTAAAACTTTATTAGCGTAGGGTAAATTGCAGTTAGAACCTTGTGCTTTATTTTAATTGCATGTATGCCCCTGTGTGTGAGTGACCACGTGCTTCGTCACGTGTGTATCTGGGCATTTTACACATCTTGTCCTTTAGATCTGGATGGTTAATGAATGAATGAATATTTTTAAGTAATTGCAATTATACCCCTGTGAGCATTGTTTATGCGCATGTGCGTTATTTAGTGGGCTTTTTGCAACTTCGTCCCTGGGCTTTTGATACGAGTTATCAAAAGGCCCTTGGACTTAGTTTTTCTTGCAATTTGGTCCCTGTGTGCCCCAGCCACGCGCGACGCGCGTGACTTGCTGGGCATTTTGCACCAGCGACCCCAGGTCTTCGGGTATTTGCACATTGGTCCTTGTGCATAGTGCCCTCTACTTCATTTTTGAATAAATATCAACCCACCTCCAAATCTAATGAAATTTCGACACATGGCTCCTGCCATGGTGTAGTAATTTCTGTGATTTTTGAGGACATTTTTATTTTCATTTAGTATTTTTAAAAATTCAAAAACACTCTTTTTAGTCACTGTCTAACTTTAAAAATACCAAAAAATTATAAAAACTCCACCAAAAATTCTAAAAAAATTAGGTATTGTAGTTTGCTTGCTGTTTGACTTTCCAGCCGATTTTGGTGATTTTTCATCACTTAAAAACCCTAAAAATCATAAAACCCTCAAAAACTCATGAAAATTATAAAAATTAAATTAAAAATCCAAAAATAATAATTAGGGTGCCTAAATTTTCCTTATTCTTTCTAGATTATAGGAAAATTACCTTTAGGGCTTTTTGAGATCCAAGAATATTTTATTTTTGGGTCTTAAGCCTTGCTGGACAGTACCCTCTGTTTTTCGCATTGTTTGATTTTTAGAAAATAAAATAAACATCAGAAAAATCTCAAAAATTCACCAAAAACATAAAAAATTATAAAACACATAAAAACATTTTTCTTTGAATTTTTGCTTGATTTTTAATGCTTTAAATAAATTGTTGAAGTTCATTATCTGTGTGCCTTCTTTAATTTTCTCATCATTTAAAAAATCAAAAAAATATAATAACAAATAAAAACCACTAAAAAAGGTATTCTCTTGGATTTCTGACTACATCGTAGGCCGCAAGGCCAATCTGTGCTCCTTGTGTTCGACCCTGGGAGCTATACCAGGTTAATCCTATAGCTAGATCGCTCTATTTTGTGCTTGCTTGTTTTTATCTGATTTGAGTGATTGATTTCTTCTTGATTGACTTAGTCTACTTGATCGAGGTCGCAACGACCAGTTTTAGACCTTTTACCCCGATCGCTTAGGCTGGCCGTCATGCCCCTCGGGTTAGTGACCGTCCATCCACAGTGCAAACGACCGTTAACTTTGAGGACATAGGCGAAATTACTTTAAAAAAAAGATTATGCGGTACCCTCTTCTTCTTCCTCCTCTTCCCCATCTTCCTCTTCCTCCAACCTCCTCCTCCTCCCTCTCCGCCCCCGCCCCTGCCCCATGCCGCCCAGCTCCGCCCAGAGCTCCCCTCCCCGGCGCCGCCCCTTGCTGCCCTCCGCCCCAGCCTCCAGGCCGGGCGCCGCCCCCTGCCGCCCTCCGCCCCAGCCTCCAAGCCGGGCGCCGCCCCCTGCCGCCCTCTGCACCAGCCTCCAGGTCGGGCGCCTCCCCCTCCGCCGACAGTTCCCCTCCGTCGCACCGCACAACCCCCCGCATCCCCCGCACAGCCCCCTCCACCCCCGCATCCCCCGCACAGCCCCCCGCGAGCGCCCCTCCGCCCTTGCACCCCACCCGCACAACCCCCCTCCGCCCCCCGCCGCCCCCTGCACCTCCCCTTCCCCCCGCACCCCCCCGCACAGCCTCCCCTCCGCCACTGCACCCTCCGCACAGCCCCCTCCCGCACAGCGCGTCTCCGCCCCTGCACAAAAGCAAGACAAAGCTGTTGCCTTTTCCTCCTCGTGGCGCCTCCATCTGCATCGACCCACAACCCATCCTCCCTACCGACGCCCCTCCAGATCGATTGCAGATGCTAAAGCTTCGATTTTGATCGAAACCCACTTCTCCCTTGATCCATCTCAACCTCTTCAGGTCACCCTCCTCCTTCTCCTCCTCTGTTCTCGATTTCTGGGCATTTTCTTCCTTTTTTTCCCTTTTTCGTATCTTCTCCTTCACGCACCCTCCGTACAGCCCCCTCCGCACTCATCTGCTGCCACAGCGCGAAGGTCGACAACGCCACTGTCCCCTACAACTCCCTCTGCGCCGCCATAGGCCTCGACGCTGTCGGATTCCTTCCTCGGGATGAAGCACACGGTGGAGGAGGAAGAAGAGGTGTCTTGACAATAATACCCCTCTTAACTGCACCAAGGTTTAAAAAAACCATGGTTAAGTCAACTCATTGACGGCCAATCTGACGGAAGGGCACAAGTGATGACGGAGCAAGTTTTGAGGGGAACAACTGATATTACCAAAAAGATAGGGGTATAACTGATATTGCGATATCTCGGAGGGGCACAAGTGATAAAATCCCTAAAATGTAATGTCAAATCAGTACTTATGATATTGATTGTTTCAGATAAGATTTTTATTTTATTATTATTATCTATATGTTGTAATGAATCCTATGAAATAAGTATAATGGTAGGAAATTTGGTCCCTTTATGGTAGAGTGTGTATTGATTAATTCCCGAGAAACACTTTATGAGGTGTGGTTAACTGGTGCATTAAAAGAAAATCGGTTAGATTTATATGCCTACGAACAATAATAAGTTTGGGTTTTCGGAGAGATCAAATTGCTAGTGGTTGGCTTGATGTTTTAGCTTTAAGATACATTGATGTGTGCTGGTACTTTTTTTGCACAAGGTTTTCAAATTTCATGGACATTTTTATTACACATGTGTTGGTACTTTACTTTCAAGATTGATGCGTAATTGCAATTTCTATATGTGTTCTATTCTAAGACATACCCTTTTCAATGGGATGTTGAAAATTTGCTAACATTCACTTGAGATAGTTGTAAGAGCCATAGAACTGTGAATTGCACGGTGTCCCATGATTGTATTCACATTCAGAAGTGTTTGATAAATGAGATGTGTTAGACTAACTTGGATGAGTACTCAAATGAGGTGTTTGTGTCGCATCATATTTTTGCGAGTTGGGGTGCAGGTCTTTTGTGCTCTTAGTAAAATTTCAGCAATAGGAATGATGTAAACTTCATTGCATTCTCTATTAAGGTGCAAAGTTTAAATATTATTTTATTTAGAATAAGTTTTTAATCCTTTATTACTTTTTTATAGGATCCGAATAAACGTTCATTTACATCTCAAAATAGAAACTAGAAAGATTGACTATAAATCAGGTAATTTTCCCTCAAATACAAGAAGTCTTTATTATATTATTACATATCTTGGCCTCCATATCTCTATGACTTTAGGGAGTCTTGAGTGTTAGAGTTAATGTTCATATGTATTATCTTGGTTCATTGGTTGGAGTAAGTAGTTGACTGTAATTCTTATTGGTTAAAATACTATATGGGATGTGGCTATAGATTTTGTTAGTGATTCCCGACCATATTCACTGAGCTTTGGTGCATATATTTTCATCATTCATGATATATGAATTGATCGGATTTTGTCTCATTATATCCCTGCTACCTGGTTGCAATTTTTGTGGGAAGCTAAATTCAATGAGTTATAAGTAGAGATATCTAAAATGAGTGTGCCATAGGAATATATATATCTTTGACATGAGTAAAGGTGAGTCGTTAGCAATGAATAACAAACACCGACCTTATTCTCTCATGCATATCTAAGATTTAAACCACACGATATAGTATGGAATACCAAGTTTTGATCATGTTATTGTTTATTTAGATAGTTGTTGATTAGAGCAGAGCGTTTAAAATTCTAGTGATTGTTTGGAGGTCTATAGACTTTAAATGATATTTCCCTGAATATTATGAGGCTTGATTTTTCTGCAGCCCTGAAACAAACTGTGTTGAACATGAATTGGGTTTGGTAAGGCAATGGTGTCTTACCTAGTGGAATTGATTCCAATTTTTTGAACTTAGGAGTTATAATCCCGTAGAAACAAATGTACTTACAGACTACATAAGATGTCTCATATTAACAAATTACATGCTTTTCCTAAATGTACTTACAGACTACATAGAAAGAAAATCTTCCTCTCTTAGAAGCATTACTTTTCAATAACTTGATTGAATCTTCATATTTGTTTTAACAATTGCCATTACTCCTGAGGAGGTTTTGCATGTTGCTAGTTTAAACTGTTGAATATTGCAGAAGGTTTGGAAATTTGAATGGCACACACACATAGAGTGGGGGGGGGGGGAGAGAGAGTAAAATGTGGTTGCTCCCGCCTCTATTTTCTCCTTATTTTTTATTTTTTTGGAAAATAAAAATATGTATATTCATCACTATATCCCTCTAACATGTTATTCAAATTTCGTCAGAAATGGAAACTCCTATGCCCTCAATATAGAACATTTCAAAATCATTATCACTTTGAGCTTGAGCTTGCTACACTCTGCTAGGTATGTCAAAATTACATCTGAAATGTTGACTAGATCTGTAGAAAGTCGTTGTTCCTAATGTCATGATTTTATTAGTCTATCCATAAACATTTGTAGCTTAACTTCATGTGGTTCTCCAATTCATTTGCATCATGATGATTTATGACTACTTTGTTTATTATAAGCTGTGATAACTTTTATATTTAGAGCATGGACAGTGTCATTCATTTTTGGTGTTGTCTAAGATAATCTGGATTGATTTGATCATATTGGTTGGTTTATACTTGTGTTCTATATGTTATTACAATCAAATTATATTATCTGATCTCATTGTTTAACAAGTTTCACTGTAAAAATCGTAGTCTATTACCTTGTTGTGGTTTATTAACTTTATATCTTAACCACTGTAGGATATGAATGCTCGGTTGTTTGGGAGATTCTAGAAAATTCCTCCACCTTCTTTAGAAGGTATCATATTCCTTGCTATATTTTCCTTTCCACTATAAACTATCTTTGAATTTAAATATTTAATCTTATAGTAGGACTGACATTAATGTGGGTCATTTTTCTATAGATGTGCCAAATAAGTATTGAGCTATATTGGATTGAGTAAATGGATATTCCTACTTTCCAACAGACTGGATAGTTAGAAACTATAAATAGGGGTTTCTGGCTGCAAACTATCGTAGATCTCATATGCGAAATACTCATGTTTCTTTGCTGAAAATGTGAATAATGATTTCTCCTATGCGAAATACTCAATGTGCTTTTTTGCTAATTCTTTTTTGCTTAACTATTCTCATATCGTAATTGCATAATTTTTATTTCCCCATGTTATATGAATTTCAGCCCAACATAATACTCTTAGATATAGGATTTCGTTATTCTCAGACATGAGTCTACATTTAAAGTCAATCATGTTGAATTATAGCATGTTAGAGTTGGTTTTATACCAACTGTTAAAGTTGGCATCCTTGACTTGGATTTGCATCTTTGATCTTATAGTAGGACTCACATGCTAATGTAATTCAGTTTCCTTCTTAAGTGATAAATAGGTGTTGAGCTTTCATGGGACAAAAGGACATTCCTACTATATGACTGATTGGAGTGCAAGAAGTATATATAAATAGGTACTTCTCTCAAGCACATGACTTGATTACTTTTTGCTGAAATTTCTTATTGTGCAGATATCATCATATTCCAAATCTATTCCTTTTTTTATCTCTATCTTATATGAAGGCAATCTCAACAACATTCTTTGTTACAGGATTTCATCACTTATGTAATATGACTCCACATTCAAAGACCATAACATTGGCTTGCAGCATGTTATAGTTGGTTTTCTATAAAGTCACAACTTGGTCAAATGGAAGAGGTAAATGTCTTATCTGTCTATCTTAAATGGTTTATTATTTATAAAGATCACCTATTTTTTGCTTGTATGCATAACAAGGAGATAACATTCTTCGATTTATTTTATTTACATTGTTTCTAGCTTTTGTAATAAGTTACACCTAATCCCATGAAGATGTGCATGCTGCACACTACTCTAAAGTGCTGACTACTTATGGTATGCATGAGGTATGTCTACATCACATTCCCTTGCTTCTTACTTATCAAAAAATTAATCCACTGCAAATCCTATGTCTTTAGAAACTAAATCTATAGGGTAAAAACAACTATTATTTCTTGATACTATTATAATAGATAAGATAATGTAGGAACCATGACAAGTATACATGTTAATTAATGCTAACACAGTTTTTGCTCATGCAGCGATATGATGTATGATTTGCTGTTTAATTCTACGTTCAAGGAGGCAAGCTCTGTACTATATGAGATATGCCTACACTAACAGATTGTACTCCATATGATATGAAGTGTGGTGTTCTTTATCTTTGTTTCAATTTGTATTTAATTGTTCAGATTTTTTGTTTTCGTGTGAATATTTAATGTAAATGAAGTGTTTTATTTCCTTATTAATGTTTAGTTGGCAATGGACAATACAATAATGAATTTAAATCAGCAAGCAATTTCTTGTTTATTATTCTAATTTAGCAACGAATATCAATTCATTGTCAATTTCAATTTAGTGATGAATAGTATCCGTTGTCATTTCAATTTAGCGACAAATACTATTGGTTGTCATTTCAATTTAGCGACATATTCTATTCGTTGCCATTTCAGTTTAACGACGAATATTATTTGTTGTCATTTCAATTTAGTGACGAATACAATTCGTTGTCATTTTAATTTAGCAACGAATAGGTAATTGTTGTTATAGTTTTAACAACGGCTTATATAACAACGTTTGTATCAACGGATAATCTATTCGTCAAGAAGTAGTTTAGTGACGATTTATTCGTTGCCACCTTTATAAATTATTCGTTGCTATATGAACTTTTTGTTGTAGTGTTATTACTTTCCTTGTTTTTAGTATTATCATAACCACCCGCCGATACATTCTCATAATTAGTTAATTAATTTTTTCCATATTAAGCTTAATTTAAAATTTTAATATGTAAAGTCGCAACATCTAATAGGAATTGTATTTTTTAATGCAACCAATTTTTGTAGTATAGTATAAGTTATTTCAAAATATCTTCAAACATTTGTAAAATTCAAATGAAGTTTATCAAAAAAATAATTACAATTCAATCTTACAGAAGTACAAAATTTCAAAAATTTATAATCTTATTTTTATTTTAAAAAAGCGTAGTATACTTTGTTAAGACCATCAGCTTTTAATAAATTCGATTAATTTTAAAATTTCAGTAGTATATGTTATTTCATTTTCTATTAGAATCTTTGTATTATTATACGTTCCAATTTCAAATTTATGTCAATGTATTCAAATTTTCGACGTAACATTTTATTATTAAATCTGTTAATAAATTTTACAATACAAAACATATTTACATTGTTCAATAAAAGAAATTGGTCGTAATGAAACATCGTTATCATAAGGATACAAATTTTTTATTCTCCTAAGCTATTTAACTAATCCTCATGACATAGATATACTATATATGCTGCTTTTAAAACCAACAAAACATGAACAATTTTTTGTAAATCGATTAGCTTTATTTCAAAAAAGTATCGTACAATAGCAAGTCGTTAAAGTATTATTCAATAAACTATCCCAAAAAAGTAATATATTTTGAACTATTTGCTATTCACTATATAAATTAGCTGTCCTGGCATTTGTTTTTAAGAAAGTAGTTTTTCCTAATTTCTAGTTCCGCATTTTTCTCTACTATCCCATTAAAATCGCACGTTCGTTTTCTCTATATATAGAAATGTTTTTTCGACAAAACCATTCCATATAATGATGGTGGTTTTGATCCCATCCATTGGATCTTAATCCAACCGTATTTATTGTTGGCTCACTATAATCTCTATGAGACCCCACCTCATTTGAAAGGGTCCATATATATATATATATTATATTGAATATTTTGATAAGAAAGATGTACATAAAAAATAACTAAATGATAAAAGAAAACTTAAACCCGAGGTAATTTAAACAAAACAGAGGATCGGCTCTCCCTGTCCATTACCTATAGAAATTGGAGCAGTGTAGCTATCTAACTCCAAACAAGGAGTAGAGGACAAAAGTCTGAGCAACAGAGCAACGGATTAATTCAAATTGCACTTATTTTTGATGCTATGCACGATAGAGATGCATAGACGCGTGCAACATCATACTGATCATTAAGGACCAACATGGGAAAGGAGCAACTAAACCATGGGCTTGCAGCATGAAAGCAAATCGACGACAACTACTAGACCATCACACACACAATGGTGATGCTCTCAAGAGACCAGCATCCTAAGCAAATTAAATTAACCCCAATTTTAAATGCAATTAGCAGCAGATTCCTTCGCAAACCCCAATTTTAAATCTCCCAAAGCTGCAATAGCAACCTTGCTCGCATGGGAAGTTTGCTCCACAGATTCCTCCCGTGCAACCATCGGACAGTGCGAGGCCCAGGGAGGATGCTACCATGTTCAGGAGAGGATGATGGTGCAGCTCACCATCCTCCTCTCCATTTCCACCCTTGGCTTGTATATGCTTTCAAGCACACACCGGATCCCCTCACCTATATATAGACCGCACAAAAGGAGGGAGCACATGCCTGTTTGTGGGTCGAGAAACTTTAGCACATAGTTCCAAATAAAATAAGGGATTTTTATACCTATATTCTTGAGTAATTTTGCAATTACAATTGTAACCTTCTATAATAGTGAATTATACGACAAACCTCAAGTAATGCTCAACTCTTACATGACATAAACCTGTGTTATGTTTCATTTGAGATGTCCTTTATATTTGACTATTTCCGTTAGAAAAAGACAAAGTTGCCCCTATTGCTCATTTTATTTGCAAATCATGCCAACCCATTCTCTGTCCATCATCAATGAGTTGTCCCTAAGGTCCATCTTCCGCCACAGCCGGGGCCCCCACCCACGCACCACCTGCAGCTCCAACAGCCTCGCGCGCTTGCACCGTGCCTCACCTTCAGTCAACGTGCCTCTCCTTCACTGGAATCGCCTTCATCGGTCATCGCCTTCGCAATACTTTATCTTCCCCTTCCTGCTACAAAAGAAAGAGGAAGAAGCGAACCTCAACCTCCTTTTGTAACCTCGTCGAGCATCTCCACCACTTGGGCCATGGAAGGCCACTGCTTGGGAATCTCGCTAGTGCACATAATCGCAACAGCCAAGTAGCCCTTGACAACCCCTTCCATCCCGTAGTCGGCCATTTGCCCCACCTTCCCCTCCTCCACCATCCTCCTTGCCCACCACACCAAGCCCACATCCCTCTTCCTCCCACTTTTCACCTCCATCGCCACTGGAAGATTCGGTCCCTTCCCTATCACGACATCCAACATGAGCACCCTGAATCTTTAAACATCTACCTTCACTATCACGACCGTCATGTCATCTCTGTTCTCCAGGGGCATGTAGCCCATGGTCCCGGCCACCTGCGTGGACATGTGGGACCTGGAGATGTCGACCTCCCTGGAGAAACCGAAATCGACGATCCGCACCTCGAGGTCGTCGTCGAGGAGGACGTTGCTAGATTTGATGTTGCGATGAATGATGGAGGGGTTGCAGTCGTGGTGGAGGAAGGAAAGGCCTCTGGTGACGCCGAGGACGATCTTAAGGCAGGATTGGAAGGAAAGGGAGAGGGGACGATTTTCTCGTGGAGTCATTGGTAAAGGCTGTCGTGGTGGAGAAACTCGTACACCAGAAGGCGGTGAGGGCCTGTGATGCAGTAGCCGAGGAAGCGGGAGAGTGCGGGTAGCAGATTCGGCCGAGGGTACTATTGGGAAGGACGACCTTGTACATTAGTCTGAAGCTGCCGTCCCGAACTACAAGATCGCGGTCGAAGTCACGGGCCGCTGTAGAGAGGAGTGGAAGGGAGAGAGAGAGGGAGCGGTCGAAGGACTCGCACTCGTTGATATGGACCTGGCGGGATGTGGATGAGACCGAACGCTGGCGAGGATTAGGAACGAGATGTGAGGGGCGACAACATCGACAGAGGATGCAAAGGGTGAGGAAGAAGGGGAAAATGACAACGAGAAGATGAGAAGGGGAAAATTCAAAGGGTGAGCAATGAGGGCTTGGACGGCAACCTCCATGGAGATAGACTGTGAGAAGATGAGATTGGAGGCATTTGGGGTGGAAGGGAATTAGATGATGTGGGGTTGAGAATTAGTGGGTTCATTGACTAGGATTGGGGGAGATGCAAAGGAAAATACAGGGAAGATTGCCTCCACTGTTTCTCGCGTGGATGGCCAGCTAAGGGGGTGGCGGGCTGGAGGGGAGGAGGAGAGGAGGCATGCCAGGGGAGGGATGGTGGAGGAGCAGAAGGAGAGGTGGCGGATGCGGGGAGGGCGAGGAGGGCGGCTGCGGATGGAGGAGCAGCGGACCTGGAGTGGGGTGGGGGGCTGGAGGGGAGGAGGGGCTAGGCTGCGAACGAAGGGGGTGGTTGCAGGCGGAGGCTGCTGGCAGAGGGGCGGAGGAGGAAGAATGGGAGGGTGTCGGCTATGCTTCAAGCCAATGGAGGAGAAGGTTTTTTTTATTTTTTAAAAATGTTTTAGCAGCCGTTGGATGAACTAAGGGTTAGATTAACCCTGATGATTGGGTTAAGGGAAAAACTAATGGAGGGTCATGAGTGTGAAACAAAGCGACTATCCGCGATTTCTCATGTAATTCGCTATTATGAAGGGTTATGATTGTAATTACGAAATTGTTCAAGGTTATGGGTGTAAACATCCCATAATCTAAAGGACGACGTGGATAGTTCAACCGAGTCACTCTATGACCACTTATTCGAAATGAACAATATTCTGATGGGATATTTACATCTATAATTCTTAGTAATTTTGTAATTATAATTATAATTCTATGTAATTTTGAATTATATCCAGGACTTTTAACATTCTTTAACTCTTGCACTTATAACATTGTGTTAACTTCTATCCAATTTCTCATTAATTATGGATATTTTATATTTCATCCTTCGTGTCCCCATTATTTACATATAAACCACTTCCCCTTCAGACTGAACTCATGCCTCCTCTTCCTTTGAGTATTCTTCTACAGAGTGGATCGAGAGGAGAGTTACCTTCTCCGACAAAGTTGGTCCAGTGGTAGTGGCCCTAGGGGATTCTTCTTCTCCGATAATTATTACAGTAAGGTGCGAGCACTGTGATCAGGGTCTCTAGCCAGCGAAAGGCAGCACGGATGGTTCCGAATATGATTGACACATAACCTACTGAGATGAGACATGGCTGACGAGTGTGCTCGAGTGAACAGCTCGAGCTCTTGGGTGTTGTCCTTCAGAAAGTCTTGCATCTGGCGCTGCTTTGATCAAGAAGTCGAAGGCCCTGCTCTGGAGTGCTACTGTATCATGCAAGAAAAGTTCTCGGGTCTTGAACTCGACTTGAGTTGGAAGTACAAAAGGACATGGAGTAAAGAGCTCCAATATGGAGGTGAAAGAATGATCTAGAAGCTCCGATGTGAGGTAACGGGAAGGGTTTGAGTTAGAAATAAAACGAAACTGAGGGAGGATGGAGGTATTATATGAATCGAAAATGACCGAAGCTCCGATGTCGAAGCTCCGATGTGAGTACGGTCATGGGTGAAAGAAAGATCCAGAAGCTCCGATGTGAGGTAACGGGAGAGGGTTGAGGTAGAAATAAAACGAAACTGAGGGGAGGATGGAGGTATTATATGGATCGAAAATGACCGAAGAAGAAAGGGATTTGGGGCTCACTCGAATCAAACAAGAAGAAGAGGTAGATCGGGGATTTAGACCTCCTCCCCAACTTTATCCCTGCCATAGCCTCTGACCCCGTCGATTCCCTCCTCCATGACTCCAACCCCAAGGACGCCCCTCCTCCCTGACCCGGACCCTGACGAATATACCCATCGACCTCGCCCTATTACCCTCCTCCTTGAACCTAACAATGCCTCTCATCCCTGACCTTGCCCATCCCCCTCCTCCCTAACCCTCCGACCATGACACCCTTCTCTACCAGGTTCTTGAGGGAGGTTGCACCCTAGTGCCTCCACCTCGCTGAGGCAGTCCAGTTTGTAGAGGCATACCTCCTTCCATGAACCCTCCTTTACCTATGCCCTCCCCTATAAGTGTGCCCTCCCATGTGCGCCCGCCAACCAGCACATGTGTGTCTTCCCTCACGTGTTGGTCAGCATCTTTCCCCGTGCACCTCCCCGCAGATGTGCATCCCCATGTACCTTCCTATACCAGAGTGCCATCCAGCATCAGTGTGCCCATGTGTGCACGGATGTGACCCTTGGCTTAAATCACTCCCCCTGGCGGCAACCAAGAAGAGGAGTGCGGATGGGTCGGAGGGAGGGAGCCGACGTTGGAGAAGGAAGGGGGAGGTGTTATGGGTTTTTTATTTTTGAAATTTTTTGATAGTCGTTGAATAGATCATGGGTTAGATTAACCCAATTATATGGTTGGATCTAGTATCCTAAACATATAAGACGAGCAAAGAATGGGGACGATTGTGGTCTACGAAGAATATACAAGTGATGTACTCCAGAAAAACTGTATGGCTCACAAGTCTATACAGGATGAAATGAAGTGGACGAGTAATCATGTATCATGTACAAAGTATATCACTTCAACTCGAGCTAGATGATCAGTAATATCTATAAAGTACTTCAGCATCTGCCCATTCACTACAAACGACTCTACACCAAGTGAAAAATCTGATATAACAATACTACCATTCTCGTGTAGACTACGTACGATCCTTCCCAATTACTTTTCAATTTGCCAAGAAAAATTCTCAATCGTGCTTTGAACAACTATACTTTATGCCTATGAACAAAGATCTTGTGTTGAATATGTCTATCATGCCATCTCTTCACTTTGTCCTTATAGATGAGGGTGTTATCGTATGTCTAATTTCGAATATCCACTAGCTCATTCATATATAGCTTCATCTTCTCTCATGCTTTCTACATTTTTAAGGAAATCTCTATGATGGCCCACTCGGATTTGTGTATGATCTCTACAGGCAAATGTTATTGCTTCCTATAATTAATTTGAACTGTGAAGTACCTAAAGGAGTCTTATATGCAGTACGATATGCTCAAAGAACGTGGTCTAGAAGCTGTGACCGGTTCTTCCTATCTGGTCGTACTAATTTCTGAAGAATGGATTTTATCTCCCTATTTGAGACTTCAACCATGCCGTTTGTCTGTACTGGTAAGGAGAAGCTACTCTGTAATTAATGCCCTAGTTTTTCACTAGCTTTTTCACCTCCTTATTAATGAAATGACTACCCTCGTATGAAATAAGAATATGTGGAATACTGAATCGCGAAATAATATGTTCTCTCAGGAACCAACACACTGTCTTGTTATGAGCGATTCGTGTGGGTATAGCCTCCACCCATCTACTAACATAATCTAAAGCAAGAAGAATGTATCAAAGCTATTGTTGGAGGGAAACAGTCCCATAAAATCTATGCCCTGTGCGTTGAAGATCTCGCAAATTAAATAGGTTGCATAGCCATTGCGTCTCCTACAGCTTTCTGACAATCTGGGCAACTCTTCACATATGTGCAAGCATCTCTAGTAAGAGTTGGACACAAAAATTCGCTCTGAAGTACTTTCTGCGATGTCCTCTTCCATGAATGATGTCCTCCTACCTCTAAGGAATGGCACAGAGTGAGGACACTGTTGTATTTTTCCTGAGGAATACAACACCTATAAACACGATCTGGTCCTTCACGAAAAAGAATCAGATCCTACCAATGGTAATATCATGCCTCGAACACTTGCCTATCGACTCAATATCGGCCAACACTGTGGACTCTTCTGTGTAACCAAAAAATTCACTATGTCTGCATACCATGGAAGCTCTGTAACTTCAAAGATACTCTCGTCTGGGAATCTCTCTGCAATCTCCAATATGTACTCATCTAAAGGTTGTTATATAGGTAATCGAGAGAGGTCATCAGCTACCGCATTCATCACTTCGGGCTTATCTCTAATGTCTAAATCAAACTCTTGAAGTAAGAGAATACATCTAAGAAGGTGTGCCTTAGCATCCTTCTTCTCCATCAAAAATCGGATAGCTGAGTGATTGGCATAAACTGTGATTTTCGAGCCGATAAGATAAGATCTGAATTTATCTAATGCGAATACCACTGCTAACATCTCTTTCTCTATCACTATATATTTTACGCTGAGCATCATCTAAAGTATGGCTGGCATAGAGGATAGCAACTGGAAGCTCGTTCCTCCTCTTTCCTAATACAACCCCGACTGCAAAATCTGAATAATATGTCATGATATCAAAAGGAAGAGACTAATCAGGTGGTTGTAGGATAGGAGCACTGATGATTATCTATTTTAATGTGAGGAAGGTACTATGACATTTGTCATCTAACAAGAACTTGATGTCTTTGCCTAAAAATTCAGCTAACGGTCAGGCAATCTTAGAGAAATCATGAATGAACCATCGGTAAAAGCCGGCATGCTTAAAAAAAGATTGTAACTGCTTGATGTTGGATAGTGGTTTGATATGCTTTATAACATACACCTTGGCAGGTTCAAACTCCATGCCTCACTTGGAGATTACATGCCCCAATACGATCATGTTTGTAACCATAAAATGGCTCTTTTCCCAAGACAAAGCGAGATCTACCTCACAACGTTACAAAAGAACCTGGTCTAGATGCACTAAATAATCATCAAACGACTCACCGTAGATTGAAAAATCATCCATAAATACCTCGAGAAAATCACCGATGATGTCCGCAAAGATGGCAAGCATGCACCTTTGGAAAGTAGCAGGGGCATTGCACAATGCAAAGGGCATTCGTCTAAAAGCATATGTTCCTAAAGGACTTGTGAAGATGGTCTTCTCCTGATCTTCAGGAGAAACTATAACATAATTGTATCTAGAGTAACCGTCAAGGAAACAAAAATACTCCTTCCCTACCAACTTCTCTATAACTTGGTCTATAAAAGGTAAAAGAAAGTGGTCCTTCTTCGTCGTGGCGTTCAATTTCCTATAATCAACGCACAACCGTCACGACATGATTACTCTCTTTGGAATCTCTTCTCCACTCTCATTCTTAACCATCTGAATTCCCAGCTTCTTCGGAACAACTTGTGATGGGCTAACCCATTCAGAGTTGGAGATGGGATAAATAAACCTTGCACCACACCATTTCATAATCTCTTTCTTGACAACATCACGTAAGACGAGATTCATCTTACGTTGAAACTCTTTGGAAGATCTGTTGTCATTATCAAGATAGATATGGTGAGAACACAAAGCGGGATTTATTCTACGGAGATAGGATACAATCCACCCAATAGCCTTGCGGTTTCTTTCAAGAATCTTCATCGGATGGGATTCTTGCTCTTCGGTCAAGTATGTGTTGATAATGATCGGAAACTTTCAGTGTGAACCTGTAAGGAAACAATATTTCATGTTTGGTGGCAAGGTCTTCAGTTCATGAAAGGTAAGATCTGGTTCTGTTGTAACATCATTTGTATGTGTTATGGGATCTGTGTTGATGGTAGATGTGTCTGTGTTATGGTTATCCACCATTTCAATTTATTCTAGAGTCGAACTATAGAAGATGTCTAAAACATCATCTGACTCGCTACCGTGCTCATCCTCATAATGACTAGAGGACAATAACTCGGATAAATAGAACTCGGTCTCTGAATCATCTGAGGTGAAGGAATTATGTAAATTTTTCTGAATCTAAAATATTTGCAATAAACTCAATGGTTTTTTGCTCCATGTTATCATCACCATCCATGCTAAAATAAAGGGTACTGTCAGAAGAGCTACCAACTATAGTCTCAGACCCATACTCTGCTAGGATATCATGGGTCTCTACTTGATACCTTTCAAGGTCGTCAAGGTGAACCTCATCCATAAATCACAGGTGGTTAAAGAACTCAAGGCATCAGAACTGGTAGTAGATGCAGCACTGGATGCATGAGATTCTCTTTTCAACTCTATATGTACCTTCTTACCTTCGGCAAAAATGATACCTTCCCAGTATCATAATCAAAAAGGACTTTTGCAGTGTCCAAGAAAGGCCTCCCAAGAATGATCGTGGTATGGTGTAACTTTGTAGGGCAATCCATCTCCTGGACAGTAAAGTCCGCTGGAATTGCAATCCCTACACGGTTATGATAACATTCCACAAAATGCCCCTATATCTCTTTCCTCAAAATGCCCCTATATCTCTTTACAGATCTATCAACAAACTGAAGGATTGAGCGGGATTTGTAAAGAGGTCCTAACTCGATCTTATCGAGTAAATATGAAGGTAAGAGATTGATAGAGGAATCGTTGTCTAATAGAGTGCAGTCGAATACGGCTTTAGAAATATAGCACATGACATAATGTGCTCCTGATCCTTCTTCTTCTTCTTTGATAATCTATTTTGAATAGCACAAAATGTGGTCTTGATCAAGATATGCTTCTCTATTTGTGACTTCTTCTTCCTACTTATGGTACATCTATTCTTTAACTGTTGCATTAGTGTAGGGAAGTGATCCAAGGAATTATGGAGTGGAATCTTCAGAAAGATGTGATCTTTTAATAGATGATAAGTCTCTGGAGTCACAACATTATTTTTGGTTTTTTTTTCTTTCCTTTTCCATACAAAGCATCGGGAAAAGGAACAAGCTCATGTTCAACAAATTTTTTTTATTAAAATCATGACCAACATGTACATCGAGAGTCTCATAAGTGTCTACAAAACTCTCTAAAATAGGAGAAGAAACTTCAGCTTCGGAAGTGTCTACATGGTCTGGCAGGTATCATCATCTAATTCGCCTAGGTCCATGTCAACTGTCTCAGCATCGCTCCCTTCTCTCTGGCTATCAAGTCGATCCTCATCATCATGAAAGTTCTCCTCCTCAACATCATGGATCGATTCTCACTCCTCATTTTGTGCCCTCTTGATGAATCCACATTTCATTATCTTCATTCTATTATTTTGGCATCAAAAACCCTAGCAAATGCCTGTAAATAGCATTGAATACAGCATATTAGCATTCATGCATGTACCTGTAATTAGTGTATAAAAAACTATAATATTAGCATGCATGCCTGTAAATATTTTATGACCCAAACTCCCGAGACCTAGGCATCTTGATAAATAGGTCGACAAGGAATAAAGTAGGGGGAGATAAGGGTTAAATGCCTGTTCATTTTATCCATTCTTTATTCATTTTGGGACCTATTTTTGGTTCCACTTTTTATACATCAAATAAAGAAACTTTGTACATGAAAGTTGTAGATAATTAAATAAAGAAAAATATAAAATTGATTTCACTCAAAAATAATGTACAGATAAAAAGTTATGGTCTGAATAAAATTCCAGAATCCCAACTTCCCAAACCCGTATCTCATAAATGACAACTCCAAATGCATCAAACTCACTTTAATTGTATATAGAATAAAATATGCTATTTAATGACGGTGGTTTCGCATTTGGCGGAGCTACGATTTGAAAGTTGAGTTTTGGACCCTCATTGTATACTTGTACAGATTTAAATATTCAATTTATTATTTGTTAATTATTTTTATATTTTTATATTTTTATAATTATGTAAATATTACTTATGATATTTATGTACATTAAGATCAGAATAAAAACATCAATAAAATACAAAATAAAATTATGTATATAGAATACATAGGTATTATACCTATATACAAACCTATACTCTACCTACTTATATTTTATTTAATGTACAAAACACATCAAAAA